>OZ022505.1:56228778-57428778 GCA_963989385.1 Ctena decussata
AATACTATATTTCAGTTAAGCTATAGAAATGCTCAACATATTACATTGCATTTCTATTGCCCAAGCAATGTTTACAATATTATTTCCTGTTACTCTACTTCTCAATTTACAGCTCGATGTCCTTATGAAATTTCACCTCACACATACATGTGGTCCAAAGTTTAGTTTAGTGACACCTCTGCATAAACAAAAAAAGAAAAGAAAAAGGTTTTAAAACAGAAGCGAAAGAAAGCCACATGTTGTCCTCTCATACAACAAGATTTTGTGTATTTGTGCCAAAAAAAAAAAAAAAATAGCAGACAACAAAAATTATGCCTGCAAAAATTCAAAAGATGTTTTAATCAGAAATATATCATATTTAGAGCATAGCTCCGGATGAGCTCATTACGAGCCCCCTCATCGGGATCTGTAATGTTTACAAATTCAACTACTTTCATTTTTGTCTTACTGCAACTTACTAGCAGAAGCAAGACATACTGTATTAATCGTAATAAACACTCCTGAACACCCCTCCCTGCTCTACTACGGCCCCCCCCCCCCCCCCCCCCCCCCAATCTCTTTTCTGACAGTAATACTATATTAACTTGCATGAATTCCTGTAGGGTAGCTCTTTGAAATGGGGTCTACTCTTAAAGGAAAGAATTTGCTCCTAGAGGAGCAAATTCTTTTCTTTAAGAGTTGACCCCTACTGAGAAGGGAGGCAAAAATGGTAGAGTTGCTTCCTCTGAAAGTACATGTATTTCCATTCCCCTCAATACTGTTACTATTTATTTGAGGTATTTTGCCAGTGGCTTGGACTCGAAATAATGCCCCCCTTATGCAAATTGCAATGCCCCGGGTCATTTATTGTCCGGTCGCGATAAGTTGGCAATGTTATTGTTTTGTGTTGATTTTGATTTGGTGACTGATTGGCTATATAGCAGAGTTCAGCTTATCCAACTCAGGGAATGAAAGAATAAATTTGAACAATTTTGTTACTATCAATTTTGTTATCAATGATATTCTTCTTTAAGCTTTCAAAAAGTGCCTTTTAGAGAAATTAGAACTGCCAGTTAAACGTAATGTGCCATTATGACCATAGGTCAAGAAGTTACATGAACTGCACCGTAATGATAGTACAGGTACTGTTGACATTAAAAATGTAAACAAAACATTGCCACTATAGCGCGACCGACCTATAATAAGATTAAGGTGGTGGTTTATGGTAAATGTAAAAATCTGCATAAAACCATAAAAAAGGAACGTATCTCCCTGAAAGTTAGCAGACTTCTTATTTTCGTTGTTCTTTACAGTTAAGAATACAAAATAGACGTACATGCTGCTTAAAAAAGTGTTTTTATAAGGAAAGATCAAAGGGTAATTTTCTGCGAATAAATCTGAAAAAATAATATCGTTATTGAAAATTTACGTAGTGCTGAAGGTGCATTATTGCATAATGAAGAGCGTCCTAGCAATTATTTATTCCAACTCTTTCTCAAATTGTAATTTAGACCAGATGAAAACGGTAGCTTTTTCTCAATGTTCAGCCATGTACAAAGTCAATGTACACTGGACGCATTTATTAAATATAGGGTAGGCAAGCATACCTATGTTAACACCTACAATATAAATAATACATTACTGACATGATCAGTGGTGTGTAGATGAAATTGTTCAACCTTGTTAAAATAGTATCACCTGTCTCACCTGTGTGTTTTGACAAAAAAATTTGGACACAGACTGCATCTTTTTTCAACTGCTCAGCCTGATAATGTGTGAAAGAGATGGAAAAAATAATTGCTAGGACGCTCTCCATTATGCAACAAGGTACTCTAAGCGCTAAGTATATTTTCAGTAATGATATTATTTTTTCAGATTTATTCGCAGAAAATTACCCTTTGATCTTCTCTAATAAAAACACTTTTTAACATTAACAAATGCTGCATTTTGGGATTCTAAATTATGAGAAATAACATAAAGAAGGCATCTGCTAAGTTTTGGAAAGATCAATGTTATTTTGAGTATTTTATGCAGATTTTTGTCTTTGTCCCAAAGCAGTGATTATCACCACCTTAATATGGTTCATATTACTTTTCTGTTGTCAGTGTTGGGGGTGGCAGTGAAAACTTTGTGTCAAGCTCTGTTATGTGGCAAAAAAAAGAATAAAAAGGCACAGATAACGACACTCTGCATTTGTTGGAATTCTTGTTGACTTTTTAGCTTTTATTTCACTCATTACCCCTGAGAATTGAAAGTCTCATTTTTCCTGATAATATAATGGTAGAAAATCACAACATAAATGACAAGGCCATGAAAGCGGTGATTGAAAGAATGAAAAAAATAACAATACCTGGTGAAAAATGTTGTTTCAGATTTTAATTATTACCGTTTTGATGCTAATTATTGGTAAAGAAGTGTCAGTGAGCAAAATTGTAGACACCTTATAGGACTGCTCCTAACTGATCAGGGTTTGGACTTTTTTTTCTCCCTGCCTAGATTTTTTTGGACAAATAACCTGATATTATGAAAAATGAACTTGTAAGAATGTTAGGCTTGCGGTAATTGACTAAAGGACCTCAAATATATAGGAACAATATGGCAGTTTCATTATTCTGTATGTAAATATTTTCCAGCTTTTATGATGAGTTATTGATTTGTATCATATTTATGTATGTTGTAAATGTTGGGACATTTCAGGGAATTACTGTAATTAAGCAAAATTGGAAGCCCCAATAGCTGAATGGGTTAAGCTCTGGCCTTCTGATCTAGCAGTCCTGGGTTTGATTTCAGCTGGAGGCAGAAAGTTATACAACTGTAAAGGTTCCATTACACACATATCATTCCGGACTACCAATCGAGGGGTCGCAAGATCGATCCCCCACTTATCTGGTCTTTTGGATGAGACTTAAAAGGTCCCGTCTCCATATGACTTTGTTGGTGGGACGTTAAATCAGAGTTCACTCACTCCATTGCACACAACTTTTCATTATCTCCCTCCCATTGTCCTGATATTACTGAAATACTGTTGGAAAGTACATAAAGTTGGAAGTTATCCATTTTGACAGGTTATTTATACAGCCCGTTTCATATTTACGCGAAATCTGTCTGTCTGAAATGTTTCTCTTTTTAAACTGAATTAGACAGGATAACGGTTTTCTCCGCTACTAAATAAAGTGCAGGTGTACAACGGTATTTAGCTTCAAAGCAAACCGTCTCGTCACAAACTTAACGGTACCTGTCAGCGGTATTATTAACGCATAAATCACCAAGCACGTGGCAATGCTCTTCAACTGTGAAGTTACAAAATACGGTGAAATCAATCGAATAATAATAGTAAAAAAGGATAAGCAGTCAAGCCCGACTGCGTAAATAATGCGCTATAAAATGAGATAAGGCATTGTTATTATTATTATTTGATAGAAAAGTGCAGAGTTCCTGGTGGTTTAAAACGGCGGTGATAGTTTAGCACTAAGTTTAGCACTAAGGGGTAAAGATGAGACAATCTGCAAGTATACGACACTCAGACAATAAAGAGAACATAATTCGCCGCCCGTGTACATACTGGTAATACTGGTCAATACCCCTACCTGAGCTGTCATTTTAATTGAGTCGCGACGTGAGAAAGAAGTACCTTTAGACATGGGCAAATAGCGAATATTAAGAACAGCCTGCAAGTCTGATCTGAGCAGAGTGTTCGCTATTTGCTGTAGACTTCATTTATTGTTGATCAGGAACGAGGTGATTTTGCTTACATTGCATATGCACAGGCTGATCCGAGTTTGATCGAATAATCATTATATACGTGCAAAAGTGGCTGTCGTTCGAGACAGTCTATAAAAGGATCAGTCGACAGGGGAAGACGACTCGGCTTTTGGGACGCTATTATAAAAAAGATCCGCGTGTTATGTGTATCTGCGCAGTTTACTGTACAGTCTGGTCAGAGCATACACCGTATGATTCACCTATCCTGCAACATGTGCCTATCATGCTGTTTTTACATAAAGGCTTGTTTGGGCAACGACTCGGCTTGAATCCAAATGATGTCATTTTCATAGGGTCAACACTTTTAATAAGAAAAGGATTTGCTCCATTCAGAAAGGGATGTAAAAATGAAAATGGCAGTGTTGCTTCCCCGAAAAGTGTGCCCATTCACCTTAAGACAGATCTTTCCCGATATCAACCAATACGGGACATACTATGTATCCTTTTCACTTCTAAAGTTTGATCAAATACATTATAAGATCAACTCTTAACCAAAACAAACTGGCCAATCTGATCTGAGTCTGCGCTTGGCGCACAACCACATTGAACTGTGTCCATTTACGTTTGAGCAAATCCATTTGCTCAAACTGGCTCTATGCTTTTGGATAAGAATAAAAATGTTCGGACACAGATTTTATCATAGAAGTGTTATCCAAAATTCGGATAAACAAAACTTCTGATAAAATGGGCGATCATTAACATAGAATTTTTATCCAAAATTTGGATAAAACTACATGCTATATGGCATAAAGTTAATTGTGTCCAAACACTGACACTTTACGTGAATGAAATCCTTGTTCGAAAATCAACTGTGAAAGCCGGGAAAGCTTTATCCAAAATTTGGATAAAACTTTGCAGAAGAGACACCACCTATACTTTCATTGATTATATTGATTTCTCACTAGACTATTGCTATAGCTGGCCGTTATCCAAATTTTGGATAAAAATCAAACCAGCCGGGACAAAGAAACACCCTGTCTTGACCTACACTGCACCCAAACGCAGAACCTAAAATTTTATCCAAAATTTGGATTAATTGTTGTGCAAGGAAATCAATACACAAATTATTCAGTAATGTATTCATTTTATCCAAAATTTGGATAAAATCAAACTGGCTAGGAGAAATGATATTCCTGCCTTGAAATACTCTGTACCAATGAACAGCCGTAAGTCTTATCCAAAATTTGGATAAATCACCTTACAAATCATTTGTTGAATATTCGCATCGGTTATCATAGCAGTTTTATCAAAATTTAGCTACCTCAATGCTTTTTGCCAACAACTGTCATCAACATGACTGTATCAAAGCACAGACGCATAACACCGACATGACTGTTGTACGATAAATTATTCTTGTTATAGTTTTGATAGTCAATTACAAACTGAATGGATACTCTAATAAAAATTATTCTCACACTACAGTTTCTTTTCTGTATGAGTTCTTTGTCAGGAGTTGTTTGGCATGAATATAGTGACTTATAATAGGAATATACAATGAGTGCATTGTAAATAACTTAGGATTATCAGTAAATGCAGTAATAACAAAATGATTTCTTCTGCATAAGACATACTTTGGTAGTCATAACGGTAGCTCGATTTAAACCATTCTCTTTTGACAGTGCTAGAAGAAAACTCTCCTTTTTTTTAAAATCTCATCCTTAGTATTTGTGCCTAGATTTCTCTACAGAAATTGTTAGAATGTGTCCTTAAAATTCATAGCTGCATCCTAGATTCCATAGCATATTTGTGGAGTTCGGGTGCATTAATTCAGAATTCTGGCACTGTTGTTTCCTTTCGTCGTTCTGTCGTGCAATCTGAAATGACAAAATATATAATTTTATAAAAAACGATACTTGGTGTTTTATATTTTTTAGACCTTTCAGCTGTGCATAATATTTAATCCTCAAGTAATAGCCGACAGCGCTTTGTAATTACAGTGTCTTACAGTATTAACTACATTTCTTTTGATTCTGCTTACTTGTCTCAAGTTGCAATGCCAATGGCGGGACTGTTTCTTTTTTAAGGTGGTGATTTTTGGTATATACAAAAATCTGAATAAAACCATAAAAAATTTAACATATCTCCCCGAAAATTAGCAGGTTTCTTACTTTTGTTGTTCTCTACAGTGTAGAATACAAAACAGAGGGACAAGCTGTTTAAAAAAGTGTTTTACATAGAAAGATCAAAGGGTAATTTTCTGCGCAGAAATCTAAAAACTTAAATTCATTGTTGAAATTGTACTTAGCTCTGAAGGTACTTTAGTGCATTAAAAAGAACGTCCTAGCAATCATTTGTTCCAGCTCTGTCTCAAATAATTTTTGTAAGCTAGACCAGGTAAAACAGTAACTTTTTCTCAAATGTCTGACCATGTATATAGTACATGTATAATGGTTGCAATCATTAAATACAGGTAGGGCAGTTATACCTGTATCATTCCTACTGATTTGGATGACAGAAGGGCAAAGGCCAACTGTGCTTACAGTAGGTGCGGGTGGGGTTGTTTGGACATTTTTTTCTCTCATCTACCATTTCTGTCTTTCTCCCTCTCTTCGGGAGACGGTCCGATATAGACTGAAATACTGTCTCAAAGGGCCGTTAAACCCAAACCAACCAAACCAATACCTGTGTCATACTCACAGTATAAATATACATTACAATGACCAAGACAGGTGTGTTATTGAAATTATTCAACCTTGAAAATAGACTCTACTGTGTATTTTAGACAAATATTTGGACACAGGCTACATCTTTATTTATCTGCACAGCCTGATAATGTGCAAAAAAATGGAAAAAATAATTGATAGGATGCTCTTCATAATGCATTAATTTATGTTCAGACCTACTTTCATTTTAAATAATGATGGTCATTTTTTAGATTTTTGCGCACAAAATTACCCTTTGGTGTTTTCTTATATAAATTCTTTTTAACTTCAACAAGTCCTGCATTTTGGGTTTTCTGAATTGTGAGAATTAACATAAAGAGGGCTAAGGTTTGGGAAGATCTGTTGTATTTTCAGCATTTTATGCAGATTTATGTCTTTGCCCCAAATTAGTGATAATCACCACCTTAATAAACATATTTAAGTTAAGAGTTAAGGGTATTTAAGTTTTACACGGATGGCATGCCAGTTAGCATAACCTTCATGAGCTGAAATTCAGTAGTCATTGTGTTCATTATCAAAATTATTTAGACAAACTGCTGTTCGGTTAATTTCGCAAATGTTTAAGCTTCTCGAAGACTTTAGACGGACAATGGGCGGACTAAAATATAATTTGTTGTCACTATTTACGAGATGACAGAAAATGTAACAATCGTGACATACTATAGGACAAATAAATTTTCCTTTCGAAGCAGTTTATATCAGTGAAGAACTAATGAAAATGAATATTATTACCAGTCACTGAAATAGACATAGCATAATAAATTTTAACGACAATAGAAAAAAGATTCTAAAAGTTAAGCGTTTACATTATGAAAAATTGTAAGATGTCTGGAATTCCACATGCATAGGAAGGATAGCTCTTGCAGTATCTTACTCTTTCTTTAATATATGTTTTGTGTAGGAAGTATAAAATAAAAGTATAGACATATGGTATTACCTTGATATATACTTTATATAATTGCTTATTGCATCATAGCATTATCTATATAGTTTAACTATCACAAGTGATGCATTAGAGGATGGTCGGGTAGGGCGATGGTGCTGGGTATAACTTCCAGTGCCGGGGCGTCCTACTTATTTGGATAAAAGTAGTGCATGGTCTTACTGTGTTTGCTGTAGGTGCGGATGTGGAATGTTTGGACATTTTTCTCTCTCCTATCTCCCTCTCTTTAGGAGACAGCCTGATATAGACTGAAATACTGTCTCAAAGGGTCGTTAAATCCAAGACAACCAACCAACCAAGCACTCATTATGCAGGCATGCTATGGGGAGTGGCTGCGTGTTTCACTGTATTTCCTCATTAATGCATTTAAAAAACAGGCAAGCAAAAAAACTTACGAGTCTGCATGCCTTGCGTGTTTGTGACAGAGCTTTGCATACTACAATTAACTGCAACAAAGGATTGAATTTTTCGCACTTAGTGAATAAACTGTAAAGATATGCAATAGAAAGAACGGCCATAAAGGCCCAATATCTGAAATGATCCTTTAGTTTGATTTTTTTTAACTTACGGGTTTTCTTCAGATAAACACCCAGTAATCGAAAACCTGACATGTTAAAAACAAAATTTGGGCGTTAATTTCAGGGTCCAAGAAAGTACAGAATTTTATTGACTTATTTTGGACACAGAATCATGTCGGATCGTCTGTTTGGAAAACTGTACATGTTAAATAATTTCCGTAGATTTTACAGTTGAATACCTGACAACCAGCTGTCAGTCCATTCCCGTTATTTTAACGGGCACCTGTCTGTAGAACATTTTTTTGAAATCACGATATAGTAGAGTTACGTAAACTGATTGTACTCGAGAATACTTTGATAGTGTCGAAGAGCTATATGACCAAAACAATACCTGTCTTATTATACTCTGCTCTGCGCGATGATTCCTGTGCCTGTTTACAGGCGCCCGTAAAATAACGGGTAAAGGTCTGGCAGCTGGTTGCCAGGTATTCTTCCGTTAAAATCGACGGATATTTTACCGTGTACCATAGTTATCTGGCCAAACTTACAATACATGACATTTTCACAGTTTCTATGGCCTTTGCAAACTAACTATTATTCGGGCTGCGGGAAGCAGCAATCAAATATTTTTCATATAAGATACATATTTAAAAGTAAATATTTAAGTTCTGAATTGTTAGATCCTTTGGGAGCAAGGAATACACCAAAGAAATGAAAATAGCAGACTCGGTTTAACTGAATCTTTCAAGACCAGGAATGCAATATGCAACACTGGCCTGGCCCTGGCTGAAGCAGAACTCTAGTTTCAAAATGACTTAATATGAACTCAATATTCCCAAAGGACCAGAAAAAAATAATCTGCACTATGATGATGCACGGGGAGACGTATAAGGCCGACAGAAAAGAAAAATAAAACATGAGTCCATTTTTTTCAAGGTCTATCTACAATATATTCATCCTAGCATCAGTGGTTTTCCTAGGATATTTGGGAACAAACAATCAAATATTATTTTCAAGAAAATGAGGTTAACACTGTAAGTGCAAGGCCGATAGACATGAAAATTTACGTGACCACTAGTTTTTTAATGAAATATCAATGCCCCAGCAGTTACGATTTTTGCAAGAGAGTAATATTATTTACGAATGTATAGGCAGCTGAGCCAAAACGAAGCTGGGGACATTAAAAGGAAGACGATGTCTGGGGAATACTGTGTCTCGCCTGGAGCGCAATCAATTTGTCACAAATTGCAGCCAAACCAGAAAACGCGACGCAAAGTTTATGCCGCCGTCGACGACACCAGCAAAGTGATAACTATGGTTCGTTTCTGCTAGTTGCAGGCGAGAGAAAGGCCGAACATAAGCAATATGCCTTAGGAATTTAGTTTACAAAGTATTTTTTATTACGTAATACCTATCATACCCATAACACTCGAATACAAACAGACCCTTTCAAGACCAGCCCTGACACGCCCGACTCCACGCCGCTAAAAGTGGCGATATTTGTAACCATGCCAGAATTCGGGAAAAACTCACTAACATAAACCTTAATATGTCTGCTTCAAAAGCTTGAAATATTTATAGATAATAGTTTTTAGAATTTGGAATAACAATCATTTTAGAGCCATCATGTAACAATTAGAAATGATGTATTTTATGACGTTACTTAGATAAGATGAAAGACGATGTCGCATACGCTTTGTTAGACATGAGTAGCGTTGCATATTTGCTTACCTACTGACGGTTGATTATTTTCGCTGGTTTAAATGGAATTTTTTTCTTTGCTTCCTTCAGATTAGAATAAGGGAGTTTCTGTGAAGCGTTACTGATTCAAATGACGTCAACGTTAATCCGTTTTCTGTTAGGATGCAAAGGGTAAACTACCAGTACAAAACAAACCAGATAGTAGCGAGGTGGGAATACAATAATCTGGCAGAAAAGTATACATGAAAAATGTAACTGCCAATTACGGAGACATCGGGCGACGGTATCACATGCCGAAATGTGGCTTTACCGCCTATAAAGTATACATCCGCAAAGAAATAATGTACATATACGATTGTAGAAATGTTTATGTTTTTCAATTGTAAGAAATGTTTCACGTATTAATTAAAATACACAGCTTTTTGTGCAACGCAGCATTCGATTGAAAGTATCAATGTAATCACAATGCATATTATGTACGAAGCAATGAACGAAGAAATGGAAATGCATGAATTTATTTACATATTGTTATAGAGTTTATCACTACAAGTCATAGAGTTTATCACTACAAGTCATACTGCAAACGTTTTGATATTATATCTATACTTATTTCAATAAATGTAACTAGCATTTTTAGGTTTACAAAAAAATAGAATAATGGTTACAAATATATGTAAATCTTCTAACATTTCGATCGAAAAAAAAAATAAAATAAAAAAATAATAACGGCTAAAACCTTGCCAGGAGTTCTTTACAAATACCAACAGATTCAGATAACAAAACAGACAAACAGTTTTAAGTTTATTTTAGATTCTTTGCATCCCATGAAATTTTAGCGTTAATGTATATAACGTTTCTCTTTCTTTCTTTTTTTTGTTTTTCAGTATATATGTATGTATAAAAAAATAGAAATGATAAAATAAATTCACAGTTCTTAGCTTCTCACAAATACTGTGGGCCAATTGGTCAATGCTTTAGATGCTAAAACCACTCAGGGAAGTCGAAATTTGTTACAGACAAATAATGCTTTATGGCCCTCGAGAATTCAATTGGCCGTCAGTATACTTTGATCTCTGTGGCCAATCAGATGAAAATAAATATGAAAGGTCTGAAATGGCCTCGGTCGTTAATCTTAGTCCTAGATTCCTTCAAGAATAAAGCCATAAACATGTCAGTAATAATTAAAATTGGTTTTTAGCCACTGTTAATAGCGACAGAATTTGAAGGCTCATCAATTATGAAAACATGGAGCAGTAAAAGCCTGTCTGAAATTTGGAGAAAATGCCATAGCCTGGCCGAAACATATTGTGCCAGTGAAACAGTAAATACCCAGATCAGTCTATCGGATCACTCTTTCGTATCTGTTGACCCTTTTCGAGCTACTGAGTGAAAGAAGAGAACAGGTCAGTTTGTAAATTTTTGAAAATTGATAGCACAAGTTGTATCCATCCATAAATGGGACAAAGGCAAACAGTGCAAACCCAGATTATCGATTATTCATTTAACAATAAGTTATTGTTCGAAATCAACTGTCAAAGTTTTGAAAAAATTTCTGTTTTAATAAAACAAAATATCGTCAACCCGAAATGCAAATTGTTTATATCGTGACGATAAAAATATTGGTTTTGGCTTTTGTATATGATGTGGTCATATAAAGGACATGAACAGACTCGGTGCCAAGAGATGAACCCTCAGAGCCTCCTGGGAAACATCGTTATGAAAATTAGGCAGGAAAAAAGCATTTTTCTGATTTGTGAACAGTATCCAGACGCTAGTGCAAATTAATTCTTTTAAATTTGAGTAAAATTTACAATCGCCGCGAGTTCAAATATTTTAGGGGTGGTTGGGTGGTGCGATCATGCTGGGTATAACTTCCAGTGCCGGGGCGTTCTACTGATTTGGATACTAGTGGGACAAGGGCCTACTGTGCTTGCAGTAGGTGCGGGTGGGGGTTGTTTGTACATTTTTCCTCGTCTATCATTTCTCCCTTCTTTCTCCCTCTCTTTGGGAGACGGCGCTATTAGACTCAAATACTGTCTCAAAGGACCGTTAAACCCAAAACAACCAACCAACCAACCACATCTATCTTGGCCTAAAGAGTATTTCCTTCGTAACAATGTTCAGATGCTAAATTGTATAAATTTGAAAGTATGGTGTAAATATTTCAAAGAAGTATTATTTATTTTTATTATCATTACTGATGGTAAGCAATTCGGCTGACAATTATTTGATGCTGTTACATATTTACACACAACACAGTGAGATAACAGAATACTGAAATGCAGCAATTATCCCACTGGGCACACAACGTTGAATCACCACTGAATTCAACACCATGACATAGCCCAGCTCTAGGCCGGAAAATGCCCAGAAACAAGGTTCAATTTCAACGGCCCAGGCCTCACCTATTCCGCTACTGCTGGGTTTTTGCCGGTAAATGCTACCGGGGAATTTCTATACACAGATAAAATCATTATTTTTTAATCACTTAGGAAAAAGCATTAGCGGTTGTGTTCTTTGGCCATTTTGGATCATGACTGCCACCAGTTTTACCTTTTTATCCCCCGACCGAAAGGTTCGGGGGATATAGCGATGAGCCTGGCGTCCGTCCGTCCGTCCGTCCGTAAACACTTTCTTGTCCGCTCTATATCTTGGATACCCTTTGGAATATTTTCATGATACTTCACAGTTATGTAGAACAGGTCATGACGATGTGTCGCATACAAGAATGGTAACTCTTGCTATTGTACTTTTTGAATTATCTCCCCTTTGGTGATTTTTTGGCAGATTCGTGTCCGCTCTATAACTTGAATACCCTTTGGAATATTTTCATGATACTTCACAGAAATGTAGAACAGGTCATGACGATGTGTCGCGAACAAGAATGACAACTCTTGCTTTCTTACTTTTTGAGTTATTTCCCTTTGATAGCTTTAGGTGTGATTTTTTGGCAGATTCGTGTCCGCTCTATAACTAGAATACCCTTTGGAATATTCTCATGATACTTCACAGATATGTAGAACAGGTCATGATGGTGTGTTGCGAACAAGAATGACAACTCTTGCTTTCTTACTTTTTTAGTTATTTCCCCTTGATCATTTTAGGTATGATTTCGTGCCCGCTCTATAACTTGAATACCTTTTGGAATATTTTCATGATACTTCACAGATATGTAGAACAGGTCATGACGATGTGTCGTGAACAAGAAAGACAACTCCTGCTTTCTTACTTTTTGAGTTATTACCCCTTGATGGTTTTAGGTGTGATTTCGTGTCCGCTCTACAACTTGAATACCTTTTGGAATATTTTCATGATACTTCACAGATATGTAGAACAGGTCATGATGATGTGTCGCAAACAAGAATGACAACTCTTGCTTTCTTACTTTTGGAGTTATTTCCCTTTGATGATTTTAAGTGTCCGCTCCATAGCTTGAATACCTTTTGAAATATTTTCATGATACTTCACAGATATGCAGAACAGGTCATGACAATTTGTCTCATACATGAATGATAACTCTTGCTTTTAGACCTAGTGAATTATTTCCCTTTGGTAGTTTGAGCTGCTGTTTGAGTCTCTGCTCCATAACTGTATAACCCTGGCCAGCTCCAGAATTTGAATAACCGTGAACCTTTTAGAATATTGATGATCATGCTGTAATATCTTATCAGTGTTCCTAACTCTCTCTTACCCCTCCACATTCCCGTGCCCCCTCCCGCACCCCCCCCCCCCCCCCAAAAAAAAAAAAAAAAAAAAAAAAAAATTCTCCAGATTTGGATTCTTTGTCCAAATTCACTTACTAGTGAGCTCAAAATTAGGTTTGTAGGGCTTGTACTTTAGAAGTTATTCACACATTTTGAAAGCTGAATGTATCGTATGCTATACATTTGTGTATATGGTGGCTGTTTGAGATATTACCTCTTTTTAGCAGTCAAGCATACTGTTTTAGTCTGAGTGTTAGATAATCATGCATCTGTTAACAGTTAATGTCAATCAGAAGCATAAAAGAACGATAATATATTACTAATATGTGTTTTGAAGTGCACCCTTTTTACCAACGCCCATGGGGGTCTTCGGTCGGGGGATTTGCCATCTCCTCTGATGGCTATTTTCTAAGAGACATTGGGCTGGCCTTGAAAAATTTTCCTCAAGAGGGGTGAAAAGAAATTGCGTTTCAACGGACATGTTGACAGGATATGTAAATGAGCTCGTGGAGGTCACGTGATGACGCCATATATCAAATGATAAAATCCAGTACCAGAATTGCAAAGACAGGCGCACTCCAGATAACCCAAGCTAAGCGACTAACTTCTGGGCTTAAACGATAACAGAATATTTATACGACGGCTGTTTGCGCCTTACAGACATATTTGAATCTTGTTAAACGTGAAACGTGTGTTGTTATTCCGGTATCCAATGCTGTTTGTATCAAAATGAGCATCCCCTGTCCGAGTGGTCGGAAAACTTTATCTTATAGCTCCACTGCAGAAACGCTTTTTAATTACAAATTGCATCGGAGGGGAGGGGGGTAGGGGGGGGGGGAGAAAGTAAGGAAGTGTCATATATCCTAGGAAGTGTCATATCCTAATAGTCGGCGGTTCTTTGATATTTTCTGTCTTTCACCCCCCCCCCCCCCCCCACCCCACCACGATCGCCTTACGCCTCCCTGACTGTGATTTTTGTTTTGTTTGTTTAATTTCTACTTTCTTTTTTTCTTTCTTTGTGTGTGTGTGGCGGGTGGGGGGGGGGGTTTCGGTTGTTTGATATCTGCTCCCAGTTACGCCTTACGTCTGCCTGACTATATTTCTAGTTTGTTTGTTGTTGTTTTTTTTTGTTTTGTTTGTTTGTTTTTTTTTTTGCGTAGAATAACAGTACATAGGAAATTTACCGATCAATAGTATGTTCGATGTATCGATCAAAGAGAAAACTAGCAAGGACATTTACGTTGCCAAAAGAATGTGATGATGTCGAGGTTATTTCCTGCCACATATACCTACTTACCCAAACTTTCACAACTGTTCCGACGCATTAAATGTTTTTATATTAATTTCAATGAACCAAGAACTTATAAGATTTTTATTACAAGCTCGCTAACAGGAGTATTGCCTCGTCCGTCATCGGTATTTGAAACGGATTCGAAGAAAGTCAGTGGCTTCGGCGAAGATTTATTTTCCATAGTTTCAATTGTTGAAATTAAGCGAAATATACGCAGACGAGAACAAATCGCGCCATAGCAAAACACGTCTAACTGCAGGCCCAGACCAGTTAAATATTGGTTTTATAGTAGGTCCTGTCCTTTGCAAAGAAAATGCGTATTTTCCCAAGAAATATTATATTTTTTATACGCAGCTAATTTTAAAATCATACAGATAGTTTTAAAGGCCCCATTGCTCTATCAGCATGAAAATTTTCATCATGAGGTATCGCTGCAAGCGTCTCACTATAGTTTCGTCATTGTAAATGACCGGGATTAGCCAGCTTTAAAATAATAAAACATCATTCAGTTTCTCAAAAAAGGGATTCGAAAACTTTTTTGGGTCATTTTAGTTGGCAACTAAAATGACCTACTTTCGATTTCAAAAAATGGTAAAAATACAATGTACAATGTGGATTCCCAATCAATATACCGCCTATGTTTATATAGCATTGCTAGACGGGAAACCAGAACAGGAAACTGTATTTTGTGTAGCGAAATGTTATTTTTCAAAAACTTGTTTTCTCTACTTTTTGCCAGTTATATGACTCAATATATGCACACCAACCCACATTTTATTACTAAGCGTGAAGGTTGAACAGCTTTTTACAATGATTTGAGTTTAGGCGTTTTTACCGCTGATAGGACTATGGAGACTTTAAGAATTTCAAAGAAGTACCGCATTTGTACATAATCACGGTTCCGATCGCAACATCTTAAGAAAACGTCCTCGCGGTTTGACTATATCGCTGTTAACGCTTAACGGTTAACGGTAAACAACTAAGGTCATGTCGGGACGGTCAGTTAACCTAACCACACTATTCCTGGGCAGGCTTAGACCTCCTAAGCGGTTAACCAGTACTAAGTGCACATACTTTCGCCAGTAACTGACAACTGCCCTTCTTGAATCAGCGGAAGGAGAAACGAAAGTATGTGGCCAGACCGGGATTCGAACCCAGGACCTCTGACTTACGAGTCAGGTGCCCTACCGATTGCGCTACCCGGCCCGGCGTTAACGCTTCAGATCGCTTTAAGAATTTCAAAGAAGTACCGCATTTGTACATAATCACGGTTCCGATCGCAACATCTTAAGAAAACGTCCTCGCGGTTTGACTATATCGCTGTTAACGCTTAACGGTTAACGGTAAACAACTAAGGTCATGTCGGGACGGTCAGTTAACCTAACCACACTATTCCTGGGCAGGCTTAGACCTCCTAAGCGGTTAACCAGTACTAAGTGCACATACTTTCGCCAGTAACTGACAACTGCCCTTCTTGAATCAGCGGAAGGAGAAACGAAAGTATGTGGCCAGACCGGGATTCGAACCCAGGACCTCTGACTTACGAGTCAGGTGCCCTACCGATTGCGCTACCCGGCCCGGCGTTAACGCTTCAGATCTTAAAAGATTCTTATTACGTAAGTTGCGCGGATATAAAATATTGTGATCGTTCTTTTGCAGTCTGATTACAGCATTTGTCTGAAGACTTTTTGCAATGTGTTTAAACATAACAGCACGTAATTTCTTTTAATCGCGTCCTCTCTTATGATAGTTGAAAGTATACAGGCCTGTACGCGACTTCAAACACACAAAAGTTGTTTCATATGTTGTGAAGTGTTTAGGTTTACTTTTTTTTACCAATGTTACATTTGACATTGACTAGATCTATTATAAAATTGATAGCTGAATTAAACAGCATTCCCTTTGTTTCTTGTGTGCGCGAACATTTATTAAAAGTGAAATTGTGTTCGGACATTCGGTGTCCGCATGGTAATTGAACATTGATAATGGTTAATTTTATTGCGGTACTTAGTTAAATCTAAAAGTGCTCAGCCTTTTCACAGAAGCACACTGACGCGTGCTTAAATGAAATTTGGACACCAGGCATAAAATAAATGCATATATAGGTATTGCAAACAATATTCACAGATGTATGTAATTGCGAAACTCATATCTCCTAAGGTACTGTGTTTTATATCCTTGCCATTTTTATCACCCAATGACGTCATCCGGTAACTGGGAAAATCCCAAGCAAACATGGCGGTCTTCGTAAACATTCTCACAGCTACGAAGGAAAAATCGCCAGTAAATATTAAATAAGACACTTTGGGAAGGTCAGAAGAAGAAAAAGGCTGTTATTTATCAAAAAGAAAACATAATATATTGATTAATGCACAGTTTACAATGTGCTAGAATGATTTTATCGGCATCTGAAATACCCACACTGAGGAAGACTTACAGGTGCTGGACCTAAATTAGAAACTTTGTTTCTGAAATAATTTCGGTCCGGAGCTGGACTACACCATGACATTGAGTCAATGTTGACTCAGTGTTGATTCAACGTTGTGCCTGCTGGAATGAGTCTCTTCTTACATGCTGATACTCTGTTTGTTTGAATTGATCACATCAAAAGAATAATGGGAGCAAACAGTGTAGACCAGATGATACGTATCAAGAAAGAGAAGTTTGACTATAGTTTGCACTTCTTGCTAGTCCGACAGTGACTTTTGACAAATTATTTGATAGTTACTGCATATTAATCGTGTTCAGATATTGAGACAATTATTCAATTGGCTAGTCTGTGCCAGAATTTAGGGGAATTAGAGTATATTTTAGACTGCAGGTTTTAAATTGTCCATCCTTTCAGCCAATCAGAAGCAATTTTGAGAGCTGACTATGTTGTGAAGAGGTCCTTTCAATGACTTAGACAGAAACTCTTAGCCATTAAGAAAAGTTCTTAAAGGCCCTATAGCTCTATCAGCATGGAATATTTTGTCGTGAAGTATCGCTGCAAACTTTTCACTACAGTTTCCTTATTGATTATTATCGTGATTGGCCGGCTTTGAAAAATCAAAACGTCCTTGAATTTACCATAGAATAGATTTGAAAAAATAACTAGGTCATTTTAGTTGCCAACTAACTAAAATGACCTACTTTCGATTTCCCTAGCTTTCATGGTAAAAACACAAGGTACACGAGATAAAAATACAAGGTACAGGCGTTTTTACAACTGATAACAAGATAAAAATACAACGTACAAAACTGTTAAGCAAGGATCCCATTGATTGTGCTGCGGTTGCATTATTTCATTGCTTAACGGGGAACCAGAGACGAAAACCGTATTTTATGGAGAGAAATATCATTTTTCCAAAATACCTTATTTCTTGTCTTTTGTCAGTTATATGATACAAAAAAGCAGATCAACCGAAATATTTTCATTAATTCTGATGGCTGTACAGGTTTCATAATGATTTGTATTTGACGATTTTTATCATTGGTAGGACTATGGAGACTTTAAGACATAAATCAGCAATGAAACTTCTGACTGAATGAAAGTAATAAAACTTTCCCTTCAACCTGTCTGAGAAAATGGCCCTTGTAATCTTAATGTCCATTGAATTATATATGGTCTGTTATTTCTTTTTCTATTAAATCACAAGGTAATTAGCAGAAAAAGACCCCTGACAGATCAATAGAAATGGGGAACCAATACAAAGCATAAAAGCATTCAGTTACAACAATACCTTAAATACAATAAATTAACAACATTAGAACTTTTTTTCATATATAAAATATCTAACAGCACGAAAAAAGTTTTATCAGTGTAAAAAAGCAGAGAGTTTTAAGCAGCCTGCAAGCAATTACTAAACGCATGCAGTCTGATCTATGTCTTTTAGGTCACATGTTCCTATCCAGTAAAATTATGTTTGCTAGTGCATTCTTTCATTCTCTTTTCACATTTCTAGTATTATCTTTTAATCACCTTTACTAGAATAATTTTCTTCACACTAGAATGGTAACTAATTAACACAAGTGTCATCTGAAACTCCACAAGAATACGAATTCTCTTTAAACCGTCTACTTGGTATTTATTTATTTATTATTATTATTATCAATTTGAAACTCAAAACAGCAGTATGATCTACACTTCAAAAAAAACTAAAATGTGAATGGATAAATAGAGCAGGTACAATAAAGATCTTTTGTGCAAAAGAGCATTGATCTTTGATGCAGTCTCTAGAGACAAGCAATAGAGCCAGTAATGGACATTTTTCAAGAAAACTGACAGCAGTCTAAGCCAGTTAGAAGTCATTAATTTAATTTCTAAATTGTGAAGAAATTTCTTAATAACTTATAACCGATACGAAAACATAGATTTTGACCATGACTTTTCAATGACCTTCATAAGTTCAACTGCTGGTACATTTTACATCATCTGAAACATGTGGTCTGCTAGAAATATAAGACATTAAATATGCTGATTTGATTGTTTCTGAAGTGCTTTTAATCACCCTCTAACGAGACTCCTCCATATATTATATTATGCCTGTAAGAACAGGTAATTTGAGCCTCGACGTGACAAAACCAACAATGTGGTTGTGCGCCCAGAGCAGACTCAGATCAGTCTGGACACCCGCCCATTTTGACCAGACTCTTCGTTAAATGTTCAAAGGATAGCTAAGGGTCTTAGCTACCTCCATGCGGACAGCGAAGACTCTGATCAGACTGGGCGGATGCCCAGGCTGATCTCAGTCTGCGCTGGGCGCACAACCACATTGTTGGTTTTGTCACGTCGCGGCTCAATTTTCATTCAATGGGCTACCAATTTCACAGGTTTTTAATTTCATCTTTGATGTAACCGCAAGATCTGGAGAAATGCTATTAGCGCATAAGTGGCCCCACAGAGTGCAAATGGCCGTGTGCTGCAAAACGCATCAGGGGAAAAATATCTATCACCGAAATATCAAACTGCCATTGATTACCTTCCGCTTATTGCATAAGCGAACATCAGAGACATTGATGTTCGCTGGTCTTTACTATGTTAATAAGGATCCATATTCATAAGGATCAATAAACTGCTGGCCTAAACAGAGGTTGTGCAACGCTGAAACGCACTTTCTTTCGTCACATTGATCATTCATATGTTTTGGCATTCTGAATTTCTTTCTCAATGTGAAAATGTATATGTTTACCGTGATCTTACGTCCTTTATATTTTTAACGCAAACTGACTTACGCAGCGGCACAGGCTAACATGAGTCTTCTGTTATCGCACACAACTGGTGTACGGGTACTAAAATTATGGATCGAGCCAGGGTAATACAGATACGGAGCAGAGGCACCAACTGCAGCTCAAACTTCTAAAGGGAAATAACTTGGAAAGTGTGAATGCAAGAGTTATCATTCATGTACGAGAAAGATCGTTATGACCTGTTCTGCATATCTGTGAAGTATCATGAAACTATTTCAAAGGGTATTCAACTTATAGAGTGGACACCTTAAACCATCATGGGCAATCACAAAAAGTAAGAAAGCAAGCGTTGTCATTCTTATTCGCGACATATTGTCATGCTTAGTTCTACATATCTGAGAAGTATCATGAAAATATTTTAAAGGGTATTCAAGTTATAGAGCGGACACGGAATCACACATAAAGAATAGAGGTGAAGTAACTTTAAAAGTGAAAAAGCAAGAGCTGCCATTCTTGTTTGCGACACATCGTCATGACCTGTGCTACATATCTATGAAGTATCATGAAAATATTTCATTATGTATTAATGTTATAGAGCGGACGCGAGATCACACCTAAAACCATCAAGGGCAAATAACTCAAAAAGGTACAAAGCAAGAGTTGTCATTCTTGTTCGCTACACATCGGCATGACTTGTTCTACATATCTGTGAAGTATCATGAAAATATTTTTAAAGGTATTAAAGTTATAGAGGGGACACGAAATCACACCTTAAACCATCAAGGGGAAATAACTCAAAAAGTTAGAAAGCAAGATTTGTCACTCTTGTTCGCGACACATTATCATGACCTGTTCTACATAACTATGAAGTACCATGTATATATTTCATAGCGTTGTCAAGTTTCAGAGCGGACACGAATCTGCCAAAAAAATCACCAAAGGAGAGATAACTCATAAAGTACAATAGCAAGAGTTATCATTCTTGTTCGCGACACATCGTCATGACCTGTTCTACATAATTTTGAAGTATCATGAAAATATTCCAAAGGGTGCTCAAGATTTTGAGCGGACAAGAAAATGTTTACGGATGGAAGGAGGGACGCCAGGCTCATCGCTTTATCCTCGGAACCTTTCGGTCGGGGGATAAAAAGCGAGTATGGAGCTAACAAATTTACATGTTTGTTGATAAATTGACACCCAGCCCTCCTAGGAGGGCATGGTATAAAACATGCGGCGGAATCTTGGAGACTAGTTTTTATCTTGAATTTTTGGGCGGACATGTCTGAACAAATAGTGTAGACAGAACCCTATCAGGAGCAGCCTGTTCAGGGTCTACACCATTTGCCTTTCCGCCAGGACATAATAGGAACATTACCACACAGTGCAATCAATTCGTTCAAATTTTAAGAGATGTTGCTCATGGTGTCCCAATTTTAAGGTATTTACAGTGCGCAACATTACTAAAACTAAGCATATAATCTGCATGCCCCTCCGCTTCTCCCCAGAGAGCAATATTGCAAGTACATGCTGCTAGCTGACAGGTTATGTTAACACATTCACGTGTCGAAACTAATTCCGGAGACAAATGAATTGATATTTTCTTTTGGCGAAATAGTTTAAAATAGGAACGGTATCTTACATCTTATGCATATTAAATCTTAATATTGTTGATGGCATTGCTTATCTGCGCATGGTGTTTTAAATGTTAGTGAATGCGGGGAAAAAGCAGTGACAGATGTAGGCCTTTTTCAAAAAAAGGCCGGCTCGGTAAAGTTAGCAGAACGAAAATTCTGCAGAAACGAAATGAATATTCTGCAAAATTTTCTGCAGAAAAAGCGGTAAAGTTAGCGAAATGGATATTCTGCAAAATTTTCTGCAAAATTTTCTGCAGAAAAAGTGGTAAAGATAGCGAATTGAAAATTCTGCAGAATTTAGCAATTTTTATTTCTTTGTTTTGTCAACTACGGACCACAAAATGTGAGTGCGCACCGATTACCGCACTACCCTATTTTATATGAGAACCTAGATATTCACAAAAATTGCACAGTTTCTTCCGCTGGAAAATAGCAGAACGACACTAAAGAAACCCGTTGTAAGCAAAGTTTAATTTCCGTGTTCTGTCATCTGGAGGCCACAAAATATGAGTGAGCACCGTTTACCGCACTACTTATGAGATAGAGTAGTGCGGTAAACGGCACTCACTCACATTTTGTGGCCACCAGATGACAGAACATAGAAATCAATCTTTGCTAACAAAGGGTTTCTGAAATTTCGTTGTGCTACTTTCCAGCAGAAGAAAATATGCGATTTTTTTAATATCTCGGTCCATTTATGAGATAGAGTAGTGCGGTAAACGGCGCTCACTCACATTTTGTGGCCACCAGATGACAGAACATAGAAATCAAACTATGCTAACAAAGGGTTTCTGAAATTTCGTTATGCTACTTTCCAGCAGAAGAAAATATGCGATTTTTGTGAATATCTTGGTCCGATTTTAAGATAGATAAGTGCGGAAAACGATGCTCACTCACATTTTGTGGCCTGTAGATGACCGAACATAGAAAACAAACTTTGCTGACAAAGGGTTTCTGAAATTTCGTTCTGCTACTTTCCAGCAGAAGAAAATATGCGATTTTTGTGAATATCTCGGTCCACTTATGACATAGAGTAGTGCGGTAAATGGCGCTCACTCACTTTTTGTGGCCACCAGATGACAGAACACAGAAATTAATCTTTTCTAACAACGAGTTTCTTAAATTTCGTTCTGCTACTTTCCAGCAGTAGAAAATATGCGATTTTTGTGAACATCTCGGTCCACTTATGAGATAGAGTTGTGCGGTAAACGGCACTCATTCACATTTTGTGGCCACCAGATGACAGAACATAAAATCAGTCTTTGTTAACAAAGGGTTTCTGAAATTTCGTTCTGCTAATTTCCAGTATAAGAAAATATGCGATTTTTGTGAATACCTCGGTCCGCTTATTAGATAGAGTAGTGCGGTAAACGGCGCTCACTCACTTTTTGTGGCCACCAGATATCAGAACATAGAAATCAAACTTTGCTCACAAAAGGTTTCTGAAATTTCGTTCTGCTACTTTCCAGCAGAAGTAAATATGCGATTTTTGTGAATATCTCGGTCCACTTATGAGAAAAGTAGTGTGGTAAACGGCGCTCACTCACATTTTGTGGCCACCAGATGTCAGAACATACAAATCAATCTTTGCTAACAAAGGGTTTCTGAAATTTCGTTATGCTACTTTCCAGCAGAAGAAAATATGCGATTTTTGAGAATATCTCGGTCCATTTATGAGATAGAGTAGTGCGGAAAACGGCGCTCACTCACATTTTGTGGCCACCAGATGACAGAACACAGAAATTAATCTTTGCTAACAAAGAGTTTTTTTAAATTTCGTTCTGCTACTTTCCAGCAGAAGAAAATATGCGATTTTTGTGAATATCTCGGTCCTTTTATGAGATAGAGTAGTGCGGTAAACGGCGCTCACTCACATTTTGTGGCCTCCTGATAACAGAATATAGACATCAAATTTTGCTCACAAAGGGTTTCTGAAATTTCGTTTTGCTACTTTCCAGCCGAAGAAAATATGCGATTTTTGTGAATATTTCGGTCCACATATGAGATATAGTGGTGCGGTAAACGGTGCTCACTCATATTTTGTGGCCTCCAGATGACAGAACATGGAAATTAAGCTTTGCTCACTACGGGTTTCTTTAATGTCGTTCTGCTACTTTCCAGCAGAAGAAACTGTGCAATTTTTGTGAATATCTCGGTTCTCATATGAAAAATGTTGCAGAATATTCATTTCACTAACTTTACCACTTTTTCTGCAGAAAATTCTGCAGAATCTTCTGCAGAATTTTCTGCAGAATTTTCGTTCTGCTAACTTTACCGAGCCCCTTTTTCAAGCCTAAAATGGGACAGCCAAGTTTACAACCTCGCGTTCAACGTGTTCTTGTTATCGTCGAACAGAAACAGTAAAACATTATCTGTACGATTGTCCAAATTATCTGCAACTACGAAACTAAGTATTTTGCTACGCTGATGGTACATTTTTGTCGGGAAGCGGTTCAGACAACGGAAATGAATTGAAACATCTGTTGTTTCTCTCTCTCTCTCTCTCTCTCTCTCTCTCTCTCTCTCTCTTACAAAGCTTATATCTTAAATATGGTTCGATTGATTCTTATTGAATGCTGTTCTCACATCAAAACTTTTCAGTCCTAATACAATGATGTATATGTTCATATAAACGTGTCTTGATTGTCTGTTGCTTAGAAATCTTATGGACTAATATGTCATTGCAAATACATGTTAAGTAGGCGACGATGTTTATTAGCTAGTTAGCTTGTTATCGAATCATTTCATATTATTCTTGTATGTATTGATTGTGTATGTCTACATGTTGAATAAAAAACCGTTTAAACTAACAACCTCGCGTATTTTTTTTCCACAAAAATGATTTTCTTGAAATGTTGTAACAAATCACTTGAACATGTCTGTATTGCAACTTAAATTCGTTGCGTTTGGGAAATGAAACAGACAACGTGCCATGAGTAAATCGCTATGATTTAGACATTAGTGCTATGTAATCACATATTCAGTACATTAAGTACGAAGCATAACCAGACCCCTGCGATTGTTATAATTGTTAATCGAGGTAATGTTCCCATAAATCCTCCATATTGCGTTCATTTGGGACCCAGTAAAATGAAGTTTAAAAAGAGTCTAAAAATAAAGTGTAAATATATAAATTAAAATTCGATTTTTCAGCGTTCGTCGTGTGATGAAGTCAGTGGGCGGAGCTAAAGTATCGGAAGCGTACCCCAGCAAATGTGTTTGGGTTTCACTCACCTTAATTATTTTCTGTGAAAAAATGCTCATTAAGCCTCTCGCCAAGAAAATAATATTGCGTATACCGTATATTTATTGTTCTTTTTCGGTTTAGTTTAAGGCCCAGTTTCATGTAGGCCATACAATGAATATGAGGGTGTGGCTTAGGCAATAGAAGTTACTGGGCTCTCTCTGTCAAAGAGACTAATAGGGTTCACCAGGACAGTAGCATAGCTACTGTTTAAATCACATGACTTGGTCAAAGGTAAACATTCAAACTGTCATTTTTTCTTCTTGACTAGCTAGAAATCTGCACAACACATTTAGACTTCAGGGTGTTGAAAGCATCCGTAAGAACAGTTAAATCAGTGTATATGTAGAAGAAGAATAATTCAACTTCCACTGAAATTATTTTGAAAAAATAATGGTTTAATGTTTCAGTGAAAAAGATGTATCCAAATCTGAAATGATTTTGAATTAACCACGATTGATAGTTTGAGGGCGGAGCCTGCTTTTCATACTGTGGCCTTGGGTGTAAACAATGTTTTATTTCAATTACAACACATACTGTAACATGAATTCGATGGGATAAGACTGCAATCTAGAGCTCCCAAACAGGTTCAATCTTTTGACCACCCCATTTAAGAATTATTTACAGAAAGGGAGTTAAAAATTGTCGATTAACTAGTTTTGCACGGATTCATTTTGTTCACCTTTTATCTATTCATTATAATTTTTTGTCCTCTCTGCATCAATTACCAGCAGTCTTTAAATTAGTGAAAAAGCGTACTAGAACGACGAATATCACTTTTCTCGCCTGAATTCCAAACCATAACCAAATGACTATATTAGCTATATTTTGATAAGTCCATGCATTAATGTGTAATATCAATTGAACTAGGGTTATAAGGGGCATTCGTTTTCTGCACACTGCTAAAAATTGTGGTTACTTATTTGAACAGACTCGTTGAGACTGTTCTAATTTCTTTTACATGTAGCGAGCAGAAACAAGTAAAATATCATAAAGTATCATCTACAAGCGCCGTAACAAAAGCATGCTAGCACAATCATGAGTTTTTCATCGTTTATGCACAATATAAAAGGGAAAAACAACAAAGAACAGAAAAACACATTGTGTTACTTACCATCTGTGACGTTTACACGGGCGATACAGTATGAGACACGAAATCATCATACGCTGCGTCACAAATCTTCATCGCAATCCAGTATCACGCGTAGGACAATATCACTTCTGCAGCTTGGATTTTCTATGCATTTACCTATAAAAATAACAGACAAAGGGTTATAAGGGGCACACGTCTTCTACTCACAGCTCAAAAATATTTATTGTGGTAACTCATTTTAACCGTCTCAGTGAGGCTGTTCTAATCAGACAAACAATATTCTACATTTTGCACACAGAAACAAGTAGCGCGAAGAATTCTAGCACAATGATGATAATGTATTCAACGTTTAAATACGAAGGAAAGAATAAAAATAAACATTGTGTTACTTACCATACGAGACGATGACATGAGCGACACGATGTCATTAACAGTTTTAATTGTTTTATCACAATAATCTAGTTAACTATCCAAAAAGATATTTTTCTCAGACAACATTTCTCACAATAATTCAAAACACTGACACGATTTTTTTTATTTGGCCGCTTGATTAGTGTGGTAGTTACCTCCCCTAAACCTACGCTAATGGCTACGCTTATATCTTGTTGGTCATATATGATAAGACTAGCCGCTTGTAGTGTGGTAGTTACCTCCCCTAAACCTACGCTAATGGCTACGCTTATAGGTGAGGCACCCAGTAAATCCGACACACAATATTTTCTGCGCGGGCTACTGCGCATTCTCAACGCGCAGATTATAAAAATCGTCTGCTAGAAGTACAACACTGCAGACAAAACCGTGGTTTATCAATAAGGGGCCTTGTGAGAAAAATAGATATTCGTCTTGTTAGAACTTAGAAGAATCAGATTAGCACGGGTTACACTATGTGACCATACCCTCCATTCTTTCGTAATAATTTTGTGGAGGTTTGCACAGGTTGGGTGACTCTACAATATTATTAAACCATTGATACCATGACGTTAAGCCACTTTTTCGCGTTGCGATCCGATCAACAGGTGTTGATACACTTCAGAGTTTTGTAGCAAATGTCAGTTGTTAAGTTATTTATGAGGTCTAATTAATCGGTATAGTTTAAACTTTGAACTGCTATTTTATGAAGTGGAATGGAATGGACAAATAGAATCTATCATTGGTCTCTGATGCAGACAAGGAAATCCCAACCCGAGGGCATACGGGGTGTGTCGGAAACGAGGCTTGCCGAGTTTCCGACACACCCCGTGTGCCCGAGGGTTGGGATTTCCCTGTCTGCATCGGAGACCAATGATTGATTATTTTTCTTACCTACGATAATATTTACTTCAAATTGAACGGGGAACTAATAGGCCTATTTCATGCGAACGTGTACAAGTGTAAGTAGTACAACCGTGTCACCCTCATGGCTGCTGTAGTGAACAGACAAGTAAAAAAAGGTCCTTGACAAATCCGCATTTTTAGATTTTCTAATTGAAATTTATATTAAAGAACAAAATTTATATTCAGACGACTACAGAAAGCGCGTGTATGACGTTAATTGTGACGTAATATCAACGTCGTTTCAAACGTCAGTTGGTAACGTCTTCAAAATGGCGGCCTCCTCGACAGTGTTTGTCACGGTGAAACACTGACTATTTTGGATCTTTTTCCGACTTTAAGACCTTGAAACAGGCTATAATGGGATTATAAAGAATGAATAACCTTTCTTGGGTTGGATTTTATCGATGTGGCAATTCATTCCTGTGTAAGAATGGAATCGCCAAGCCGGGCGCACCGTATTTCAAGGAGCGCGTAGTGGTACACAGACTTCAAGCTCGTGTGAGCTGTCCCAGCCCATGGGCAAGACAGAATTTTCAAGCACCGCTAAAAATAGAACAAACTCTGTCTCGTAGGTAAGAAAATGTTCTCCACTTCATTCCATGGATTTGGGATGGCATTTAGTTGGTTTGCCCTCAAGGCGATAAATTCCGTTCAGTACGAGTAACACCCCAAGCTCTGGGGACATACTGTAGCCCCGGACTGTAGCCATTGGAATGTTGATTATCTCATCCATTCCATTCCATGTTTTAAACTATGCCCCGCTATCTTATGTAGCATGAATATTTTACGTTTCTATGACAGTTAAGAAATATCAAATTAAAAATTATACCCTAATCATTAATTAATTAAAATCAAAGCAACAAAACAGTTAAAAGTGCCAAAATTTTCTATCAGCTCAGTAAAATGAAACAAGATCAACCATGGATATATAAAAGAAAAGCACATTTCTCATGTTTTCAGTTCGTGTCCTAATATGATATCTCTCAGCGGTAATGCTAGTGAGTAGTGATAAAACTTGATACTAAAAATACGGCAGTTACGCGATAGCTGGAGAAATACCATCCGCGGTGATGTTCGGTTTTCTTCGCTGGGGGTTTATAAAATGTCTGATTACTGGGTGTATGACCTCAAATCTTGTTGGTCATATATGATAAGACTAGCCGCTTGATGCGCCAACCATTAATTGCGCATGTTTATAAACGGCGCATGCGCAGCAGAAAAGGAATTTCAAATTTCTCAGCAGGTGGCGAAAACTTGTATTTCACTGTGGTTAATAATATAACTTGAGGAAATTTATTGATAGGTAACTATTGTCTTTGCTTTCGTAATTATAAAATAGAGAATAGAATTGAAAATTTAAATTTTGAAAATTTCTTGCGCTTTTTAGCTCACATGAGCCATATAGGCTCAGGGTGAGCTATTGTGATCAGTCGGTGTCCGTCGTCCGTCGTGCGTCGTGCGTCAATTTGCTTTAAATGACATCTTCTCTGGAACCACTAGGCCTAGGGCTTTGATATTTGTTATGAAGCATTGTCTAGTGGACCTCTACCAAGT
Organism: Ctena decussata; assembly: GCA_963989385.1. Classification (NCBI taxonomy): domain Eukaryota; kingdom Metazoa; phylum Mollusca; class Bivalvia; order Lucinida; family Lucinidae; genus Ctena; species Ctena decussata. Next base: position 56,257,348 of record OZ022505.1, read on the forward strand.
TTTGTTCAAACACTGGCCCTGTGGTCCAAAAAGGCCCGGGGGGGTCTTGGGTTCGAAATTCAAATATACTTAGAAATCTTCTTCTGAAGAACCTCTCGGTGCAGGTGATTGAAATTCTGTTTGTAGTATTGCCTAGTGGTCTTTTACCAAGTTTGTTCAAATGATGGCCCCAGGGTCTAAAATGATCCCGGCCCAGGGGCCATGGGATTGAACCATAGAAATACATAGAAAAATATTAAATAATCTTCTTGTTCAGAACCATTTGGCTTAGTTGCTTGATTTTTTTTATGTAGCATTACCTAATAATCTTATATCAAGCTTGTTCAAATAATGGGCCCAGGGTCCAAAATGGCCCAATGGCATGGAGTCCGAGGTTTGAACCATAGACAAATATTCAAAAATCTTCTTCTTCAGAGCCGCAAGGCTCAGATGCTTGAAATTCGATATGTAGCATTGCCTAATAGTCCTTTACCATGCTTGTTCTAATGGTGGCCCCAGGGTCCACAATAGCCCCACGGCAGGGTGTCCTAAGTTTGAACCATATAAATACATAGAAAAGTATGGAAAAAAAAACTTCTTTTTCAGAATCACTTGGCTCAGATGCTTGAAATTTGGTACGTGGCATTGCCTAGTAGTACTTTACCAAGTTTGTTCAAATGATGACCCCAGGGTCTAAATGGCCCCACCCCAGAGGTCATGAGATTGAACCATAGAAATACATAGAGAAAATATTCAAAAATCTTCACTTTCAGAACCACTTGGCTCAGATGCTTGAAATTTGGTATGTAGCATTGCCTTGTAGTCGTTTATCCACTTTATACAAATGATGGCCCCAGGGTTTAAAATGACCTCGCGGTAGGGAGTCGTGTGTTTGAAACATAGAAAACATAGAAAAATATTCAAAAATCTTCTTCTTCAGAACCACTTGGCTCAGATGCTTGAAATTTAGCATGTAGCATTGTCTATTGGTCCTTTACCAAGTTTGTTCAATGGGTTTGAACCATAGCAATACATAGGAAAATATTCAAAATTTGGAAATGGTTGCAAACTATCAGGTTTGTTCAAATGATGACCCTTGTTTGACCTTTAACTTTTTCGCTCAGATGAGCGATTTAGGGCCTCTTGGTCCTCTTGTTTTAAATAGTAAAGTGAAGTACTTATTCTGACAGCAAGTAGAAAATGTTAGAGTATATTTGGTCAATGTGCTAATACCAAATATGAGCCACGACATGACAAACCAAGAAGTGGCATATAGGCCCAGCAAAATCTCACATCAGCCTTTGTTTCCGTCCAGTGTGATCAGAAGCTTTCTGTTCCCATGACGCTCTGACATTGAGATCATAGGCTTGAGCAAGAGTATTGCTGAAAGAAAATTTGGACCTATGTCTATCATCATACCAAATAGGAACCAGATCCATCAAATAATTTAGAAAATATAAGCTCTTAAAACTTTTAGCGTAAATGCGGACGCCGCCGCCGACTCCGACGCTGACGCCGATGCCGACGCCGGGGGTTGTGCAATAGCTCTTCCTGGACTTCGTCCAGGCGAGCTAATAACCCATGTCCGGCAACACGCATAAGTATACCAAACAATCCGCCTGCATTATAAATACGTTTTTCTTATTTTGGTTCTTATTCTATCACAGTGCGCCTATGGAAGCAATGGAAAGTTCCTGTGCTTTATTCTGCAACGATTCGCTGTTTCGGAGCATGTGAGGCTAACTACTGACGTCACTAGCGATACTGACGTCATTTTGTGACGTTTTGAGACGTTAGACGGTGTTATGTCTCTTTTTCTTTCTAAATTCGCCTTAAAAATGTACATTTATCTTAAATACAGTTAAGAAAATTGGCGGGAGCATTAACGCGCTGGCAAGAAGGTTGAGAGAATTTGAATGAAAAGAATACTTTTGCAGCGTTTTTAGTGTTAGAATCAAGATAGTTCAGCTCTAGGATTGAATTGTTGTGTAATAATTCACTGTTTGTCGGTCTGTTGTAAGTAGATATATCATTCGCGCTCCGCTCTCGTGATATGCTCTACTTCACAACTGACCTCCAAACAGTGCATTATTACTCAACAATTCACTGCTAGAGCTAATCTATTTCTTAGTTAAATTCCCTTACATGTATTACGTATATTTTTATCATTAATCATGATATGATCTTTTTACATTCATAATATAAAACTGTGCATGTCTAGGATAGCTTGTGCATATGCGAAATCTGTTTGAGGCATCACAGTTCGTCCAACAAAGAACGATACAACTCAGTCTTCACGTGCGCAAGTTGATTGCGAATAGGTTGGTGTACGACAAACATTTCGCATACGTATGAGTACAGTTTTTTTTTTAACTTAACACGAGATTGTCAAATTTTAGTGTATGTATAAATGTGTGCATCAGACTCTCTTCGGGACGTTTATAAGACACAGTAGGGACAGCACCATCGCCGAACCCAACCACACCTTGTCCTGTAAGAACTTAACGCAATATTAATGGAGGAAAAGAACGATTTTCCACAAAATAATTCATGTTAATTCAAACCGCTTATGCAAGGCCTGAATAGGAAAGTTGCCCATGCAAAATTTTGGTTTAGCAACTCTCAAGAGTTTTGTGATAACTTCATCACCATTATTTTTTTTCTTTCTTTTTTTAACTCAAAACAGAAAGTTTGCACAATGCGTTTTACATGCATACGAGTCAAATAGCATCGACATATTTTGGTTATTTATTTGCAAAAGCTTTATGGGTGGGAATGGAATTACGCTTATAATAATAAGTCGGGAATTGATAAAAGGTGACATTACAATATCAGATATGACATTTAAACTTGACCCAGACTGACACACAATTGACCGGTAAAAGTGTTGAAAAGCATGAACATCTGGAATCTGCCAGATTGAAAAATGAGTTTTATGTCCCAAGACGTAATTAGCTATAGGAAGGCGATTTGTTTTATCTTAAGGTGAGTGGGTACAATTTCAGGGATTGAAACTCTGGCACTTTTGTTTTTGTCTCCCTTTTCAATATGGTTCAACTCTTATATTCTTAGAGAAGATTTCCTTTAAGAGTAGACTCCATTTTGGAAGAGTTACGTCATTCAAGGGAAGTCTGATAAAATACCTCTACAAAGCAAAGACTTATGTTTCTATATGCAGTTTCTTTCCCTCACTATCTCTCTCTCTCTCTCTCTCTCTCTCTCTCTCTCTCTCTCTCTGGAAAGACGAATCATTCCATTTGCCTGAGCGAAATTCTCTCTCTCTCTGTCCGTGGAAAGAAGAAAACAAGGATCATTCCACTAGCCTGAGCGAAATTGGTGCAGCATATGGCAGTAGGATATATGGGTTGTGATTTCGGACTGGACAGATGCGCAAGTTTATCTTGCTTTTCAATATGAGCTATGTCCGGGGAATATCTCTCGAGACATAAAATGTGCGCATGCCCAGACCATCGTCAGCATATGCGCAGTCTGTCAGGCTTCTGCAGTTTGCTACTGGCTGAAAGGAGGCGGATCTTATTGATAAATAAACTGTGATTACTTTCAGTTCTGCGAAATCATTTTTGACGGATTGATATATTGAAAATACGTTAAACTTCGTATATGGTAACTTTGCAACATGCTTAATTGCGGATTATGTCTGAAGTTTTTCTTTGAGTACAATTTTACCCATGCAGCCAGGAAAAATTATTGCCTTAGCAGGGCTGTAAAAATCATTAGTATCAGACAAGGAGCTAGTCTACATACCAGACTGCGCATGGACGCAAGCTATCCTAGGCAGACACCGGCTTTAAAACATTAAACCGTTCTTGATTAATCATAAAAAAAAAGACTTCAATGACCTATTTTTCGATTTCACAAACTTTATGACATGGTAAAACTACAATGTACATGAAGATAAATACAAGGTGAACGCGTTAAATAGATGGTAATAAAATGTAAGACAAGGATCCCATTTATTGTTTCTCTGATGCGTAGTTGCATTGCCAGTAATGAAAAGAAATCAAATCAGTATCAAATGATATTCATTCGTAATATGATAGTTTTGTAGAGTTCTGTATATAAATTTTAATCACTTCTTTACTCCATACTGTCTATAACTTCTTTCTTTTTATATTACTCGCTTTTGATTACTTGAAACTCGCTTTAGATAGTTCGATACTATAAATGGTAAATAAATAAAGACGACGACGACTGCTGGACGTTTTGGTAGGACGATTGTTGAAAGACTTGAAAACAAAGAGGGACTGGCTTTGAGGGACTTGCGCAAAGCGAAGGGAGAGCCTGAAAACGTTTGTCTTTAAAGCAAAATGGTGTCAAATTAGGCCCTGCACAATGCGTTTATGATGATACGGATTAAATTATATATTCGTACAAACACAACTTTGTTTCTCTAGAAAATTTTTCATATGTGTTATAAGAAAATTATCTCTTATCAAAGTTAAAACATGGTACAGATCTTTCGTACCCTGCAAACATCTAATATGCAATTAATTACCCAGAGACAGATTAATCAGTGATAAAAATCACGAAGAATTTGCTAAATAGCCACATATTGGATGGCAGGCCATAACTGGGAGTGTAATAGGTCTTTCTAGGTCCGACCAATGGGATAATTCGCTAATTTTCATGGCATTGTTTTCAATCTGTCAATGAACCGCCTATAACAACATAGATTGTAAAATTATAGCATTTTAAACGACTCTGAAGTGTAACTGACGCTGAGCAGTGCAGCTGAAAGCGTGGTCTGGTATTCCGTATATTTGGTACCAAAAATTATAATAAACATTGGGACACCAAAACTAAGTACAAAAATTACTCGAAAAAAATGTAAAGTTATATATATTTTAAAGTGCTGCAATGCGCTCAACAGATGCCAGTGGAATGGAAAAACAGCGTTGATTGTGATCAGACTTCCCCTTGCAAGGGTACCGTCAGATGTTGCGTAGCGCATATAGTGTAAAACTATGTAAATTCATATTTTGTGTGATTGTTTTTGAGCGTACATATGGCATATGATCGATTTACTTTTATGTACATTTAAAGTGACCTGTTTTTTTTTTTTTTTTTTTTTTTTTTTGAAGATACCCAGAAACCGGGGCTCGTTTTTGCTTTTCGTTTTCGGGTAGGGTAGGCTACTGGATTGGGCTTCTTTTTTTCGTTCCGTTATACCATAAAAATTCTATGTATTGGGATAGATAGGTCTGAGCGGACAGTGTAGACTCCTATCATGCTATCCTAGAGGAGCAGTCTGATCAGTGTCTACATTGTTTGCTATTCCGCCTGAATCTTTTGGCTACCGCTTTGTAAAACCAGGCTGTTCCGTGTTTGGGACAGTTGCGGCGATTATTTTTGGTGTCCCAATATTTAGAATATTACGGTAGTACTGATTGCTGCCAGTGCTTTTTCTTTTCTTGAGTCATGAGGCCTGAAACAGTAAATGTTTGTTTTCGCTGACCAGTGTCTGTTGTATATTTGTATTTGATAGATCTTTTGATTTGTACATATTTTTAAGTGGGCCTCAAATAAGAGTAGCTTGTAACTAATTGTGTCACCCACTGAAAATAAAGTCTTTATTATCATTTATTATTATTCTTATTATTATTATTATCTTTTCAATGTTATGCACCAATGGGTTTAGTACAGTTTCGGCCCTTAAACAAAATGTTAACTACAGTCTTTTAAGGCTATTCTTGTGCGTTCCATCACTAGGCGTTCGTTTTGAAAATCTTGACGAAAATGTGGGGTTGAAACGCAAAAATTACATACAAAAACTGCCACGCATGGTAAATCAAACCAGACAGTGGTCATTCAGAAACCCTTACAACCCACGTCATCAGAACGTAACGTATTTTCAAAAGAACTTCATTTGGTATGATCCAGTGCTTGTACTTGTGTTTAGTTTTGATATGATCTGCCATTTTCTGTTCTGTTCTGTTCTGTTCAATTCTCGTATCGACGTTACCCAAGTGGCTCAACGGTACGTAACCATAGTTGCACACATTTGGCGCCGTGTGTCCGTCCAATGTCATTCAGTCTGTAAATGTCTCGTCGGTCAGTGCTGCCTAACCAGTATTTATGCATAGATGTTTGCCTTCTACGGCTCCCAGTCAGGTTCTGTCCGGAGAAGGAGGCGCGCGCCACATGAAAGCCACCCCAGCGGAAAGTCCAGGGAAACACAGGCCAACCCCGCCCGCAGAGGAGGAGCACACCGAAACCCAGGTCCCAACGAGAGAACACGCAGGCGTTCCTTAGGTTTCAAGGATGGGACCTGTTGGGGTCCCATATTACTTACAGCCCTTAATTTTAACCCTCCCCCGTATCCAAGTAATTTGGTTCCGGATGGAGGTCCCTTATTCTGACCTTACCCTTAGGTGGGGATTGACGCAGTCACAGGTAGGGACCTTTTCAGGTACCTTTAGGGCTGTTGCACTTCAGTTATTTTGGTCGAGTAATTTTGCGAAGTGATGAGTGCAACATTAAGTTTGAAGTTTGAACTCCCCCGTCAAAAGTGAGCATCTAGCGTGGTGCCGGCTTTAGGATGCTAGCGCCTTGCTCATTAATCATTTATGATCCTAAAGGATATTAAAAAGAGCAGAAACTAGTTGGGAATGGCTTAAAGTTTTTTTTGCATAGGGATGGGTCTCGCACTGTATGGTCAAGCATATATAACAAAGATGTGGCTGTTATATACTAACCCCAGTTAGTTAGGTATATAATATTGATAAGTTGATGGGCCGTTAGTAAGTTTTCTTGTGAGTATGATGATGCCACCATAGGGCTGTCGCTATTAAAACACGCCTCACCCAGGGGTGGCAGAGCATCAAGTTTGGTTGTTAGTATGTTTTGCGTGTGTGTGTGCCTACTTATTTTGTGCTAGCACAATGTGCATGTACTTGTTATTTTTTGCATGCATGCGTGTTTGCGTGTATGCCGGCTTGCGTGCGTGTTTGTGTGTTTATGTTTGTGATTGCGTATCTGTCCGTCTGTCCGTCTCCATCCTCTTCTTCTGGGATGTCTCCACCGTTGTTGTGTCCTGCATCCATCGTTGTTTCGCTGCCGCGCCGTAACTTTAACAGGCATGCTAAGGTTAAAGCCCATGATACACTGTAAACCAAGTAACATGTTACTTGTTGTATGAAACTTTTGTTTCTTATTCCTTGTGCTGATACACGGTGCAGCTTGAAACATATTCCTTCCCAGGTAATGCCTTGGCATAAGGCCCTTTGTATCTGTCTTTTAACTTTTTAGGCTATTAAAAAGTGACTGGACTGCATGATATATGATGCCATGTGAATACACAGAGATTGGAATCATTCTTGGAGGGGTCATGCACTTTGAAAAAAATAAAAAAAAATAACAGACCTACCATATTTAATGTACATGCTGATCATGGTGGTTTCATAATACCCTCTTTGTTTTTATTGAATTCACATTACTGTTGCTTTGTGACCCTGTGACCTGACTTCTGATTGGCTGTATGGAAGAAGGAACATATTACAAGTCGTATGGAATAGAACAAGTTCTATCCCAAAATGTGTAGTATATTACTCCAAAAAGTAGCATGATACCGAGTATTAGCACTGGTTAGACGGTAAACCTTGTAATATGTTTCAAGGAATATATTACTTGGTTTACCGTGTATCATGGGCTTAAGACTGGCGGAGTGTCATTACCCAGAGAGACAAGGACGGGACTTAATTGGTTATTGCTTAAATTCCTGTTACTCATTTTGTTGCAAAAATACCAATTTAGATCCCTAGGTGTGTAGGTTATTTTACCCTAGTCTTATTGAAATATAATATGTGTTGCTCACCTATGTTTTGGCCCCTCATGCGTCAGCCTTTTCATGGCACATCTTTCTTCCCCGCTGTTCTTTTTTCGATGGCGAAATAGCCGAGGCGTCTCCCCCCGTCGGGGCACCGATGGGATTACCTCCCTTGCCCTTTCCTCATTGGGGAGGGGGGGGGGCACGCGCACCGTCTCCCGCGCGCGCCGCGTGTAACACTTTTGTCCAATATAATGATGGATTTCTATGTTTACGGTCACGTCGCGACAGGGTCTAGCCGCGCGAAGCCCAACCCCCCCCCCCATTCCCGGATAATGGTCTCGTCCACATTCTAAGGGGGATGGTTCCATTCCTTATACACCCGGGGAATAATTACTAACCCTTATGAAGCCCACCATCGCCCCCCCCCCCCCCCCCCCCCCCCCCCCCCCCCCCCCCCCCCGAGAGGATTTTCCGAGTTAAAGGACGGAATTTCCATTTTTTGTGTCGCCTTTTATATTCAAAAAATAGTCTATGCGTCATTTCCCCCCCCCCCCCCCCCCCCCCCGCCTGCGGAGTGGAGTCGTCCACATTTATAATTGGCACACCCCCCTCCCTGCAGGTAGTGGGAAGGGGGCCAACCCATATTTAAGCGATTTATGTATTTATTTGTTCTATTATTGTATTTTGAAATGTATGCTTCGTTACAAAAAGGGGTTTATAAAGAAATTTTTGAAAGAACTTTAACCCATACTAATGTTTGCCTTTTGTTGTCTCTTTCTATTTTGGTAGTTGTTTAGCGTCTGATGTAGATTACTAATTCCCTATATTACTCTAAATTCCTAATATAATTAACTAAATTCCTAAATTCCTAAATTCATTTTATGCTGTAATACTTCTTCTTCTTTCTTCATTCGAGTGCCTGTGATTTATTAATTTCGGAGTTGCAATTTCGCTCTGTGATCCTAACTAAATTCCTAAAATTCCTAAATTCAACAAATTCCATGAAAGTAATTCTTATGTTGTTGTTTTTTTTTTTTGCCTTTTTTCTTGATACGACTGCATATTAAACATTTTCCCTTGATCTGGCTTAAATGTAAGTCGTCGTTGTGCTCCCCAAAAACGTCCGGGCGGTTCTCTTCCTATCACACGTAGACCCCGATCAGACGCTCCTTACGTGCCGACTCAGTGATATGCTATCCTACCCGCCTTCCAGACTAGTCCATTTACAAGGATGGACGAGTTCATATTAAGCCCTACCCTACCTTTATAAACCGCCCAGACACTTCCGGTGCACACGGTAAGTTGTATGTTAGAAACTCGCAGTGGAGATCATTGACCCTATAATTGGCCAGTTGCGCTTTTGTTGAATTATCTCGTGCTTCCACACCTGAGCTTCCCGTGGAATGCCATTAAGCCGTGAGCGCTCGCGATATTGATTTTTGTTGTAAAATAAATATTAATAACGCGCACCAAATTTTGTGGTCTAAAAATGTTGGATGCTGTTTTTTCTGTTTCGGGCTTCGGATTTGATTGGGGTTTTCGGTAATGTCCGAGTATGTATAAGAGCTTTTGATCCACCTCCACTGCGCGCCTCTCTGTACGTCTGTACGTCTGTTTACTGTAGTGTACGATTATGTCTAGTCTGCTATTGGCTCGGCGGTCGGTGGCACATGCGTTAGAGACTTTTATATCCTGGATGTTACTCAGAGCCGGCCAGCAAGTGATTGGGAAGGAGCCCCACCTAGCATGTTACCGGCTCCGCACATCATTTTGAGTTCGCTGAACACTATGCCACCGCTCTTCGAGTCTAGTCTGTAAATGTCTGTAATATAATGGTTCGTATGTCTGTCTTTTTTCTAGTACTCTGCCTCCGAGGTGTAGGTGTAGGATCGGACTGCGCCAACACGTGTAGGGTTTATTATTATTACTATTAGCCATCATGTCCACTTTGTTTTACTTTCCCCACTTCGCGCACCCCCGGGCGATGCCTAGGCAGCCGGGAGAGGCCATAGTCGTGGCAAGGGAACCGCTTCATCCGATCTGGCTCTCGCCCAAACCTGTAATTCACAGTCGCCTGCCGTCCCACAGCCAGGCCAGACCGCCAGACAGGGCCAGGTAGGGTGGCGACATGTTGGCGCGCGTCGTTATGCAACCGCTCGTCGAGTCTAGTCTGTGAATGTCTGTAATATAATGGTTCGTATGTCTGTCTTTTTTCTAATACTCTGCCTCCGATGTAGGTGTAGGATCGGACTGCGCCAACACGTGTGGGGTTGTTATTATTAATGTTAGCCATTATGTCCACTTTGTTTTACTTTCCCCACTTCCCGCATCCCCCGAGCGATGCCTAGGCAGCCGGGAGAGGCCATAGTCGTGGCTAGGAAACCGCTTCATCCGATCTGGCCATTCCAAACCTGTAATCCACAGTCGCCCGCAGTCCCACAGCCAGTCCAGACCGCCAGACAGGGCCAGGTAGGATGCGACATGTTCGCGCGCGTCGTTATGCAATATGGGATCGTACCCAAATGGACCCATGCACATTTCAGCATAAAACACATCCTATATACAGGGTCCCCGCGTCCCATTTATGCAGGCCTTAGCAATACATCTCAGGGCGTCAGGAGACGGATGGCATGTGAGGCCTCTTCGGGCCATTGTCAACATCCGCTCTATTTTCCCAGATCTGTAAGCCTCCATCGGACCTCGCTTCGCTACGTCCGATGGAACAGACCCCTGTAATCACACACCCCGGTGACTCCTAGTATTGTATGTCCGTTGTCTATGTCTGTATTGTTCCAGTTGAAATAGTGGGTAGGATTGGCCTGCCTGAACTGTCCGTTCGAATGCCCCTCACCCATGACACTGTCGCAAATGATAGGTTTGTGCACGGCCCTATATTTTTTCCTCATACTGGGTATCTCTAATATACTGAAATATAGCTTCCCTTACTTCTTGAGATTTTGTTCCCAACAAGCTTGTCGAGACAAGGTTACCTGCGTATGTAATGTCCTGCAGTGTTCTAAGCAATTTTTGTCTAGGCCCACTGTGTGCGCTGCATTGCCATTTTGATTTCTTGCCATGATTATATATACTTACTCAGATGTGTACGTGCCCGGACGAAGGCCGAAATTCCGGATAAAACTTTTGTATTCTTCTTTCTTGTACTTTTCATATTGTCAAAACGAAAGAAAAAAAAACACGCTCACACACTCAGAACACCTTTTTCAGTTTTTCAGCTGTAGACTATCTTGCCCCCCCCCCCCCCCCACGTGCCTCAGCAAGCCACTCACATATAATGTGTATTATGATAGTACACTCATACATGCAAAGTGGCTAGCTGAGGCCCGGGGGAGGGTATCTTTAGAAAACTTTTCCTGTTTCGATTACGTTTAATTATAAAATTTGGCTTTTTCAACCAGAATTGAAGTCCATGTACTAAAAAATCAGAAATTAAATTCATAGCCAGTTAGGGGAAGTTGAGAGCAACAAATTTCAAAAAAAATTCTTGGGTATATCAAAAATTTAATTTTGACTAATTTTATAGGCAAATTAACATTATTACTGTCAGAGGTCCTTTATAAATAACATAAACACATATTGTCAGTCATTAACACGTATGTTTTGTCATTTCAGATCACACAACACAACGAAAGAAGAAGAAAAAAACGAAAAAAAAACGAAAAAAAACCCAAATCAAAAGTGCTGCATTCTAATTGAATGTGATTCAACTTAAAAAAAATATATGTAATGGACTTTGGCATGCATTTATAACGTATTCTAAGGACTCAGTAAAAAATTTTTGTAGAGAAATCTAAATACAAATACTTTGAATGATGAAAATAGAATTTATTTCATATGCACGTTTACGATTTAAATCCCATTTCCGTTCACTGAAAACAAAACCTGACTACCGATGCATGTCTTATGTATGTCTTATGCATACATACTTATTCTTTATTATCTAACTGCGTCATTAATCAGTTACAATGTACTCAGTATAATAAAGATGAAACATAAGTTGTCATGTTTTTGCGAGCAACTTTTCGCGTAGCATCTAAATCGAACCAAAAAAAAAAAAACTAATAAAAATAAATAAATAAAAATGAAATAATAACACTAAAATAAATCAAACACCTTTTCGATAAAAATATTTTGCTGAAACACTTAGAAACAGTTGTTTTCTGACAGTTATACTAATTGATAAAATGACAAAATTAGAATAAGTTAAGTGTACAAAGACGTTATTTTTTTTTTCAAATAAGATTCTTATACATTTTATTCGTCTGAATTTCGACATAGTTTTGTTCATGGTATTTTTTTGCAATAACCATAATGTGGTTTATCCGAATTATGGATAAAACTTCGATGACATTCACTGCGTATTTTAACTATAAGTTTTATCCAAATTTTGGATAAAACTTACAACTGTGTTTTGGAACAGCGTATTTTAAGACAGGGGTTTTGCTTTTCCCAGCTAGTTTGGTTTTATCCAAATTTTGGATAAAATTATTTCTGCGTATTCGTTGTACTGCATTTCCTGCTTATCCAAATTTTGGATAAAAATTTTGGCCGTGTGTTTGCATAATGTGTGAGGCAAGACAGGGTGTTTGTTTCTCCCAGCTAGTTTGGTTTTATCCAAATTTTGGATAAAATAAAATTTAATGTATTTCAGTCTGTTTATACGCTGCATTGTATTGCCTGCACAGTCGCTTATCCAAATTTTGGATAAAATTTTCGGCCATGTATTTTCATACAGTATAAGGCATAGGCAGGGTGTTTTCTTATCCCAGGCTATTTGGTTTATCCAAATTTTGGACAAAATGGATTAGATCTAATTCTAATTATTACTCATCAGTTAACTAAAGTACAGTATATTTCCTGCAGAGATATTAATCCAAATTTTGAACCAACAAACGTCTTATCCAAAATCATAGAGCCAGTTTGAGCAAATGGATTTGCTCAAACGTAAATGGACACAGTTATTGCTGGTTTTCTCGTGTCGTGGCTCATATGCAGGTGTACCCACACACATTAAAAGTTTGTTATAGTAAAGGCGACCATTTTACACATAGGGTATTTAGGTAAAAAATCATTTCTCCGATTCTGAAAGGACGCCATCAGACTCAGTGCCGGGCTCAGATAGAAGATACACATCAATGATTCTTCCTTGGCTTCCTGGGAAACAACATAAGATATTCGAACACGCAGCAAAACGAGGGAAAACTGTTACATGTATGAGCTGTAGGCCTAATGTTTAATAGTCCGAAAACTTTGAGAATTTATCCGCGTGGCAGAGTCAGTTTCGTTTTCATGTAAATACAAGTACTGTGATTTTGCCATGCGGAGTTCTGATTTATAAAACAAACTTCTCACCTCTTATTTTTCCTTCATTTCGATGCATCTTTTAAAGTCCGAACATTTGATTATTGATCCGTGCGGCAAAATCATGTTTTCTATATTTCATGAATGAACTAATTAATAAGCTGTGACGTATATCTTTTAGCTATCAAACCAACAGTTTTACGGATTTGCATATCTAAGATAGACAATTCAGGGTACGTCAATCAACTTTGAGACTGCCCTGTTGCAGCGTTCGCTAATCAAGACACGCCACTTATTATTGTCGCGTGCAGGTTTAGTGATACAATCGAAGGTAAAACTTGACATTTCTTACATCAGAAAGTCTATGCTTACTTGTCCGGGGGCTTATCAAAATACGAAGTTTTACATTTGCAAAGGCATTTGAGCCGCGACACGACAAAACCAACATTGTGTTTGTGCGCCAAGCGCAGACTCAGATCAGCCTGGGCATCCGCCCAGTCTGATCAGAGCCTTCGCTGACCGCATGGAGGTAGCTTAGACCCTAAGCTACCCTTTGAGCACATAAAGAGACTGAGTAAACTGGGCGGATGCCCAGTCTGATCTGAGTCTACCCTGGGCGCACAACCACATTGTTGGTTTTCTCGTGTCGCGGCTCATTTGTTTTTGTTAAAATCGCTAAAGGGAAAATCGGCACGCACAAATTAACACTTACATGGACCACAAAAGTTAAAAAATAATCGCACAAATAGAAAATAATTTATTCAGTTCATAGCTCCAGTGACCTGGTGGGAAAGAGCGCTGGCTCTTATACGTCATCTCTGTGACTGCTGTGGGTTCGAGCCTCGCTCAGCGCACAGGCCGACAACAGTTCTGCTTGCGAAACGTCAGGAGCTTTTCCCATGAGCTCCGGTTTTGGCTATTAAAAGGGCCTGTTAAACACTGATTTTCTTTTTTCTCTTTTTAAGCTTGCCAATGACTCATGTCAAATAAAAAGGTCGCATTTTTACATATTGCAGTTTAGTTCAATTGCGCTCGCTACGCATTTGAAGATCGGATGAAAGGGAGGCGGGTAATATAGATCAATAATAATTATGAGACTACCAATAAGACTGATGTACTTTAAGCTGACTAAATAAATTTTGACAGACATAAGTTAGTTCGACACAACCGTAATAGCTTTGTTTACGGTATCTTGACCACGGGCTTAATGTGGATCCTGACAATACGGCTCTTCCCAAATGGATTTGCAGTCTAGTTCTTTTGACCGTTCCAAGGCGGCACTTCTGTTGTGGTTCTTCAATTTTACGTGTTCTTAGGTCCGCTTGTCTGTGGTCTTCTGGCAATATGGTAACCTGTGAAGCTGCCCACTTTGCTCTCTCTCTCTCTCTCTCTCTCTCTCTCTCTCTCTCTCTTTTGGTGTGTGTGTGTGTGTGTGTGTGTGTGTGTGTGTGTGTGTGTGTGTGTGTGTGATTTATAATAGAAAATAGGTAAAAGTAAATGTTACTGTTGTTTTTGATGACCGCCTATTTGGGAAAGAGCTGTTCAAATGAAATCAAAAACTGTAAGTTAGTGTAAAGAAACCATAATAAATAAGACGAAGCAACATTGGGCATAACATCACCTGAAACTGAACCTTAAAACGAATGGGGGAATATGGAAGGTAAAGATCAGCCTGCGCTTCCGCGCAGTCTGATTGCTCAGATAATCTGATACTGGGGAATAAAAGTGAGGATTCAGTTTGATCACTTTACACAGCGTGATGGCATAGCTTGCATTTTTTGGCGAGGCATATCGTATCGCGAGTGTGTTGTCCATAGTCGAAGTCATCAGCTCAGCTGCATGCAGTCATGCATCAAGAGGTTAATCTTTTACTGCTGGGTTGACAAAATTTTCAGTCGTTGACCGGGCCGGGTTTCGAAGCCGCGACTTTCTGTGCAATAGCTATGCGCTCTAACAAATGGACTACGGCGTGACACACAAATGACTAGAAAACTGTGCAGTCCAAAAGTCAGTAACTCTGGTAACACACGTTGGTTGGTTGTTTTGAGTTTAACGGCCCTTTTAGACAGTATTTCCGTCTATATCGGGCCGTCTCCGAAAGAGAGGAAGAAAGAAGAGAGATGTGATAGCGTGAGAAAAATGTCCAAACAGTCCCACCCGCACCTACTGCAAGCACAGTAGGCCCTTGCCCCACCATTATCCAAATCAGTAGGACACCATGGAATTGGAAGTTATACCCAGCACCATCGCATCACCCAACCACCCCGGTAACACACGTGAGAGTCGTCAGGCTAACAGTAATGCTTTAGCTGTTGTGCACAAAACACAGGTTTGTCCGAGTCACCAATGCCCACATATGCCCTAACGCCCTTTCACGCGTCGGTAAAAGGGACGATGGGAAATTAGTGAGCTGCCCAGTCTGGGATTAGACTCTGCATTCGTACATGAATCCCGGGCTCGAGACGCGTTGGAAGCAGGCATCTTTTCAGTCATAAACAGCCTTTCATTATCACCAACCCATCGCCCTGATATTGCTGAAATCATGTTTAAAAGGGCGTAAAATCGTGATTCATCCACCATCGACAAAAATTAATAGGTTTGATTTTCAACACATTAATCTAATAAAGGTAGCAGATCCGAATTTGTTAGCTTGTCAAAGCAGCTAAACATCTTTTCAAACGCAGAAATTGATTGACACTTCCGGCTACTGATTACATCTCTCTACCGTTATATTGTCATGTGTACTCAATACAAGAGTCACAGGTCTTTGAGATGTTACAGTTATGTCTGTCAGTGACCCGTTAAATCGTCTAGAGAAAGTAAACGTTGTACACGCACAGATTTCGTCTATTTATGAAATTTGCCATATCCATTTGGACAAGTTGGTTCTCAGAGGAGCCCCGGTAGCTCTGTAGATTAAGCGCTGGCCTGCTGATCTAGTGGTCCCTTGTTCGAGCCCCGCTGTATGCGGGAACCTTTTCAGTTGTAAACAGGGTTCCATTGCACACAGCCTTTCATTATCACTGAAATACTGTAAAAAAGGATGTAAAATAGCAAGTCATCCATTCATCCATTGTTCTGCTGACATGATGTTCCAAAAACTGTACAGAATGGCAAAAAAGGGCAGACTGTTCTACACTAGGTCTGCAAGGTAATTTATTCAAGCACTGATGTCCCATTATTTAGACTAATTGGAGTATGTAAAAACAGTGGTGTACCATAAAAAATCTAATTATTGGGACAGGTAGGTCAGGGCAAACAGTGCAGACCCAGAGCAGACTGATTATTAGGGTCTTCACTGTTTGCCATCCATCTGTGTCTTTTGGATGCATTACTGCATTATAAAATGAAACTGATCCATTTTTAGGAGAATTACAAAATTATTTGAGGTGTCTCAATTTTTTTAGAATTTTTTCGATATTATGCAGAAAAAACAGTGACAGTCCTAGAATCGAAACACAGCTGTGGCAGATGAATTTCCTCTGTTTGTAGCCCACAGCTGAGTAAAATGTTGCCCTAGGTGGTGCTAAGTGAATGTGGCTCTAAGCCCTCAATCAAGCTGTGCATGTTTTGCAAACTCTTAAAGTGCCAAAAAGCAGACAACAAAATACACCTGCAAAATTTAAAAAAAGATAAATTGCCCAAGCAAAATCATATTGAGAATTCAAAGAGTAGAGGGCAAACAGTATAAATCCAGATGAGGTGGCTCATCATGAAATTCAACTAGTAAATTCAACTATTCTGGCTAGACTGTGCTTGTGACTTTCAGTATACTCAGGGACATGCAGTCACTTGAAAGAAAAAAAAAAATGCTTATAACCGAATAAATACAGACTACTTATATAGATTCTTTAAGACCATTTAAGAACAGTCTGACCAGGATCTGTTTGACATTCAGCCAATAGTTTGATATCAGACTGTCATGGTGCTGATCATCCAGATTTAAGGTGAATGGGTACACCTCCATGTTTTCTCTGTCATTACGAACTTTGTGACATCTGTTTGCTTTTCTGGAGGAAAAAACCTTCCGAAAAGGTGTCTAATCTAGGAGCAGATTCTTCCTTCAAGAGCAGATTCTTTCCTTCAGGAGCATGGGTCAGCCTAGGGTTCTCGGACAGAGAGATTAAGTTTTGCAACATTTTCTGAATTGCAGGGAGATTAGTTCCGTACCAAATTTTAGATTTTCTATATGTTCAATACATTTAGATTTCTCCCTCGGCCCAAAATAGGGAGAAGTCAGTCAGCTTAGGGAGACTATTTCTTTCACTTCTCCCTCTAGGCTGAGCCCTGAAGAGTAGATGCCTACTGAGAAGGGACAGGAAAAAGAAAATGGCAGAGTTGCTTCTCTTGAAAGTGTTCCCATTCACCTTAAAAGTGGAAAATGTCACATTGAAATTTGCAGGGTAGTGATTGAAAATGTACAAAGACTTAACCCATTGCATTCTGGGTATTTTTTGTTGTCTGCTGAAACTGTCGTCTGCATCAAAAATCAAGAATATTTTGACATTAGGGAGGTTAAGATTTTTAACTTGTACGTGTACGTCTAGCGATGATTTGTGAGCATACGTCATCAAAAATTGCATACTCTCTACCAGTTAGAAGTAAATTCTAGACGTTGACAATTTCTAGGAGGCCGTTTACACGTAGCTTAATAAACGTGTACTTTGAATTCATTTTTCGGATTGAATTCGTAAATGTACATTTTATTTTATGGTATCAAAGTTGAGAGCAGATATCTGAAAATGTTTTAAAGCGTTCACTTGAAAATCAGTGAAGCGTAAATAAGATACACCAATGTTTACAGTGAGGGTGGTACATGCATGCGAGGCATAGGCAGTATTTGTTATTGATACCTCCGCAGTTGTAAAGATGCATCGATGAATGATTTCGGTTATACGACCCTTTCAAGTATTTTAGTCATGTGGGGCATATTAGAAAATATATGTGATATGGACGACGCTGAAATAAACAAGATGCAGAAAAGAAACGGCGATCTTGACTCGAATCGAACCCGCGACCTCGTGATCATGAGTGTAGAGCATCAACACCCCCCCCCCCCCCACCCCAAGCCAGAAGTAAAAACAATCATGTGGTCACATGTCAGCATCATAAATGGTACTGAGTTGGGAAGTGTGTGTATTTCGATTCTCGTAACGATGATAAATGGTACTGAGTTGGGAAGTGTGTGTATTTCGATTCTCGTAATGATGTTCCCCCCCCCCCCCCCCCCCCCCCCCCCGCATCTCAGCGATACAAAACCATGACCACAGTAACGGGGCGCCATGCGTCCGTCCATTTGAGTTGGGAAAGCTGGTCGGGATCATTTATGTCCCAATTAAAACGGGGGAATCAGACTGTATGATGGGTGGGGATGAGCTACATTACCAATAAACGATAAAAAAGCATGAGACACAGGGGATTCTGTTGGTCGTTTTTTTGTTGTTGTTTTTTTATCAATGAAGGCTTTCGAAAAAAATCGGCGAGAGTGGATAAGAAGTGAGTGTACGCAGGTAGTGAACTGACAACAGTTAAAGCTTTCCTTTACTGTAAAAAGTACAGGATAGTACCATATTTCTAACATGGAAACTGACTGCATGCACTGTGTAAAAAAGCTGTTTTCCGCGTTTGGTTGTATATTGATTATAAAGAAATAAATGCAAATTTAAAGCAAGGTTTTTACACAGTGCAGTCGCGCTCTATATCAGAAATTTAAAGTAATATCCCGTACTTTTTACGGTGAAAGGCCTGGCAGCCAGGTGCCAGGTCTGTTCCCGTAAAACCTATGGGCCTTTGTAACAGTGCAATTATTACATGTAGTGCAATTATTAGAAAAATGTGGTGTATATAAGATGGTCACCGGGTGTGATATTGGTGACGGGCCTGTATTCTTTCTTTTTGACTCCAAAATAATTAGAACATTAAGTTTCGACAAAAACCGACCGAAACAATTGGTACAGAGGAGATCATGTTAACCCACAAACGTACACACGGACGAAAAGTCATGCATATAGCTTTTTCTACAATTACTTCGACGATCCAAAATAATTCGCTGCATTTATTTTGGTTACACGTACACGTAAAAGTTACATTTGTCTTAACTTTTAATAACTATAATTAGAACTTGTACGTGTACGTGTAGCTACCAGTAGCCGTACGCGTACAAGTTCTAAATCTTAACCTCCCTAATATTGGTCTAACTCATGTAGAAATGATGTCTAGGCAGTAAACAGTTTGGATCTCAGATCAGGCCACACATTTGTGTGGCCTGATCTGGATCCAAACTGTTTGCCCTGATACCCCTACAGGGGTATCCCGAATGGAATGGGTTTAAGTTATTACAATATTTGGTTTATCTGTTTCAGGACCCATATGCCAGCTATGACGTGAATGCTCATGACTCGGACCCCAGCCCCAGATACGATTATACCAATGAAAACAGGTGAGGTGTTTTCCCTGTCATTTTGATATTGGTCAGGAGCTCAAGGCATTTTTCATGAAAAATTAAGATTCTGACACTAGCCAGAGGTGTTACTTTATTCATGGAGTATATGGTCTGCATTAAGGTGCATGGATCACCTCAGGGGAGACCACTCTGGCATTGAAATATGTGCCTCCCTTCCCATAGGGGGCAATTCTAAAAGAAAAGAATTTGCACTCTCAAGAATGCAAATTATTTTCCTTTTTTGAATAGCCCCCCCCCCCGAGGTTATAAATTTTGAGTACATTCTCAAACCCAAAGCACACTGATTGGCTGCTTCTGAGCTCATGCTCGGAAACAGCCAATCAGTGTGCTTTATTTTGAGTTTGAGATTATTCTCAAGTTTTATAACCTCGAACCCAGGGTCCAGTTGTTCAGAGCATCTTAAGCTTAACAAAGTAGTTAGTCAAGGATTGTTGAGTTTTCTTGTAAAATCAGGTGTGCTGTTGTTCTCTTGAAATGTTACGGAATTTGGCACTGCAAAGGTCCGAACACTTTGGCAACAAAATGGCAATGTTTTTGCAATCAATACGTTTGAAAATGTAATGGTCAGTTAAGTAGAAAAGTCATTAGTTTTGAAAGACTGTGCCCAAGAAAGCTTAAGTAGTGTCTGGTGTTAGAGTGGAGGCTATACTCCAAGGAGGCGTGTGTGTCCCTGAGGTCTCTGGAGCCCCGGTAGCTCAGTAGATTAAGCGGTGGCCTACTGATCTAGCAGACCGGGTTCGAGCCCCGCTTGAAGCGAGAAACTTTCCTACCGTAACGAGAGTTCCATTGCACAAGCCTTTCATTTATCACCGTTCCATTGTCCTGACATAACTGAAATACTGTTGAAAAGGATGTAAAATCGCAAGTCATCTGTCCATCCCTTAGGTTTATAACAGAAATCCGTTGCGCACACCCTTTCATTGTCAACCTCCCATCAGCCTGATATGCCTGAAGAACTTTTGTAAATGTCCTAAAATCACAAGTCATATATCCATCCACGCTTACTACTGTAGGTAAATCTCTCTTCTTTGAATTGAAGAAGATAGGGACTGGCTCTGTACCATGAGGTGCATGTTATGAATTTGTTCCCTTGAGCCTCCTGGGGAACATTATGTGAATTGGATGAGAAAAAAGGAAAAGTTAATACCTTATTAATCCTAATAAATACCCCTGCCCTGCCTCTTTTTCCGAAAATAATGTTATATTAACTTGCATGAATTCCTGTTTGCTTTTCTGGATGAGATAGCTCTTTGAAATGGCGTCAACTCGTAAAGGAATGAGGAGCAAATTCTTTTTTTTTTAAGAGGAGCAAATTCTTTCTTTTAAGAGTTGACCCCAAGAGAGAAGAAAGGCAAAAAAGTAGAGTTGCTTCCTCTGAAAATATACACTTCCACCTTTGAATACTGTTTGTCAGCAGTATTTGGTAGTGGCTGATTTACTGCTCTTGAAGCTCTAAATAGAAAATGCATCACCCTGGGGTGTTTCGTAGGATTAATATGGTAGAGGAAAAAAAGGAAAAGTAAATACTGCATCTGCTTTCATAGGTTACACAACAACATAAATCTTGTTAACTCCCCAGGGGAGTTGCTTTTAAGAAAGTAGGATGTTATTTATGGACTGAAGTATTAACTGTAAAAATAGTCGCAATCTATTACCATTAAAAATTCTGGAAATTCCATGAAATATCTTGCCGATTCTGAGGTTTACAATGACCATCTGAGGATTTTAATTTTTGAAGGTATATGATATTAATTAGAAAAGATAGTTAATTTTTGAGAAAAAAAGGGGTGGAAGGGCATTTCTTAAAAACAGTTTGATCTGGGTTTGCATTGACTGCTGAGGTATTTTTGTCCTTGGAATATTTAGGGTAAAATGAGGTTGTCATTGACATTTTCGCGGCAAATGTCAAGCAGTATTTATAAATTTAATGCTACTTTAAAGATTTTTTTTCCAAAGATAGTAAGGTAAATACTGTAGAGCTGATAATGTATTTCAACATTTGAAAAATTATGTATTGATTCATTAAAGCTATGGTTGTAAAAAAAAAAGAAAAAGTAAAAAAAAGTATAAATCATTATTACCATAAGAACCAGAAATTTGGGACAGAAATGTCAAAGCAAAGTGTGTATGTCCTGATACAGCTGATATGGTCTGATCAGGATCTGCACTGTTTTCAGGTTTGCTAGCAGTGATTGCCAGACAGTAGAATCAACTTGTTAAAATTCAAAAAACTGCAAAAAATCTAAATATTGGGACAGATAGATCTGAGCAAACAGTGCAGATCCAGAGGAGCAGTCTGATCAAGTCTTCACTGTTTGCCATTCCATTTTTGCATCTTTTACATGCATAACTACATTGTAAAACCAAATTGTTCAGTTTTTAGGACAGTTACGGCAATTATTTTAGGTGTCCCAATTTTATGAATTTTACGGTAATCACTGTAATTGGTTAGGGTGTATACATTGTAAAAGTAAATGTATTAGAGCTCTAGGTATTTATTTCAATGTTTGAAAAATTGTTAAAGTTATGGTTTTTGAAGTAAGAAAACTGTAAATCAGTGTCAGATTGTAATGAGTCAAAGATATATTAAAGGCGTAAACTTAAAAGAAAAATACGTCAGAGATAAGTAAAGATATATTTCATTGAAAATGAGGAAATCACTAGATTGGAAAATCGTTCTCAAAGGTTGATTGAACTGTATGCATACTCTTAAAAAATTGGTATTATTTTTAGGCTTTTATTAACACAGCTGATAAGAGGAAAGAAATATAGGAGGTGGGGTGGGATGGAGTGGGGGAGGTTTGTAGTAGAGTTAACTTTGTGAGCTGTGTGTTTGTTCTTCTCTTCTATTCTTTGCTAAGGCCTTTATTTATAAACCAGAATTGCAAAAACATTCCTCACTTATTTTCTCAAACGTTACACTTGATAGACAAGCATTCTGTATTCCATTTAACATATAAATCCCACTGGCTTTAACCATATTTAACAGAAAATATTTTGACATAAATTCCTGAAGGGAAATTATATCCCCAGATCAAACAGCTACAAGCAGTCCCATGAGGGTCTGCACCATATGCCATTCAGAACAAATCCAGCAAGGGAAATTTGAAGTGTATTAGTTCACCCCTGGTTAACTGTCTATACAACGGCTGTTATCAAAAGAAAAAGAGTCCTAGTTCCCAAACAACCTGGTCATCGTGGCTAAACAAATTTGTTTAGCCACAATGACCAACTAGTTTTGGAACTACCAAACAACCTGGTCATCGTGACTAAACAAATTTGTTTAGCCACGATGACCAAGTAGTTTTGGAACTATGACTCTCTTTCCTTTTGTAATAGCCTCTTTTTCGTTTTGTAACAGCCTTAGAAATGTATTCAACCATGTGTGAGTTGAAAGAGTCATCATTATACTATATTTATTTATATTTTTTCCACCAAAACAATCCCAGAAATCTAGATCCACCTTATAAGATGGATTTAGATATTAAGGAAAAGAAATTTTTTTTTTAAAGCAGCATTATGCAAGACTGATTTAGATACATGTATTTGGGGTCTTTTTACTGGGAAAAACTGTCTTTTTGCTGAATAAAGACAGTACTTGAAACTTTTTTCTTACCTTTCAGACATGGTACTAGATGTGCTGGTGAAGTTTCAGCCAAGGCCAACAACTCTAAATGCATTGTAGGAGTAGCATATGACTCTAAAATTGGAGGTAGGAAAATGGTTTCTCAGTAAACATATAAAATTTCAGTCTTTAAAATGGAGTCATTATTTTGAGTAGCTCACCATGGTTGCCATGGTCAGGGAAAACTGATTGGTCAGAGAAATTAGGTACTGTTCAGGGGTGTAGCTAGGGGCAATTAATACGCACAGTCATGTTTTATACTCATAAAAGACAATAATAGGGAGTTAAGCCGCTTAGATATTTCAAATTTTGGTGTCTGTTGGCAGTTAGTATTAAAATTATGCCCAGTAACAACATTTCAGCATGAAAATACGCAAGTGTGTTTTGAAATTTTGTCAATTTGACAAAATTTCAATACGCACCTGCATATTTGCATATAGGTAGCTATACCCCCTTGCTGTTAAATAAAGAGTATAATCAACTTGTAGATCCATAAAAGGGTATGGAAAATGTCAGGGAAAAAGCTGGGAATTTGGAAGTGGAGGATGACAGGCAGTCCTTCTTTCAGTATGATTAGTAAAATTTCCCCTTATCTGAATAAATGTTCTTGAGAATTTCACTATGGAACTTTCACTTATACCATTGAATACTCTCATTATCTCAGTTTCATTGTTGAAATTTCATTTTCAGGAATTCGTATGTTGGATGGAGACGTATTTGACGCTGTTGAAGCTGCCTCCTTGAGTTTCAACAAATCTCATGTTGACATATACTCCGCCAGTTGGGGCCCTGACGATGATGGGCGTGTTGTGGATGGGCCTGGAGACAAGGCTAAGAAGGCTTTTATTGATGGAATCACCCTGGTAATTCACAAATTTTTGGTTCATCAGCATAAGCTTTTGGTTCCTGCCATCGTTTGGTTACTTATTATGTCCCCCCACCAAAGGTTAGGGGGGACATATTGTTTTCAGTGCGGTTCCCGGTGTGTCGGCGTCAGCGTCGGCGTCACACTCTTGTATGTACGATATCTCTTGAACCAATTGATGGAATTTCACCAAACTTGCATGGATATATCATTGGGACAAGCTTAAGAGCTGATTAGATTTTGGTGACCTTGACCTCATTTTCAAGGTCACAGGGTTGGCGTCACACTCTTGTATGCACGATATCTCTTGAACCAATTGATGGAATTTCACTAAACTTGCATGGATATATCATTGGAACAAGCTTAAGAGCTGATTAGATTTTGGTGACCTTGACCTCATTTTCAAGGTCACAGGGTTGGTGTCACACTCTTGTATGCATGATATCTCTTGAACCAATTGATGGAATTTCACCAAACTTGCATGGATATATCATTGGGACAAGCTTAAGAGCTGATTAGATTTAGTGACCTTGACCTCATTTTCAAGGTCACAGGAGGACTTAAATGGCATGAAAATTTCTTGTATGCACAATATCTCCTGAACCAATGGCTGGAATTTCATCAAACTTGCATGGATATATCTTTGGGCAAGTTTAAGAGCTGATTAGGTTTTGGTGACCTTGACCTTATTTTCAAGGTCACTGCAGGAATTAGATGACAATTTCTTGTACCCATGATATCTCTTGAACCAATGGATGAAATTTCACCAAACTTGCATGGATACATCATTGGGACAGGTTTAAGAGCTGAGACAATTTTGGTGACCTTGACCTCATTTGCAAGGTCACTGGAGGACTTAGATGACAATTTCTTGCAACCACTTTATCTCCTGAACCAGTAAATGGAATTTCACCAAACTTGAATGGATACATCATTGGGACAAGTTTAAGAGCTGATTAGATTTTGGTGACCTTGACCTCATTTTTAAGGTCACTGGAGGACTTAGATGACAGTTTCTTGTACCCAAGATATCTCTTGAAACAATGGATAGAATTTCACCAAACTTGCATGGATACATCATTGGGACAAGTTTAAGAGCCTATTATAGTTTTGTGACCTTGACCTCATTTGCAAGGTCACTGGAGGGCTTAGATGACAGTTTCTTGTACAAACTATTTCTCTTGAACCAATGGATGGAATTTCACCAAACTTGCATGGATACATCATTGGGACAAGTTTAAGAGCTGATTAGATTTTGGTGACCTTGACCTTATTTTCAAGGTCACTGGCAGACTTAGATGACAATTTCTTGTACTCACTATATCTCCTGAAGCAATGGATGGAATTTTACCAAACTTGCATGGATACATCATTGGGTCAACTTTAAGAGCTAATTAGATTTTGACCTCATTTGCAAGAAAATAGTCATCTATGATGGATATCTTTAGAACCAGTGGATAGATTTTCTCCAAATTTGCCTAGTATTCTGATTGTACAGGTTTTTTTACTCATAAGGAGGCATTGGAAATGGGCTGGTGGGGGGACATCAGTTTTTCTCTGAAAAACATTTCTAGTATGTGTCTTTATTATGAAAGAACAAGGCAGCTACGTAAAGTTTCACTTTTAAAATGTCAAATTATATGTCATTTCCATTATTCATGAGTATGATCAGAGTTTAGATTAGGAATGTTGACAAATTTCCTTGGAAACACTGATGAAACTTGCAAATTATGGGTGAATTAAGCTTTATATGTAAATGAGTACTAACCCTTTAAGTGCCCAAAACAAACAAAGTTGAATTTGCAAACAGCTTAGATCCAGATAAGGTGGTTCATACTGAGCCACTTCATCTGGGTCTACTCTTTTTGCCCTCTCGTCTTTGAAGTCTCAATATGACACAGCTTGGACAAAACATGTACATTTACGTGTTTTGAAATTTTGCTGATATAGATTTTGTCATCTGCTCGGGTTATAATAATGCCCAGAAATTGGTTCTTATCCAAAAGTCAGTCACTTGGCTCAAAGTTCTTTGTTGAGATACCTAAATGAGCTGAAAGGTAGTGGAACATAGTGTTGGGTTTTCCATGACAGGGTTTGATTATTTTTTAAGATCAGTCAGACTTGTTCCACAAACATTTTGCACGACCAGCCTTGGGTTCTAGGTTATAAAACTTGAGAATAAACTCAAACTCAAATAAAGCACACTGATTTGCTGCTTCCAAGCATGTGCTTGGAAGCAGCAAATCAGTGTGCTTTATTTTGAGTTTGAGAATGTACTCAAGTTTTATAACCTCTGGGCCAGATTACAACTAGACAATGGGCATGCAGATCATTGGTCTTTAATGTCTAATTGTGAAGAGACAATGAAGACAGATTAGGCTGTATATAAAGTGTCTTAAATCTGAGTCTTTTCTAGGGCCGTAATGGGAAAGGGTCCATCTTCGTGTGGGCCAGCGGGAACGGCGGTAACCAGAAAGACAGTTGTAATTGTGATGGCTACACCAACAGTGTTTATACACTGTCAATAAGTAGCATATCACAGCAGGGGAAGAAACCGTGGTATCTCGAAGAATGCTCGTCAACGCTCGCAACAACATACAGTAGTGGCCTCTACAGTGAAAAACAAATTGTAAGTCTACAGTAGATGTTAAAAGTTAATGTTGTATGTGTACATTTACAGGGACGCAATGGCAAGGGCGCGATATTTATCTGGGCTAGCGGCAACGGCGGACGACAGACAGATAGTTGCTCTTGCGACGGTTATACAAACAGTATCTATACTATGAGCGTAAGCGGAATATCGCAGCATGGTCTAAAACCATTCTATCTGGAAGAATGCGCCTCAACCATTGCAACGACCTACAGTAGTGGGTCGGGGTCAGAATCTCAAGTTGTAAGTTACCATGACAACACTTTTGCACACTGACCTCTGATCAACTTGTTTGACTTTCTGCGACAGAGTTTAGCGGTGTCGGCTTTTCTATACTAACATTTTCTTTTTCTGAAATTAACTTACTTTACAGAAGCTTTGTTTAATATTTTACAGCATTATACTTCAGAGTATCTCTAATATTTTACAGCATTAAATTTTCAGAGTATCTTTAATATTTGACAGCATTAAATTTCTATATCTTTATCTGTTGTGTAAAAGAAAGCTGATCCTTTATTACAATATTCCTTTTGTATTTTATTTCTAAAGCATATTATACTGTAAAAATTCAAACTATCGGGATGATAGGTCTGAGCAAACAGTGCAGACCCAGATAAGACTGCTCCTTCAGGAGCAGTCTGATCAGGGTCTAAACTGTTTGCCATTCTATCTGCATCTTTTGGACACATAACTACACTGTAAAACCAAAGTGTTAAATTTTTTCGCTCCCCAAAGGGTGAGCATACAGTCGCCGCTTTGTCCGTCCGTCCATCCATCCTTCCGTCCATCCATCCATCACACTTTGTACGGAGCATATCTCTGAAAGTATTAGAGGGAACTTAATGAAACTTCACATATTGAAAGAGGGCAATGGAGGGAAATTGAAGTGCACAAGAACAATAAGTCTACCCCAAGTAATACAGTTATCTCCCTTCCATATTTTTACAGTATTTTGCTTGTCTGGAGCATATCTCTTAAGGTATTAAAGGAAACAAAATGAAACTTCACACATTGATAGAGGACTATAAGGGGAAGTGCAGAGCACAAGAACCATAACCTGATCACAAGTAATTACAAAGTTATCTCCCTTCCTATATTTTTTCCAGTATTTTGCTTGTCTGGAGCATATATCTGAAAGTATTAAAGGGAACTAAATGAAACTTCATACATTGATAGAGGGCAATGAGGAGAAGTGCAGAGCACAAGAACCATAACTCTACCCCAAGTAATTACAAAGATATCTCCCTTCCTATATTTTTTTACGGTAATTTGCTTGTCTGGAGCATATCTCTAAGTATTTAAGTGAACTAAACAAAAGTCCACACATTGATAGAGGGCACTGAGAGGAAATGGAGAGCGTGAGAATCATAACCCTGTCACTAGTAATTACAGAGTTAGCTCCCTTTCTAGCTTTTCCAGTATTTTGCTTGTCCAGAATATATCTCTAAAAGTGTCGAAGGAAATGTAATGAAACAAAAAATATTGTAAGAGGGCAAGGAGAGAGAGTGCAGAGCACAAGAATGATAATCCTATTTCAGATTATTTTGGAGTTACTTCCCTTCTTATTTTGTCTCACTTGTTTACTTGTCCGGAACATATCTCTTAAAAGTATTTAAAAGGATTTAATGAAATTTCACACATTAATAGAAGACAATGAGAAGAAGTGCAGGGCACAAAAACATAATCCTACTGCAGTAATTTTGGTGTTATTTCCCTTCTTTATTATTTCTGATTCATTTGCTTGTTCTGGGCTTGTCTCTGAAAGTATTAAAGGTACCTAAAGAAAGTATGAAAAAAAACACTAAATGTCACAAATTAAAATAATAGGAAGTTTCATCAGGATACTCATCTCACTATTGCACACCTTCGGGGAGCATCCATCGGTGTCACCGATTCCCTTGTTAGGACAGTTTTGGTAGTTATTTTAGGTGTCCCAGATTGTGGAATTTTTATGGTTTATTCGATAATTCAAGTAAATGTGCAATTGATACTAATAGTATAAAAAAGAAATTAGGGATAAAAGAAAAGAAAAAAAAAAGCAGAAAAAATATGGAAAATACGTCATGAAAACTTAAAAAAAATACTGTTAAACAAGATGTTGAGGCAGTAAATACATTGCTAGACAAAAAAACACACCCATGTACAACATATTTACTCAGTGTATCACTCCCTGAAAAATATCACATTTTTTATTATCAATAAATCTGATTCAAAGCTTAAAATGAACATTTATAAATCTAATAGCTAAAAAAACTGTTTCAGCAGATCAAAAAATAAAACCAGATAATTGGATAGTTGATATTCATGTCAAACCTGTCATAAAATCCATTTCTGTATTTGTAAAAAGGTAAGAATTGGATCCTGAATTGTAATGTATGATGCAATCACCTGTCTTCAACAAGCAATTTCCTTGTTGAAGACAAGTGTTTGCCCAGTCTGATCAGAGTCTTCACTTTCAGCATGGAAATAGCTCAGACCCTCAGTTCCCCCTCAAGTGCACAGCAAAGACTCTGATCAGACTTGGTGGATGCCAAGGCTGATCTGAGTCTTTGCTTGACACACATACTGCTTTGCCGGGTTGTCATGTCGCAGCTCTTTTGGGGTCATTCTAGAGGAGTAAAGACTCTATCTTATAACCAAATTTATATGGAAGCTCAGAAAGCACTTTTATGATAATAAATTGGTGTTATTTTAAAAAATCTGATTGCAAAACTATTAGTAAAAACGTTCACATAGTGTCATTAAATGATGTTTCATGCCAAAGACTTAGGCTTGTAAAAAAAAAAAAAAGCCATGGAAAACGATAAGAAAAAAAAAAAAAAAAAAAAAGCCATGAAAAACTTCTAAGTGCTGTTTCATTTAATTTGTCTCGGAGTAGGAAAGCACATGTGTATTCTGTTTCATACGTAGAATTTGAGATAAAACATCACCAACTTGTTTCTTTGGGAAACTTGTCGAGGGTGGTCTATTTAGATTTTTCTGCATGCTTGGAATGGTTTGTTCTTTATGAAAATTACATTGCACTAAGAAATGTCACCACTGGGACATGATCTTCAAAATCTTCTCTATTTGTTTGTCTGTTTTGGGGTAGAGGCAAATTTCTTTTACTTCTGTAACATGTAAATATGTTACATGTTTTATATTGACTTGAACTCTTTGATATGCTGTGATGTTTGCAAGTGCTGTATGGGTTATGGTTTGATTGGCAAGACACTGATACAAGCCTCCTTTTACTCTAAAACCTCATTTTTTCAGTAATTTATAAGTTACGTAATGTCTGTATGTCTGTAAACTTAAATCTGCTGTAGCATTCTCTATCACTGCCTCACATAGTCAGAATAAAAAGAAATAGGAAAAAGCTCCTCTGCTTTTTCTGCCATACTACTTTCCCTAAATTATGATTTCCATGGCGTATAATTTTGTCCAGTTGCTATACAGCTATGCATGAACATTAGCTGCTCGGACAAACTCCATGTTCTTTGTAGTTGATGTAAGGGTACACATCCATGTTCTTCTGCCATTTTTACAAAGGGGGGCAACTTTCTGTTGGCTTCCCCGGAGGGCCAAGTCACACAATAGGGTCTACTCTTAAGGGAAAGAATTTGCTTCTAAGGGAGTTACTTCTTTCCTTAAAAGTTGACCCCCTTCTGAGAAGAGAAAAATGAAAGTGGCAGAGTTGCTTCCCTTGAAAGTGTACCGGTTGTAGGTTCCGAAACTGTCACACATATACACCCCATGGAAAAAGGCGCAAATGCTAGTAAATGCTTTATTTCCTGTGATAGCATAATCACCTACAGTCTGTATATTTAGACTTATCTAACAGATAATAAGCTCAACACTATAATTTAAAACAAACAGAAATATACTTAGAATAAATCACATAACACTGATGCACAATTACCATAAAAATTCTAAATATTTGGACAGAAATAGCAGCGCAACTTACCTAATTTGCGTATATATTGGGACACCTAAAATAATGAATTTTCCATTTGGGACAAATGGAAAATTTATTATTTTAGGTGTCCCAATACTTAGACACATTAGGGTATTATTTTGGAATGAGACAGGGTTTTCCCTTACAAAACAATCTCAAAAATGTAGGGCCACCTCGCAAAATCTAGACCTTTGGGATTGTTTTGAAAGGGGAAAAACGTCTTATAGCTGCATTAAGGACTGATTTTCATATTTAGGGACATTTTTGAGAGGAAAATCCCCATTTATAGGCATATAAATATGGCAAGTGTCCCAATATATAGAATTTTAGTGGTTATTCAGAGCCCTAGATAAGAGGGAGTATTTGGGGATAATTAGAGATAATTTTTGTTAATTCTGGATAAAAACTTGTGTTGTGACCCTACGAGACGGTTCAGATGAGGGGTCACAACATATGGTTTTGATGATAAATAAAAAAATACCCCTCAATTATCGTTAAATACACCTCTTATCTAGAGCTCTGGTTATTGTAAGTAAAAAGGAAAAAGATATACATTTAGAATAAATCACATAACATTTCATTTCAAATTGTATTCCACAGTTAATTTTGTAGACACACACCTTTATTGTACATATAATTGAAATTTGTGAGTATTATATAAGAATATTAGAAAAATTAAGATTGTTTTCATGTTTTCGGTGCCTCTTCAGAGCTTTATGTGTCGAGGAACAGAGAGAGAGAAAACAATGAGATTAGTTGAAAAATTACTCTTATGTTAACATATTCATTTTGCCATTTATTCACATAGTGTGAATTAAAAGGGTCAAGTTGAATTTCTTTGATGAAAGGACCTCTGACAGTATCAATGCAAATTTGCCTATTTTTCGACAAATTATTGCACCTTCCTCAGGCAGCAAAAGTTGAAATATTTGGCATTTATATGTAGACTTGTGTACTGTAAAGACATTTTAAGAGTGATTTTGAAAAATTAGCATGCCTCATGACTAACTTAAACTGATTTTATCAAGAGGGGTAAGTGATTTTTTCAGTCTCTGAAAATAAGTCCATTTTTTTGGTTTTCCAATATATCGAAATTTTAATTGATAATTATGCTTAAACTGACATACACACTACTATTACTGGTATTAAGCAATATCTTTTCAATAATAAGGTCCTTAGCCTATTTATAGATATAAAGGGTGTAAGTACCCCACCCACTTTCTCAGTTTTTCAGCTGTAGACTATCTTTTCCCCCCATGCCTCAGCAAGCCACTCACGTATGATGTGTATTATTATAGTACACACATACATGCGAAGTGGCTAGCTGAGGCACGGGGGGAAAAGTATCTTAAAAAAACTTTTCCTGTTTCCATTACGTCTAATGATAGAATTTGGCTTTTTCCACCAAAAATTTAAGTCTATGTGCTAAAAAATGAGAAATTAAATTCATAGCCAGTTAGGGGAAGTTGAGAACAACAAATTTCAAGAGAAATTCTTAGGTATATCAAAAATTTAATTTTGACTGATTGTATAGGCAAATTAACATTACAACCGTCAGAGGTCCTTTCTATGAAGGAACAACTTGCATGCAGGGCTTTTAGCAGATATGCAAACAGTGTGCAAACAGTATATCAGCCATATTGTGACAGCTTGTCAGAGCTATTCACATGCATACTGTGTCCAACTTAATGCTTGGAGGACTAATCTTTGGATAGCACAGATATTCTAAATCAGTTTGTATCCCAAGAGGGAGTGAAGATTTTCTCAATTGAATTTGTCTGTACTAGGCAGACATATATAAGGATTACTTCATCACTGTAGTGATCTTCCAAGATCTTCAACCTAAAGACATCATTCAAAAAAACACACCTTTTTCTGTGGTTTTCATGAATGCTTGAGACTATTGTGTAAGTGAGGAAATGCTGCATTTCGCTGAAAGAAGTTTGTAATTTGTATCTTTTGTATCAGCATGTGGTATTTAAAAAAAAGAGTAGGTATTGAGATAATATACAATTTTGAATGTATATGCTGTTTGAAGACTAGTGCCCACTAAGTTGGACTGGGTGCTATAGTACATGGATCATGAGGAATCTAGAGTCTGCAGTTACTATGGGACCATAGGGATATAGTTTTCTCTGTTTGCATATGGGCAAAGAACCTTTATAGCTTGATTTCACTCCACCTATGAATAATATTGAAAAGCTATATTCACTAGATTTTACTTTAAGGTGAATGGGTACACTCTCAGGGGAAGCAACTCTGCCATTTTCATTTTTGCATTCCTTTCACATTGGGGTCAACTCTTAAAGGAAAGAATTTGCTCCTCTGGAGCAAATTCTTCCTATAAGAGTAGAACCCTTTCTGGAAGGGCTACATTGTCCAGGGTAGCAAAAAGGAAGTCACAAAAGTTGTTCCTCTTTGCAAATATGGCAGACAAACAGGGGGGTATACCCATTTATCTCAAATTGGACCATGGGAGACATTATGAGATAACCTCCCTTGCGATGGGAAATGTTTTAGTTTTGTGTATTTTGATTATTTCAATGGGATGTTCTTGGCACAGTATGTTACCTCTTGTACTATAACAGCTGACATCGTAATGGCAGTTATAGGCAATTTTTTTTAATATTATTGAACATCGATAGAGCTTCCATTTAAAACTGGCGATTGTTAGGCTGATATTAAAGTAAATGTAGTATTACAACAACCTTAGTCTATCCTTGGCTGGGAAGTAGACTAAGCGCTGGCCTGTTGATCTGGGGGTTCTGGGTTCGAAACCTGCTGGAAGCGGAAATCTTTCCAACCATAGATGGGGTTCAATTGCACACAGCCTTTCAGTATCACCCTCTATCATTCTGACTGAAATACTGTTTAAAAGGACATAAAAATTGCAGGTCATCCATCTCCTTGGCTGACCCATGGGACAAAGGAAGTCCATGATAGTAATAATACTACTACATGTAGTTGACAATAGCTGAATACAATGTTTGTCGTGGTTCATGATATTTACCCATATGTATGTATTTGCCACTATTGTGGGTCTAAAACCCTAAACCATTTAGGCAAAGTGGACTCTTCTGTCCTTACAGAATTAAACAGTCCATTTCTCATTTTAGGGTTGTCTGGTTTATGTATTTATTTTTATCATTTGATAGAATCTGCTATAAATT
This sequence comes from Ctena decussata, assembly GCA_963989385.1. Taxonomy (NCBI): domain Eukaryota; kingdom Metazoa; phylum Mollusca; class Bivalvia; order Lucinida; family Lucinidae; genus Ctena; species Ctena decussata. The sequence goes on from OZ022505.1 coordinate 56,291,145, forward strand.
TTATGCAAAAAGTGTATACCCTGATCAGATGCTGCATTCTGCAGCATCTGATCAGGGTATACACTGTTTGTCTATGTCCTTTTGGCATTGATGTATTAAATTTCAGTAGGAATTATGTACTGTGGAATTGTTAATGTAATTGTCTTTGTATAAATATGAATTCATTAGTAACTGAGCCGTGACATGGGAAAACAAACAAAGTGGCATGTGCGCCCACTGACACCTCAGATCAGCTTGGGTATCTGTCCAGTCTGATTAGAGTCATTGCTGTCCGCACAAAACTAGCTTAGACTCTTGGCTACCCTTTAAGCACAAAGTGAAGACCCTGATGAGACTGGACAAATGCTCAGGCTGATCTGTGTCTGTGTTGGGCGCTTTGTTGGTTTTCTTGTGTCGCAGCTCAAACTGTTGTTTTCAAGCCTGATTTGTACCTTACCTGACAATATGAAGTTGATCCATTGCAACCTGTCTGTAAAGAGTTGCATTGACCCTTCAAATTGATATGAAAACCGCCCACAAACAAATGCATGTGTGCATTTGTGTTTTGTAAAAGCAGATCCTTTTGTTAAATACATTGGGCTAAACTCCAGAGGCGGAGTGGGAGGTGCATTTGTGTAAGGTCAGTTATGCAGTGACTAATTAATGATAATCACAGTTTGCTTTTCAGGATGAAATAATCACAGTGAAAATTTAAGTCCCCTCAGTGATTGACTTATAACATTCTGCAGATTATTAGAGCTCTGTTTGATAATGTTTGACTATTTTAGATTTCAGTAGATCTACATAACAAATGTACTGAGACCCACACGGGGACGTCGGCATCAGCACCTTTGGCGGCAGGGATTGTTGCTCTTATGCTGGAAGTGAAGTAAGTACAGCGGATCCTCACTATAAGGCTACTCTTTATACTGCTATTTTTAGATATGACATTATCATGGCATTGCTCCCTGAACACAACAGATAATGTTACATTCAAATGGGGATGAAAATATCATTGCCATTGGGGCCCTGTTTTGGCCCCAGAGTGGGACTGAAAGGAATACCATTTATTCTGGTAGTGGATTTTCCTTGATCCTTGTCTTGAAATTGACCCTGCTCAGAAAAACTTAAAAAGCGTTTGGTTGCACAGACTTCTTTAAATGATTACTTTCATTTGAAAGATATTGTAAAAGCAATAAAATGCTAAATTATACATCTGTTCAGTGTTAGTTTCTCTGTACATCTTGTGACCCAGTTACCCAAGCTGGTGTTAAGGTGAATGGGTTTACTTGCAGGGGAACAACTCTTGTCATTTCTAGTTTTGGATCCCTTCTGAATGGGGGTCAACTCTTAAAGGAAAGAATTTGCTTCTCTAGAAGCAAATTCTTTTCCTTTCTGAGTAGACCCCTTCTGAATTGCTCCATTATCCAAAGAAGGATCCCACTTGGAAAAAATGAACAAAAAAAAATGAGGTTTACCCATCCTCCTTGGGATACCCTTTCATTGGATGCCACTCATTGCTTTATGTGTGTTTCAGTCCCAGTATGACTTGGAGAGATGTGCAGTATGTCACTCTGATGACAGCCAGGCCAATAGGGGACGGAGATTGGGAAACAAATGGTGTAGGACGTAAAGGTATGCTTGAGTCGGGGGCTGACAAATCAAAATTTGATCAACTTGTCCGGTACACAGATTCTGCTACAAAACGCTGAAATCCTTAGGTTTTCCCTAGTTATCCTATACATTTTTCTGGGCAAGTAAAAAAAAATTTTACTTGCCCAGCAAATATTCTAACTTGTCCCGGGCAGCCGGACAATGGATATGTCAGGCCCTGCTTGAGTGAATATGTTGCTTTGAAAAAATGCATTAGTTTCATGTGGAAAGCAGTAAGGGCACTGATAAGTATGTATAGTAGCACAGTAAATGATTTTGCATTAGGGCATCCTACTGATACTGGTTGAAGTTAAGTAACCCAAGAGTCCGCCTTGCTAGCAGTAGGCTTGGGTCAGATTGTTTGTTTTTATTTACTCTTGTCTGTCCTCTCTACTTTCATCCTCTCTTTGAGAGATAGCTCAGTATAGACTGAAATGTGCCAAAGGGCTGCTAAACCCAAAACAACTAACCAATAAAAAATGACATATTCTTAATTTGTTTTAGTGAGTCTAAGATATGGCTATGGTCTGATGGATGCCACAGCTATGGTTGAGCTAGCGGAGAAATGGACAAATGTCCCAGAACAGCGGATATGTGAACATCCTTCAGATGTTAGGGATATGTAAGTAAATCCTGAAATGTTACTTCCTCATTGGGTTTACCGTAATATGCCTAAATTTTGGGACACCTAAAATAATAAATTTTCCATTTGGGACAAATGGAAAATTAATTATTTTAGGTGTCCCAATACTGAAGCACATTATGGTACATTTCTTGAGTGTCTCAGTGGGGAACCTCCAAAATCAGAAAACTTTGATATGAAAATCAGTAATCAGTCAAAATTTAAGGGCAAAAAAAAGTAATCAGTAATGTTTGCCCAAGTGAATCTGCAAAGCGATAAATTCCACCTCTAATTCTGCTAACTGGTAATTTCACTTGATTATTGGTCATTGAAAGTGTTGGTGTCTTTGAAAATTTGATAAAATAAAAATCTGAAAGAGTTTCTTCAAAAGCAGAGAACATACTGGAAAGAAGGAACATGGGCCATACTTTGAAATTTCGGCTACTCAAGCCTTGTCAGTGACTCTGACATGATCTGGTGACGAAAACCAGAGAAAACACACGGTAATTTCTTTTTTTTAAAAACCTCTCCAATGCTAAGGAGCAGCTGTAGTGTAGTGGATAACACTACTGACTACCGATCCCTGGTCGCAAGATCGACCCCCGGCTTCTCTGGTCTTTCGGATGAGACTTTAAACCGAGGTCCTGTCTCCATATGATCTCGTTGTTGGTGGGATGTTAAACCCGAGTTCACTCACTCAAATGTTGAAATTTTGCATATCACCAAGCTCTGCGTTTAAAACAAATATTGTAAATCAAAAGGTGTGCAAGGAAAAGTATCTGTTATGGGTGTGAGGTTCAGGTAGAAAAGTCCATCCCTCTGGATCACTGGTTGGCATTGTGAAGCTTGGCAAGCCTGATGATGGCAAAAGGTTATCCCCCTGGATGCAGCTAACACATATAAAAGGTACTTCTAATCTCAAAACTTAGAAAAGTTATGTCAGACTTTGCATCAGACACTTCCTTGTCTTGTTGCATTGATAATAATATGTATACAGTTGACTCTTGTTATCTCTAACTCTGATATCTCAAATACCCTCTTTTATCAAAGAACGAAGTTTTGTCGCATTTCCTATTTTTCTTGCAACTCTTGTTATCTCAAACTATTGATATCTCAAAGTAAATTTTCTGGGATCAGAAAATTTACTTCGGGATATCAATAGTTTGAAATGAACTTTGATCTTAAAATATTGAGAGTTGACTGTCTATATTTCACTAGGGAAATCCCCGATACTGGTTACACAGAATATCTTGACCTCGAGGCCTGTGCCGGTACTGACAAAGCCATCAACTACCTGGAACATGTTCAGGCAAAAATATCTATATCAAGTAAGCGACGTGGTGACCTTGTCATCAGCCTGACATCACCAATGGGAACAAGATCAACTATTCTTCCCCAGAGACCAAATGACGGGGACTGTGTTAAGGGATTTAGCAACTGGGAGTTTTTGTCCACACATTTCTGGGGAGAAAATCCTGCCGGGAGGTGGAAACTAGAGATCAACATACAGAAAAATAGAAATGCTTACTTCGGTGGCAGATGTACAGGTAATGTGTCTCCTTTTGTAGAAACCTGGTGTTGACTCTTTTTTTGCATGAAACATATGCCACAGTCATAAACACAAAAAGGAAAGAGCAAAAAAACAAAATTGTATATACGGCATACACACTCTGAAACAACTGAAAGCGAGCAGTTAGGTCTCTTCCTAAACGAGTTGATCATATTGTTAGATAGGACCCATCAAAACATAGCGGCATGTTCAAAGCACCAAACATAACATAGCATTAAGAAGCTCAGTTGCGAGAGGCTACAAAACCATAACCTATTTATTTGGTTATAGGACAAGTGTTTATCACTTCAGAATGACCCCAAATTTCTTAACCAGATGAGTTTTCCCTTAAAAAAAAACAATCCAAAAATGTAGGTACATCTTATAAGATAGATCTAGAGTTCTGGGATTGTTTTGGAAGGAGAAAATGACCCTCTTTATATCAGAATGATATGGTACAAGAAGAAGCAACTCTAGAACCATCATCTTTGAACAGGCAATTATTTGTTTGTAAGGTGAAGCTTCACCCCTCCAAAACAATCCCATAAATCTAGAGCCTTCATTCAAAGTGGATCTAAAGGACCTGGTATGATAAGGCCCATATTTGGCCCCCAGAAAACTCATTTTTCAAAAGTCTTATTTCCATAATAAAAATGTATTCATATGAAAGTTCAAACCTTGAATGTAACAGCAAACACAAAATTAACCAGTTCTTGCACCAAATATTTGTGATATTTGTACTGAACATACCCATACCCCCAGCAGATTCTGACGAAAATGACGAATTTGGTAGCCTTTGTGGCTTTCAAAATATATGAGCCCGGCCTCCAGCACATTTAATATTTTGTATACAGATAAAATTTAAATATATTTACATGACATGAAAATATCAAATGTGCTGGAGACCGGGCTCAATGTTTATTTTTAACTTTTTGTTACCAAACTGGCAGCGTTTGGAACATTTTCCCAGCGTTCTCAACATAAAAACGCCCATATCTCCGCTCATAGACAAAATAAACATATGTTGTGGGTATTCATTTTCTTAGTTAGAACACAAGGTATAATCTGGTATACATTTCATTTTGATCTGTTGGAATTTTTTGGTTAGCGTCTCTGGACTTGCAAACTTGAGTGGGTGGGGTACCTGGAGAGGCCTTGTGCAGTGCACAGGTAATTAGCAGTGCAATCTTACATATAAGCGTTTCATCAAAAGTCTGCTGTAAAGTGCTTTCAAAAGTTATTGTAAATGACTTATTTCTTTAAAGGAATATGTACTAAACTCAAATTTTCTCGCAATTTTCCTTCATTTTATTGAAACAACGTAAGCATGTCAGAAAGCATGTTATTCTGAGAATTAACAAACACGAAACATATTATTTCTGCTTGTTCCCATACGCACAAATAATAAGCAATAGAAACCATGCATTTTTAGGAGAATTTGAATGGGGGCCAAAAACGGCCCTTATCATACCAGGTCCTTTTGGGGATTGTTCTGGAAGAGAAAAACCTATCTAATAGCTAAATTACTCCTGCCTGATATACATATTTGGGGTAATCTATGGCTTGAGAAAATCTGTCTTATAGCTGAGTAAGTATGATGACGCTCTGACAAACCAAGTCTGGGTTAAAGGACAAAATTTTAGAATTCCTTGTTGGTTTTTCAGCATTCAAGCTTAATTCAAACTCTCTTGACAGGTTCTGTCAAAGGCCATAAGCTCCTCTCCTGGTCTCTCCTCCTACATGGTACCCTAGAGAACCCAGTGAACCTCAGAACAGGCCCCTTAACCCCTAGTCCACCAACCCCAGAGGTTACAGCTACTCAGCCAGGGGTAAGTTACTCTACAATGGTTGAGCTGCATAATGAGAAAAAGCACCTTAAGATATATGTGACCAGTGAAGACTCAGATCAGCCTGCACAGATGTGCAGGCTGATCAGAGTATTCACTGTATGCATCAACAATGTATCCTGATGAATCAGTAAACTGACGAGTAAAGACGGAGCATTCTTCTTGGATACATATGCAGGCTTATCTGTTATCCCACATGTTCTAAGGTACCTTTTCTCAAGTCCAGCTGATGTGTATTTCATCAGTATTCAAGAAAGATACTGTATGTGTTGGCTATTTTTAAACGAATATGTTTTAGTTTAAATAACATTATCAATATATATATATGTTGCTTAATCTATATTCAGCAGTATATGAGTCACGGCACGACAAAACCAACAAATTGGTTGTGCACCGAGCGTAGACTCGGATCAGCCTTGGCATCTGCCCAGTCTGTTAGAAGTCTTTACAGTGCTTTCAAAGGGTAGCCAAGGGTCTAAGCTACCTTCATGCGGACAGCGAAGACTCTGGTCAGAATGGGCGGATGCCCAGGCTGATCTTAGTCTTCGCTGGGCACACATGCCGCTTTGTTGGTTTTGTCGTGTCGTGCCTCATATCTAGTCTACTCCAAAAGTAAGACAGGGCTATTTTATTAGAAGCCTAGAAGCCACAAACTCTGACAACAGGACCAATAAGAAATGTGCACACACAGCATAGATCCAAAAGCGATGGCTTATTTGGTAATAATGAAGAGTATTTTGTGGATCACACTGTTTGCCATTTATGCTAAAATGAGCTTGTCTGAATTCAGAGAAGAACATATGGTTTTTGGTATGTGACAATGGAAAAGATATATTTCCTATCTTAATTCCAGCTTTTCAAAAATATTACCCATTGCAAAAGCCATTTCAGCAAAGGCCATCCATATTTTTACGGAAGAAATACTTGGAATGCCTTTCTATATGTTCCTTGGTTTCAGGACGAATCTTGGGCTTAGTATCACAGGTTGGTTGACTTTATCTTTGGGTTGTCTTCTCAGATAACAGGACAAATTAGTCCAAATATCATGAGACACAAACAAAGGGAATGCACAGGAGAAATAAAAAATAAATAAATTGAAAAGAAAAAAAAAAAAGGGATAAAAATGTATTCATTCTGATAGTACTTTTCTTGAAAGTAATTCCTGTTTCCTGACAGGTTTTACAATATAATATCAGTCACATGTAAATTCCTGTGGTGTGCTAACAATTAAACAAGTGGCAAATACCAGTCCTATCAGTATAATAAACTAGAATATTCACTTTCAGCCGATATCTTCGACACAATCAGTAGTTACTTCTACGCCTGAAGTAACTACTACTTCAAAATCAGTAATAACTACCTCCACATTTGTAAGTATAGTAGCGAGACAAACCTGGAGTAGTGCATAAGAAATACTGCATCCTTGCAACATCTAGATGGCTTCATAAAGTTTGAAAGAGGGCATATTTGATTTTGTAGATGGGATATTTCACTTATTGTCAGTTGACTTCACTTTAGTACAGTTTGATCGGCATTGAGCAGTTTCATGCAGAAAATGAGGAAAAGAATATAACAGTTTTTTTTTTCAGAAACATATTCTTGTTTTTATATATGTATATTACTGAAATTGTCAGAATATTACTGAAATTGATGAAACATCCCTTTCAGTAAAAATTTTGTCAAAAAGAATTAATTTGATTTTCGTATTTATTCAGTGAAGTCAAAGTTTTTCCCCCTACAGAATGACTCATATACCTTAATCGGTCTCTCTTCCAGAATAATACCACATATCTAGATCTATTATAAGAAAGATCTAGATTTTTGTTGGTGTTGTATTGGAGGGGGGGAAAACCTGTCTTATAACTGAATAGATACAGTATTAACAGAGATCTTAGTCAGAAATACTTTCGGTGTGAACAAGATTGTCACATTATGTTAATATGGTGTAAAGGGAAGTCAGCTGTGTAGACAAATGGGATTTCACTTTTTCCTTAAACTGTCCACTCATAACTTTGGTTATTTCATAACTTTGTTATTTCATATTCCATGCGTCATAACTTCCCTCTTGTTCCATGGGTCAGTTTGAATTATTTCTTTACATTTTTGGGTTGTCGAGAGGGGTTCTTGGTAATATAATCCTTGTTTTACAAGCCTTAAAGTAAAGGGTCTTTGTATAATATAGATCTATGCAAACAACAAAGTACAAAGTTTAAGATCAGCCTGCACATTCATATAGGCTGGTCAGAGCCTTTGCTTTTTCTACAAGCTGAGGGCATAGGCACTCAACAATTTTTTTTTCTTAATATTTCTAAGTATTATCAAATGTCAATCTATTTTCTACCTCTCTGCAAAAATTTCCAAGTCAGTCAGTTGTGAAATAAGGATGTACGTATTCATCCCACTGCATTATCCATACAAACAAGAAGGTGCAACACAATGCCTTTTTGATTTTATTCTCGGCTGACGGATGTGATGAAATCGGGTATTTTCCATGGAAATTCCTGTCGTATGCTTTGATGACATAGTTCTCCTGCCATGATGGTAACTTATCAGTTGATAGCAAAGTTTTCAAATCGTGGATTTTGAACTGGTGCTGTTGTTGACCAATCAAGGGACTCACAATTTTTGGACATCCCGATCGACAGCCATGTGCATTTGACTTCTTCCGTCGATTTGCTTTATTTTTCATCTTGATTGAGAATTTTGTTGTAAATTTTGCATTATCCTTCACTGACTCAAATGATTTGATTGTTGGTAAGTGTAGATATATATCATCGTTTCTTAATATGGAAGCATCTTGCTTGAAATGCTTAATATGAGTGAGAACATGTGACTCCAAAATGTAAACACATATCAAAATGGCCAAGTGACTTACCTTTTTGTTTTTATGATAATGTTGTGAGCTGAATTGTTGCTTTCTTATTTCCTACTGATCACTTTGAAATTTTACACAGAGGTAGAAAATAGATTGACATTTGATGATATATATAAAAAAAGATAGAAATTTTCCATCCAGTATTTATGGTTTATGGACTGGGACGAATGTACAAGCATATACACTGGAGTGCCGCTATAACGCGGGTGTCGGGAGACATAAAATCGAACCGTGTTATAAGTGATCACGCGTTATAAAGATCTTCTCGGAAATATCCCACCCACTAATGAAAAACCCCTTGTTTACATGTTCGTTGCGCTTATTTAGCCCTAAAGAGGTAGATAGACATGTTCACTGCTTATCTGACACAACGAAAGTCATCGCTGAAGTAGCCTTTCAGTCCCTATGTTCTAACTTATTGTGAAAAATGCGCTGCAAAACGGTTGAAAACCATTTACAAAGTGAAAGTACAATCGTAACACATCGGCCAATTCTGTATCCTGAATTAAACCTTTATCAACGAGGATGTCCAATTGAGCGAAAAGTAGACTTGTTCGAGTTAATTCCCTTGTATATACACTTGCAAAAAGGTACCTTCGGACGAATAAAATATACTTATTTGCGCGAGTACTGACGTTGCCTAAAAAACTCTAATCAGCCTACAGATAACCAAATCGGGTTTAAGCTTTGTTGTTTTTTTCCATTTATAAAATTCTTTTATAATGTTTTCTTTGGAAGTAATCAGTGACTGCTACGCACAGCCTTTTATCCGAGCGTCGGCTTGTGTGTTGTGTATATGAGGTGACCTTCGCTGTTGGGCAAATTGGTGACACATGATATGCGCTAATTGTCGAAGTCTTCTAAAAACAATGACCAGTGTTCACACCTTGGCAAGCCAACCGATGCTTTGATTGTCTGTGATAACTTTTGACACGCTGTTGATTAAAATTATGTATACAACCCAATTAACTTTTAATGGTTATTGTCTATTCCAATGTCGTGAACACCGACGGAAACCGCCAAAAAATCCGCGATCTGTTGAAAAATAATGAGCGTTATACCCATTTCCTTTCCGATATATCGGTCGGCGGTATAACGGCGCTCCAGTGTAGTAATAATTTTTGTTAGATTGTGGGACTCGGAGCTGATGAGTCTGTTTTGTACAATAAGGATCCTTTTTATTTGTCTCTGCTCATATTTCACTAACCTTGTGGTGATAATTTTCTTTAGATTTTCCTTTCCCCATTTTATTTCAATGTACCCAACAAAAAAGAAACACAGTCAGAAAAGTTTGTTTTCTAAAATATACTGCTCACAATAAGTAGGGGATATTAAGTTATTTAAAATTGTATAAATTAGAAAAAATACCAAATCCTTCTGAAATGGCAAGTATCCACCAGACAAATATTTGATAAGACACTTTGCATTAAAATTTGGATGGTATATCCTGTCACGTGATCTACATGTCATTCGTTTCAGACATGGGGTCGACACCCAAATTTCACACCAATCTGATGTGGAAACAGATTGTTTTCAGATAACACAATATACACAGAAACACTCGTCATGCTTCATTTAACAAACTGTAAATTGGGTTTACACACGGTTTCATCAAAATAAAGAGTGCAAGCCATAAACGTCTAAAGTTTTCGGTAACTCGATGCACCTGTACGAATTTTGTTTTCTGGTTTTCTTCCCACAATGACAGTTTTGAACAAGAAAAAAAATCTTTTAGCATACAAAACTTAAAAGTGCATAAAAAGGTTAGCTTAGTTGAAGAATTTGAATAATGTTTTGTTCGAATTTACCACATTTTAGTCCTGACCCCCTGTCTGAAACAAATTGTATGCAGATCACGTGACAGGATATATCGTCCAAACTTTCATGAAAAGTGTCTTAACAGATATTTATCTTATCAATACTTAGCGTTTCATATGGATACCACATTTGTTGTGGATGCTACGATTTTTCATTCCTGAATATCCCCTACTTTTTGTGAACAGTATAAATCAGGTCAGTTATTCTATCTATAGAATGCCAGTAAAAACAAAAAAATATTTGTTTTGTTTTTTTCGTTGGGTATATAGCTGGAGGGGTGGAGTTTTTGGGTGAATAATTAAAGCCTTTTAACCACTGTAATGATTTTTCCAACCTTACATAAAATGGGCAAATATAATAGTATTTCAAACTTAATAATGGATTTTACTGTAACATTGTTTTCTTATTTTCGGATTTCTGTGAAAACTTCTTCTCTTCAGTTTTATTCTCAGTAATTGGTATCAAAGCAAAGTTATCATTAAGTCACTTCTTCCTGTATCTATTGGCTAGAATGTGGGCATAATGCTAAAGTATCAAAGTTCAGCTGCTGTTAACCAGTAGAAAGAATAAATATAGATTTTGCATATGGCCAATGCGTATGGCCAATCCTAAGGCATATGCACCTGTAGTTGGTTGTATGCATGTGTGCCCTAAATTGAAATGAAACAAGGCCCAGACGTTCTAAAACTTGAGTACGTTCTCAAACTCAAAATAAAGCACATGTTCGGAAGCAGCCAATCAGTGTGCTTTATTTTGAGTTTGAGATTATTCTCAAGTTTTATAACCTCGAACCAAGTTTGTACTAGAAGCTTTTTATAGAGATCTAAATAGGCAGCACAAGGGTGTCAAAATTTCAGCTATCTTTCATCACAAGTTCTTGCATGCATACCAGATTGAATGATTTTAAAATAGCAAATTATTGTTTGAAATAAATAAGCTAGAAGTTTGATCTGAAATCTTAAGAACAGGTAATAAATGTACCAGAAGATCAAATTGACCTATCCAAGGATTGATTGACAGAAGTTCTGGTTACCAATCAAAATGGATTGAATGGTAAAACATGATGGTGCAACCTTAGACAAACATTTTGCACGCGACTTTTTAGGTATATAATCAGTGTATTTTGATGTTGATGTCCAGGGTGTTTTAAGGTCCACCTGGTTAAATCACCACATGGATATGTCAGTTAACATACATATCATGTTATTTATTACGTATAGATTTATGTAAAAGAAGGTTGATTAAGTTTATGTTTTATAAAGACATATGTTGTGCCTTTTATTAGAACTGATTTCCTATGGTGATGCTAATGCTGAGCTGCATTATTTGTTTTTTATGGGGGGAAAAAGTATCCTAAAATTATCATCAGTTGCATTCCTTACTTCCATTAGCTAGAGCTCAGAGAGAAGATGTGAGCCAAAACACAGCGAAACCAACAAAGTAGAATGTGCGTCAGATTAGTTTGGGCGTCCGCTAGCTTAGATTCATAGCCAACCTTTAGATGCACAGCAAAGACTGATCAGACTGGGCAGATGGCCAGGTTGATCTGATACTTTGCTGGGTGCACTTGCCACTTTGTTGGTTTTGTCATGATGTGGCTCATATGCTATTGGTCACGCTAGAGAGTCTTGTCACAAACTTCCAGTATGTATAATGTAAGTTGAATGAAATGAATGAAAACTATCAATAACACAAAAATTGGCTGCCGTAGATTTCCACATAAGCATGTTGCTTTGGATACTGGGTTGCTTCCCCTTAGTAGAGTATGTCATCAACTCAATTCAGAGAGTATTTCTTATTAACCCATTCCATTCGGGATACCCCTTTAGGGGTATCTGGGCAAACAGTTTGGATCCAGATCAGGCCCCACAAACGTGGGGCCTGATCTGCGATCCAAACTGTTTGCTGCCTCGACATCATTTCTACAAGAGTTAGTTAGACCAATATTGTCAAAATATTCTTGATTTTTGATGCAGACGACAATTTCAGCAGACGACATTAAATACCCAGAATGCAATGGGTTAAGTAAAGGACTTATTGTACCATATGTTTACAGGGGTAAAACATTTGGGAAACACTTTGTTTTCCAGCTCAAGGAATTTTGTAATTAATATATAATATGGACTTGTAAAGTAAAGAAAAAGTCAGGGAAGCTTAAAATTTATGCTACCCCAGGGCTCAGAAAATGTACAGTTCTGCTTTAGTGGAAAGGATATACTTTATGGCATATTGAAAGATTATCTGTGCACTGAAATATTTGAGCCACGACACGAGAAAACCATCAAAATGGCATTGTGCCACACAAAGACTCAGATCAGCCTGGGCAACTGCCATGTTTGAGGGTAGTTACGTGTCTAAACTACCTTAATGCACACAGAAAACTCTTTGATCAGCCTGGTCAGATGCCCAGGCTGATATGAGTCTTTGCTGGGTACTCATGCCACTTTGTTGGTTTTGTCATGTCGCGGCTCATTTTTGAGGTTACTATTAAAGGAAAGAAGTTTCTCACAGGGGGGTGGTGGGGTGGGGGTGGGGGAGCATATTTAAGAGTAACACCAAATTTTCTAGTGATACTTTTAGAACCTTCAAGTAAACTGTACAGTCAACCGATAGTCCATAAAGGATATAGAAAATTGGAAAACATCAGGGAAAAATAGGGGAAAAGGAAACATGGCTACCCTGCTGTTAATCTCAATAGAAACACAGGTCATGAAAACTAACTTGGTCAGTTTATTTAATGAGATGCCATTATTGCATAAGTTTTCTTCTCACCTGTTCCTAGCAGAAGGGAGATATAGGTAATGCTTTTCCAGTGTCATCGTCGACATAAACTTTGCATCAGGTTTTCGGATTTACTGTAATGACCCTAAAATTTCCGACACCCGAAAGTCAGACAATTATACTTAGAAAGTCTTAGAGAGTAGATTTTACACATGTTAATGCATCCAAATGATGCTTAGCCAATGGCAAAAGTGGGGCTACAACGTTTTGTCAGACCTGTCTGTCCAAATATTTAGGGTCATTAGGGTAGCTCCTTTTTGTGAAAATGCTCAGACATGGGAGATGCCGCATTTCTCAAAATTCTTGTTATATAGAAATGTGGTAAATTATCTTCATATAATTACTATATATTCCCCTTAGTCGAAGCCTAAATGGAACTTCATTGCACAGAGCCCTTCAGAATCAGCGCTTATCCTCCTGATATGACTGAAATACTGTTGAAAGGATGCAAAATTGCCAAGTCAGCTTTCCATTGAAATATTCTGGTTGCAGTTATTGCTTAAATTAAAGCTTATGAATTGGAATAAAACATATACATATTTACCGTATATATTTCAGGGTTGTCATATGCAGTGTGAAGGAGGGTGTACAGGGCCTAAACCTGACCAATGTCACTCATGCAAGAACTTTAAAATGGAGGATTCTGGGTAAGTTAGTTTTATGTCATTGGCTCGTGTATAGAAGGTAATTATCATCAAGGATCAAGTGCAGCTTTTTTAAGGACTGAGCAAATAATATAGTTCCTTACACCCTATTGCCATGCCCATGTCATATTCTTCGAAGATTGACTGCCTAATATGACACATCACTGTCCTCCAGAGGATGAAAATTAACATGCCTATTTACTCATCTGTATTCCCTTGCAAAAATAGCAAGCAGAAAAACATAAATGAAAGCAAAACAAACCAGCAGATGTTTAGTTTTTGTAGCTATTGAAGAGTAGCCATGACGCGTCATGACATAGATTCAATACAGCTTTTTATCATATGACGTCGCATCTGAGAGTGTAATAAAGCCATGCATTAAAAACAATAATCCACTAGTGGATTAAATATGCAAATTACGCCGTAACGTTATACGCTGACGTCCATTAAAACGTCGCTTTTTCTAATGGCGAAATTGTGACGTTTTAGTGCTAAATTTCCTTATAAAATGCGATTTTAGTGTCATATGATAAATAGAATCTTGCATTCGTGCTCATGTATTATTGAATTTATTAAACTCATTGGCGAAAATGATAAGATGCTCGGCAGAGCCTCGCATCTTATCGTTTTCCCCAACTCGTTTAATAAATTCAATAATACATGAGCACTCATGTAAGATCCTCTATGAATGGACCAGTCTAGCAAAGCACATGACCTGGTGACGTAATGGAAAACACTGTAATATTGGCTTACCTAGCAGTCCTGTATGGGCTAGGCTAGTATTTTAATGCTACCTATCAGCAATTATGTCCCCACCCTGGAACAGTAAAATGTTTGGTATGACAAGTGAAAAAGCTGAGGCCCTTTATGCTGAACTGCACAATGCAACTGGGCTTGTAATTTAGGTTATGTGTCAAGGGCAAGACTTAGTGGATGAAAATAATTTGAGCTATGACACAACAAAATCAACAAAGTGGCATGTATGCCTAGCGAAGACTCAGATCAGCCTGGGCATAGGCCCAGTCTGATCAGAGTCTTTATTGTGTGCTTTAAGGGTAGCTAAGGGTCTAAGCTTGCTCTATGTCCAGGTTGATCTATTTTTTCACGGGGGGCACATGCCACTTTGTTGGTTTTGTTGTTTCTTGGCTCATTAATGCAGATAATGGAGACAATAGATTTTAGATTTTGCTTACAAGAAGGGAATTTTAGGTAAAAAAATACCTTTCATTGGAAAGGATAGCCCACCTGAACTTACTAAAAAAATCTGATGTAAGACTTTAACATTTGTTTACACCAGCACCAGGGTTTTAACTTGAAAGGAAATGTGAAATGTGTGCAAAGAATTTGACTTTTGCCTCTCTGTAGGTGTCTGGGTACGCTTTCGGGAAAAGCAGATTCTGTCATTTTCAGTTTTGCTTCCCTTATGAATTCTGAATAGAGGTCAACTCTGAAAGGAAAGAATTTGGAGGGGTACCCATGCACCTTAAACTTAATAATCTACAACATTTACTCTTTTTACAACAGAATGTGTGTAAGTTCTTGTCCCAATAATTACTACCTCAGGAATTCTGTGTGTAAACTGTGTGACCTAACCTGTGAGACGTGTACAGCAGGGCCCGGTTGTTTAAAGCATCGTTAACCTAACAAGCTCATTAAGAGGTCAACTCATTAAGTGTTTTACAACTTTATAACCAAATACACTGATATTTTTTGTTGAAAAAATGTGAGAAGCTTTTGCAGTGCAAAAGCTCCTTACATTTTTCAACAAAAAATATCAGTGCATTTGAGATATTAATGTTTGAAATTTTAATGAAATGGTGTCGTTAGTTTTGAACAGCCGGGCCCAGGGCTTCTGTGCAAGCAAGAGTAAAAAGAGTGCAAATATTTTGATTTTTGATCTCTCAATTTAATCATATGTAATGTTTTTTCCCTTTCTAAAACAGAATGTGTGTAAGCTCTTGCCCCAATAATTACTACCTCAGGGATTCTATGTGTAAACTGTGTGACCCAACATGTGAGACTTGTACAGCCATATCCTCTAATGAGGTCATCTGCCTGCTGTGTAAACCTGGTTTCCTCCTCATAGAGGGCAAGGGAAAATGTAAGAAGACTTGTGAACAGGGATACTACAAAGGTACAATAAAATATTTGATTCTTACTTTGCTTTTGTAATGATGTGAAGTGTATTAGATATGGCAAATTTCGGTATTAATCCTAATAAATGCCCCGGGGTGTTGCATTTTACAGAGTGGGGACCTTTTTTAGAGCATAAAGCATAGCAAATCAGCCACTGCCAAAATACCTTTAATAAACAGTATTAAGGTGAATGGGTTTATTTTCAGAGGAAGCAACTCTATTATTTTTGCCTCTTTTCTCAGTAGGAGTCAACTCTAAAAGGAAACAATTTGCTCCTAGATTCTTTCCTTTAAGAGTGGGTCCCTTGTCAAAGACCTAAATGATCCAGAGAAGCAAACAGGAATTTATGCAAGTTAATAAAACATTATTTTCGTAAAAGAGGCAGAGAGTGTTTATTACAGCAAGGGCATTTATTAGCTCACCTGTGCCGAAGGCTCACAGGTGAGCTTATAGTATAGGCAGGCATCCGTCGTCCGTCGTCCGTCCGTCGTCCGTCCGTCGTCCGTCAATATTTTCAAACGACATCTCCTCTGAAACTACAAGGCCCATCATTACCAAATTTCATGTATAGCATCTATAGGCGGGGGGAACCAATAATACTGTTTTTTATCCAAATCCCTTCATAACTTTGGTTGCTATGGCAACTTAAAGTTTCCATTGACTTGTATGGGAAAAATTGAAAATTTGCATTTATTGCTATGTCACTACAGATATTTTGACAGAACTTTTACAGAAATGTTCCTTGAGTATTCCTCTATCAACCACATGAACTTTATGTAAATTGCACAATTTGGCTGGTTGCCATGGCAACCGAATGGTTAAAAATAGAAAAAATATTCAAAAATCATCTCCTCAGAAACTATGCAACCAATAAAGCTCAAACTTCACAGAAAGGATCTTAGTACTAGCTTCTATAAAAGTACTGTTTTTCTTGGCAATTGCTCCAGCAGTTTGGTTGCTATGGGAACTTAAAGTTGCCATTGACTTATAATGGCAAAATGGAAAATTTGCATTTATTGCAAATGCAGATATTTTGACAAAACTTTCATAGAAATGTACCTTGAGTAGTCTTTAACCAGCCATGTTAAATTTATGCAAATTGCGCAGTTTGGCTGGTTGCCATTGCAACCGAATGGTTAAAAATAGAAAAATATTAAAAAATCATTTTCGCAGAAACTGTGTGGCCAATAAGGCTCAAACTTTACAGAAAGAACCTTAGTACTAGCCTCTATAGAATTACTGTTTTGCATGGCAATTGCATTGCATGGCAATTGCTCCAGCAGTTTGGTTGCTATGGCAACTAAGATTTTCCATTGACTTATAATTGGGAAAATGGAAATTGGCAATTTTTGCTGTCTAACTGCAGTTATTTAGATTTTTTTTCCAAGAAATGTTTCTTGAGTAGTCCTCTACGATTCATATGAATTTTCTCCAAATCGCTGAATTTGAATGGTTGCCATGGCAAAATATAGGGTAAATTTTCAAGAAAAAAAAAATCTGCTCCTCAGAAGCCATATAGGGGATGAAGCTGATATTGTGCAAATGTGTTGATGACAGTAGCCTCTACATAAAGTTTAATCTTTTTCTTCCAGTCCCATAAAAACTATGGTTGCTATGGCAACTTATAATTTCCATTGACTTATAATGGGAAAAGTGAAGCTATGAGGGGGATGAAGCTGATACTTCGCATACATATTAATAATATTAGCCTCTATCTAAAGTATGTTTTATATTATCATTGCCCATGTGAATTCGTTGCTATGGCAACGTAAATTTCCATAGACTTATAATGGGGAAAGTGGACATTTGGTATTTATTTCTGTGTTACTGCAGATATTTTGACAAAACTTTACAGAAATGTTCCTGGAGTAGTCCTCTACCAGCCATATGAATTTTTCCCAAATACCTGATTTTGATTGGTTGCCATTGCAGCTGAAAGGCCAAATTTTCATTATTTTTTTGGCCAAAGATCTTCTGAGAAGCCATGAAGGGGGGAGAAAGCTCATTTTTTTGCATAAATGTTTGTGATATTATCCTCTACATAAATGGTGTTTTTATTGGTGTTGTGCATGGTGTTTTGTTGCTGTAACCTCAGTGCTTCAGTGCTCAGGTGAGCGATATAGGGCCATTGGCCCTCTGGTTAAGATTATTACGGTATTCTTTTTATAGAGCCTCAATTTTGGATACTGAAATTTTATGTCACCACTTTACGTCAGTTCCAGTTTGCAAGGGCATACCTTGTATACCCTGGCAAATATGGATGATGCCATAGCTCCATTACCATAGCAACTATAGGGGGTAAAGATGTTTCTAAGGTATAGGTAAGATATAGGTAAGTTCTGGTTTAGCTGTATAAGTAGTATGGGCATCCATTCATGAAATGCTCGACAGGCGAAACAGTATTCTGTCAAATTCTTGTAAGCAAACCTGAACCTCATAGATGCTGTGCTATGTGTGCAAAGTCCTACAGTGACTTATAGACTACAATTTATAGGGAAATCTTTAGGTACGACAAATTTTTATATCCAAAAATGAAGTTTTTTCAAACAAATAACTTACTATTATTACTTCAAAGTCTTACCTGAGTAGAGCTGACTCATGGCTGTTTGGATATGCCATAAGCCACATTTTCTTCTGGCTAGACTCATATTGTTCCTTGAGGTGGGTGGGTACATATACATCTCTTTCTGCCATTTATGCAAAGAGAAACATTGTTTGGTGACTTTCTGTTTGCTTCTCTGGTCAGTGAAGCCTTTTCAAACTGGGGCCAGTTTGTAAAAAAATTGCTCCAAGGGGAGCAAATTCTATACAAGTTGACCCCTTTTGAGAAGGGAGGCAAAAACGAAATGTCAGAGTTGCTCCCTTAAAGTGTATCCATTCACCTTTAGCATAGGAAAACGCAAGTTAGCATTATCCAGTGAAGACCTAGACCAGCATGCATGGTTAGAATGTCCAGAAACGAAGATTGTTGAAGATGCTGAATTTGATGCATCAGTGAGATGTGCCAGCTTGTGGTGTTATCCTTGGACAGGAGGATTGGAATTTTTTAAGGATTTGATTTTTTCAGGATTTCAAAGTCAGGAATTGAGTTTTCAGGCTTTGAGAGTCAGCAGGAAAGCTTGTGACAAAGGAGCATCAAGCAGATCTCAATCATTATTGTCTACATAATTATGATATATATGCAATTGCCTCTCTTAGCTATGTAACGATGAAGATTGGAATAGGCTGTTACCAAATTGTGGTCTCTGGTATAATAATCATGTCATGTTCTTGATACCTTCCAGACTTGGATTTTTAATGTAATAACCATGGTTTTGCCAAGCCTTGATATGCCAAGAGCTTTCTTTTGCGTGTGAAAAGCTTTAAGAAAGAGAAGCTTTGAAAGTTTTTCGGATATACATGTACATTTACCACATAAAGAAATCACTCTGACCAAACAGACAGTGACTGCCCATTCCCCTTCTCTGATACGGGCAACTTCAGATGGAGCAAATTTATTTCTTTAGCACACACGTTTTCCATTTAAGAAGAAATTGAGGGAACCAGAATTGTTTCAAAAAAAACTCCTGAAGTAAAAGACTCCACAGCAAAAGAAAGTTGGTCAGGGCCGTAAACTACCATAAATTACCCAGAAAATATTGGAATGCCTTAACTCATTACTGTTAGTATCCTTAGTTAAAAAATGTATTTTACAATTGGGCAATATTCCAAAAATTGTCAGATGAGCTTATTCGCAAACAGAGTCCGCTTCTTTAGAAGCAGTCTGATCTGGGTCTACACTGTTTGCTGGACCATTTTAAATCCCAATATTTTTGGGCATTATGGTAGATCACTGTAGTCAGATACATACTTATGCCCCATTAATTTGCTATTAATAAATACTGATAAGCTATTTTCGAATGAGAAAACTTTTGTGAAGTCCTGTTTCGGTATTTTGTAATGAAGATTGGGGTAAGACGTACATTCTTAACCCTAGTATGTAGTATGCAAATGGCATGGAGTAATGTAAATAAATCATCCTGCTAGATTGATCAATATGCTAAAAATACCAAAGGACAACCCATTAGATTTCGAATGAAATCAAGTTTCTTCTTAACACTTTTGATGAACCAAATATTTTTGGTATGACAGTAGAATTAGGAGAGTTCTATATGTGCAGTAACTCATGCATGCAAGTCAGGGCCAGAGATTATAAAACTTGAGTACATTCTCAAAAATTAAAATAAAGCACACTGATTGGCTGCTTCCGAGCACATGCTCAGAAGCAGCCAATCAGTGAGCTTTATTTTGAGTTTGAGATTATACTCGTATAATCTCGGACCCAGTTCCATTTCCTCTTTTGCCTTCCTGCATCATAGCTAGGGCTACTGTTTTTAAGGATAAATATGACAGATTATACAAGAATGGTTTTAACCCAGTCAAGTCTTTCCACTTGATTCCCCACCCAGCTTTGGAACAGTGGCTGTACAACAATATTGTATTTGGCTGATATTAGCTTATCAGGCTAGAAGTGCATTTTGCAGAATGACCCTAAATATATAAATCAATAGTAATAAGTCTGCTTAAAGATTTTTTTTTTTGCCCTTCCAAAACATTGTCTGAAAATCTAGATCTGTCTTGAAAGACAGTTCTTGGTTTGTATATGCCTGTTTTGAAAAAAAACAGATGTATTATGTCATGGCACTGTCTGTCCATCTGTCTGTCCGTCAACATTCTTGTGCAAGCCGTAACTCAGTTACCCTTTGAGGTATCTTCATGATTTTTTGTAGGAATATGTATTATAATGGGGGAACATGTTGTATACAAGAATAATTGCTTCCCCCTTTCTTAATTTCCAAGTTATGTCCCTTTGATGATTTTTTTCATGACTAGTCTTGTGCGGGCCATTACTAGGTAACTGTTTGGGATATCTTGCTGAAACTTTATAGCAATGTGAATGAAGTCCCAACAATGTGTGGCGTATAACAATGATTGCTCTTGAAGTCTTCCTTACTTCATTAATGAGTTACTTCCCTTTGATTAGTTTTATAGGCTATTTTTGTGTAGACTACTCTTGTGCATACCATACCTTGGTAAACATTTGGAATATCTTGAAGCTTTATAGCAATGTGCATGATCACAAGATGGTGTGCCTCATATAAGAATGGTTGATCCCCCTTACTTAATTTTGGAGTTACTTTTCTTTGATTATTTTTCTAGGCTAGGCCCATTCAGTCCATAACTTCTATATCCTTTGAAATATTTTAATGTAACTTTGTAGAAATAGGTATAATAATGGGACAGTGCAGCATGAGCAAGACCCACAACTCTGGTTCACTGCCTGAATTATCTGCCCTTGCATAAGTTTCTGTTTACTCCTGTAACTCCTTACCTTTTTAAAATATTTTAACAAAACTTGATGATGTGTATATTATCAAGGGTATATATTAGGACCAGGAATGGTAACTCTAGTTTGCTTAGTTTGTGAATTATCTCACTTGTTTGGCTTTGCCATCTCTCAACTTCTGACCCGCTTCACCTTGGAAGCTGATTTTGGTTTACTCATAGTATTTGATATGTATTTTAATGTTGCAGTCATTAATTGCAGAGTTGTTGCCCCTGTTTGTTGGCCTGTACATCCTTGTTCATTCTGTAACTCCATCATGACATTAAAACTTGCAAAGCTCTTGTTTGGTTTGATTTGGGCGAGAAAAAAAAAAGACAAAAAACATTTTATAGACAAATAAATACAGTTAATTATCATTTTGCACCAGGGTGTTTGAGTGTAATGTGTTAATGTTCAGCTTTTCTGCTAAAATGCATGGGTGCAAAGGAAAATGGTAAGGGGATATTCTGTTTTAATTTGATGATAGGTATTGTGGTTTAAGGTAAATAGGTATAACTCCATTTTACAAAGGGAGACAAGTTTTGTGACTTCCTGTTCGCTTGCCCTTCCAAAATGTTGGTCTACTCTTTAAAAAAAGAATTTGCTGCTCTTTCCATTAAGAGTAGACCCACATTGAAGAAGGGAGACAAAAAGAAAAATGACAGTTGTTTCCCCTGAAAGTATACCCGTGCAGCTAAATTTTTTGTCTTGCCTGTGACTGATGAGACTTCGGTATTACTTCTCCAGTAGTACCTTTCCTAGCCTGAAAAAGGGACAGGTTGCTGGCCAGAAAACGGGCACTTTTAGCACGTGACACACTTCCTTAAGGGCACTTTCCTGAAGCTACTATTTTCTAAGACAATTCAACTAAGGCTGCCGGGCCGGTTAGCGCAATCGGTAGGGCACCTGACTCGTAAGTTAGAGGTCCTGGGTTCGAATCCCGGTCTGGCCACATACTTTCGTTTCTCCTTCCGCTGATTCAAGAAGGGCAGTTGTCAGTTACTGGCGAAAGTATGTGCACTTTGTACTGGTTAACCGCTTAGGAGGTCTAAGCCTGCCCAGGAATAGTGTGGTTAGGTTAACTGACTGTCCCGACATGACCTTAGTTGTTTACCGTGGACGTTAAGCATAAAATCAACCAATCAACTAAGGCTATTGACTTTTGCTAACAAGATAAACACCTTGTATTTGCTGGGAGATATAAATATTTGCATAATAGAAAACCTTTTTTACAAACAGAGAGCTGCATATTGCAAAAATATGACAATAAACTTGAATGAACTTGTGTCTCACAGAGGGAGGGCAGAAGAGTAAGACCAAAAGGCAGAAGGGTGCAGCACCCCTCTAAACCTCTGTAGGGGAAACACTATCCAGTATCAGTTGGGTAAACTTCCATTTAATTTTCTAGTTTCACTCTGTTATATGACATAGCACATGACTCAGACAGGCAAGACACCCTTTTCTGCAGATTTATTTTTGTTTTCTGGGTACTTTTACTGAAGGCTTTAGGCCTGAATTTGACTTCCATTTGAAAAAGAGAAAGCTAACATTGTGTAATATTTATAAAGGGAAAAGCAAAGAATCAGTCTGCACAGATGCATAGCCTGACATGAGTCTCGTCAGGTAATACATGTGTTAAAGTTCCTGTCATCATATTACCATAATACATCTGATCATGATATCAAGTTTGTATATTTCATATATTTGCAGTTGAATCAAACAAACATTGCCGTGTTTGTAGTGGCAAGTGTTTTGAATGTGACAAGCGTCCGGACCACTGCACATCATGCAGGCCTGGACTAGAGCTGTTTAAAAATAGATGTTTGACATTGGAAGAAACCTGTGCCGCAGGTCAGTATTGTTTTCTACTGCCCTTTATCATATCAGAGCTCCAGATAAGGTGGAGATTTTGAGGATAGGAGATTTAGAGATAATTTTTCCTACTTCTCAAATGAAAACATATTTTGTGATCTCTCATTAGAACTGTCTTGGCAAGTAGAACTGTTCAAATGAGGGGTCACAACACCTTTTCTATGAAGAAACATGGAAAATTATCTCTAAATTATCCGTGTTTCCCCTTCTTACCTGGAGTGCTGTGTTTCTTGTTTTATTAGTCCCATACAAACAAAATAGTTGACCAGTTTGTTTCATCCAGATGGAAGATTAGTCAGGCTACTAAACGTGGCAAAATTCTTTTATTTTTATTTTGATAATATGAAATACCTATAAAGACAGTTTCTTGTTTGGATTTCTTATAGTTTTGAACCGTGCTTTGTGTGGTTGATCTGTCCTTCTGGGCTGGTTTTGTGCCAAAACATTTGTTTGTTTATATGATGTTTTTTCCCCTTTTAGAATGACCCCAACTATTGAAAACAGCCATGTGTAGTTCTGCTATAAGATGGGTTTTCCCATTTCAGAACAATCCCAAAAATCTAGGTCCAGACGGATGTAGATTTATGGGATGGAAACCCCATCATTACCAAATAAAAGCTACGTGTTTGTATTCCATTTCAGACCAGTACATGGCCTTTGATGGAAGCTGTAAAAAGTGTCCCAGTGGTTGTATTAGTTGCTCAAGTGATAAAAATTGTACTTGCTGTAGTCATGGCAGGTAGGTTTTAATCTTGTATAAGGTGGTGGTCGGGTGGTGCAATGGTGCTGCGTGTAACTTTCAGTGCCGGGGCGTCCTTCTGATTTGGATAATAGTAGGGCAAGGGCTTACTGTGCTTGCAGTAGGTGCCGGTGGGGGATATTTGGACATTTTTAGCTAGCCTGAACAAAACTCAGGAAGAACTGCTGTCTACCCCGGGCGTCAGCATTGGCGGCGGCGGCAGCGGCTTTAGCAAAATGTGAAAGTTTTACGATAAAGCTTTTTAGGTGATGGGCAAGGCACTGTCAGGCAAGCTATCCTGTCCCGGTGACAGGTTTTGTTCTCTTGTCTATCATTTCTCTCTTCTTTCTCCCTCTCTCTTGGAGACGGCCCATTATAGACTGAAATACTGTCTCAAAGGGCCGTTAAACCAAAAACAGTCAGTCAATCAATCTCCTTAACAGAACTGTGCTATAACTAAAGCCATGCAGGATATCCAGTTGCCTGCACATTTATCCTGCCACACTTCCATGTAAAGTGAATGAAAATGTTCGGTCCACCGTCAGAATTTTCTTACAGTGCAGATTAATAGCATTATGAGTTCGCTTTAAGTAGACCATGATAAAAAGAACTTTATATGTTGCTTCTCGTGTATGATATTAGGATATAGATAAGATGATGTGTATGAATATACGTTTTTGTTTACTGAAAAAGAAATGCAGATTAAGAATTAATTACATATATTTTGCTTTCAACTCACTGTTAATAATAGTATATTCATAGGGACATAAGTTTTAAACAAAAATGTGTTACATGCAAAACTTGTGAACAGTGCGGACGTTTGTACTTTTACAGTATAGTGGACCTTCTTTACAATGACCACATTTGTTCCCAAATATTTTGACCTTAAACTGAATTTGCTGTTGTTAAGAATACACATTTTGAACAATAAAGCAGCTCCATGCAAATAAAAATGATGTTATAAAGAATTTTGCTGTTGTAATGAGTGTTGTTGTGAAGAGGATTGACTGTATTGTATAAGACATTACTTTTAATTGTTATGTATGTATGCTTTTTAGGGAGTCAACATTGAATTATCTCCCTTAGCCAGTACAGACCAGGGAAGTAAATAGTTTTTAAAAGGAGGCAATTTAATTGCCTCATTAGAAAGTATTTACTTCCTTTGATCCTTGCCGATATTGGTTTTTCTGTGTTTCCATAGTATTTACTTCCTTCGATCCTTACCAATATTGGTTTTCTGTGTTTTCATAGTATTTACTTCCTTTCATATTTTGTTTGAAGATTGTTAAGCAGCACTCTCTCGCATTGTACAATGTCTCATTTCCTTTCAGCTATTTAAAGAATGGTAACTGTGTGAAAGGTTGTGGGACAGGTTATCTCCCCTTCCATGTGAACTACAGTGATGATCTAGTCTTCCAACAGTGCCAGCAGTGTGATGGAGGTAGGAGTTTTAAATTTGTCTATAATACAGAGCTCCAGATAAGTAGGGGTTTTAAGGATAATTCTGAGATGTTTCTATATTTCTCCATAAAACCATATGTCCTAGTTAGGGGCCACAACATACGCTTTTATGGAGAAATATAGAAAATTATCTTTGTTACCCCTTCTTATCTGGAGCACCGCTATAGATGAATAGGTACATAGCCAAGGAAAGCAAATGTACCGTTTTCATTTTTGCCTCCCTTTTCAATTGGTGTCAACCTATAAAGGAAAGAGTCTGCTCCTATAAGAGTAACTTCTTGTCTTCAAGAGTAGACCCTATTCGGAAGGATTTCATTGCCCAGGAAAGCAAACATGGGGTCACAAAACTTGTCTGCCTTAAATAATGGCAGAAAAATGTGGAGGTGTTGCCATTCATTATAAGAAATTTACTCAGAATTATGATGAGACCCCGCCTTATCTTATGTTCTTGCTTGAATGAAACTGGCTATAGTAGCATATGCAGTATATGTTTGCAATAGTTTATGATATCACTTAGTTGATGCAATGATCATTGAAAATGCCCATCATTTCTTCTTGCAGCATGTAATGTTTGTCCAGAGGGCTTCAATTATATCAATGGTGTTTGTGTACAGCAGTCTAATTGTCCAGAGGGACATTACTTTCAGTGGAATTCAATGGTAAATAGTTGTTTTTAGCTCGCCTGAACGAAAGTTCAGGAAGAGCTATTGTTGTCACCCTGGCGTCAGCGTCCGCGTCCGCGTCCGCGTCGGCGTCGGCGTCGGCGTCCGGATTGGATGTTTTGGTTAAAGTTTTTGAAAGACCTATATCTCCTTAACTAATTGATGGATTCTTTTGATACTTGCACTGTAGTTAGATATTGGTCCAAAGTTTAACAGGGTACCACCCCCACCCCACTCAGTGACCTTGATGTCAAGGTCATGGACTTAGAAAATTAGGAGTTTTTTTTGACTGGATGTTTTGGTTAAAGTTTTTTAAAGCCCAACATCTCCTTAACCCATGGATGGCTTCCTTTGATACTTGCACTGTAGTTAGATATTGGTCCAAAGTTTTCCAAGGTACTACCCCCACCCCTCTCAGTGACCTTGATGTCAAGGTCATGGACTTAGAAATTGTCTTTTTATTGATTGGATGTTATGGTTAAAGTTTTTTAAAGACACATATCTCCTGAACCCATGGATGAATTCTTTTTATATTTGCTCTGTAGTTAGATATTAGTCCAAAGTTTTACAGAGTACTACCCCAACCCCGCTCAGTGACCTTGATGTCAAGGTCAGGGACCTAGGAAATTTTTGTCTTAATTAATGTTTTCTAATTGCATACTCATTCATAAGGCTTTACAGAGATTTAGTTTATACTTGAACTGATGTTAGACACTTTTTTGAGTTTTTACAAAACACTGTATACCTACCCCACTGGGTGACCTTGAAGTCAAGGTCATCAACTTTGAATTTTGTCTTAAAGATTTTGGTTAAAGTTTTGTATTTATGAAGACATAATTTCACAGTGCCACGATGGACTCAGTTGATACTAATACTTGGACTGATGTTAAATAGTTCAGGGTTTTGGTATATCATAGCCCCCCCCCCCCCCCCCACCCCAATGGACTTTGAAATTTCATGTATTTTTTTAATTTAATACTTATTTCTGAGATAGCTTTTGTTTATAAATGTGTTGTCATTATGGACATGCTTGCTTGAAGTTTTATGCATAACAGTCTACACCACCATAGCGGCTGTGTGATGGGCAAGCACCAATTCAGGCGAGCTATGCTGTCAGGCGACAGCTCTTGTTGTGTGAGTTTTATCTGTGAAGGGAAACAGTACCAAGTGGATGTACTGAGATCAGAATTCTTTTTATAGCTATAACTATTATAATCAAGTTTAATGCAAAGAGGCTGAGTAGTTACCGTGATGATATTTACAAATATCAGCATTCCAGTATCAGCACGCTGTCATTGTAGGTTTCTCTATGTCTGTTGCCAAGAGTTTCCAAACTTCTTGCAAATATTGCACTGTAGGTCACGAGACATAGAGTAAAGTACAGTAAACCAAGAATGAAGGAATGATATCATACTGATATAGCACCAGTGTAGAAGCATATTGCAGTTGTGATAATTTTTTGCACCATTTAGATTTTATTACCAAAGACAAATTAGCAAAGAAGTTCATATGTAATTTTGAAGTCAGGCAAAAAAATATTTATAGCTTTGATCGGGATACCAATGGACACAAGCCTGTATGTGTCCTTTGATTTCCTGACAAGGGACAATATTCTCCCCTTTATCATTTCTGTAACCCAGTATGGTATATTCAAATTAACTTCAATCAGTTTGTCAGTTTTGAAGTAATTTTGTTGAAACTTTATTTCAGACATGTAAACCTTGCAATTCTACATGCAAGTCATGTATAGGACCGAGTAATTCTGACTGCCTGTCATGTTACCCTCCGCTCGGCTACAACAATTTACTGCGACGTTGTATGAACTGCTGTATAGCAAGCTCAACTGTGATAGATAAAACTTGCTGCAAATGTATAGAAGATGGTGAGTTTACTGCAGTGCTCCAGATAAGATGCGGTAACTGGGATATTTCTCCATAAAAGCATATGTTGTGACCCCTCATTAGAACCGTCTCGGCGAGACGGTTCTAATGAGGGGTCACAACATATGTTTCTGTTGAGAAATAAGAAAAATTATCCTTGAATTATCTCTATTACCTTTTCTTATCTGGAGCTCTGA
Source organism: Ctena decussata (assembly GCA_963989385.1). Taxonomy (NCBI): domain Eukaryota; kingdom Metazoa; phylum Mollusca; class Bivalvia; order Lucinida; family Lucinidae; genus Ctena; species Ctena decussata. The sequence goes on from OZ022505.1 coordinate 56,319,225, forward strand.
TTTTACTGTTTTATTGAATTTTCTGTCCCTGTCAGAGCTGGAGCTAAGGGGGGATAATTCTGGGAAGATAATTTCTTTCTCCGCTAACAAAGATGTTTTGACAAGACGCATGGGTAATGTTGTCAAATTGTTTACATGAAAACATATAATGAATTTTGAAATGGGTAATGTCCCCACCATTTTTGTCGAGCCCGCTTGCGGTGAGCGAGACATAGTTGTTACAATTTCAGTTCGGTGTATGTCCGTGCGTGCGTTAGTGCGTGCGTGCGTCCGTCCGTCCGGATTTGTCCGGGCCATAACTTCTACATTTATGCATGGATTTCAAAATAATTTGGCACAATTGTTCTCCTTGATGAGTAGAAGTGCCTTTTGAAACATTTGATCAGGTAGGTCCAAGGTCAAGGACACACTTGAAGGTCAAATGATAAAATGGCCATAAATTGAGCCTGTCCGAGCCATAACTTCTACATTTACGGATGGATTTCAAAATAATTTGGCACAATTGTTCTCCTTAATGAGTAGAAGTGCCATTTGAAACATTTGTTCAGGTAGGTCCAAGGTCAAGGTCACACTTGAAGGTCAAATGATAAAATGGCCATAAATTCAGCTTGTCCGAGCCATTACTTCTACATTTGTGGATGGATTTCAAAATAATTTGGCACAACTGTTTTCCTTGATGAGTAGAAGTGCCATTTGGAACATTTGTTCAGGTAGGTCCAAGGTCAAGGTCGCACTTGAAGGTCAAATGACAAAATGGCCATAATTTGAGCTTGTCCGCGCCATAACTTCAATATTTACAAATGGATTTCAAAATAATTTGGCACAATTGTTCTCCATGTTGAGTAGAAGTACCATTTGGAACATTTGTTCAGGTAGGTCCAAGGTCAAGGTCGCACTTAAAGGTCAAATGACAAAATGGCCAAAAATTGAGCTTGTCCGAGCCATTACCTCTACATTTATGCATGGATTTCAAAATAATTTGGCACAATTGTTCTTCTTGATGAGTGGAAGTGTCAAGTGACATACATGTGTGGGTAGGTCCAAGGTCAAGGTCACACTTGAAGGTCAGATATTGTAATTGTCATCAATTGAGCTTGTCTGGGTCATCACTTCTACTTATTTTCCTTTGTGAAAATTTGAAAAAAGGAGGAAATATGCTTGCTAAGCATGATGTTGTTTGGCTTCTTTCTAGAGTGAAGCAGTTACTTAGTCTTGACATACTTATAGGTCACTATAGCAAACAGCGGGCTCGACCAGTTGTCCCTGGACAACCTTCTAGTTACTTTGCATATACATAATGAATTAAAAAAAATACTATATCAGATAAAGGGCACATAATAAACATAATCATTACTACCGTAACGTTCTGATCTGCTGTAGTACATGTATGTCTCATGGCTATGTACAGATCCCTGGATCAACTTTACTCATCACCGTCAAGCATGGTCTGGATATCTGTCAACTTAACACATCACCGTTGAGCATGGTCTTGCAATCTGGTGCTCTTTAGCTCAACACGATACAGATGACTTGCAATTTTACCAGTATTTCAGTCATATCAGGATGATGGGAAAGTGATAATGAAAGGCTGTGTTTGCAGTGAAACCCTTTTTGTGGTTGAAAAGAATTCTGCACAGCAGGAATCAAACCCCAACCACTAGCTTTGCAGGCCAGTGTTTAATCCACTGAGCTGCAGGGGCTCCTTTCAATGTGATATGAGCCGCGACACAAGAAAACCAACAAAGTGGTTGTGCGCCCAGGTCTAAGCTACCTCCATGCGAACAGCGAAGACTCTGATCAGACTGGGCAGATGCCCAGGCTGATCTGAGTCTGCGCTGGGCGCACAACCACATTGTTGGTTTTCTTGTGTTGTGGCTCATATGTGTTTATTATACCCCCGGTATACGAAGTATATAGGGGGTATATAGTTTTTGGTCTTTCCGTTAATATGTTTGTGTGTGTGTATGTTAACATTTTTTTTTTCAGGCAAGTGTGAGATACCAAGCAAAATGCAGGGAACAGAAGTGGAGGAAATCAAGAAACAGATTTTCACTGTTACCAAAATAGTAATGGTGCTCGTTGCCGTTGTGATAATAGCCGTCGTGATATCCGTAGGAATAGTAATAGTCTTCTGTTTGAAGAAAAAAGTGCCATATTCTGACGTTGGTTACCAAAAATTATTAGCCAATGAAAAAGAACAAGAGAGTGATAACCATTTTACTGTCGGAGAAAAGGGTTTAATAAGTAACGGTGTGTTAGAAACAGCTAATGGTGAAGTATGATGTTGAATGTTAGAATGTTTGCTTGTGTGGAAGGCTAGGCTAAGTTGTCTTCTGGTGTGAGTATACATGTATTATGATTAAGGTCTTGTAGTAAGGGTTGGTTTGGATAATAGTTTTATACGCCCGTTTTGAAAAAACGGAAGTATTATGTCGTGGCGCTGTCCGTCCGTCCGTCCGTAAACATTCTTGTACACGCCATAACTCAGTAACCATTTGGGATATCTTCATGAAATTTGGTAGGCATATATGTATTGGGGTGGGGGAACGTGTCGCGTACAAAAATGGTTGCTCCCCCTTTCTTACTTTTGAAGTTATGCCCCTTTGATTAATTTTTTTCCCTGTAAGTCTTGAACGCGCCATAACTAGATAACCGTTTGGGATATCTTTATAAAACTTCATAGCAATGTGTATGAAGTCCTAACGATGTGTCGCGTACAACAATGGCTGCTCTCCCTTTCTTCATTTTAGAGTTAATCCCTTTCATTAGTTCTTATCGGCTACTTTCGTGTAAACTTTTCTAAATTGTCAAGGGAAAAAAGTAGAACTAAAAAAGGTGTAATTACTGTATTTAGGTTATCTCCCTTGTTCAAAGATATTGTAGCTAGACTGGTCATATTTGGCATACAGGTTGATGACGACATGTTGTATTGTGGGATTGAGAACCAGCCTTCTCCTGCTTATTCTTCCCTATATTTATCTGATTTTCTTTCTTTCCCTACTTTGAATAATGAAAGTTTACGTCAAAGATTTTTCAACAACCATGCAAGCTAGAGTAGTCATATTTGTTGTGCAGGTTGATAACGACATGTTGTATCTTGGGATTGAGAACCAGCCTTCTCCTGCTTATTCTTCCCTGTATTTGTCTGATTTTCTTTCTTTCCATACTTTGAATAATGAAATTTTTCGTCAAAGATTTCTCCACAACCAAGCAAGCTAGAGTAGTCATATTTGGTATGCAGGTTGATGACGATATGTTGTATCGTTGGATTGAGAACCAGCCTTTTTCTGCTTATTCTTCCCTGTATTTGTCCAATAGTCTTTCTTTCCATACTTTGAATAATGAACTTTTTCATCAAAGTTTTCTCCACAACCATGCAAGCTAGATTAGTCATATTTGGTATGCAGGTTAATGATGACTTACTGTATTGTGGGATTGAGAACCAGACTTCTCCTCTTTTTATTCTCTGTATTTGTCTGATTTTTTTTCTCTCTTTACTTTGAATAATGCATTTTTTTCGCAAAAGATTTCTATGCACCTGTAAGTTAGAGTAGGGAATTTTGTATGCAGGTTGATGAGAACTTGTTGTATTGTGGAATTGAGAACCAGTCGTCTGCTTATTCTTCCCTATATTTTTCCAATTTTCTTTCTCTCCTGACTTTGAATAATGTAATTTTTTGTAACAGATTTCACAGCAACCATTCATATTTGGTATACATGGTAACAATGATTTCCCACACTCTTTATGCTTTTTGTTATGAAAATAACATCATTTGATTTAAGCAATTAAGGGGGGATATAGGCGGATTGAATTATAGAGTGGTTGCCCCTGTTTGTCTGCCTGTCTATCCTTTTGTAAACAATCTTGTTCATTCTGTAACTCCTTTAGGACATTGAAACGGGCGTATTATGCGCCGCTTGCGAAGCCCTTGTTAGATAGTTTCCATGGTCTATTTGAGTGTCGTTGCTCCCATGGTCCATTTGAGTGTCGTAGCTCCTCATTGGAGCCTGTTTTTGAGGGGCAGGTCTAGTGAGGGTCTACAACTTCATGTACAATAAGAAATAAAACAATCACTGAATTATCTTGAAAAAAACGTCTTTATCTGTATTCCTCGAACTTCAGCTTGTTTCGTTGAAACATTGGCACAAAAAGGGTGCCAAAGTTCTGTTGATGAATGAGTACATTTTCAGGGGAAGCAACTCAGCCATTTTCATTTTTCCATCCATCTCAGTGGATGTCAATTTTTAAAGAAAAGAATTTGCTACACTAGGAGCAAATTTGTTCCTTTATGAGTAGACCACATTTTGGAAAGCCACTCAGAGAAGCAAACAAGAAGTCCTAAAATCTGTTTACCTTTGTAATAATGGTGGAAAAATTAAGGAATACATATTAAGTAGACAGGGGGTTTCTAATGATAATTCTCTGATGTTGTGACCACTCATTACAGAACCGCTATTACCAGGTGGTTCTAAAATATGAGTGGTTTATTTCAATTCAACAAAATCAGCTCAAAGTATCTTAAAACACTTATGTGGACCATCAATACTGTTGCTTGACATGCCAGCCTCTGCCTTCTAGTTCTACAGAAACAATCAGATTTTTATGTTATTGTATTTTTGACATGTTTATTATTTATGTGACTGTGTGTTTTCATTGTAAGCGAGAAGATATAATTTGGTTGAGATACTGTAGTTTTGTGTTATATGTGCTAGTCTGTGCTTTAAGCAGAATTCACCCCTGGTTAAATAGGTATATACAAGGGCTGTTATGAAATGAAGCGGAGTTGAAAGAGCTGTTGTGAAACAAAAAAGAGTCATAGTTACCAAATGACCTGATGACCAGGTTGTTTGGTAACTATGACTCTTTTTCATTTCATATCAGCTGTTTTTCGTTTTGCAACATCCTTGAAAACATAGTTAAACAGGTGTGGAATTGAACATGTTTATAGTAAAATATTTTCAAGGGAATATTATAAATAGTGAGAATGTTGCAAACATATCATAAGGCTTCAGATGATGGGGGTGTGGGATGATAATAGGGTGATACTTTTCGTAGTATTCTCTTAAGGTGTAATGATACACCGTCATGGGTTTCTGCCATGTATTTGAAAAGGGAATAACTTTTGTAACTTCATGTTTGCTTTCCTGGACGTTGAAGCTCTTCATGGAAGGGGTTGGCTCTTAAAAGGAAGAATTTGCTCCTAGAGAGGAATTCTTTCCTTTAAGAGCTAACCTCCATTGTGAAGGGAGGTCAGAATAAAAATGACAAGAGTTTCTTCCCCTGAAAGTGTACCCATTCACATTAATACAATTATGTTTTGACCCCCTCGTTAGATATGCCTCAGTGAGGCATTTCTGTTGAGGGATAATAACATAATGCTTTTGTGGAGAATTATCTCAAATCATCCCAGATGTCCTTTATCTCTAGCTCATAGCATATTTATGTCAACTGCATGAACATTCATGTACTCATGTGTGATTGAGTTGTGAGTTTTGCTTTTAAATTATTTATTGTAATGATTAATATGGACTATTGATAAGTTTAGAACTTTGAGAAATATGTCATCAGACATTGTTTGATGAGGTCAAGGTCATTGATTGGCATGAACCTCATTGGTTGACTAAGTCAAGGTCATTACTTTGCTAGGTCAAGGTCATTGACTGCTTTTTCTCAGGGCCAACAGAGCTCGCTTGTTATAATCAAACACCTGTTGCAGCGTAATAGAATAGGAATTAAAGTTAAATTGTATAAATATTTACATGTTTCACTTTCTGACATTTTATGAGTAACTATATATGTACATAGGCTGGCCTGGGTATGCACCGTTGAAATAGTCTTTAAGGTGAATGGGTATACTCTTAGGGGAAATAACTCTGCCATTTTTATTTTTGCTTCCCTTTCTTACCAGGGTCAACTATTAAGGGCAAGAAATTCTTTCCTTTAAGAGTAGACCCTATTTTGGCTGAGCTTTGTTGACCAGGGAAGAAAACAGAAATATAAAAAGTTGTTCCCCTTTGTAAGAAATTGCAGAAAAAATTGGAGGTATATCCATTCATCTTAAGGTCTGCTTTTTTTCATAGCACAACTAGTTTGTCAATATTAGTGGGTTTACACAAATGGTTTTATATAATGTACAACACATGTATAGTAACACTCATTGTTGATAAATTTTCAGTATATTTGATATGTATACCTGTACGATTGATGATGGATTTCTATTATACTGATCCTTTATTCATGGATAAAGAAAATAACTTCCATGTGATTAGCAGAATTCCAGATAAAATGAGGTGTCGATGGTATCCTGCTATGGCCTTGAAAACATGTAGTTATTGCTCATCATTTAAACTGCCTGTGTGAGGTAGGTATACTGAGGGATCACAACCAGGTCATGGATAAAAAATGAATTTTTATAAGATGAGCCTTTTTAGCTCGCCTGAACGAAGTTCAGGAAAAGCTATTGTCGGCGTCTCGGCGGCGTTGGCGTTAGCAAAATGTTAAAGTTTTACGTTAAAGTTTTTTTTGTGATGGGCAAGGCGCTGTCAGGCGAGCTATCCTGTCCCTGTGACAGGTCTTGTTTATTTTGAGCTCTGGATTACATATATATGTGTGGTATGAATTTTATGAACAGAAACCTTATGCGACATTAAAAAAATGCTAGTCAGAAACTAAGGGCATACATTACCTTTTCTTTTGATGCAGTATCACCATTTTTGCTTTGAGGTGGATGGGTACTCTTTCAGGGGAAGGAACTCTATTTCTTTTTTGTCTCCCTTCTCAATAAGGGTGGGGTGTCAACTCTTAAAGGAAAGAATTTTCTCTCGTAGGAGAAAATTCTTTCTTTTAAGAGTAGATGCCATTGTTTTAGGGCTATGTCATCCAAGGAAATCAGCAGGGAGGGACAGAGTTGTTCCCCTTTATAATTATAAAAGATGGTGAACAACCAGGGAGGTGTACCCATATACTTTAAATTATGAATAACATTTACAGCCTTTGATCTGATACAGAATATCAAACAATTAATTGAGATTTGGTATGAATTGTATTTGAAAATAATTTTGGAGTAAGTTTTGGTATTAATGAATTTCAACGTGTAGCCAAGCATTTAACTGACACGTAGAGGTGTGACATCTTCAGCAGAATTCTTATTGAAAACTTGGAAAAGTTATTCCATAATTGAAATTTGTATACTCGTATTATCTTGACCATGATACAGGAGAGCCCTTGTCATGTCAAAAGTAGTCGGTTTCCCGTTCACTGTTAAGAAACTAGCATTTAACTTTGACATGACAAAGTTGCTTTTCTATTGGTCACTATTGCTATTTTTTTATGGTACATGTACATAGAAAAGGCTCAGATTAAACAGCGAAGATGCACAGCCTGTCATGTCAGTGCTTGTCTGTGTAAGAAAGAGACCTTGTACATGTCATTACTTATTTCACAGGGGGAAGTAGATGCTAATGTACAATAATGTACAAATCAGTAGATCATTAAATGAGCCACAACATGACAAAATCAAAAAAGTGACATGTGCGCCCAGCAAAGCCTCAGATCAGCCTGGGCATCTGCCCAATCTGATCAGAGTCTTCACTATTAGCATGGAGGTTGGCTGTCTTTTAAGGGCACAAGGAAGACTCTGATCAGACTTGGCAGCTGCCAAGGCTGATCTGAGTCTTCACAGGGTGCATATGCCACTTTGTTAGTTTTCTCGAGTTGTGGTTCAAATCATGTCACAAAAGCATTGTCTAATCAAACACAAATCTGAATATATTGATAGATCAAAACTATATGCCTTTTCTTTTTATGGTGAGTATACATTTCCCTGACATACTTAGCTTAATGTACCATATTCATTTGATTATAAGACAGGGGCTTACCCTCTAGAGTGACCCCAGATATTCTAAACCAGGCCCTGAGGTTATAAGACTTGAGTACATTCTCAAACTCAAAATAAAGCACACTGATTGGCTGCTTCCGAGCACATGCTCGAAAGCAGCCAATCAGTGTGCTTTATTTTGAGTTTGAGTTTATTCTCAAGTTTTATAACCTCAAACCCAGTCTTGGGTTATTCTTCTATTTTATCCATTCAAAACAATCCCAAAAATCTAGATCCATCTTTTAAGATGGAAAGGAAAAACTCCTGTCTTATAGCCAGATAAATATGGTAATTAGCAGGTCAATGAATATGCATATTAGCCTCCTTGAAAAACCATAGTTATGCATGTCGTGTATTGTGATAGTGAGTGTTTGAAACAACACTTGAAAACCTGTAATTGTATATCATATGTATATAATTCTGTGAATTTAAATAAAGATATATTTTTGTAAAGCAGAGATTTAGAAAGTGCTAGCTCACAGTGATATGTATGTAATTAGTCGTTATAGTCAAAATACCATTCAAGAAAGCCTTTGAACTAGCTGGTCTAAGATTGTTGGTAAAATAAGAATTTTATAACGTTACTTTGAAATAAGAATTTCTCATTGTTACTTTAAAGATTCTAAAATTTAAAATTTGGGATGCTTAAAATTAGCTCTATAAAATTGGGACAGATAGGTTTTAGATGCAATTGTGGGTTTAAAGATGCTGAAGGGATGGCAAACAGAGTAGACCCTGATTAGACTGCTCATTTATGAGTGGTCTGATCTGGTTTTATACTGTTTGCTCTGACCTATCTGTCCCGATTTTTGTCTCGCCTACGAAGCAGAAGTGAGACATAGGTATTGCTTTCCGGTGTCGGCGGCGGCGTAAACTTTCATCGGGCTTTGCGTTTAGGTCAGTTTCACAAAGCGCTGACAGGCGAGACACCGCATTCCGCGGAATTCTTGTTTAATTTTTTTAGCATTGAACAAATTCAAGCCAGATCTCATCATTTTCTGTAACAGTTAATTAAAAAATATTGCGGAATTCTCATGCAGTACAAATAATCCTCTTTGGTGATATCTCTGTTGATCATGAATTTCGTTAATTTTCTGTAAGAAGTACTGTTTGACCCTCTTAAGAACTGCATTTAGGAGGAAGTTTCGAAAGGGAAGCATAAATTTTTATGAAAAAGTAAGCTAAATTTATTAAGATTTGATGACAGTTCTTAGATCATTTCTGTTCTCCGTAAAACAGTAGATGTGGCTCATTTTTAGAATAGCCTTGTTCAAATGAGGGATAAGTTAATTATACCATGGTTTTTCCACATATACAGGAGACAAGCCACCAGCTAACTGTTTTTTCTGCCAGTATGAGGAGATATCCCACAAGCTTTAGGAAGTTGATTATTAGCTCGCCTGAACAAAGTTCAGGAAGAACTATTGCACTACCATCGGCGTCAGCGTTGGTATTGGCGTTGGCGTCGGCATCGGTGTTGGCGTTAGCAAAATGTTAAAGTTTTACGTTAAAGTTTTTTGTGTGATGGGCAAGGCATTGTAAGGCCAGCTATCCTGTCCCTGTGACAGGTCTTGTTTCATTTAGAACTGATGGACAAATCATGGTATAACTATAATACACCACCCTCATCAGTGTTGACCTTGCATATTACTAAATATTTTGTGAAAAAAAAATGCATTTTCTGGCAATGGTGGTGTAAGCAATATTATTCATAATCTTATTTGTAAATTTATGAGTACAATAATTTGATCTTGGTCTAAATTATTTTTTTTTCCTTTCTGTACATAATGGGGTTTAAAAGAAATCGTTGTGTAACTGATTTATCAAGCAGGAGCGACATAAGGCGGAAAGTGGTCCTGTTCTCTTCTGTTTCAATTCTCGTTACGAGAATTGAAACAGAACAGAACAGGATCACTTTCTGCCACTCTCATTCATGTTTAGCTACTGGGTTCCATTTCATAGAGTTTTTGGCAGTTACGACTAGTGTTCTGTGGATTTCTTGTTGCCTTCTTTGCCATGCATGTTGCTATCAAAAGTTCATATGCTTTCCTTAGGCTAGCAATTGCCACTGTATAATAGGGTATTTTGTATTTCGTCAGCATTAAATTATTGAAATCCATCTTGAGTTTACATTGTGGGTCTGTTTGTATGACAAGAGCTTTTGTTGTACACAGCTTGTTAATTTCGCAGGGCGAAAGTTTCATAGTTCATATATATGAGTATATTTCTGATATTTACTGAGATTAAAACTAAAATTAATATGTGTGTTTTAAGTTATTTGGAACAGGTCATTAATCATGTAAAAGAAACTAACAGAGCTTCAAGTGTAAACAGTTGCAAAAAAAAAAAAAGAAGAAAGAATGCTATAAATCACTTAATATTCACAAGAGATTTACTTTTGCTAATATTTAGGGGAAAACTGTACTTAAAATTGTCATTTTGGGAGGTAAATCATTGATTTTATGGTTTCAAAATTCATTTTGCAGCAATGCTTCAGCGGAGCAGTAAAATGCAGTTTGTGACCATATCATACTGACAATTTACCTCCCCAAAAGACAATTTTCAATACAGTAATCCCCTTTTCACATGTTTACTTTTCAATCTGTACTGCTTTGCACACATAGCAAGTGCTTTCAGCAGTATGAAGCCAAAAATCAGCCAGTGAGAAATTACCTTTCATAATGAGATTTGGTTTCCAACTGTATATTGCAAAATTGTAAAATAGAGACCCAAACATAATTGCTGATTGACACATGTAATTTGTCACGAATTATAGAACTTGCCATTAACTGGAAAAAAAAGGAAGATAACATTTATTAAATACAGAACATGTAAGAATAAAATAATTTACGGTAAGATTTCCATTTGCGAGTCTTGGCGATGTCCTGTCATTGTCATATTGTTTTCAGTTAAACATTGCTTCAGAATAATAGTGTTGAGTGTCAGAATCATTTTACCCCAGTGGTTTTGTTGTTAATAATAATGTAGAGAATTTGTCAAAATCTTTTTTTATTTCTCAAATAAAGTATTTTTGTTGTTGTTTTGGTGGACCTCATATGAGCTGCACCACGAGAAAACCAACAAAGTAGTTATGCTCCCAGCGAAGACTCAGATCAGCCTGGGCATCCACATAGTCTGATCAGAGTTTTCGCTGTTTGCATGAAGGTAGCTTAAACCCTTAGCTACCCTTTAAGTGCTTAGCGAAGGGTCTGATCAGACTGGGCGGATGCCCAGGCTGATCTGAGTCGTTGCTGGGTGCACAACCACTTTGTTGGCTTTGTCGTGTCGTGGCTCATATAATATGAGCACTGCCACAAGATAATGTACCCTAAGGTGAATTGATACTCTTTCAGGGTGAGTCACTCTGCCATTTTCTAGTTTGCTGCCCTTCTGAATTGGTATCACTCTTAAGGAACGAATTTACTTCTTTAGGTACAAATTCTTTCCTGAAAGAGTAGACACAGTTTTGGAAGGGCTAAGTCATCCAGGGAAACCAACAGGAAGTCACAAAATTTGTTTCCCTTGGTAAAAATGGCAGATAAACTTGGAGATGTACCCATGCACCTTAAATCATATACATACATATAGCAGAGACACTCTGATCAGCTTGTGCACATAACATATTTATTCAGTGATCAAACAAAAACAATCCCAAAAATCCAGATCCATCTTAAAAGATGTATCTAGATTTTTGGGTTGTTTTGAGTGGGAAACCCACCTTATAACAGAATAAGTACAAGATTCTTAGATGTTGGAGTGAATGGGAATGACTCTATGTAGATATGTTGTGTGTATATGCTGTCAGTACTTGCCATCCGATATGTTTTCATGTGGTGGGGCTTATGAACCCAGTAGATTCTTGCAATATTTACAATTGCACTATGTGCATGATCAAAGTAGAAGGGCCCTGAAATGTTTCATGGATCATTTATTTTATAATATATGAGCCGCGACGCGAGAAAACCAACAATGTGGTTGTGCGCCCGGCGCAAACTCAGATCAGCCTGGGCATCCGCCCAGTCTGATCAGAGTCTATCAGAGTCTTCACTGTCCGCAAGGAGGTAGCTTAGTCCCTTAGCTACCCTTTAAGCGCTTAACAAAGAGCCTGGCCAGACCGAGTGTATACCCAGGCTGATCTGAGTCTGCGCAGGGTGCACAATCACATTGTTGGTTTTCTCTTGTCCTGGCTCATATAATCAAGACATGCAACAAGACTAGTGAATTCGGGCTTGGGAAAAGTGACGACTCCAATGAGCATGCAGTTCTGCACTGACTCTTGCTTTAAGTGATAAGATTTTGGATTTGTAGATGGTTGGTGCAAACAGGAAGACTGCAATTGCATTGGGCACAGGCTTATCTGAGTCTTCACTGTTTGTTAATGCTGTAACCTTTTGTTGACTAGTGGACATGTCCATCCTTATTTAATAGATGAGTCCATTTCTTGTTTTAGGGGTTTCTGGGGAATGGTTTCACTTTTATTGTTTTTGCTGGGAAACTCCTGTAAGAAAACAGTGTAGACCCTGCTAAGATGCCGCATTCTGCGGCATCTGAACAGTGTCTGCACTGTTTGCATATGTCCCGAAAACGGATTCCCAGTCTACAAAGGGGTAAGGTAGCGATCATTCTGCATATTGATGAAATCATTAGTCAATCTCATTTTTACGACAATGATTATATAGTCAGGTTAATAATAACTCTGCTATAGGCAGGATATTCAAATGATCAAATAACCCTGTTGTTTTGTTTGTATATTTTCATCACGCATATTTCATCATAGTTTTGGCTCAAAATACCTAGTGAAAGAGCAATGGCGGCTACAAAAGCTGTCAGCTATATTTCTTACCATCAGTGGTATGGTATAACATTTTATAAATCTAATTTCCAACAATTTGGCATGCATATGTTATAAACCAATAGGACTGTGCTAGCGAGGCTGATAAGTACATGTTAAGCAGGGACTTTTATTTAAATAGGAGCTTGTTATGCAATTGAGAGCTTATGATCCTACTTTACTTGATATATTTTGTGGTTAAATTGTTCAGCTAGATTGCTCATAACTTTAACACTTGAAATGTAAAAAATAAAAATAGTTGATCCATATATGCAGCGGCTCATAATGCAAACTTAATCATCAAAGCCATGTCATATTATGAATAAAAAGACTAGAGAGCAAACACTATTGATCCAGATGAGGTAGCTCATTATGAGTCACCTCATCAGGATCTATGCTGTTTTCAAATTCTACAAATTCCATTTACTGTTCCTTAAGTGTTAAGACACATTTTCAGTTTAGAGTTGTACGACAAACCAGCTGTTTAAAAACCATTGCTTTTGTCCACACTGTACAGTCCCTTTATAAGGCTATGTTGCAGTTCATACGGAAACCTACTGCTATATGCAAAATAGCCTTATTCTGAAAAACATGATACTGAGGCTGTGCTGTATTATGTGTGTAGTATTATTATGTTTTCTCTCAGGTAAGTTACATAGGCCTAAGTTAGCAACCTGGTTACCATACAACTGTGGGCAAACATTGCAGCCAAAGATCAGACAGCTCCTTAGGAGCAGTGTTCCCTAGAGCTACACAGTTAAAATATATATTTCCGAGCCTTTATGGTAGATATAGCACTCAAAGAAATTTAATAATATGTCAGTAGTTTAAAAAAAATATGTATATAGTCTAAATGTTGTGCTGCAGTAAAACTGCATTTTTAGACTCAATAGAATACAATTTTACTGTGATTGAAGTGAAAATTTGCAACGTGTAATAATAATTGTGTATTGATAGCACATTTTTGAGAATAACTGACATTATAATGTTATATTCTTTTTTTTTTTTTTTTTTTTTTTCATTTTGTCTTAAGAGTATTTGGAACTTAGACAAAGGAGCATGTGGAAAGGCAATATGTAAGATCGATGTGTCAGAACTACAAAGTTAATTGAATGGAGTGCTGGAAAATATTTTTGATACATTTTGGTTTTCTAAATGGTGTCAAATTAAGGTTTTGGACCTATAATGGCAGGTTAAGGTGAATAGTCACACATTCAGGGACAGCAACTCTGCAGTTTTCATTTTTGCCTCCCTTTTCAATAGGGGTTAACTCTTAAAGAAAATAATTTGCTCCTAAAGGAGCAAATTCTTTCCTTTAAGAGTAGACCCCATTTTAGAAGGACTTTGTCATCCATGGAAGCAAACAGGAAGTCTTAAAAGTTTTTCCCCTTTGAAAAATGAGTGGGTAAACATCGAGGTGTACCTATTAACTGAATGAAGTTGGTAGGGGCAGAATAAGATGCTTGTCAGTGATTGCTGGTATTCGCTGGTTTGCCTTTAAGGGTCTAAGACCTTAAATGAGATTTGACTGTTACATAAGAAAAGAAAACACCCCACCCACCATCATTATAATTATGGTGGGTGGGGTAATTTTCTTTCCGTGTAACAATTATATGTTAATAAAAACCATTGTATAATAATAGCTATGAGTGTATGAAGTGATTCTTATACATGTATTACAGGGTAATAATACTTCTTCTTTAGAATTTTTACTACCTGTTTTCTCTTTTCTTTTCTTTTTTCTTTTCTTGTAAATTGGAGTGTCACTAGGATTTTCACGTTTTTCTTCCAATTTTGTTTCTTTTTGGGATATTTGATGCAGAGTTCAGACTCTGTGCAATATTTCTTTGATTGGAAGACTGAAAAATTTATGGAAAATGCCATTAAATTTTCTGTACTTGCGTGGGTAGGTCATTGGGTCAAAATCAAAAGTCTTTCAAGGTAGATAATCAGTATGATTTGGGTGCATAACAGAAAACCAGGCCCAGAGGTTATAAAACTTGAGTACATTCTCAAACTCAAAATCAAGCACACTGATTGGCTGCTTCCGAGCACATGCTTGGAAGCAGCCAATCAGTGTGCTTTATTTTGAGTATGAGATTATTCTCAAGTTTTATAGCCTCGAACCCAGGGGATAAAATATCGTAAAGGCAATACAAATGAAGATAAAGTCATGTAACAAAAGAGAGTAGTGCCACAAAAGTGAGTAAAGGTCATGTGACAGAAAGTTAAGGTCATTATGATCAGAGTCTATTCCAGTCAATGTAGGCCTTATACAAGGGGATTTAGAACAACAATTGTTTTGATCATGTTAACAATTCACTCATTAAAACATTGTTTCATTCATTCACAGAAGGGAACATCTCATCATATTGTTGAGAATAAAAATCACATCTTGTTAAAATCAAATTGTTTCTTTTTTCTGTTTCTTGCCTAACCAGTGCAATACTGATCATTGTATTAAGTATATATTTGTCATTTTTTAAGAATCATGATTGTTTTTCCTCTCCAAAACAACCCCAAAAATCTAGATCTGTCTTATAAGATGGATCTAGCTTTTTAGCTCACCTGAGCCGAAGGCTCACAGGTGAGCTTATAGTATAAGCAGCTTATAGTATAGGCAGGCATCGGTCATCCGTCGGATTTTCAAATGACATCTCCTCTGAAACTACATGGCCCATTGTTACCAAATTTCATATGTAGCATCTATAGGTAGGGGGAAGCAACAGCACTGTTTTTAATCCAAATAGTTTTAAACCTTTTGTTGCTATGGCAACTTAAATTTTCCATTGACTTGTATGGGAAAAATTGAAAATTTGCATTTATTGCTATGTCACTTCAGATATTTTGGCTTTTACAGAAATGTTCCTAGAGTAGTCCTCTATCAGCCACATGAAATTTATGCAAATTGCACAATTTGGCTGGTTGTCATGGCAACAGAATGGTTAAAAGTACAAAAAATATTTAAAAAAATCATGTAAAAAAAAACTATGCTAAAGCTCAAACTATACAGAAAGGATCTTAGGACTAGCCTTTATACAATTATTCTTTTTTAATGGCAATTGCTCCAGCAATTTGGTTGCTATGTCTAACATACCTTTAGCAAATGGAGTGACATTCTCTGAAGTGATGAACAACTAATTCATGGAATTTAAAGAGACTTCGGAAACTAGATGGAATCAAGGATTTTGACAGTAATGTGGGTACAGTATTTCTGATTTATGATCACATATGTTGTCCTTCCTTACAGAAGCCGTTCTAGGGTTAAGTCGGGTAACTTCGGACAGTGGGTAAATTCGTACATACCATTGCAAACCGTGAAAATCCAGATGAGGCGGCTCATAATGAGCCGTTTCATCAGGATTTTCACTGTTTGCCCAGCTAAATTTGTTTCAATTCCAACCAATGACATATAAAGGAAACAATGTCACTGTCCGAATTTACTTGCTGTACGACTTTACCCTAATGAGAGGCATTGTGTTTCAATAAATGTAAAATTATGTACAGTGTATTTCTTGTCATCAAATTTCACCCCGATGAAGCTCTGCTGTTTTTCCTGAATAGACACTGAACCTGTGGATGATGAAATGCATGGTTAAATGGCAAGTCACAGGCAAAAAAACTGACCCTTACAAACTCAATATTGTCAATTTCTGCTTGTTTACAGTTTGAATCATACTGTGTTTCTTCTTATATAAGTGCACCCAACGTAGGTGAAGGGGACTATATAAGTGACCCTCATTCGTTCTTTAGTCCTGTTCATCTGAAATTTGTGTCTGCAATCCTCGTACATCTTTGAAATAATGCAGATTTCCTGTATATACAGTGGACCCTCTTTACAACGACAGCATTTGTTCCCAAATATTTTGACGTTAAACTGAATTTGCTGTTATAATGAATACATATTTTGAACAATAAAGTCATTCCGTGCAAATCAAAATGACTTTATAAAGAATTTTACTGTTGTAATGAGTGCCGTTGTAAAGAGGGTTGACAGTAGTATGCATGTGGCTTTGGATTTTTGATTTGGCTGTTTTTGGCAAAGTAGTGGGCCTTGCTTAGACCTTGTGTCTGCAAACCTCTGCCACATCTTTCTCGAAACTGATTTAAAATTTTACAGGCTGTTTTGCCATGAATTGAAGACACATGTGATTTTGGATTTTTGATGGTCTTATTTTGAGAGTTTGGCATTTTTCCTACTTTTGAATCCTTTCACTTAGAGAGCTGAATTTAGTATAATATTAATATTTGACCTGTTGATCTGTCTGATAATAATTAGGGTTGTTGTATCAATTATTTACTAAGTTATTCCTGTTTTTAGGTAGTAGAAATTCCTGTCTTGTGTCCGCAATTCCTTTTTCTTTCCCTAGAATGATTTGAAATTATGCATTTTGTCTTTGTATGATATGTTGACAAAGTTATCACCCTTGCTGACTTAGACATTGTGTTTGTAATGCTTCACACATTTTTATCGGATTGATTTTAAGTTATGCAGGTTGTTTTACCATGACGAAGATGAGCAGGAGATTTCAGATGTTTCATTGTGCTGTTTGTGAGAGAGTTATGCCCGTTTCAATTCAGGCAAACCTTTGGTGACCTATGGCCAGTGGCCTTATATTTGTTGAAAAAATGAACTGCCTAATCTGGACCTACAGTTTTTGCCCTCTAATCTTTGATTTCGCGATATGATATACCTTGGACAAAACATTCTTTTAAATTTTGCATAAATTTTGTTGTCTGCTGTTTTGGTGCTTTAAGGGTTAAGTTGATGGAAGGTCAGTTCCTTTGGACTAACATAAGTGAACAAACCAAAAAGAAACTTAATATATCCACTTCTACTGCACAAGCTGATAAAATTTGAGCCACAGCACGACAAAACCAACAATGTGGTTGTGTGCCCAGTGCAAACTCAGATCAGCCAAGTTTGACCAGACTCTTCGTTAAGTGCTCAAAAGGTTTCTAGGGGTCTAAGCTACTGCCATGCGGACAGCGAAGACTCTGGTCAGACTGGGCGGATGCCCAGGCTGATCTGAGTCTGCGCTGGGAGCACAACCACATTGTTGGTTTTGTCGTGTCGTGGCTCATTTTTAGTTCTGCAATGGATCCCACTCTGTCAGTACAGCCAGTAGAGCAGGGCAAGCCCTTTTAAAGTTCTTGCTGTGATTTCTGACTAGGTTCAGTGTCTTATACACAATAATATTTGGATATAGAACTGAAGTCATGTCCTCTAAATCTGTAGTTAATTCGGCAATGTATAGGTTTCCCACTACAGTGACCATAGATACTTTAGCTCTGAAAATCTGATGAAGTTTTAAGTGAGCTTTGATCAAATTAAGATTAAGATTAAGATTAAGATTTATTCAGGAATTAAGATCATTTAACAAAGTAACATATACTATCTAAAAGCGATTTTTGAAATTAAAATTAAAAAATTAATCAACAAGTGAGGTATTTAAGAGCACACTTAAATGATATTTATGTATATATATCTATATGAATTTAATTTAAGAAAAATAAAATTATCACAGTGAATTTGACTAGAACTTAAGGAGTTTTGGAATGAGCTAGGCTGCTAGAAGCAAAAAAAACTAACACCCACACCCATTTTCACTGATTCGAAAGATTCGATCTTAATACCCATGGATAGCCCATAAAGCCTAAATGGCTTATTTCCAATGGGGTCCATTCAGGTACGAACAAGACTTTGGCACGGAAAAGTATGAAGTATTGCACAGGTTAACACTGAAAGCTCTATAAAAGGGAAGATTTTTATCACCGAAGAGTGCTCGAAGAGGAAAGACAAAACCAAAGGTCATATCTGTCACACACACAAGTGGACCAAGGGAGCGAACCCGCAGGCCATCACATACTGACCCGTCAGGGAACTGGAACCGGAGTGTCACTTTAAGCTTCTCCACGAACCACCCCCGTATCTCGAGGAACAGTGTGCCCAGAGCATACGGTGGGCCAAGTGTGTGTGCTACAGGCATGATAGCACTGTGAGTGATTAACTCGGCTGTTAGCACTGCTATCACATTAAGTGAGGCACTTAAAAAAAATATAGACTAACCACTCTGGTTCCATCACAATCTGCTCATTACATGTGAGAATTTTTCTGTAGTGAAAGAAAGTTAGTTATAGGGCTGGGAAATACTCTGTGAAACCACTGCAACTCAGAAAGGAACAGCCAGCCATTCATACTCAAGGGTGTAGCTACCTATACGGCAAATACGCAAGTGCGTATTGAAATTTTGTCAAAATTGACAAAATTTCAAAACGCACCTGCATATTTGCATGCTGAATATTTATAAATTAGTCAAGATTTCAATACCAATTACCAAAGTGGCTGAAATACTAGCTTTCCCTTCAAGAAGTAGAGAATAAAACATGGTTGTGCATATTATGAAATTGCCCCTAGTTACGCCCCTGATACTTGCCAGCACTGCATCTAGCGAGACTCTAACCTGCATGGCAGAGGTGTGTAGCTAGTGGTGAGGCAAACCTTTCTACTGACTCAGCTGTGCAGATGTCTTACTGAGCTATCTGGACATCTTGTACATCAGTCACATGGAGGGAAAACTTTTATAGGTGAACCTTTATTGGAAGAAGAGAACAGAAAACAAATCAGGTAAGCAACACAAGAAGAAATTCAATTGGACTTAATGGGTAGTGGACTTGAATAATTGATAAGATTTCTTGAGACCTGTCTTAAGTTCTAATTAATATTGACTTCTGCCTTCTTGGATTGTTGTTTATACAGAAGATGAACAGAGATACCTGTAGGAATGTGATTATACCCTCAATATTGGGACAATCTTAAAATTTGAAAAAAAAGAGTTAAAAAAAAAATGTTCCAGGATTGCAGACCATTGGGCATATGTCAGGAGCAGTCTGCTAAGGAGTAGTCTTAACATTTTGTGTCGTTATGAAACCGTGTTACTAAACCAAGAGTACATGTATAGGGGCAGTCATGCTTGAGTAATTAGTGCAGGTCCTCATGAGGCTGCTCAGAATCTGCATTGTTTACAATTCTTCAGAAAGGAAACTTCTGATAGGGCAATTGCAAACAGACATTCAGGTGGAAGTCAGTGAGTTTAAAGGTGGTCCAACCCATGTTTTTTTTGTAAAATTGACTCATCGCCAAATCAAAATTGAGATCAAGGTAGTAGGATCACTCCAATGTATTTTAATCAAAATTGAGGTCGAGGCAGTAGAATCATACTCATGGGACTGGGTGTGACTTAGTTTTTGGCCACCAGATAAGGATGTACTTGTGGTTTTTGCACACAGAGAAGGATATACATGTGTTTCACCTGTACCTGCAAAATTAATATTATCTCAAGACTGGCTAAAAATTGTGTTTGATTGACAATGATTGTATAAAGTGACACTGGCTCTTTATAGATGGAACACGAAAAATAAAGCAGTATAAATTAAACCACATCAGGCATTGTCTGTAGAGTGGAACGTCGCTTATTGATAGCGTAAGCTTCTTCAAAAGATATACTAACAAGTTGACCTTGGATGTTGGATCCAGATGAGGCAGCTCATTGTGAGCCACTTCATATGGATTTATGTTGTTTACAATGCATGTCAACTGTTTTCATTTTTGGTGCTTTAAAAGGTAAAAGGTAAACAGATATGAAAACAGTGGACTCTATAAGAACAATGTAATTTTTGTTCCCCAGGAGTTTCCTATTAATTGAGTATATTGCTCAGGTTAAGGATGAACAGTAAACTTTCAGTGCAAGCAACACCTTTGACTCCCTAAATTTTCAAATGTGGTGAACCCTTAAAGAATTTGCTCCCTTAGGAGCTATTCTTTAAGAGTGTACCCTATTTTGGAGAGGCTGTCTCTTGTCTGGGAGTCAAAAAAGTTGTCCCCCTTTTACACACATGGATAGAGAGAGCTGAAGGTGTTTCATTCACTTAAAAAAAATGAAAACGATCTGATGCCTGAATCTGAGTGTTTTATAAAGAACTTTGCAGTTATTTTGAATGTTGTTACAGAATGGGTTGACAGTATAATATATTGTTACTATATGAGCCACGACATGACAAAACCAACAAAGTGGCATATGCGCCACTCGAAGACTCAGATCAGCCTGGACCTCCACCTAGTCTGATCAGTCTGCTCTGTGATTAAAGGGTAGATATTAACAGTCTAAGCTACCCCATGCCAACAGCGAAGACCCATTAGACTGGCTGGATGTCCAGGCTGATCTGAGTCTTCACTGGGCATAATTGCCACTTTGTTGGTTTTTATGTGTGGCGGCTCATAATTTATGTTGACTTCACGCAGACTTGGATTAGTCTGATCAAGGTCTGCAGTCTTTGGTCAGGTATAAAGTTCTTAGGTGATAAATATAGGACTACTGTGCTAGATCTTCAACAATTCCATCTTGGGTGTTAGTACAACCTCACCTGTTACCAGGCGGAACTTTCACATTATTGGATTTTATGAGTAATTTGTCCAGAGAATACATGTTCAGTTAGATCATAAGATCTCCACCCTTCGTGCCATATGGCTCAACATTGTTATAGGATAATTTAATTAACTGACTGCTGATTTGGCATTGATTTATTTATATGTTAGATCGAGTCAGAAAATACTAATAAAAAATAGTCTTTGAGACTGAAATGTGTTTCGTTTCAGAGTTTTTGCAAAGAAAAATTAAAGAAAATGTTTTTAAACTGGGCAAATCTGAGAAAAACTTAGAGGATAGAACTTGATATATAATTGAAGGAAAAAAAAACGTGTTTAATCGATGTTTTATATTGTACTATAAAACAAAAAGTTATATTATGAAATATTTGTTGTTCAAGCCAGTAAGGTGACAGATACTCAAAATGTGGATATAAAGTTATTACATTTGATTGGAATTTTACAAATTATTGACTGACTTTATATGGATGCATATATCTTGGGCCTAAACAAAGGTACTGTATTTTTACAAAAAAAAAACTTCGATTCATAAAATTAATACATTTTCTTTTAACTAGATAATCTGACAGTCATTTTTAACTCAAGTACAATTGCATATACCATGTTTTAGTTGATTAACTGTTCAAGTTAAGATCATTATATTGTCATATTTGGTTAAGTGTTGAAACTACAGTATTGTGCATGATAGTGCGCCCTAAAAGTCAAGGAGTTAAAATTTTACAATAGTTTTGTAGTTTTGAAATTAACATATTTAACCCCACTTTATAAGCCTTGATCCTTCTGTACTTTTGCATGTGACAGACCTTGATCAACTTAAGAGTCTGTTTTGACTGTGGAAATGCATTTTTTTTCCTTTTGAATTTAGCAGTGGACCACTATTGAGCTTCAGTAATAGTTTATGAAAAATTATGACAGCTAGATCTTAATTTATCAGAAACTGCTAAAGTTCAGGAGAAGAGCTCTATAAGCTATCAGCTTTTGTTCTGATCTTTTCAGTTTGTAGTTATGCTGTTTGTATGTTGTAATGTACATTCTTGATAAACCAAACAAACTTAAATATTTTTATCATTTAGGTTTACGAGAACATACCGTAATCGCCCCATTTACCGCACATGCCCCTATAACCGCACACCAAGGCCATTTCCGGAAAAAAAAGCACAAGCGCACACTGCTTTTTCCTTTTGAAACTCACAAAACGCATCAAGTTCAACTTACCATTACTGTTTCAACAGCGACAGTGTTTTCAGTTTTGTTTACCCGACCCAATGATGGAAGAGAGCAACTCTATCGGTCTAAATGTCAATCAGGCATCCTCGCCGATATTTACGAAGTTGGCTGAAGTGTTATGATGTGTACGAGTGCGAACAGCGGACTCGGATCAGCTTACACATCTGCGCCGTCTGATTAGTGTATTCTCTGTCTGCATCAACAATGGGAATGTACATGTCGATCCGAGAAGGATCAAGCTTACGAAGTTATGAGGTTGCGGGGATGTGCAGGCTGAACTGAGTCTTTGCCTTTCGTACATAGGCGCAATTCTTGTCATATATAGCGATATTGTGCACGTGCGCCAAAGTGCGTTTGGGAAAGATACATGAACGACAGATGAGAAACCAGGGTTGCAAAAGAAATAAATTGTCATAACGACAAACTCTTGTTTCCTGACAAAGTCAGTCTGAATACATGCGCAAACTGAACGAAGCAACCAGCCTGCGCATATGCATGGTATGTGCATTTGAACAAAGTTCGCGGTAGCCATAGGATAGGTGTATCATTGGCATAGCTGGCCCGTGGGCCTCAAAAGGGCCTCAGGACACATCCGATCAGCAAACACCTTCATCATACAGTGCATTTGCGAACATTGACCAGTTCAACAAATCTCCAGGACTCGCCGATAGTTTGCAAAATAATTGTTTTAAGATGCGCAGACTGGTCTAAGGCTGCTGTTTACACATGTAATGCGGTACCTTTCTCATGACACATTGCCAGTATTTCTGCACCCTTAGACGTAATAATAGGGAAGATAAACAAGAGGGCCATGAGGCCCTGAATCGCTCACCTGAACAATTGGCAAGGTGGCTTTTTCTTATCATGTCTGAAATTGTCAAAATATGAGTCTGGGGTCATGTACTCATTTTTAGGCCAAAATATTCAAAACTTTCCATGAAATCTTATTTTCTAGAATTTTCCCATATTTGATCATGCCGCAAAAAAGGTCAAGGTAAACCCAAAGTCACCATTTGAACAGTCTTGGTGATACTCTAGTACTCCATGCTACTTACTAAGTTTCAAGGCCATAGGTGTATCGGTTCTTGAGAAGGAAAATATTAAAATTTTATACCATAAGTGGTAATGGAGGCCATGTTGGTCATGTGACCTGGACCGTTTAAACAAATTTTTATTCAATCAACCCCTGGAGGCTCTATATAAAATGTATTTACAACTGGCCCTTTGGCTTTTGAGGAAATGGTTGAAAATGTCAAAATATGAGGGATCTTGATCAAAGGTCAAGAAATGACCTTGACCTCATAATTCTTCATGAACTCATTTAGACAACTGTATATATTAATTTTTAGGCCAAAATCTTCAAAACTTTCCATGAAATCTTATGTTCTAGTATTTTCCCATATTTGACCTTGCTGTAACAAAGGTCAAGGTCAACACAAGGTCATAATTTGAACAATCTTGATAGTACTCAAATACCCAATGCTACATACCAAGTCTCAAGGCCATTGGTCAATTGGTTCTGGAGAAGAAGATTTTTAAAGGTTTTTACCATATATGGGCGTGGCGGCCATGTTGGTCATGTGTCCAGGACCATTAGAAAATTTATTCATTCCGTCAACCCCTGGAGGCTCTATATGAAATTTTGTTTCAATTGAAAAGGTGGATTTTTAAGGAGATTGTTTGAAATTGTCAAAATATGAGAGTTCTTGGTCAAAGGTCAAAGAATGACCTTGACCTCTTGTACTCACAAATCTTCATGTACTCATTAAGATGACTGTATATACCAATTCTTAGGCCAAAATCTTCCAAACTTACCATGAAATCTCATGTTCTAGCATTTTCTCATATTTGACCTTGCCGTAAAACAGGTCAAGGTCAAACCAGGGTCATGATTTGAATAATCTTGATAGTACTTGAGTATGCAATGCTACATACCAAGTCTAAAGCTCATCAGTCAACTGGTTCTGGAGAAGAAGATTTTTAAAAGTTTATACCATATATGGGCGTGGTGGCCACGCTGGTCATGTGACCTGGACCGTATGAATAAATTTTCGTTCCCTCAACCTCTGAAGGCTCTATATGAAATTTGGTTTCAATTGGCCCAGTGGCTTTTGAGGAGTTTGTTAGAACTTGTCAAAATATCAGAGTTCAGGTCAAAGGTCAAAGAATGACCTTGACCTCTTGTACTCATAAATCTTCATGTAGTGATTAAGATGACTGTAGATACCAATTTTCAGCCCAAAATCTTCAACAGTTTCCAAGATATCTTATGTTGTAGCATTTTGCCATATAAAAGCATAAGGAAGCAAATTTGACCTTACCGTAAAAAAGGTCAAGGTCAACACAAAGTCATAATTTGAACAATCTTGGTAGTACTCGAGCACTCGATGCTACATACCAAGTTTCAAGGCCATCCGCCTATTGGTTCTGGAGAAGAAGATTTTTTCAGGTTTTTACCATATATGGGCATGGCGGCCATGTTTGTCATGTGACCAGGACCGTTTGAACAACTTTTCGTTCCTAAGGTCCCAGGAGGCTCTATATGAAATTTGGTTACAATTGGCTCAGCAGTTTCAGAGGAGAAGTCGTTTGAAATTGTTGACGGACGGACGACGGACGGACGACGGACGACGGAGCCTTACCATCCTATAAGCTCCCCCGGAGCCGCTGGCTCAGGTGAGCTAAAAAGACCGCATCTTCCAGAATTAGAATGTGTGTTATTAATAGAAGCCCGTGAATTTAAAGCAGACCGCTTGCTGTGAATGAATAGCCAGAGCACTGACAAACTCACCTGACGTGTTTAAACAATCGCATATTAGGTCATCGTAAATGTGTTGAGATACTTTCCTTTCTTTCGGAATATTTATTTGGAATACTGAAGAAGGATGACGAGAATGAAATACATGCATAATGAGGACATATTTAATACTGAGAGGTATGAGATATAATTTGCGACTTGACATGAGATCGTTTTTCTCCTGGAAATTGGCAATTCAAATAGTTCGAACACTAAATATTTTCATGACACTTCGAACACCCCGATCAGTATTGTCGACTATTTCGACTGTTCGTTGTTTTTTTCCGTTCTGAGTGTGCGGCTATTAGAAACGTTTTTAACCACACCTTTTTGTTGCAATTTTGAAAAAGTTAAGCGCACCGTGCGGTAAATGGGGCGGTTACGGTATTCTCAGTATTTTTTTTTTTCCCCTGACAAAGTCATGAAAACTTGTAACATGAATAAGAAATTTTATTTTGGTATGAAATAGTTTTCAGAATTTCAATTAAGTTTTAGCCCCCCTGTACAAATGTATGGGAAGAGCTATTACACTACACCCAGCATTGTTGGCGGCGGCGGCGTTGGAGTTAGCAAAATGTTAAAGTTTTATGTTAAAGTTTTTTATGTGATGTGCAAGGCGAGCTATCCTGTACAGCGGACAGGTCTTGTATTACTTTTATTTTGTAATTTACTCATCTGTTTTTACCGTCTTCACATATAGGATTAGTTGTCTGGTCTTTGACATTTTGAAATAACATACCCAATCATTACATCTGCTTTCTTAATGAAAAAGGGTATCTCCCCCCGTAATTCACGTCAATATTCGGACAAGATAACCAGCTGCTATAACATATTAAAATTTTATCAAATCTATATTTATGGTGTTTCAAACATGTTGACAGGAAGGCAAACAGTATAGACCCAGATCAGACTGCTCCTATAGGAGCATCAGGATCTACACTGTTTGCTCCGACATTCCTGCTCCAATATTCAAGATTATCACAATATACAAATACAAACACATGTCTCATGATCAATACAACAAAAACATATGAAATCATTATTCTCTTCAATTCTTACTGCAAGCTGTCGTAAAATTGAAGAAAGAATATTTTAGCCGTGCAAATTGAGAGATTTACTCAACATTTCCCTTTCGATCGAATTGGTGGCTGGCAACACCCCAATAATCAATACTTGCAAAATGATTAGAAACTCACCATTAGATACTTATAAAATGTTTTTGGAGTGATTTTAACTTTATAATGGGGTAATTTTTTTTTTACCAAGTAATTTGAAGAAAGGTAAAAGAAACTATTAGTAGGCCAGTTTGAGAAAGCAACAAAATCATATTTGCATGTATTATTTTGTTTCTTTTGCTTTTCTAACTTTTATATTATAATAATGGAAGTTAAAGAATTTCAGACTATAAGACTAGTCTATAAGTGGCATTTCTCTCAAGTATTGAATTATCTGTAAATTACATGTATCATTTTTCTTTAATGTCATACCATAAGAAATTACACTACCGGTAACTTCATCATGACAATACATGTTAAAATAAGTGCGAAATAGGCTTCTTTACCTGTAATTATGGCATACAATTTTGTTCAGGGGTATATGTATCTTTTGTCTGATGTTTGTCTGTCAGTGCCTCTGTTCATTATCCATCCTACCATCCGACCATCCATTTGCCCAAAATTTAATAGTTTGTGTTTAAGTTTTGCATTAAAGTTTTACCAAACTCTTTTGTTTGATTTAACTGATATGATGATCTATGTTGGTCCAAAGATGTCACAAGCATATGCAGGTTGGAATGGTATAAAATAAAACTTCATACCAATAAGAAAACTGATAAAGAAAACTGATAATCTACATATAATTCAGTCTGCATGGTAAATGCCACATGCACCACTTGCACTTGGTTAACTAAGTATATACAAGAGCTGTGATGAAACGAAAAAGAGCTGTTACAAAATGAAAACGGTTCATAGTTACCAAACAACCTGATGACCAGGTCATTTGGTAACTATGACTCTTTTTCGTTTCATAACAGCTCTCTTTCATTTTGTAATATCCTTGAAAACATAGTTAACCCAGGTGTGACATGGAGACTTCTCAGGAATTCTTTTACTTCTCTATAGGGGTCTACTCTTAAAGGAAAGAATTTGCTCCAAGGGGTCAACTCTTCAATGAAAGAATTTACTCTTGATCGAAGCAAATTCTTTCCTTTATGAGTAGACCCCTTTTGGAAGGTTTTGTCCTCCATGGAAGCAGACAGAAAGTCACAAAAATTGTTCCCCTTTGGAAATATAGTTATAAACACTTAGGTGTATTCGTATGCCTTAAAATAAATTCTTTCTGTCTTGTTCTCCTAGTTTCAGGATGACCAACACCAACAAATTGTCAGCCATCTGCATGATCCTGATTGTGTGCCTGGTTCCCGCATCAGCACAGGTCAGCATTCAGTTCATTGATACTAATGTTGAAGTCGAGGAGGGGAAACAGTTTGAACTGAGATTGAGGCGACTGGGAGATATATCAAACATTGTCAATGTGATTGTGATAGAAGAAGATGTGACAGGGAGAGTAAGTACTTGCAAATATTTCTGAGCTCCTTCCTAAACACTTTTAGCGCCAAAAAGCAGACAACAAAATGTACATCTGCAGAATTTCAAAACTGTTTTTGCTACATCCTAAACACTTTAAGCGCCAAAAAGCAGACAACGAAATTTACATCGCAAAATTTCAAAAATGTTTCGTCCAAGCTGTAAGAAATTGAGAATTTAAAGACTAAAGAGCAAACAGAGTAGAGCTAGATGAGGTGGCTTATTATAAGCCTTCTCATCAGGATCTTTATTGTTTGCAATTCAGCTACTTGCTTCTCTGGTACTTATTAAAGTGTTTACCCTTTTTACACTGGAGACCTGTTTTGGGGACATATTCAAACAGTGCAGACCCTGTTCAGATGCTGCAAAAGGCAGCATCTGATCAGGGTCAGCACTGTTTGCTTACTGAAATTTCTGTGCAAAAAAACAATAAAAGTGAAAAAAAGATGGACAAGTCCACTAGTCAAAAAAGAGTCAACTGGTTTAGACAAGGGAAGTAAGTAGCTTCCAAAGAGATTCATTTTAATGCATCCCATTCAGCATGCATTTCTTTTGCTAAAATTGTATTTCATGTTATGAAAAACAGCCCTACAATACTGTAAACATACAGTCAATTCTGGATATCTCAAAGTCAAAGCTCATCTCAAAACTACTGATATTTCAAAATATTTACATTCGTGGTGTAGTTACTGAAAAGCCCTATAGTAAACCATTTGAACGTAATGTAGTTTACATTCCAATAATTACATTAAGACACGCGACGTCAATGACGTAAAAATAAACAATGGCTCTCTACCAGCTGATTGGACGTCAGCAACGTCATGACGTCATGCATGCCGTTCTGCTGTTAGCAGAAAAACCTGCGTGTACATGTTTTATTGCTTCAGTTTTAGGGCTTACCGGTATATAAGATTTTTCAAGAAAGAGTTGATTGAAACGAATGTAAATATAAGCAATGAACTTAATTTTTCTGATGTTTATCGAAGTGTAAACTACATTGGGTCACTAGCAAAGTTTACATGAACCCCTTCGGGGTTCATTCACTTTGCACGTGACCCAATGTAGTTTACACTTCGATAAACCTCAGAAAAATGAAATTCATTCCTTAAGTAAATTTTCTGGTCCCAGAAAATTGACTTAAATACCAGGTAGAGTTTGAGAACCCTCGTAAACTAGAAATTACTCATCCATATAATAGGGATAGACAAGTCCAATGGTAAAAAAGGTTAACTGATTTAGACAAGGGAGATAAGTAGTTTTAAAGGGAAGTAGTTTAATATGTCCTATTCAGCATGCAATTATTGTGCTTTAATTATTTTTCCTGTTATGAGGAGGACAGCTCTACTGTGAAACTAATATCAGTGCTCCAGATAAGAATGGGAAACTTGCCAGAGATGCAAATTCTTTCCTTTGAGAGCTGACCCCTTTTGAGAAGGGAGACACAAAAAGCATTTTCTTCATCGGAATATATATCTATTCACCTTTAGACTGTTTGTTACAAGTATTTTGGCAGTGGCGGATTTACTACTCTTAACATAGGGCTCTAAATTATGCCCTCTTTTTGTAAAATGCAACACCCCGTAGCATTTAATAGGATAAATAATGTATTTGAATAATAAATGAAGCACATAATGGACTTGATATAACCATGCTACATGTATTTTGGCTTGTCGGAGAAAGCAAAATTAATTTTTTCAAAGTTTTTCTTGATATTTTGAAGAGTTTTTAATGAATTATTTCAGGTAGACAATGCAAACCTAGATTTTGTTGGTATCAGCCAGGTGGCATCTTTTGCTCCTGGTGGTCCAGACACGACCTCTGTGACCTTCACTGTTGCCGATGACGATGAACCTGAGATGGAGGAGACATACTACTTCAAGATGATTGTGATTGGTTCTGATGCTACTGTGACGGTTCCCAACATTGCCACTGTGAGGATATTGGCCAATGATGACGCTTTTGGGTTTTTCCGCTTCATTGATGTAAGAAGATTATTGTCTCTCCTGCGACTAGCAGAAGCAAGACATAGGTATTACTTTTCCAGCGGCAGGTGCATTGGAGATGTAAATTTTGTGTCAAGTTTTCTCACTCTGCTTTTTAACAATGCGCAGCCAGGCCCGGAGGTTATGAAACTTGAGTACATTCTCAAACTTAAAATAAAGCACACTGATTGGCTGCTTCCGAGCATATGCTTAGAAGCAGCCAATCAGTGTGCTTTATTTTGAGTTTGAGATTATTCTCAAGTTTTATAACCTCAAACCCAGGTGAGTCATAGCATTCTGCAGCTTGTTTGGTGATACTGATCCATTTAATGTTTTCCATGCCATTTTAACCCTTAAACTACCAGAAAGCGGACAATGAAATTTAGGCCTGCAAAACCTTGAAAAAAAAAGGTTTGGTCAAAGCCAAATCATACTGAGAATTTAAAGAATAAAGGGCCATTTTAACCCTTAGATTGCCAAAAAGCAGACAACAAAGTTTACGTCTGCAAAATTCGAAAAAAAAAGAAAAAAAAAAAAATATTTCATCTAAGCTATATCATATTAAGAATTTAGAAAAAGGAGGTCAAACAGTGTAGATCCAGATGAGGAGCTGCCTCATCTTGATCTACTACTCTGTTTAGAATTTCGCAATTTTCATATCTGGGGCTTTAAGTGTTAAACCACTTAGTCTTTAATTGGTAGATTTTCCTTATGCATGTTCTCATAAACATGTATGCCTTTGAATTTTGAATAATCCAGTCATCATTAATTTTGAGGACATGCTTTTAAAGAGAGAGTACAAAAATAAAAACAGTGGAGATCTTTTAACTCTGATCCTGCTAAACAACCTGATTTGGGTGTCCACTGATTTTGAAAACATTTCCCACTTTTTGTGGAGTTCTTGGCCCAGTTGTTCAAAACATATCATTACTTTATGAAAGGTTTACATTTTCAGTTCCATTTTATCCAGAAATACTGCCATTATTTTGCAAAAAAAAAAAAAAAAAAAAAAAAAATGGAGCTTCTTTGGAGCTGCAAAAGCACCTCACAATTTTTCAGCAAAAATAT
This sequence comes from Ctena decussata, assembly GCA_963989385.1. Classification (NCBI taxonomy): domain Eukaryota; kingdom Metazoa; phylum Mollusca; class Bivalvia; order Lucinida; family Lucinidae; genus Ctena; species Ctena decussata. The sequence goes on from OZ022505.1 coordinate 56,350,038, forward strand.
TAGCAAAGTTGAATTATCCATACTAAAAGACTATACGAATCCTTGTCTAATAACTCTGTTAACCCTTAATGTGCTAAAAAGCAGACGACTAAATTTACGTCTGCAGAATTTCAAAAAATGTTTCGCCCAAGCAATATCATATTGAGAATTCGAACACTAGAGGGCTAACAGTGAAGATTCAGATGAGGTGGATCTACACTCTTTGCCAATTCAACAATTTTAATTTTTGGCACTTTAAGGGTTAAGATAACACTTCTGTGATGTTTTATTTTTCAGCCTTCCCCTCTGAGAGTGAAAGAAGACACGTTATCCACCATTGTGGCAAACATCAGGGTTGGCAGGGAGCTTGGCACATTTGGGCTTGTCAATGTCACGTACAAGGTAACATTTATACTTTTTTTTTTTTTGCTGGTTTACATGGAAAAAATGAATAAAACTTGAAAACCAGAACTGTACATAATAATAAAGAGAATGAAACATAAAAAAAAAAAAATGAATAAATAAAAAGAAAAAAAAAAGTAAAAAAAAAAGGTTGTTAACTTACATATTTTCAGAACATCATTATTGCCTTCTCGGAGGCATTTATCAATTAAATTAATAACAGATTCTTTTTTTTTTTCAATTATTGTGTTTTGTTTCGATTGTCACAAAGTACAAATGACAATATTCATTCCTTATGCTCCGGGCCGCGTAGCGTAATCGGTAGGGCACCTGAATCATAAGTCAGAGGTCCTGGGTTCAATACCTGGTCTGGCCACATACTTTTATTTCTCCTTCAGCTGATTCAAGAAGGGCAGTTGTCAGGTACTGGCGAAAGTATGTGCACTTAGTACTGGTTAGCTGCTTAGGAGGTCTAAGTCTGCCCAGGAATAGTGTGGTTAGGTTAACTGACAGTCCCGACATGACCATAGCTGTTTACCGTGAATGTTAAGCAACAAATCAAATCAAAATCAAATCATTCCTTTATTATTGCATTATAATTCCAACCCAATAGTCTAATGTGCAATTGGGTTGGTCTAGAGTTAGTGGAAAACGGCTGCTATACATCAATAAAATCCCCTGAACCGGAATCTTAGAACTATTTTCTTTGTGACAATTTCTAAGGTACTCATTATAACTGACAATTTACAGGTAAAGATGACTGAGTTGGAATTATAAGAAATGAAATTTGTTTTTGATTTGATCTATGTATCAACACATTGATTCACTCACAAACTTAACATAAAGCCCTTAGGGCTTTATTCAGTTTGTGAGTGATTTGCCAGCATTTACACATTGATAAAATCTACAAAAGTAAAATTCATTCCTATAGTAAAACTAAACAGTTCCCTTTCATCTCAACCATATGAAAGTAGAGGAAAAGCTGATGTTGTCAGTCTGGCATCAGCATCCCCATCCTAACTGGATGTTCTGGGACCATATTTATAAAAGGACTTAAGTGATTGCTATGCTATTGCTGAGGCTCAATTTCTATAAAGGAGATTCCCTACAACTATGAAATTTGCTCTGGAGGAACAGTCTGAAAAAGACTTCCTCCAGAGCAAATTTCATAGCTGTAGGGAATCTCCTTCATAGAAATTGAGCCTTAGCAACAGCATAGCAACAACTTAAGTCATTTTATAAATACGACCCCTGATTTTGAGTTGTTTATGTTATTGGTAAAGCACTTCCAGGCTAGCTATCTTGTATTCAAACAGGTCTTGTTAAGACAATTACAGTAATGATTTTTGGTGTCACAAACTTTAGAATTTTTATGTTTTTTTTTTTTGTTTTGCTTTTTTTCAGGTAGAGGGTACTGATGAAACAGCAATAGCTGGTGTTGATATCACACCTGTGACTGGGAGGATTGTCTTTCTACCCCAGGAGACAGAAAATATCATTCAGTTACAGATTAGAACTGATCCCGTGAGTAAATCAGGGGTTGGGAGGGGTTGGTGGGGAGACGAATGTATGCTGTTGCAATTAAGAATGGCTAGAGTGTGGATTGAGGGTATTAAAATGAAGAGGATGAGCTGGGAAACAAGGGAAGGGAGTATATTGTATTTCTACTCCAGGAGAAAAGAATTCTCCTTCATTTACAGATTAGAACTAATCCAGTGAATAAATTGGGGGTTTAAAAGGTTAGGAGGGATGGGTTGACAGATGCAAGCAGTTGCAATGAAGAAGTGAAGGAGTGGGGTAGGAGTGAGCTAGGGAACAGGGAAAGGGAGAGCATTATATTTCTGCCCCAGGGGACAGAAAATGTTACACATGTACAAATTAGAATTAGGATGAACTATGCAGTTTGCTTTTATCATTTGTCAGGTAGAAAGATCAGCTTGAATGTCTAAGGTGTAAGGGTACACCTCCCTGCTCTTATATTGTTACGCAGAAGGTTTTACTCTCGGTCGACACGGGTGTAGAGCCTTATGCGTCGCCAGGACGGCGGAGGGTGACTTCCGGTTAAAGGGTTATCTACTAGTGTAATACACTAACAAGGAAACTCTAACAACGTTAGAATTTTTTAAGTTTATATATCATGTAAATTCTATATACAACAATACAATTTACAACTGTCACAATTACAATAATATACAACACATATCAGTTCATGTCGCTGGCCCAAGTAAGGTGTTTGTTTCAAATCTGTAATCGATTTGCGTACAATACGCAAATAGATTACCGTCTGACGTCAACACCGTACTCGGCTCAGCGCCATGAACTAAAGGAAAACACAAAGAACAAAAAAAACAACGTTAGTTTGAGCTCATAGAAAAAAACAAGGCCTTATGTTGGTAGACTTCAATTCGTCGTTCCCTGGATCATGTCATGGGCCAGTCCATATATCATGAGGAACACCAACTCTTATTAACACGTGCACGATTATATACTGGTCGCTCCCTGGATCGTACCAGGGACCAGTCTATATATATTAAAACACCTTAGTGGACGAACACTGTCCCACACTTGATGTGACCTTCAGATCTTATCACAGAATCTGGCAAAACTGTGCTAACCACTTCCGCCTACATTTTGTGCTTCCCGCCTCTGCTTAGGAACCATGCACAAACGGCGTTGTAACTGCCTCTACCCGGGTTGGTATTAACCTGGAGACGTTTATCGAATCTCCAGGTGAGACGTGGCTCTAAGCCCTAACAGCTGACTGCCGGACTTGATGTGCCCTTCTAGGTCTTAACACAGAATCTGGGCACACAACAATATAACATCCATCAAGAATTAAACAGCCACGTCTAACTTTTCATTAAAAGATAGGCGTATAAATACTATGCGTCTCACATTAAAATCATGCAACACGCTTTCCACAATCAAAAGACTCGTGCAGGTATTCACCTTAAAATCATGCAATACGCTGTCCACGAGAGGTATTCACAAACAACCCATGCATAACGTAGCCACAATTTCCGTAAATGTTTTATTACCACAGTTACCCTAAAAACTGTAGCCTTACTGATTGAAAGGATTAAAATAATCTCGACGACATAGTGGACGATTAGATCCATTTCGTAACATAGGTTTCCCCTTAGGGAGAAAAAAACATAACAATGTTTCTTTTCTGAAATAGTACGAAATGCGATCGAATCGTAGGCTATGTCAAAACTGGAAAACTAGCTATATACACAACAACGGTGCGATGCATAACGTGGCCAAACTATCTACTAAGGTAGTCTACCCCCAAATTATCTTGGCCACGGATTTACCTAATCCCAAAGTCAATCAATTCTCTGTGTCGTACCTGTCGTGCCTCAAATGGAATGGGGAAGTATGGGTAAGTCTGATCGAACACTAGATGGAAATCGCCACCTTTAAGTGTATCAGACGTAAAATTAACGTTGTCTTTGACATTACACCTACTTCGCACGACAGATCCCACAGGATCCGTTGCCTCTGCCTCTAATCTACTATCGCCACCGTGTTCTTCCATATTCGATTTCTGAGTCGACGTTACGTCGTCGGGCTTTACGTTTTCACGTATGAAGTCATATTGGGATACGTCCTCTGACGTACAAATGTTAACTCTTTGGACATTCGGATCACTGTGATCCTCTGATCCAACATTGTCACGTGCATTAACAACTGCAGACGACACGTTCTTTTGACGTTGAACGTACTGCTTAATCATGTTAGCAGGATAAGTATTCACGACGCCCTTGACGTTAATCTTGTAGTTCATTGCATTGACTACTTGGACAACTTCATATGGCCCGTTCCATTGAAGTAACAATTTATTGCACTCATTCGGGAGTAGCAAAAGTACTTTGTCTCCGACGTCAAACTTACGCGACCTCGCGCGTTTATCATAATAAGCATTCTGCTTTACGTCCATTTTCCGGACAATATCCTGTGCTAACTTACACGTTCTCTCTAAACGTTCTTTTAGATCAATAACGTACTGATACGTCAATAACGCACATTGGTCAGTTTCCTCTACAGACCACAATTCCTTTAATATTTGCATAGGACCCCTAACATTACGCCCATACAACAGTTCAAACGGGGAAAAACCTAACGACTCTTGCGGAACTTCTCTTACTGCGAATAATAATGCTGGGAGATACCTGTCCCAGTCATTCGGACGTTCTACGCACATTTCACGTAATATCTGTTTCAATGTATCATGGAATTTCTCCACGGGTCCTTTACCAGTAGATTGATAAGGAATAGTTGTCAGATCTTGAAGCGACAACAACCTACTAACCTCTCTCATGACGTCAATCGTGATCTTACTATCATGCTCGATTAGCATTTCACTCGGTATTCCTAATCTACTGAACATCTCAACTAACGCTTCGGCTACGCGTCCCGTTTCAATGCCGGGTAACGCTACCGCCTCGGGATATCTCGTCGCATAGTCTATCATTGTTAAAATATAGCGGGATTTCCAGTCAGAACGAGGTTCTATCGGTCCTACTATATCAACCGCGACTCGTTTAAATGGTGTGTCAATCTGTGGCAACTTTCCTAACGGTACCTTAGTGACACGACCTTTTTGAATAGTCCTTTGACATATGTCACAAGATTTACAAAACCTTGCCACATCACCACAAATTCCAGGCCAAAAGAACTCAGTTAACACTCTATCCATAGTTTTCTTTATGCCCAAATGACCTGACATCAAGGTTTCGTGCGCCAATCTTAACACCTTTTCACGAAAACCTTCAGGGATAATAAGTTGCAAAGTGACCTTGTTTCCCTTAGTAAACTGCCTATACAATAAATCTTTCTTTCGGATAAACTTAGTTTCACCTCGGTTCAATCCACGACTAATAGTCACATTCCCAGATTCCACTCTTTGCCTTATGCCATTCAATTTAGGGTCAACAACTTGGGCCTGCTTCAATGCCTCCTTATCACTAGCAATAATTTGATCAGGAACTTTAAGTTTCTTATAGACCTCTTCACCTTGCTTAGCTTGTGACCTAGTCACTGCCGCCATTGCAAAATGGGACATATCGGGAAGTTTTGACCCGTCAATATTTCCCATAACCAGGTCATACAATGTATCTTCCATGCACAATGCCTCAGTTTTTCCTGTGAAAAATGGACAATCTATGTCAACCATTGCTAAGGGATACCTTTGGGTAGATTCATCAATCAAAGTTACATCAGATTCTCTACCAAGTAACTGATCATTAGAAACCAAGTTTCTACGAACGACACACCCAGTACAACCTGTGTCCCTTAAAACTACAACAGTCTTACCATTAACCGTACCCTGCGCTGTTGGTAATCGCGACCTTAAAAAGTAACAGACACCTTCCCTATCCACGTTATCATTGATTAATGGACTTTCTTCCTTACTCTTATAGAGACCTTCAATTTCATGAGACCTATTCATTGTAGTTTTACAAAAGCTCATTTGATGTCCGCCACCCCGACCACGTCCGCGGGAATAACCCCGACCACGGCCACGATCTGAATTACTACCCTTCGTCTGTACAGTATCGCTCTTACTCTGTGATCTTTGTGTCTCATCTTTCGGTACATAACTACTCCCCTTACTTCCGCTATACCCGCTTGCACTTGCACCTACCTCCGCACTATATGCTTGCTTCCTATCGGGATTCTTAAAACATTTATATGTTAAATGTCCCTTACCACAAATACTACATTTTATCTCTGGCTTCGCACTCGGCTTATTATCAGATCTACTCTGAGTTACGCCCTTACTATCACGCTGCCCCTTATTAACACAAGCGTAGACACCGCCACGTGCTTCTGCAAATAAATCTGCTTCCCTAGCCATCTCACCTAGATTCGTGAATGTTTTCGGTTTCAAATGAACATATAGTTCTTTACTACAGGATTCTAAAAACTGATCCCTAGCGAAAAAATCGCAAACAGATTCATAAGACTGGTCTACCTTCGCCATTTTCAACCATTTATTAAGATACGACCTAAGTCTACTACTAAACTGAATAAACGTTTCGGACTTTTCAGGCCTATCATAGCGAAATTTCTTCCTAAATCCGCGTTCAGTCATATCAAAATTCTTTAACAACGCATCTTTCAACTTGTCATAATCTGCTGCATCATCTACAGACAATCTATCATAAACATCAAGCGCGCGACCTTTAAGTAATGCGCTTAAATATGCAGCCCAAACGTTTTTATCCCATTTGTTCGCCGTCGCGTATTTCTCAAACCTTGATAAGTAACTATCCATTTTGTCCTTACTTTCATCAAAATACGGTAACTTGGGATCTCGCGCATGCGCTAACTTTTCAGCCTTCTGTTTTTCTAATTCAACTCTAAACGTTACCTTCTGCAAATCTATCTGATTCTTCAACTCGCGTTGCTGCAATTCAAAACTATACTTCAACTTTTCTAACTCAACTTCGCTCGACAACTTCGCTTCCTTATCGCTTTCGACTTGAGACAACTTAGCTTCCCTATCTTTCTCGGCTTGCCGCTCTATGCTTTCAATTCGCGCCATCTCGATTTCCCTATCCGCCGCAATCTTAGCCAATTCAATTTCCCGATCTTTTTCGGCCTGCGCGATCCTAGCTAACTCAATTTCCCTGTCTTTATCGGCCTGCGCGAGCTTTTCTTTCTCCGCCGCGATCTTCTCTTTATCAAGTTCCCTTACCGCGTGCCTTTCTGCCCTCTCAGTCTCTTGCTGCTGCTTTACAAATTCCTGTAAAGCCTGTCCCTCATAACCTAACTCCTTTCCCGTCTTAACTAACTGATCCATGACGCTTAACGTAATGCTCACGTTAACTTAACTGAAACCGACGTTCACTTATAGTCACACACGTTAACTAAAACATTAACAATAATAATAAAAAACTAATCCAACTAAAACGTTGATAAATTAGTATACTCGCGATCTAGACGTAGCTATTAAAGTTACGTTCATAACAGACCGGAAATGACGTCATAAACTGACGTTGACTTTGCCGAGAATTACTTTTCACTTTCAAATGACACAATTAGATGACGTAAATAACCCACATTACAATTACGCCCAACTTGATCTAGCGTATCGGATATACAAACGTAACGTATGTAACGCAACGTATTAACACTGACACGACAACTGTACGTCCTACATTACAAAACCTTATAAGATACCAACGGTAAATCAAACTTAAGATTCCGCTATTAGGTATAATTGTAACGATATTATATTACGTTACGAGTAACCTACGTTACTAAATCAGGACATAAAATGGACCTCAGTAACGGTTACGACAGAACGTACAAACGTTTGAATTAATGAACTAACAGATTGTCATGCAACAGCAGTGCCCAGGTACTCAAATGGACCTTAAAACTAAATATGTATCATCCGTGCCAAGACAATTCAGGTCTATATAACCTCAGTTTCCCCACTCAGATATGCAACCTGTTACATTTTATCACAAATTAATGCATGGGCTATCGCACTTCATCATGCAGGGAATAAGGATAGTTGACCTTAATTGAGTGTAGGTTACATTTACAAAGAATTTAGTGGCAAAATTGTTCCCCTAAAATTCACAGCCATACGTCACCTTAGAAAAGAACAATCAGAAAGTCAATAATAAAAAAAATGTCTGACAAAATTGTGCCTAGATTCTGTATATATTGTCAATGTGTTACACTGGCAGATATTAACCGGAAATCAAATCCCACTTCTGACACCATGTTACGCAGAAGGTTTTACTCTCGGTCGACACGGGTGTAGAGCCTTATGCGTCGCCAGGACGGCGGAGGGTGACTTCCGGTTAAAGGGTTATCTACTAGTGTAATACACTAACAAGGAAACTCTAACAACGTTAGAATTTTTTAAGTTTATATATCATGTAAATTCTATATACAACAATACAATTTACAACTGTCACAATTACAATAATATACAACACATATCAGTTCATGTCGCTGGCCCAAGTAAGGTGTTTGTTTCAAATCTGTAATCGATTTGCGTACAATACGCAAATAGATTACCGTCTGACGTCAACACCGTACTCGGCTCAGCGCCATGAACTAAAGGAAAACACAAAGAACAAAAAAAACAACGTTAGTTTGAGCTCATAGAAAAAAACAAGGCCTTATGTTGGTAGACTTCAATTCGTCGTTCCCTGGATCATGTCATGGGCCAGTCCATATATCATGAGGAACACCAACTCTTATTAACACGTGCACGATTATATACTGGTCGCTCCCTGGATCGTACCAGGGACCAGTCTATATATATTAAAACACCTTAGTGGACGAACACTGTCCCACACTTGATGTGACCTTCAGATCTTATCACAGAATCTGGCAAAACTGTGCTAACCACTTCCGCCTACATTTTGTGCTTCCCGCCTCTGCTTAGGAACCATGCACAAACGGCGTTGTAACTGCCTCTACCTGGGTTGGTATTAACCTGGAGACGTTTATCGAATCTCCAGGTGAGACGTGGCTCTAAGCCCTAACAGCTGACTGCCGGACTTGATGTGCCCTTCTAGGTCTTAACACAGAATCTGGGCACACAACAATATAACATCCATCAAGAATTAAACAGCCACGTCTAACTTTTCATTAAAAGATAGGCGTATAAATACTATGCGTCTCACATTAAAATCATGCAACACGCTTTCCACAATCAAAAGACTCGTGCAGGTATTCACCTTAAAATCATGCAATACGCTGTCCACGAGAGGTATTCACAAACAACCCATGCATAACGTAGCCACAATTTCCGTAAATGTTTTATTACCACAGTTACCCTAAAAACTGTAGCCTTACTGATTGAAAGGATTAAAATAATCTCGACGACATAGTGGACGATTAGATCCATTTCGTAACATATATATTTTACAAAGGGGAGGAGGTGAGGGTGGGGGGTGTATGGTGGAGAGAGCAACTTTTGTGACTTCTTTCTTGCATGGAAGAACATCAAAGCCCTTCCAAATATAGATCAATTTTTAAGTGAAAAAATTGCTTCTGGGGGTTCAGATTCTTTCCTTTTAGAATTGAGCCCCATTCAGAATGCAAAAAAAAATAAAATGGCATAGTTATTTCCCCTGAAATTGAACCCTTCAGCTGACACAAATCGAGTAAGGCATCACAAAATTTAGGTCAGCCATTGTATTGATGGAGTTGAATGTATTAATATTCACAGACACCGGAGAACGATGAAGAATTCACCTTGACTTTGACAAGTGCTACAAAAGGGGCCAGGGTTGCTGAGGAAACCTTTACCATTATCATTGAGGCAAATGATGCTCCTATCAGGTTTCATCAGGTATTTGGCTTACTGTATTAATTCTATTAAATGCCCTGGAGATGTTGCATTTTATGAAAGGAGGGCATTATTTAGAGCATAAAGTGTAGTTAATCAGCCACTGCCAAAGTACAGCTACATGTAATAAACAGTATTGCAACTCTACTATTTTTTGCCTTCCTTCTCAATAGGGGTCAACTCTTAAAGGAAAGAATTTGCTCCTCTAGGAGCAAATTCTTTCCTGTAAGAGTAGAACCCATGTTCAAGAGCTACCTCATCCAGAGAATCAAGCAGGAGTTTATACAAGTTAGTGTAATATTATTTTCAGAAAAGTGACAGGGGGTATTTATTAGAGCAGGGTCGTTTACTAGGATTAATACATTATGTTCCTCCTACACTGGTGGTTGAGCTTTGTCATAAAGTCAGCACTTTTTACTCCGATCTGTTGCTTTTCTTGGGAAAAATTTGGGAAGTTATCTTTGTGTTATTTTGGCAGCTATTCTTTCAAGCATTTTCTACCTGTTTTATCCAAAACTGAATAATACATGTACCCATAAGTCGGTTTGTCACACAGTAGACATTTTAATAAGCTATCATATAATTTTCAGGAGAATGGGTAGTTGAGCATCTTTGTTTTACTACTCACTATATGGATGTTGTACCTATCTCCTTCATGCTAAAAGCTAGCAAGTTTGTATAAGCAGCTACAATTATGCTTCCAAATAATTAGTTTAAAACTTTGCATATTATGTGACGTTGAAGACATACATTTGTGCATGAAGTTTTTCTGATGATTTACAGTTTTTGTCTAGCCCATGCTTAGCAAAAGCAAGACATGGGAATTGCATTTGCATCGTCATCATTGGGCTTGTAAAGTTTCGTTGAGTTTTCTGGTTAAACTCTGTTTTGTGACAATGTGCAGACAGGCCAACACAGCATTCCCAACCTTGTTCAATCCTTTGAAGTTTTAAGTGGTTGTTTATCAATGTCTGCTGCAAGTATGTGCTATCACATCCTTCTAGCAATTGATTTGAAATAAATTTTGCATGTTACATACGTAATAAAAAGGTTGATGATAAGTTTAAAGATCAAAACTTCATTTTAGACAAAATTATGGATTTTCAAATTTAGACCAGCTTGAACATGCATGTGAAATCAAACCTGCTAATATGGTCACCTTTATTAAGAGATTATTTCTTTTAAACAGCCACCATTTTCTGATCCCTTAGACCAAAGTACAGTGCAAATGAACCTGTATTAAGGGGTCACCTGTCTTAAGTAGTCATGAGACTCCTGACGTTACGTTCCACTCCGCTACACTAGTGAAGTAGCGGTAGTATAACAGTAGCAGATTCTAAGGCCCTGTGTTGTAGGTCTACTGTCCTAAGCAGCAAGTTTTTGTCCTTCCCTTGGTTGTTCCCTTAAGACAGGTTTGACTGTAGTTTGGTCATCATTTTTGCTTTCTTGTAATTATACCCCCGGCATACGAAGTATGTCGAGGGGTACTGTAAAACACCTATATTTGGCGGTCACTTTATTTTGGCGATATTGGCGGAAAAGAAGAAAACCGCCAAATTAAAATGCCGCCAATATAAGCTCATGATACCGAAAGAAGAAAAAATATTATCGAGCACATGATCCTATTTCCTCTTCCAAAATATCAATGCTTATACACATCACATATATATGCGCAAAAGAAGATGCTTCCCAAACAACAAGAGGGAGGAAACGGAGTATGAAATTGTTCTCACCATACTAATTAGTATTTCAATTAAGTTGATTAAATCAGAAGGAACACAAAATCAGTTTACTTTAAACAATTAACTACCCAAACTGTAACATGACTATAATAATAATTGCTTTTATTTTAACCAACATGACAATATAGAGCTCAAATAAAGAGCAAAATACGACGTCAGAAGAAATATTTTGTTCTTGAGAATCACAAAACCGCCAAAATAAAAATCCGCCAAAAGGTCCATATTTAAAAACCGCCAAATTTTGCTGCCACCAAATATAAGTGTTTTACAGTATATAGTTTTCGTCTTTCCGTCCGTTCGTCCGTCTTTCCGTCCATCCGTCCGTCTGTCCGTCCGTATGTACGTTATTTAACATTTGCGTTAAAGTTTTGCGTTAAGTTTTTTATTTTGCCTCTGTTAACCGTAACTTGTTCAGAGATGCTTATTATTTTAGTAGAGGATGGAACCATATTAATTTGCATCATCTAGATGCTGCTGCTGGCCTAAGGTCAAGGTCACAGATTTTGAAATTTGTACAATAGTGTGTTAGAGTTTTGCGTTAAGTTTCTGCTTTTGCTCTGTTTTTCTGAAAGACTTAATTCTAACTTGTTCATATGTGCTTAGTGTTAGTACGCGATAGACATATGTTAGTTTACATCATCTGGATGCTGCTGCTAATGTAAGGTCAAGGTCACAGACTTAGAAATTTGTTTACCATTTGCGTCAAAGTTTTTTGTTAAGTTATATTTTATGCTTATATTTTGAATATACTTGAATATAACCTTTTGCAATACTACTAGATTTACTTCTAGTTTGAAACAGATAGTTGACATCATCCGGATGCTGCTGCTGACCTAATGTCAAGGTCACAGACTTTCACTTGTTGTGTTAAAGTTTTATATTAATTCATACATTTTGCTTATAGTTTGAATATACTTCAATGGAACCTTTTATTATGCTACTAGGTTTACTTCTAGGTTGATACTGATTAGTTGACATCATCTGGATGCTGCTGCTGACTTAAGGTCAAGGCCTTAGACATAGAAGTGTTGAAACTTTGTGTCAAATTTGTATGTTTTTTTGCTTACACAAATTGTAAATGGAACTTTTTGGCTTTTGTCAATAGGCCTTTCAGTGGGTTTGTTATAAATTGTCCACCTGTCTGTCTGTCTGTTGACATCTGCTTTAAAGCTTTGTATTTAATGTGTTTTTTTAATTAGGCGGTGGCGCTGGCCGGGGGTATACGTGAGCCCCTGCTCACTTGCTCTAGTTGCATATATTTTGAAAAGTCACTCAATTTATGTATCTGTATGAACAGAGTGAATTCCGGTTTGATGAGGGCCCAGTAACAAGAACTGTGACAATCCCAGTCAACAGAGGCTTGGATGAAGACGGTGTGACCAGAATCGGAGCCATAGATCAGATTGCCTCTGTAGATTACCGGCTAGAGTGGGACACAGCAATCAATGGTCAAGATTATCGTGGTCAAGGTGGATTGACGAGAGGAACACTCACATTTGCTGTTGGCCAGAAAGTGGCTTATCTTAGTATAGAGATCATTGATGAAAACAGTCCAGAAGTGGAGGAATCTTTTAAGGTATTTTATGGTGGCAAGTGAGTGCCATCAACATGTCACAATGATAACACCATTTTTTAAGCTATTGAGTCAACTCAAATTACTATCAGTGATATTTTTGACTGCCTGTCGTGAAGTGTATCACAATTTTGAATACTGTGAATGCTGCATGTAGAGTGCCACAGGGTTGCCATGGTTAGGCAAAAACATCTGGAAAATGATTTTTTTCCCAGGTCAGAGAAAACTCAGTGAAATTTGTTGTTTGTCAGGAAAATATGGAAACAACATGAAAAGTCAGGGAATTCGGAAATTAATGGCTTTGGCAGTCTTTAGAACTTTAGAAAATGTACCTATTCTACTCAAGGTGAAAAGATGTACTTTATAGAGAGATAACCCAGGCATATCTCCTTTGGGGGGAGGGGGGGAGGGGTGCTTTTTTATGCCCCCGTGATGATAGTCAGGGGGCATTAAGATTTGCTCCTGTCTGTCCGTCTGTCTGTCCGTCCGTCCGTTCGTCACACTTTACGGTATAGAGTTTGTGTAATCAACTCCTCCCACAGTTTTCAGTGGATCTTTTTCAAACTTCACATACATGTTGTGGACATATTGAAGATGTGCATGTGGGTTTTTATTGGAGCTATGATTAATTTTGACAGAATTACGGCCTTTTGAACTTAGTCATTTTAGGCAAATTTTTGCATTGTAGGGTATTTTCTGTTTGTGTAATCAACTCCTCCCACAGTTTTCAATGGATCTTTTTCAAACCTTGCATACATGTTGTTGACATATTGAAGATGTGCATGTGGGTTTTTGTTGGAGCTAGAATTAATTTTGACAGAATTACGGCCTTTTGAACTTAGTCATTTTAGAAAAAATTTGGCATTGTAGGGTAAGTACTTTGTGTAATCAACTCCACCCACAGTTTTCAATGGGTCTTTTTCAAACCGTGCATACATGTTATGGACATATTGAAGATGTGCATGTGGGTTTTTGTTGGAACTAGAATTGATTTTGACAGAATTACGGCCTTTTGAACTTAGTCATTTTAGGCAAATTTTTACATTGTAGGGTGAGGAGTTTGTGTAATCAACTCCTCCCTCAGTTTTCTATCGATCTTTTCTAAACTTTGCATGCATGTTATGGACATATTGGAGATGTGCATGTGGGTTTTTGTTGGAGCTAGAATTGATTTTGACAGAATTATAGCCTTTTGAAATTAGTCATTTTAGGCATTTGTTTGCATTGTAGGGTAAGTACTTTGTGTAATCAACTCCTCCCACAATTTTCATTGGCTGTTTTTCAGACATTGGAGACTTGTTGTGGACTCAGTGAAGATGTTCATGTTGGTTATGATAGGAAAAAAATAATTCTGAAGGAATTATGGCCTTTTAAATTTAGTCATTTTGGGCTGCATTTTGCACTATAGGGTATAAAGTTTGTGAAATGTTTTCAGTGGATTCTTTGTAAATAGCATTTGTGCTTGAAAGGTGCTTTAGGGATGTACACATGTCCTGTGACAGGCGCTGCACGGGGGCATCATAAGTGTCTTACAGACACAATTTTCTAGTTTTAATTTAAGAGTAATCCCCAGTTTTCAAATGATTTAGTTAGCACTGTTGAAGTAGAGAGTAAATTTATCTTTTAGATCTGTTAAAAGGATATGAAAAACTTTAAATGTCAGGGAAAAGTCAGAGATATGTGACAAACCTGTTGCCAGCCATATTGCAAATTGCAACCATTTCCATCATTTTTCCTTGGGAGCAGTCTGATCAGGATTTGTTCTGTTTGCCATTTTCAAGATTTCTGTGGTCAAGGGAGATTTATGAGGGGTCGCTGGTAGTGGCAGTTATACAAACTGTGGGACTAAGATAAAACATGATGCAAAAGATTTCAATGTTAACAAAAATAGAACTTATAATTGGTAACTTGTATTGATAACGGATTTCATGATAAGTACAGATTTAAATTGTTCTGGACCTTTTGTTGAATGCTGAATAATAATTGCAGGTGATTCTATCCAATCCTGATGGTGATGTAATCCTTATAAATCCAGCAGAGGCAGTTGTTATCATCAATGCAAATGATAACCCATACGGAGTCCTGGGCATACGTTCACCTGATTTCATTTCCCCACCCACTGTTCAAATTAATGAAGATACAGAGACAAGCATTAATTTTACTGTTGTCCGCACGGCTGGCGACAATAACATTGTCAGTGTTGACTGGGAAATAATTCGAAAAGACAGTGGTTCAGGGGATGTAACTCTGGATCTAACACCAGTGACGGGAACTGTTATTTTTGCCGATGGTGAACGGGAGAGGCTAATTTTGGTAAACGTTGTGACAGAGATGGTGCCGGAAGCAGCAGAACAGTTTGAACTGCGTCTGCTCCCTGAGACAGTTACAGGAGGGGCAAAAGTGGAGGGAATTATTCATGGTGTTATAATTATAGAAGACAGTGATAATGTCTACGGGGAAGTTCAGTTTGATGTTGACGAGAAACAGAAACTAATTATGGTAGGTGACTTATAGTGTCATGTTTACCCTTAGCAAACAGTGTAGACCCAGATCAGACTGCTCCTAAGGAGCAGTCTGATCAGGGCCTGCACTATTTGCCATTCTGCCAGTAATTCTATAAAATATATCTCCTGATACAATTATAGACTTGACGAGATTTAAAGGTCAAGTCCTTTACAAAAAAAAGAAAAACAGAAAGAAAATAAAGTAGTGAGAGTGAGAGAAAGGATAATAATTTTTAATTTACTTGTATACAGGTATTTCGAAGTGTATCAAAGTTCCAAATTGGTTTATCTCTCTAATGTTGCAAAATAAAGTACATATGAAAATGAACTGATTTGAATTAGGGCCAATAGTCATGACCTTGACTATGACCTTTGCCCAGCTTTCGCTTTATCCAGGTTAAAATTGTTTGTTAGTTTATCCGAGATAAAATTGTCTCCCTTAATTACATGCTCTGATAGATTATATTCATACAGGGACTTATACTAAGATGATTGAAACACCAAGTATGGCCTTCACACTAGCTGTGAAGGTCAAACATACTGGCTCTTTCATCTCTAAATAGCAAAGGACTTCTATGATTAAGGCGAGGATTTTCCCCATTAGGCCGGCGGGACAGGTCTGAAATTTCAAAAGTATAAAGTATGCAATTTTTTCTTAGCAGAGCTTCCATAAATATGTAAACCGTATGAGATCAGATCATTTGTGATTCAGACCCAAAGACATGGGGAGATAATCCAGTCTGACCCTACCTACCCTAAATTCAAGGTTTTCGCATATTTCATTTTTTGAGGTAATAAAAATATTGAAATAAGTCATTCATCCCATAATTTTTTCTCATAAATGCATGCTAAATACACACATATCACAATACAAAGCAATGTTATTCTTCTTGTTATGCCTGATTGGCATTTAAACATGCAAAACCGTAGTTCTACTTCTGGTCAAAACGACCAAAAGGGAATGCTTCACTATAACTAAAATGCAAGTGCTGCCCCCCCCCCCCCCCCGTCACCCAGCATTTCATTCATGCAGCAGACTTATGAAGGAAATGCTGGGTCACGGGGGGGGGGGGGGGGGGGGGGGGGGGTACTCAGTAAGCCAAAGAAGAAGAATGGTCAGCAGTACCACTGTGATCTTCAAGGATAATATTCTGTACCATGACCTTGAATTAAGGTCAAGGTCACATATATATAGTCAAAACTATCCAGTGTTGTCTGTTATGTAAGTAATGTAAGTCAAAAAAGGGTGAAATGTATACAATCAATCATTATTTCAACGATCAGTTTGAGGATAATTTACCATTTATCTAAAAAATGACGTCAACATATGTTTAACGTATTTTACATAGACACAAACACTTAAAAATTCATTTGTCATGCAATTTACATGTCATGGTCATAAATGCAAAGCAGAAGTAAGTGATCCGTATAACTTTTTAATCATGGGGAAAATTCACGCCTTAAGCATAGAGGTCCTTAGCTGCTACAGATAGAAACAATACTCTTGCATATAAAATTTCTTGTTGTGCTTGTAGGATCCTGCAAATCCCAGAATGTTACAGCTAGCTATTCAGAGGATAGGAGCCAACAGAGGTGACCTTCACCTTAACCTTACAGTGACCTATACCCCAGCTGGTGGGGGTACTGCAGGTAATAAATGTTTTACCATTTAATTATAGATGTACATGCTGTATTAGAATGTTTGGAATAAAATGCTTTGAATGAGGATCAAAAGCTTGAAGTTCTAAGATTAGTAGACGTTTTATGTCAGGAGATAGAAAATGACTTCAAAACAGTCCCCTTATTATCCTATGCCAGGGTGGCACAGAAATGGAGAATACCATGTTAGTGTCTTTTGATATCAAGTTTATCAGGCAAGACCAGAAACAGCGTAGGAATGGCGAGGCTTGCCGAGCCAGTTAGACGTGTTTCTGGTAGAGCCTGATAAACTTGATATCAAAAGACACTCTTATGGTTTTCTATTTATCATGCATCATTAGAAGATTTTCAGGTGTACAGAGCGTCAAACAAAAGAAAAGTAAACACAGTTTTGTTTGAACTTGTTGACGTCGCAAACGCGTTATGACGTAAATCGGTGACGTCATTTAACTAATCGAACGTTGTTATCACGGCCAACGTCAGTATGTAGCCAATCATCTTCTTAGATTGCTTCTGTAGGCATCGCCTAATAACATTTGCGCAAGCGCAGTTCTTAAGTGACATGATATCACATCATGTTATCATACCCCAGTTATCAAGTTAATTTTGCAGCATATGCATGATAAGTGATAGTTGTTTCACAATATTTCTATGGAAACATCATGAGTAGCAACAAACATGTATAACTACGTTTATTAAATTGGAAAATTTGATAGTAATAGATATCATATTGAAGGCCATTAAAACATATCATTGAAACAGAATGCCTGAGCAAAAATCATTGACTGAAATCAGACTGCTTGAATTAATTATTGCAGTATTTGGCCACAATTGCAGAGTTGCAGCCATCACAGACCGAGGTCTGCTATGCTCGCTGGTTTCTATCCAGGTGAAGAGTTTGACGTTTCATTGGCATTCCAGTGTAACTGGCTTATATTTTCAGATGTATTAGAGAAGACCATTGTGTCTGCAGTGATATTTGAAGGTCAGACAGAGCACATAGAGCATATCCATCTTTTGCCAGCCGCATTTCTACAAGTGGGTGGGGTATTCTCAGCAGATCTGACGGGTATTTCCTTGGTAACAGGTTGGTACAAACATAGTAATATGGTCATTTAGCCAAAAAGTACTGTGCTGCAGCATAGCTGCACAAACCAGTTGCATAGTAAAACTTTTGCTATGTGAAATCAAGCAAAATGAGATGTGTGAATATTTCCAGCAGAAAGGGGAGTTGAGGTATGTCCAGAGATAGAATTCAGCATTAAAATAAGGCATTTACAAGCAGAAGCCCTTGAAGGGAAATGTGTTTATTTTATTGTGAGGCCTCAACAGGTATAAAATATGTCCAGAAAATAACATTAGTATACTTGTTATCATTGAAGAGGTTTCTAAGTAAACAGTGTAGCCGCCAATGTTTCTTTTCAGACTGCTTCCAATCCACTCAAGGTTTGCACCATTTGCCATTGTTCTAAAATGTTTCTGACATAGCACTAAGTCATTTTATTCAAATTTTAAAACTTTACAGTAAACGTTTATTCAAGGTGAATGGATACTAAAGGGAATGAGTCTGCCATTTTCATTTTTGTCTCCCTTCTCAATTGGGACCAACACTTTGAGGAAAGAATTTGCTCCCTTAATAGCATATACCTTTTCCTAATAGTAGACCCCATTTAAATGGGGGCTTTTCTTATTTAACTCCATTACTTATTTCCCTTGGAAAAAAAGGAGGCTAAATTGGGGATGTAACCATACATCTTCAGGTACCCTAATGTGCTTGAATATTGGGACGCCTCAAAACATTAATTTTCCATTTGGGACAAATGGAAAATTAATGATTTTAGGTGTCCCAATACTTAAGCACATTAGGTAATTACAATATGAAAGTTTCCTAATGTTACAGAGCCACCTATTGGTGCATTTAACAGTCCCACAATTGGTGCCCGAAATGTTGCCACTATCATGGTCACACCAGCAGAAGCTAATGGTGAGATCGGATTCTCCACCTCGGACCCTATGATTGTCAGTGAGCCAGACAGTTTTCAGTCTGAGGTGAGACTGAGGCTGACAAGAGAGGGAACCAGTGGGGAAGCTACAATCAGCTGGTCTATGGTCGGAACAGGAACCAATGCACAGCATGTTACTCTTGAGGATACGGGGCCAAGGGAAGGGAGAGTCATAATGCAGTCAGGTGGGTTTCATGTTTGGCTTTTTAAAGAAAGTCATGTAGCATAGATAACCCTTGCTGTTATTATGTCCCCCCACCAAAGGTGAGGGGGGACATATTGTTTTCAGTGCAGTTCCCGGTGCGTCGGCGTCCCACTCTTGTATGCGCGATATCTCTTGAACCAATTGATGGAATTTCACCAAACTTGCATGGATATATCATTTGGACAAGATTAAGAGCTGATTAAATTTTGGTGACCTTGACCTCATTTTCAAGGTCACAGGAGCACTTAAATGGCGTGAAAATTTCTTGTAAGCACAATATCTTCTGAACCAATTGATGGAATTTCACCAAACTTGCATGGATATATCATTGGGACAAGCTTAAGAGCTGATTAGATTTTGGTGACCTTGATCTCATTTTCAAGGTCACAGGAGGACTTAAATGGCGTGAAAATTTCTGGTATGCACAATATCTCCTGAACCAATGGGTGGAATTTCACCAAACTTGCATGGATATATCATTGGGACAAGTTCAAGAGCTGATTAGATTTTGGTGAACTTGACCTCATTTCAAGGTCACTGAAGGACTTAGATGACAATTTCATGTACCCACTATATCTCTTGAACCAATGGATGGAATTTCACCAAACTTGAGTGGATACATCATTGGGACAGGTTTAAGAGCTGAATAGATTTTGGTAACCTTGACCTCATTTCAAGATCACTGAAGGACTTAGATGACAATTTCATGTACCCACTATATCTCTTGAACCAATGGATGGAATTTCACCAAACTTGCGTGGATACATCATTGAGACAGGTTTAAGAGCTGAGAAGATTTTGGTGACCTTGACCTCATTTTCAAGGTCACTGAATGACTTAGATGACAATTTCTTGTAACCACAATATCTCCTGAACCAATGGATGGATTTTCACCAAACTTGCATAGATACATCATTGGGACAAGCTTAAGAGCTGATTAGATTTTGGTTACCTTGACCTCATTTTTAAGGTTACTGGAGGACTTAGATAACAGTTTCTTGTACCCATGATATCTCTTGGACCAATGGATAGAATTTCACCAAACTTGTGTGGATGCATCATTGGGACAGGTTTAAGAGCCTATTAGATTTTGGTGACCTTGACCTCATTTGCAAGGTCACTGGAGGGCTTAGATGACAATTTCTTGTACCCACTATATCTCTTGAACCAATGGATGGAATTTCACCAAACTTGCATGGATACATCATTGGGACAAGTTTAAGAGCTGATTAAACTTTGGTGACTTGACCTCTTTGTCAAGGTCACTGACAGACTTAGATGACAATTTCTTGTACTCACTTTATCTCCTGAACCAGTGGATGGAATTTAACCAAACTTGTATGGATACATCATTGGGTCAACTTTATGAGCTGATTAGATTTTGGTGACCTTGACGTCATTTGCAAGGATATAGTCATCTATGTAGGATATCTTTAGAACCAGTTGATGGATTCCCCAAACTTGCTTAGTATTTTAATTGCACAGGTTTTTTTTATTCATATGGGGGGATTGGAAATGGGCTGGTGGGGGGACATCAGTTTTTCTCTGAAAAACATTTCTAGTAGTAAATATGGAATTAAATAAATTTTGTGGTAGTTTATTATCATAAATCTTATACGGTAAGTGCAACATTTTGCAAAGAATAAAATTATCACAAAATGCTTGTACCCTTTATCAGATCTAAGAACCATTAATCCTTAAAGCGCCAAATAAGCATTTTGGTCTGCAAACTTTCAAAAAAATGTTTCGTCCAAGCTGTATCATATTGTGAATTCAAAGACATAGAGGGCAAACAGTATAGATCCAGATGAGATGGCTCATTATGAGCCACCTCATCTGGGTCTACACTGTTTGCAGACTCAGCTATTTTCGTTTTATAGTGCTGTAAGGGTTAACATGAGAATTGCAAGTTCAAAACTTAAACATCTCCATCATTTATTCGCCCCCCAAAATAAGCAGGCACCTAAATTATCCAATTTACAGTATGATGTCATCGTGGGCCAGTTGTTCATAACTAATGATTTCCTTAGTTATCGAGACATTAAATTTTCAAATGTATTGTATGCTAAACACTGTCTGACATTGCTGTATTACGTTAGTAATGCTGCTTGTCTTATAACCAGGTGTTGTAAGCAGGTGTTATACAGCTTTTCTTAAGATGTAAAATTGGATTGAGAAAAAGTAAGAAATGCAAACTGAAAATTGAGTGAGATTTGACAATCTTCCGGGAAAGGACAAACATAAGGGAGATTTTTCTCTCTCTTATTGTGAAACTTGGCATGTATGATACATTAAATGATGCTAATTTTTATCTTGTTTTTTTTTTTTCTAGGAATGTCGGAAACAGACGTTGTGATTATAATATTAGCAGACGATATCCCAGAATTGAATGAAGAGTTGACTGTGACTCTAACTGGTATAGAACCAATCGCCACACAGAGGTTGAAACCAGGGGCAACCATTCGTAAATTGATAATCAGTGAAAATGATAATCCTGGTGGAACTTTTCAGTTTTCTGACACTCTGGATCCTTCATATACACTTGAGGTAAGGTTGTACATGTGCAAATAGCTGAGACACATGAGCCACGACACAAGAAAACCAACAATGTGGCATGTGCGCCACGCGAAGGCTCAAATCAGCCTGGGTATCTGTCCAGTCTGATCAGAGTCTTTGCTATGTGCTTGAAGGGTAGCTAAGGGTCTAAACCTCATCCATGGGTACAGCCAAGTCTCTGATCAGACTGGGCGGGTGCACATACCATTTTGTTGGTTTTGTCCTGTCTAAGCTCACATATCAGCATACACAAGTGCTCTGTGTCAGATTTGAATGGGCTATGCTTAGATATGAACGACAAAGTGCAACATTTCAGACTAGGACAGGTCCAGAATTTCATTCTGAAGGGGTATTGGTATAGCTTTATGTTTGGCATTAATTTTCATAACAGACAACTTTAGTAGTCTTCAGTGGAGCCTACTCCTAATGGTTAAGAATTTTGCTCCTTTTAGGGTAAATTATGTTTTTGAAGAGTAGCTACTCTTAAAGCACAGAATTTGCTTTCTATAAGAGTAAATTCTTTGCTTGAGTGTAGCCCCTGTGAGAAGGAAGACCCGTACTTCCAGATCAGTGATCAGCCACAGCCCCAGATCCAGGGGGTGGGCTTTGGGGCTTCAGCCTCGCCATCTGGGTCTCTGTGCTATGTATGATATATGATATGTAGGCCCCCAGATGTATCTGATGACAGTTTGAGATAATTTATCCATGTGGTTAGATTAAAATATATGATGGCTGCACCAGTTTTCGGGGTATTAACGTTTATTCACAACATAAAAACTGTGTTATAAACAAAGATCACAAACTGATAGTCTGTGTGCATACAAAAACATAAATATGTGTTAAGTAATATGTAACTTACATTTCATGCCTGCATGTCTCCATCTTTACAAAGTTGATCAAATCGAAACAGATGCTCAACTGAATCTGCTCTCCGAAACTGCCCCAGTTTTCGGGGTTCGTTAAAGAACTCGCCTTCAAAATACATAAGCTGCAAATGCTTCTGATAGCAACTGCCTTCGGGAGTTTTGCAATTCTTTAGCATGTAGAAACGGTCGTTGAATTATCAGAAAAAAGTTCATAATTGAATTAATGGCCGTGTCATGTTCGTCGGTACTTTCCATTAACTTTGCAATGTTTCCAATATGGCCGCTTCCACGGTCACCAATGAAGACGTCATGGATGACGTCAAAACTAACGTGCTCTCGCACGTCAATTAGTGTATGATAAAACATGGTGATTCAGCTTTCTATTTGCAAAAGTAATCGTCTGTAGACGTCCTCAGCAAAAGGAGAGGTATAATCTATTAGAATACCCCGAATTCTGGAGCACCCCGAAAACAGGTACCATATGTTGTGACATCTCATCAGAATTGCCTCAGTGAGGCAATTCTAATGAGATATCACAACATATATATAAGGCAATGTATAGAATGAGATATCACAACACATATTTAAGGCAAAAAAGACATTATTAAAAATTCTCATCAAATTGATCCCAAATAATGTCATAATTATTTTCAAGCTCCCTCCCCCCCCCCCCCCCCCTGCCTCCCCCACAATCACACTTCTCAAGCATCTCCCAGCCCCACCAGTTATCCAGAGCCCCTCCAGTATGTGGTAGTCTGGATCTGGGCCTGAGCCATGGAGGTGTATACTTGCACATTAAGATAAAGAAAATTGAAAAGATGTAGGGGTACTCTGCCTTTTTTCTGCCATTTTTACGAAGAGGAGCAACTTTTACCAATTCCTGTTTGCTTCTCTGGACAACAAAGTCATTCTAAACAGAGTATACTCTTAAAGGAAAGAATTTGCTCCCAGGAGAGAAAGTTCTTTCTCTTAAAAGTTGACCCCTATTTAGAAGGGAGGTAGAAATGAAAAATGGAAGAGTTGCTTCCCCTGAAAGTGTATCCACTCACCTTAAATGCTGTTGGCTGATTTTTACCATGTTGTTGTAATAATTGTCATCAAACCCCATACTTCAGCTCTATAGAGATATTGAAAATCCATATCACTTTCTTTGTAGGAAGGCCAGGCACCATTAACCCTTACTGTGGTGAGAGATGGCGGAGACCTGGTTGAGAGATCTATACAATATATTATACCAGATGGAGATTCAGAATTCTATGGAGCCACCAATATCCTGATGTTTCCTCCTGGAGTAAGGTCAAAGACTTTTTCTTTGGCTGCCATATCAGATGGAATTCCTGAGGTAAAAATGACAAGGACACTAACCATAAAATAACATCTTATTTTTTTTTTGTACAGATCAGTCATATTATTACAATTTCCTTATTTATTTCTATTATCTGAATTGCCAGACATTTAGAGATATATGAAACTATATGTAAAATATCATTTGAGGTGACGAACTGCCATTTGTATGGTGGCAAACTCCATTTTACGGCTGTGCTGACAAATACTTGGTTTTATGGTCACATATTTTTTAAATTGTCCATTAAGACCATGTGTTATTTTTTTAAATTGTCTATTCAGACCTTTTACTATATTTGTCAGCTGTTTCTGTTGGCACTTTACTAAATGCTTATTTTAGTATGCTTTTTGTGAACCAGTTGATTCATGATTATTTGTAAAAAAATGTCTTTGGATTACAGTGTATAGCAAAGCTCCAGGTAAGAAGGGTTAACAGGGATAATTCAAAGATGATTTTTCTTCTTATTTTTTTCAACAGAAACATATGTTGTGACCACTCAAAAAAACGTCTCGGTATGACGGTTCTAATGAGTGGTCACAACATATGTTTTATGGATGAATAAGGGCATTGTCCTTAATTATCCCAGTTACCCCTTCTTAATTGGAGCACTGGTATCATTACCTAGGTTGTTTGATTTTTCAGCTAGAGGAGATATTCACATTACAGCTACAGAACTACAAAAATCTGACAGCTTCTATAGGGTCAAGGTCAAGCATTGTTGTCAAGGTCAAGGAAAATGACAAGCCATATGGTGTGATTCAATTCAGGGACACCAGTTTATTGACTTATATAAGTAAGTTTTTACTTACCATAAATCAAAGACACATTTTTGATTGCATAACACCCTTAGACTAATGATTATGTATAAGAATATGGAGAGATATAAGATGAGGAATAAGGATGTTTTATAATAACACAAGATAAGTATGAATGTATATACACCTTTTTGCTGCAGGGCAGTTTATAAACACTTTTTCATGTACAAGTAAAAAAAAGTATATCTTTAAATTTCAAAATTCATTCGTTATTTTTCCTTCAATCTGCAGAGGAGGGTAAACCAAGTGCAGCAGAAGTGGCCACCATTGCAGTGGAGAGGAAGCAGGGATTATTTGGTACTATACAAGTCACATGGTCTGTTGCTCCAGGGGATGAGGTTGACCTTCGACCTTCCACAGGATTTATGACTTTCAACCCTGACCAGGATCTCAGTTTCATCAGTCTGGAGTCAGTTCCTGATGAGGTAAGGCAACACAGGACATAAGAGCTGTACATGGAATAAAAGTTTAAACTTTATTTTCTTTCGCTTTGATCATAAGGAAAGTTCATATGAAAATAGAGGTTTGGTGTTAGCTTTCTGTAATCTAGCCTGATGCATACTCAGGTATTTGAGAAAGTCAGAATAAAAACAACAACCACTATGATCATGCCTTGTACTAACCATGGGTATCAAATCTTGACGCCAAAACCCAGCGGGCACATGAAGTCAAAATGACGTCATACTGACGTCAGTGCAACGTCACTACGTCGCATCGACGTCACTACGACGTCATTTCAACGTGATGTGCCTGCTGGGAAGTAACAAGCAAATGGTTTGTTACTCATTATCCCGGTAGTTATTTGATTTGGTAGATTTCTCAGAAATGACAGATTTTTGAGCCAAAATTGGCGGGATATAGACTGAAATACTGTCAAAAAGGGGTATACCCATTAATTAATTGTTGAGCAAAATGAAGAAAACTCTAAAATTACACTTTTTCAAATTTTCAGGAGACAGAAGCTGCCGAGAGGTTTATTATTCAGCTGTCTGATCCTAAGGGTGGGGCAGAGATCGGTTCTCTAGCAACAGCCACAGTGGTGATTCTGGAGAATGATTATCCTCTGTATTTTGTGGGTGAGTTATGATCACGTTTGAGTGCAATGAAAATGTTGTTGTTTATGTCAGATTGACAATTTTGATTATTTGAAGTTAGTGTCTTATCCATAAGGCAGGCAGAGATAAGTTTCCTAGGGTAACTGTCTATACCCAAATACGCAAGTGCACATTGAAATTTTGTCAAATTGACAAAATTTCAGCTTTGTCAAATTGACAAAATTTCAGCATGCACCTGCATATTTGATCATGTGAAAAACATTTTCCTTTATATTTTGTTGGCGAGTAATGATTGCGTTTAAGTACAACAATGCTGCAGTTTAGCCCCTTTATCACAGATTGATGATATTTTACTCATTTGGTGTTTGCTAAATTTTCTGACCTTAATTACATTGAAATTAAGCTTAAAAAGTGGTATATTAAAATGATCAAGTGTTAAAGATCCTGGGTTATATGAGTTGAAAAAATAAAATCCAGTTTGAAAAATCTTGTATTTCGGATAATCACCAGTGCTCATGATAAGAAGGGGTAACAGAGATAATTTACGGATAATTATGTTTATTTCTCCACAAAAACATATTTTGTGGCCGATCATTAGAACCGTCTCATTGAGACGGTTCTAATGAGGGGTCACAACATATGTTTCCGTTGAGAAATAAGAAAATTATCTTTGAATTATCCTCAATGCCCCTTCTTATCTGGAACTCTGATCACTCATTCCTGTACTACGGTATATGGTCCCTTGAATACCAGAAAGTGCTATCAGCAGCACGAAACAAAAGGCTGATTGCACCTTCTGAAACTCAAGTGATAAATGATAGTGTAGAACTTGGCCTAATATAAAAAATACTGGAACAAAAAGATTTAACTTAACTTATTTTTATCATCAAAGTGCAATAATACAACTTATTTTTATCATCAAAGTGCAATAATACTATAAGAGTTTTATAAGCTTTCACATGAGCAATGCCTCCATGAAGGCAGAATCAAAAAGTATTTTTCTCAAATCATGGACTTTTTCTGTAAACTTACATATATTTTGGTTCTACATGTAGGTAGGTCTGTTTTTAT
The DNA here is from genome assembly GCA_963989385.1 of Ctena decussata. Taxonomy (NCBI): domain Eukaryota; kingdom Metazoa; phylum Mollusca; class Bivalvia; order Lucinida; family Lucinidae; genus Ctena; species Ctena decussata. Next base: position 56,377,141 of record OZ022505.1, read on the forward strand.
ACTCCTGAAGAGAGGCATATAAAAGTGGTTCATATGTCAGTCTTTTATAAAAAAAAAATTCTTGGATTACTCAAAAATGCATAAAAAGAAGATCTGTGACAAGCAAGCTTTAGGCGCTTCTACATTCACGGTCAGGTCACATTCAGGGTCAAAGGTTAAATCATATCTCATAAAGAACCCAAAAAAGTAATGAAGGAAATTTTGTCAATTTTCACAGACAGGTGAAAAAGAGTGATGAGAGGGTGTGTTGAGTCCAAGATTTAAGGCTTCAAATGTTTTAAATTTCTTGATTTTAGAACCTGCCATTAAGGTGGAAGAACCTTCAGAAATTTATCTTAACATCCGTCGAGAAGGTCCAACAAACAGAACAGCCACCCTGAAATATCAGACAATTGATGGAACAGCGACCAGTGGATCTGATTATGAAGCCATTGTTGCTGGAGAGGTGACTTTCAACATGGGAGAGGTTCAAAGGGCCATAAATGTGAGAGTACTCGATGACAGTGAGCCAGAAGGGGCTGAGACATTTTATCTTCAAGTTTATGAATTGATTGGTAAGATGATTTTTTCTTCTCTGATGAATTTTCAAGCTTAAAGTTTAATTTTAGATAAGTTCTTTTGGGGTCAAGTCGGGTAAATTCTGACAGCAGGTAAATTCAGATAGTGACATTGTTTCCTTTATGTGTCAGATGTTTTGAATTAAAACAAAACTAACTGGGCAAACAGTGAAAATCCTGATGAGACGGCTCATTATGAGCCATCTTCTCTGGATTTTCACCGTTTGCAGTGGTATGTCCGAATTTACCCGCTGTCCGATGTTACCGGACATGACCCTATCGGAACAGGATATCCTTGTTAGAAGTATTAAGGTGGGTGGGTGCACTTTCACGGGAAGAAACTCTGTCATTTTCTTTTTTACCTCCCTTGTCAATGGAGGTCAACTTTTAAAGAAAGAATTTGCTCCAGTGGGAGCAGATACTTTCCTTTAAGAGTAAACTTCAGTTCAGAAAGGCTATTTTGTGCAGGGAATCAAGCAGGAAGTCACAAACATTGTTTTATTTTGTAACATGCCAGAAAAACACAAAACTGTACTAATATACCCATGACTGGCAAACAGTGTAAACCCCAAACAGTCTTGTCTAGGTCTTATCTCTGTCTAGTTCTACACTGTTTGCCTCTGGTTTATAGAAAAGATTATGTTAGTTTTCTTTTAAGAAATTATTTCCAATTGCTAAAGTAGGGGGGGTGGGGGGAGGTGGGATCAGTAAGGTGGATTTTCTGCATCCTACCAAAGTTTTCTTTTTTTTTGACTTATGGTATACTCCAGTGTGTCTAGTTTATTGAACAATATTTGACTTTGGTCGGAAAGCCCTAGTTACTGAGCTATGGGTCCACAGAAGTGGGTAGGGTAATTATTATACCCCCGCTTTGAAAAAGTGGGGGGTATACTGGTTTGCATCTGTCCGTCATTCCGTCCGTAATTCCGTAACACTTTTTAGTAAAATTTTTCGTAAACGATTTCTCCACAATGGTATAAGCTAGAATGTTCGTATTTGGTATACTGCTTGACACTGACTTGTTGTATCGTGGGATTGAGATTCAGCCCTCTCCTGCTTATTTTTCCCCGTATTTATCCATTTTTCTTTCTTTCTGGTAAAAATTTTCGTAAAAGATTTCTCCACAATGGTATAAGCTAGAATGTTCATACTTGGCATACAGGTTGATGACGATGTGTTGTATCGTGGGATTGAGACCCAGCCTTCTCCTGCTTATTCTTCCCTTTATTTGTCCATTTTTCTGTATTTCCATACTTTGAATATTGAAATTTTTCTTCAAAGATTTCTCCACAACCATTCAAGCTAGAATGGTCATATTTGGCATACAGGTTAATGACGGTGTGTTGTATCGTGGGATTGCAAACCTGCCTTCTCCTGCTTATTCTTCCCTATATTTGTCCAATTTTGTTTTCATATTTTGAATAATAAATTTTTTCGTCAAAGATTTCTCCACAACTGTGCTAGCTAGAGTAGTTATATTTTGTTTGCAGGTTGATGATGATGTATTGTATCGTGGGATTGCAAACTGGCCTTCTCCTCTTATTCTTCTCTGTATTTGTCCGATTTTCTTTCTTTCCATACTTTGATTAACAAAATTTTTAGTCAAAGGTTTTTGTGCAACCATGCAAGCTAGAGTAGTCATATTTGGTATGCAGGTTAATGACATCTTATTGTATTGTGGGATTGAGAACCAGCCCTCTCCTGCCTTTTCATCCCTGTATTTGTCTGGTTTTCTTTCTCTCTTTACACTGAATAATGCAATTTTAGTAAAAGTAGCCCTTCAAGGTACAATGTTCATATTTGGTATACAGATTGATAATGACCTAGTTTCTTGTGGGATTGCAAACCAGCCGTATCTGGCATATTCTTTCCTGTCTTTGTCCAATTTCTTTCTCTCCATACTTTGAATAATGACTTTTTTGTCAAAGGTTTCTAAGCAGCCATTGCAAGTTAGAGTAGGGATATTTTGTTTGCAGGTTGATGATAACTGTTTGTATTGTGGGATCGAGAACCAGCCTTCTCCTGCTTATTCTTCCCAATATTTTTTCCAATTTTTCTTTGTCTCCTTACTTATGCAATTTTTCATAACAAATTTCACAGCATCCCCTCAAGTTTGAATCTTCAGATTTGGTATACACATTGATAAAGACTTATGTCTTACATGCATTTATTGTCTTGCCTGCGAAGCAGAGGCGAGACTTATGTATTGCTTTTCCGGTGTCGTCGGCAGCGGCGTAAGCTTTGTTGATTTTTCGCGTTTAAGTCATAAGCGCTGACAGGCGAGACACCGCATTCCGCGGAATTCTTGTTAATTTTTCTCTCTGTCTATGTGAAATCATTTTATTCCGTATCACATAGAAAGGGATTTATTGATATTTGGTATACATGTTGACAATGAGTTCTCTCTATTCTTTATGTAACGAAAATAACACCATTTGATAAAAGCAGTTAAGCGGTGGCATAGTCGGATTCTCCGACAGTTCTAGTTCAACATGGTTTCAGCTGGTCTTGTAAAAATGTTCTCATTTGGTTGAAGAGTACAACAGACAGACAGTGTTTAATAAAATTATTAACAGAACATCTAAAATGTATTTCCATATCATTTTATTTGGTTTAATTTGAACATATGTTGTAAAAAAAAGACTTCCTTTGACATTCAGCATTTTTTTTGATATTTTTAGCTCACCTGAGCCGAAGGCTCAAAGGTGAGCTTATAGTATAGGCAGGCCTCCGTCGTCCGTCGTCCGTCGTCGTCCGTCGTCGTCCACACTCTTTAAACATCTTCTTCTCAGAAACCACTGGGCCAATTGAAGTCAAATTTCATGTGGAGCATTTACAGGATGGGGGAACGAAAGTTTATATATTTGGTCCAGGTCACATGACCAAGATGGCCGCCATGCCCATATATGGTAAAAACCTTAAAAAATCTTCTCCAGAACCACTGGGCGTATTGCCTTGAAACTTGGTATGTAGCATCTGGGACTCTAGTACTACAAAGTTTATATAAATGATGACCCTGGGTTGACCTTGACCTATTTTATGGCAAGGTCAAAATTGGTCCCATAGGCTTTTGAATGGGAAAAGCTGAAAAAGTGCATTTTTCTGTTGCCACTGTACTCTGTGAAATGGAAATGCAGCAAAATTCAACTCCTCTGAATTTTAAAGGTCAAGGTCATTTAGTGACCTTGGCCAAAGGTCAATTGTCCATCCTTTGTTAACATTTTCAAAGGACTTCTCTGAAACTACAGGGCTAATTTCATTTAAATTTCATATACAGCCTTCAGGTAAAGGGAGAAAGAAAGTTTATATACTTGGTCCAGGTCACATGACCAAGATGGCCGACATGCCCATATATGATAAAAACCTTAAAAAATTTTCTTCTCCATAACCACTGGGCCGCTTGCCTTGAAACTTGGTATGTAGCATCTGGGACTCTAGTACTACAGAGTTTATATACATGGTGACCCTGGGTTGACCTTGATATATTTCATGACAAGGTCAAAATTGGTCCCGTAGGCTTTTGAATGGGAAAAGCTGAAAAAGTGCATTTTTCTGTTGCCAGTGTACTCTGTGATATGGAAATGCAGCAAAATTCAACTCCTCTGAATTTTAAAGGTCAAGGTCATTTAGTGACCTTGGCCAAAGGTCAGTTGTCCGTCCTTTGTCAACATTTTCAAAGGAATTCTCCTCTGAAACTACAGGGCCAATTCTTATTAAATTTCATATACAGCCTTCAGGTATAGGGGGAAAGAAAGTTTATTTACTTGGTCCAGGTCACATGACCAAGATGGCCGCCATGCCCATATATGGTAAAAACCTTAAAAAATCTTCTTCTCCAGAACCACTAGACGGATTGCCTTGAAACTTGGTATGTAGCATCTGGGGCTCTAGTACTACAAAACTGATATAAATGATGACCCTGGGTTGACCTTGATCTATTTTATGACAAGGTTAAAATTGGTCCCTTAGGCTTTTGAATGGGAAAAGCTGAAAAAGTGCATTTTTCTATTGCTATTGTTCTCTGTCACATGGAAATGCAGCAAAATTCAACGCCTCTGAATTCTAAAGGTCAAAGTCATTTAGTGACCTTGGCAAAAGCTCACCCGAGGGTCCTCTGTCAATTTTTAAAAGACTCCTCCTCTGAAACGACTGGGCCAATTTCATTTAGATTTCATAAACGGCCTTCAGGCAAAGGGGGAAAGAAAGTTTATATACTTAGTCCAGGTTACATGACCAAGATGGCCGCCATGCACATATGTGTTAAAAACTTGAAAAAATCCTTTTCTCCAGAACCACTGGGCTGATTGCCTTGAAACTTGGTATGTAGCATCTGGAAATCTAATACTATAAAGTTTATATAAATGATTACCCTGGGTTGATCTTGACCTATTTTGTGACAAACTTGGTCCCATAGGCTTTTGAATGGGAAAAGCTGAAAAAGTGCAATTTTCTGTTGCTATTATGCTCTGTGATATGGAAATGCAGTCAACTTCAGCCCCTATGAATTCAAGAGGTCAAGACATTGTACTTCATCAACAAGCATTAAATCTTTGATGCATTTGAAATTCAAACATATTGTACAATTTGCCTTAGACTTATGTGCTGAGGTTGAAAGGATTCAGGTGAGCTACAGGACCAATGGTCCTCTGGTTATCCTCTATTTTCAATATTTCTTGGCATCATTGCTAAATAAACTGACCAGTAATCATCAAACTCATGTCAAGGAAGCATCTTGACCAGTACCATTACAGCTGCTTTACTTCATCAGTACACAATTTTATTGTGAACTATGTTTTTAGCTCGCCTGAACGAAAGTTCAGGAAGAGCTATTGTTGTCACCACGGCGTCGGCGTCGGCGTCCACGTCCGCGTCCGCGTCGGCGTTCGAATTGGATGTTTTGGTTAAAGTTTTTTAAAGACCTATATCTCCTTAACCCATGGATGGATTCTTTTGATACTTGCACTGTAGTTAGATATTGGTCCAAAGTTTAACAGGGTTGCACCCCCACCCCATTCAGTGACCTTGATATCAAGGTCATGGACTTAGAAAATTGGGAGTTTTTTTGGACTGGATGTTTTGGTTAAAGTTTTATAAAGCCCAATATCTCCTTAACCCATGGATAGATTCCTTTGATACTTGCACTGAAGTTAGATATTGGTCTAAAGTTTTCGAAGGTTCTACCCCCACCCCCCTCAGTGACCTTGATGTCAAGGTCATGGACTTAGAAAATTGTCTTTTTATTGATTGGATGTTTTGGTTAAAGTTTTTTAAAGACACATACCTCGTGAACCCATAGATGAATTCTTTTTATATTTGCACTGTAGTTAGAGCTACAGAGTACTACCCCAACCCCGCTCAGTGACCTTAATGTCAAGGTCAGGGACTTAGGAAATTCGGTCTTTATTAAAGTTTTGTAATTGCATACTGATTCATAATGCTTTGCAGAGATTTAGTTTATATTTGAACTGATGTTAGACACTATTTTGAGTTTTTAGCTCACCTGAGCCGAAGGCTCAGAGGTGAGCTTATAGGATGGGAGTCGAGCCGTCGTCCGTCCGTGGGTCCGTGGGTGCGTCAACACTTTCAAACATAAATATCTCAGAGACCAGTGGGCGGATCGCAATCAAATTTTATCTGAAGCATCATTGGGGTGGGGGAAAGGCTGCATTAGGTTTTGGTGCCGATCAGCTCAGAACTCTGGTTTCCATGGCAACAGATAGCCCCCATAGGGTTATAATGGGGAAAATGGCGTCATCACGTTTTCTCGACTGTTTTTGATTAGATCCTTATCATACTTGCAGGTAATGATGACATACACAAGAGCTTGGATGAGTTCGAAATTTGGCCGGATTCGAGCACAGACTACGGAGTTAGCTGCCCTTGAGCGTTTGAAAAAAATCCCATAGGGTTATAATGGGGAAAATGGCGTCATCACGTTTTCTCAACTGTTTTTGCTTAGATCCTTATCATACTTGCAGGTAATGATGACATACATAACAGCTTGGATGAGTTCGAAATTTGGCCGCATTCGAGCACAGACTACGGAGTTAGCTGCCCTTGAGCGTTTGAAAAAAATCCCATAGGGTTATAATGAAGAAAACAACGTCATCACATATTTTCAGAAAAACTTTGTCATCGCTCTATTGCCTACATTTCTCAACGGATTTTAAAATAACTTCACACAAATGTAGGGCATGACAATATATCGAGCCAGTTCGACTTTCAGGATGCTGCGCCCAAGGTCAAGGTCACTGTGGCTATTTTTAGCAAAACTTTGTCAGCGCTCTAGCACCTACATTTCTCAGCAGATTTTAGAATAACTTCACACAAATGTAGGGCATGACAATATCTTGAGCAAGTTCGACTTTCAGGATGCTGCGCCCAAGGTCAAGGTCACTGTGGCTATTTTTAGAAAAACTTTGTCAGTGCTCTAGCACCTACATTTCTCAGCAGATTTTAAAATAACTTCACACAAATGTAGGGCATGACAATATCTCGAGCAAGTTTGACTTTCAGGGTGCTGCACCCAAGGTCAAGGTCACTGTGGCTATTTTTAGAAAAACTTTGTCAGCGCTCTAACACCTACATTTCTCAATGGATTTTAAAATAAATTCACACAAATGTAGGGCATGACAATATCTCCAGCAAGTTTGACTTTCAGGGTGCTGTGCCCAAGGTCAAGGTCACTGTGGCTATTTTTAGAAAAACTTTGTCAGCGTCCTAGCACCTACATTGCTCAGCAGATTTTAGAATAACTTCACACAAATGTAGGGCATGACAATATCTCAAGCAAGTTCGACTTTCAGGATGCTGCACCCAAGGTCAAGGTCACTGTGGCTATTTTTAGAAAAACTTGGTCATCGCTCTAGCGCCTTCATTTCTCAACGGATTTTAAATCAACTTCACACAAATGTAGGGCATGACAATATCTCAAACAAGTTTGACTTCCAGGTTGCTGCACCCAAGGTCAAGGTCACTGTGGCTATTTTTAGAAAAACTTTGTCAGCGCTCTAACACCTACATTTCTCAATGGATTTTAAAATAAATTCACACAAATGTAGGGCATGACAATATCTCCAGCAAGTTCGACTTTCAGGGTGCTGTGCCCAAGGTCAAGGTCACTGTGGCTATTTTTAGAAAAACTTTGTCATCGCCCTAGCCCCTTCATTTCTCCATGGATTTTGAAATTACTTGACACAAATGTAGGGTATGACAATATCTCTAACAAGTTCAAATTTTGGCCAGATCAGGCCAACCACTACGAAGTTAGCTGCCCTTGACAGCTCTGTCTATTGTGCCCTTGATCGGATACTTTTCAAACTTGCATATATTAAATGAGGGCATACATAATGTTTTGGATGAGTTTAATTTTCAGCCTGATTGGACCACTGACTGTGGAGTTAGCTGCCCTTGAGCATCTTAAATATCACTATAGGTTTACAATGTCTCTCAGGTGAGCAATTGTTGCCCTTTGGGCTACTTGTGAAATAACTTCACACAAATGTAGGGCATGACAATATCTCGAGCAAGTTTGACTTTCAGGGTGCTGTGCCCAAGGTCAAGGTCACTGTGGCTATTTTTAGAAAAACTTTGTCAGCGCTCTAGCGCCTACATTTCTCAACGGATTTTGAAATAACTTCACACAAATGTAGGGCATGACAATATCTCAAGCAAGTTCGACTTTCAGGGTGCTGCACCCAAGGTCAAGGTCACTGTGGCTAATTTTAGAAAAACTTTGTCATGGCTCTAGCACCTACATTTCTCCATTGATTTTGAAATAGCTTCACACAAATGTAGGGTATGACAATATCTTGAGCAAGTTCAACTTTCAGGGTGCTGCGCCCAAGGTCAAGGTCACTGTGGCTATTTTTAGAAAAACTTTGTCATCGCTCTAGCACCTACATTTCTCAACGGATTTTAAAATAAATTCACACAAATGTAGGGCATGACAATATCTCGAGCAAGTTTGACTTTCAGGGTGCTGCAATCAAGGTTTTTGCTTAGATCCTTATCATACTTGCAGGTAATGATGACATACATAAGAGCTTGGATGAGTTCTAAATTTGGCCGAATTCGAGCACAGACCACGGAGTTAGCTGCTCTTGAGTGTTTGAAAAAAATCCCATAGTCTTATAATGGAGAAAACAACGTCATCACATTTTCATTTTTCATCGGATCCTCTTCATACTTGCAGGTAATGAGGATATGCATAAAAGCTTGGATTAGTTAGCATTTCGGCTGATCCCACCAGTGACTATGGAGTACCTGCCCTGAGCATCCAAAAAATCAATGTCGCCACTTTTTCTTGGTTTCTACTGCTCCGATCCTTTTCAAACTTGCAGGTAATGAGGAAATGCATAATATCTTAAACAAGTTCAAATTTTGGCCAGATCAGGCCAACCACTACGAAGTTAGCTGCCCTTGACAGCTCTGTCTATTGTGCTCTTGATGTTTTGGATGAGTTTAATTTTCAGCCTGATTGGACCACTGACTGTGGAGTTAGCTGCCCTTGAGCATCTTAAATATCCCTACAGGTTTACAATGTCTCTCAGGTGAGCAATTGTTGCCCTTTGGGCTACTTGTTATAAAACACCTTATACTTACCCCACTGGATGACCTTGAAGTCAAGGTCATCGACTTAGAATTTTGTCTTAAAGAGTTTGGTTAAAGTTTTATATTTATGAAGACATAATTTCACTGTGCCACGATGATGGACTCAGTTGATACTAATACTTGGACTGATGTTAGATAATGGTACATCCTACATCCCCCCTCTCAGTTTTTTTACGTCAAGCTCATGGACTTTGAAATTTTATTTCATTTTTTTTTTTTTTTAAATTTTGTTTATAAATGTGTTTTTATTTTGGACATTCTTGCCTGAAGTTTTATGCATAGCAGTCCACACCACCATAGCGGCTATGAGATGGGCAAGCACCAATTCAGGCGAGCTTTGCTGTCAGGCGACAGCTCTTGTTCCCATTCTCCTTGATTCAGCCACCTCTTGTTTTACAGAAGAAGAGATGGTGTTGCATAACTTTGTCAGTCGACATCGCAAAGCTTGGTGCACTGTCAGATGTCTGACAAACATTGCCAACATCAAAATCTCCCACGCAAAATTTTTATATTATGCGCAAACATATGATCAGGTGAGCTTTCCTGTCTTGGGATAGTTTTTGTTTTTATAGTATTTGTTGAATTATTCTACTGTGTTTTCAGGTGATGTTGTGTTTCGAAGTTCCAACCAAGCTAATATCACCATTCTGGACAATGACGAGGCCTATGGAATATTCCATTTTATTGCTCCATATTTTACCGATGTTGAGGAAGGAAGTACTGCTACTTTCTTGTGAGTGTCATTATGTGACCATAGATATCACAAAAATTGTCATTATATTTGTTACGGGCAATACTGGAACAATAATGTGTGAGCTTGCTTCGAATTTCACACAAAATCTGAAAAAACAACAACCCAAAACTCTGTCATTTATTTATTCAATAGAAATCACTTTATTGTCAAGCATTTATGACAATTCCCTGTACATACATATTCCATTTGCAACAACAGTTCAGTCACTACCTAATTTTTATGGCAGCATCATCTGGTTGATAGACTTTAATCATATAGCAAAAGGTTTATGATGTTTGATATTTGGAAAAGGCAAGTACATGTATATGCCAAAATACATGTACATGTACTGTAGAAATCATGTCAAAATGCAAAATATCATACAAACACAAAGGAAATTTGTGACAGTATTGCTATAAATCATATGTCTTACACATATACAGTACTGATGCTTTACTGTATCATACTATAATGCTATTAACCCATTGCATTCTGGGTATTTTTTGTCATCTGCTGAAATTGTCGTCTGCATCAAAAATCAAGAGTATTTTGACAATATTGGTCTAGCTAACTCTTGTAGAATGATGTCTAGGCAGCAAACAGTTTGGATCTCAGTTCAGGCCCCACGCTTGTGGGGCCTGTTCTGGATCTAAACTGTTTGCCCAGATACCCCTAAAGGGGTATCCCGAATGGAATGGGTTAATTCAGAAATTTCATATTGGCCCAGATGCAGGTCCTAGGTCTTTTGTATTGGCCCAAGGCTGAAGTTTGAGGACCTGTAACTGGGCCAATACGAAATTTCTAGATAAATGACAATTTTATCAATTAATGTCATTGATATAGGCAGAGTTTGATGTCATTGATATTGGCCGAGTTGTATTGGCCAATTTTGACTCGTATTGGCCATGTTTGGCTTATTTTGGCCGTGTTGGCCTGTATTGCCTGAGTTTGTCAGATAAGCCCAGTTTATGTCAAGTATGATGTGGACTGCTTTTGCCATATAAGTACTGTATTACTATTAGTTGATTAATGATATAATGTTATCAATCAAGAAATTTCTTATTAGCCCAAGGTCTGCTGTATTGGCCGAGGCCTTTGACCTCGGGCCAATAGAGTAGCCAGAGGACCTGTAACTGGGCCAATACAAAATTTCCTGTTTAAATGAAATTTATTAATCAATGTCATTGTTTGTGACCGAATTGAATTGGCAGAGTTTTGCCTGTAATTGCCGAGTGTGGCTTGTATTGGCCGAGCTGGCCTGTATTTGCAGAGTTTGTCAAACTAAACCAAGTTTATGAGTGGTATAATTTGGACTGCTTTTGCCATATAAGTACTGTATTACTATCATTAATCAATAAAAAGTGGTACTGTATTGTGTAAGACTTGTACAAACCTATAGTTATATCAAGCAGCTATTGAAGGTGACCTTATATTTCTTGTAGAAATTTGCACAGTCATGTTATAATCTCATACTGCCATCACAGGAACATCATTCAGCTTTTGTTGAGATGTAGTGGAACAACCATACAGATTGTTTGTGCAAAACAGTCAGCTTTAAACTCTTAGTCATGGCAATTTTTGGTGAGTTTTATCTTGCCACATTTTGCCCCAAGTTGCCAAAAATGTCGGGACAGTTTGAAGGGAATTTATATGTTTCCTAGTTTCTTATTATTGTTTCATATCATGTCTGTACCTATGCATTAGTGCATTTTATTCTTTTATTTCATTTTCGTATGTTTAGTGTGACAAGGGAAGGAGGCACATTTGGTGGTGTACAAGTGAATTACGAACTCTACAATACTGTGACCAAGCAGCTTGCTAAGAATGGGGGAGACTTTCTGATTGTGGAGAATCTGAATTTGAGATTTGAGAGAGGGGAGAGAACCAAGATGATAATGTTAACTCCCTTGATTGACAACAGACCAGAATTGGATGTGACATATGGTGTGAATTTGACAAGTGTAGAAGGTTAGTTAGAGACTTGTCCTCCAAAGAAGAGGCATGTGGAAGGGGGCGGAGGGGTTCAGAAAAAGGTTTTGAATAGAAATACTTTTGGGATAATATATCTGTAATTGTACCCCTGACAACCTTCTATAGATAGATTAGCTTTATGAGCAAAAAAAGCAACAAATGCCCAACTCATAATTATTGACCCCTTGCCCCATCCAGGGTCTTGATCCAAAGAATGAATAGGTATTCCTTATCAAAGGTTATACTACTGAGATGTCCTGAACCAAATGTGGAAGGAATCTGAAATGCAATTCGAAAAAAAGGTTTACTGGAAAACTCTGATGTATAATGAATATGAGTTAGTCCTAATAATTGACCTCTTACCCCACCAAAGGGGCCTGACCCAGGGTGTCTCATTCAAATTAGTTAACCATTTACTACTGGGTTGACGAAGACAGTTGTTTAGTCATGGGGCTGGTGAGACTCAAATCCTAAATCTTCGGCACTAAAACCTAGCTCTCTAAACCCTTAACAACAGCACCTCTCAGTGTATATAATTTTCTGATTTTCATTTTCTAGTACTGTAAAATTTCTAGAAATTCGGACATCAAAAATAATTACCATGTTTGTCCTAAAAAGAAACAGTTTGATTTTACAGGGCAGTAATATGTCCAAAAGGTGCAGATGGAATGGCAAACAGTGTAGACTCTGATCAGACTGCTCCTTTTAGGTCTGCACTGTTTGCTTAGCCCTATCTGTCCCAATATTTAGAATTTTTAGTATTTGATATTCTGTCATTCAATTTCACAGTATTTGATGGAAGAACAGATGTTCCTGTGAGTACTTTGACTAGGATAGGAGATGAGGACACGACTGTCTTTCTCACTATAACAGCTAACGATGATCCCTTTGGTAGATTTGGATTTCCTTTGGCTTCCAAGGATATCAAAGTAGCTGAAGATTACGACCCAGGAATGGCTGAAACAGCGCAAGGCACTTTTTCTGTGGACAGAAGGAGGGGCATATATGGATCAGTTGAGGTAATGTATCACTTTGATATTTATTTGTGTACATTACACACTACACATTTGCTGTTTGTTTAAGATTCAAAATTTTGCTTTTCAACATACATTAAGCTATTGATGATAGCTAGCATTCTTGATGTTGCGCTTTGTGCTTTATAAAGAATATTAGCAATAACCACTAGCATTGGTCAATGAGGTAAATTTTCAAATCCGTAAATCTACCCTTTATTCTAAGCTATGTATCAGCCCTGGATCCAGGGGGTGGGCTTTTGGGCTTCTGCCCTGTCATCTGGGCTTCTGTGCTATGTATTATATGCAGGCCTCCGGATAATAAGGAGTATCTGATGACAGTTTTGAGATAATTTTTCCAAGTGGTTAGATTAAAATATATGCTGTGACATTTCAATAGAATTCTAATGTGATATCACAACATACATTTCAAGGCAAAATAGACATTTAAAAAAATTCTCATCAAATTGATCCCTAATTATGTCATACATTTTAAAGTCCCCCCCCCCCCATACACACACATCTCAGCACCTCCCAGCCCCACCAGTTATCCAGAGCCCCACCAGTATGTGGTGGCCTGGATTCGGGCTGTATATACTTTACATTGCAACTGGTTAACTGGTTAATCAAAACACACAAAATTACTTAAGAGAAATTTTATTGACCATCTTTTGTTTTAAGTAATATCAAACAGCTGCAACCATAGCTGTATGCCATTCGAGATTTATGGCATCCAGTAAATTGCGCAGTTATCATCAGGTCGGTTTGATGTAATTACACACATGCGACTGTCCTTTATTGGCAGATGAAGACGGCTGCTCCAAAATTGTTCATTTACGGAAAGTTAAAGTCACATCTTTACATGTACCTATAGTGTGAACCTTTCAGCTTGCCTATGGAAAGTTCATAAAGAGCTGTTAACCCATTTATGGCCAGTGGACTCTTCTATCCTTATCAAATGGATGAGTCCATTGTCAATTCAGGGGTGTCTGGTTTAGTTTGTGTGTAATATTTTACTTTGTTTACAGGAGAAATATCCATTTGCCTTTTGCAAATAGTGAAGACCCTGATCAGATGCCGCATGATGCGGCATCTGATCTGGGTCTGCATTGTTTGCCTATGTCCCATTTTTGGGACACTAGGCATTAATGGGTTAATTGTAATACTCCTGGCGCCAGCATGAGCATCACTGATTGTTGGCAATTTGTGTCCAAACCAACATAAATTTTTTCTTCAATCTGCATGTGTCATTAAGTGAGCTATCCTGTCCCATGACAGGTCTTGTTATATTAACTGTTTTTACATTTTGAAAGGTTCTTTGGGAGATCTACTCTGATAAAGTAGCAGCTGGTCTCCCGCAAGTTGTTGACCTGCTATTTATTGGTGACATACCCTCTGGCGTGATGCTGGTAAACAACCAGAGACGACCTCATACTGGTACCCATGTTGTGTACTTTACTGGACAGTCAGGTAAAGTTTTTTATTGTATTATAATACGGGGGGTGGGGGAAGAGAGGTTGGTTGAATGCTGAAGTGGGTGGGGAGAGGGTGGGTGGATAATCACTTCCCTAGTAGGGTAGCCTTGCCCAAGGCTTAGAAATATACACATTTGGATTTTTCATAATTTGTTTTGAATATACATTTTTTCTTTGTGCTAGTCTATAGTTATGGGGCTGATTTCTAAGCCGGATATATCTCAGACAAACCCACAAGAGAAAATTTCATTTCTAGACTAGCCAAGCATCGACCATAAAAAGAAGAAAGAAGTGAAATATCAAGTATGATAAAAAATATATAAGTGACAATTTAATATATCCGACTGGAGCAAGTCTACTAGTAGGGCTGCTCTTCTTGTAAGATGAATCTAGATTCATCTTCCAAGAAGAGCATCCCTACTAGTGAAGTGAATACTCTTCTACTAAAATCAGAACAGTATTCACTTCCCTAGTAAGTGACTCCCACCTCCATTCGGGGACTACTCATATACTGCATCTTGTCTGAAAATTTCTCTGTCTTACCGTAATCGACCCATTTACCGCACATGCCCCTATAACCTCACACCAAGGCCATTTCCGGACAAACTGCACAAGCGCACACTGCTTTTTCTTTGAAACTCTCACAAAACCCAATAATTAACAGGGAACTCATGAAAAGTATAAACACAAAGTATTTCCAGTCCTACCCATGTTGCCTCTTTCCAGTCACCCTGCATTTCATTGTTCTGAGTGTGCGGTTATTAAATACATTTTAACCACATCTTTTTGTTGAAAAAGTTAAGCACAAGGTGCGGTAAATGGGTCGATTACGGTAATCTGTATACAAGTTTAGCTTTTGAAAAAGCTTGAGAGGTTATCCCTTAGCAATGAATCTATAGGTTGCTAGTGGTAAAGTAGAAAATTGGCCACAATACAAGTTAATTTTATTGTATTCTTGGGCTGTGTTGAAGCTGTAGGTAAGGAGCAAGTTTGACAGCTTTTTCCTTTTGTCTAGCGATTGCTTATAACAGGTGAGCTTCAGTGCAATTAACTTTATTTAGGTGACATGTACTGTTTAGTGACAGCTGTTCCTAAGTGGAATGTACTCTCTGGTTATTGCTTGTATTAGGTGAGGTGCTTGTAGTATGTGAGATGAAGTGTCAGGACAAGTTTTATAGCTTATGCCTTTGCGATGCTGGGAGGGGCCCTGCAGCTGGATGCGCCAAAATATGGGAGTAAATACCGGAAAATAGTGGGACTTGCATTTAGCTAAACGAAACGACGTATAATCGAGTACAGCTTGTTATTGATCTGTACTCTGAAGTGACAACTCTTAGTAGCTGAACTGAACTCTCAGGCAATTGCTTGTATAGGGTGAAATAAAGTGTTCAAGATAAGCTATAAAGATCATGCATTAGTGATGCTAGAGAGAATCTTGCAGCAGGGTGTGATAAATGTAGGAGCACCGGGAAATAGTGGGACCCTATTTCAGCAAAAGGAAACGGCGTACAATCAAGTACGAATTCCTAACT
Source organism: Ctena decussata (assembly GCA_963989385.1). NCBI lineage: Eukaryota > Metazoa > Mollusca > Bivalvia > Lucinida > Lucinidae > Ctena > Ctena decussata. The sequence continues at coordinate 56,393,035 of OZ022505.1, forward strand.
TAATATGGTTATCCCCGAGGATGCATTCTTTTACAAAATGTTTTACATCATTACCTACATTAATGATGTCAGATATAGAGGATCTTACAATGAGTGCTCATGAATTATTGAATTTATTAAACGAGTTGGGGAAAAAGATAAGATGCGAGGCTATGCCGAGCATCTTATCGGTTTTCCCAAACAATTTTAATAAACTCAGTAATACAGGAGCACGAATGCAAGATTTTATTCATCATATGATGCTAAAATTGTATCTTATTAGCAAATTTTGCAATAGAATGTCAGGATTTTGCCATTAGAAAACACAACATTTTTATGGGCATCAATGCAAAACATTACAACGCAATTTGCATATTTAATTATCATTTTTAATGCATGGCTTTATTACACACTCCAATGCGACGTCATATGATCAAATGTCAGATTTATGTATAGGAGGGGATATTAATGATAATTTTATCATTTTTAAGATAATATTTAAACTTTTATCTGCAGGTTCTTTCGTCAGCGTCAGTGAACAACATCAGCCCAACAAAGTTGACATTGCCGACGGATTTAGTTTGTCTGCATGGGTCCAGCCATTTGAAAATACAGACGGCTACATCCTGGCAAAGACTAATCCAGATGGCTCCAGGCATTTCTACTCCCTGAAGATTATTACAACAAGCATTGGTACCCAGCTTACACTTGGATACTCAGCCTCTGGCTCAAATGTAAGAAACTTTTTACTGTTGTAAAAACTTTGTTAATATCGTGATGTATTCAGACATGTACATCCTTACAGTAACCCTGCTGATTTCAGAAGTGAACTCTTCCACCTTTAACCCTTTCTTGACTGGTGGACTTGTCCATCCTTATCATTTGGATGAGTCCGTTTTTATTTTTAGAAGTTTCTGGCAAAAGGTTTTTACTTTTATTGCATTTTGCATAGAAATTCATGTAAGCAAACGGTGTAGACCCTGATCAGATACTGCATTCTGTGGCATCTGAACTGGGTCTGCACTGTTTGCATATGGTTTCTAGTGTAAAAAAGGGTTAAATTTGGACTTATGCTTGTCTTAAGATGGGTGCTTTTTATTATAACTTGCTGGCTAATTAGCAACAGTGCTGATCCAGACCAGACTTCTCCTTAGGAGAAGTTGGGGCTAGGTCTGCACTATTTGCTGAAGCACTTGTGTTATGATATTTTAGGTGAATTATGGGTGCACCTCCATGTCTTTCCACCGTTTTTACAAGGGGAAATAGCTTGTGTGACTTCCTGTTTGCTTCCTCGGGCAACATAACCCTTCTTAAAGTGGATATATTCTTGAAGGAAAGAATTTGTTCACAAGAGAGCAATTTTTTTCCTTTTAGAGTTGAGCCCCATTGAAAAAGGAGGCAAATATGAAAATTGCATATTTGTGTACACTAAGAGTGTTACCGTTTACCTCTGAGTAAGTATGTTAAACTTTTAGAAAATAAATTGTAACAAGTTTAGAATGCTACTGTTGATATGTCACATGGTTCAGTATGAGATGCTCTTTAGCTGCTGCTTCCATATACATGTAGTATGATACCTGTAAATGAATATACAGCTATCCATACTCTGATTTATTGAGATATCTGTCAGTTGATGTATGGATATCTATAATTCCTATCATGGTGGATATCAAAAAAATAGTAAAAGGGCATCCCATAAATTTTGTTGATAGGTTTGTGATTCATTGTATAGCTGGCTTCTGTGATGTGGTATTATGTATTCCTACACAGATTCACGCTGATTATATGTAGCATGTAGTCACAGAATAAATGATAAACATTTTTGCAAGAAACTTTTCATTTTCTGTTTGTAAAATCCTTGTTTGTTTGTTTCGTATTTGAAGCAAGTCACTGCTAAAATTGGTTTGTGGATAGCATAGTGGTAGTAAGAGCATGGTTTATACGCTCTAGAAACAGATAATTGACAAGTTTAAGCAAGTTGTTTATAACGTTGACTGTACAGGTAGACTTACCCCATGGTACCTTGTGTAGATTTTGTATGTTTTGAGAGGGAGCGGCAGAAGCATAGTGGATAACACGCTGGACTACCAGTCCAGGGGTGGCAAGATAGATCCCGTCACTTCTCCGGTCTTTTGGATGAGACTTTAAACTGAGGACCTGTCTCCGTATGACCTAGGTGTTGGTGGGACATTAAACCCGAGTTCATTCACTCACTCACTGTATGTTTTGAGGCATCTTGCAGATATCCATAGTTTGATGAAATATTGAACAAATAATAATAGAATACTCAATGTCATCAGGCACATGCAGACTATTGGATGTACCAAGCAGGCTGCACATATGCTCAGTTTTCAACATTCATTAGTGAAGTCTGCATGGTCTGACTACATTTGTGCATGAGCATAATAACCAGGTTCAAACAGGTTTGTCTTGGGGTGGCTTTTCAGTTGAAGTTCCAATAACCTGGAGATATGAAGCAGTTTCATATAGGACTTGTGAAATTGATACATTACACAGAGGTTTTTAGCTCGCCTGAACGAAAGTTCAGGAAGAGCTATTGTTGTCACCCTGGCGTCCGCGTCAGCGTCCACGTCAGCGTCCGCGTCCGCGTCGGTGTCCGGATTGGATGTTTTGGTTAAAGTTTTTTAAAGACCTATATCTCCTTAACCCATGGATGGATTCATTTGATATTTGCACTGTAGTTAGATATTGGTCCAAAGTTTAACAGGGTACCACCCCCACCCCTGTTTGTGACCTTGATGTCAAGGTCATGGACTTAGAAAATTGGGAGTTTTTTTGAACTGGATGTTTTGGTTAAAGTTTTATAAAGCCCAATATCTCGTTAACCCATGGATGGATTCCTTTGATACTTACACTGTAGTTAGATATTGGTCCAAAGTTTTTCCAAGTACTACCACCACCCCCCTCAGTGACCTTGATGTCAAGGTCATGGACTTAGAAAATTGTCTTTTTATTGATTGGATGTTTTGGTTAAAGTTTTTTAAAGACACATATCTCCTGAAACCATAGATGAATTCTTTTTATATTTGCACTGTAGTTAGATATTAGCCCAAAGTTTTACAGGGTACTACCCCAGCTCTGCTGAGTGACCTTGATGTCAAGGTCAGGGACTTAGGAAATTTGGTCTTTATTAAAGTTTTCTAATAGCATACTGATTAATAATGCTTGGCAGAGATTTAGTTTACACTTGAACTGATGTTAGAACCTTTTTAGAGTTTTTACAAAACACTATATACTTACCCCACTACCCTACTGGATGACCTTGAAGTCAAGGTCATTGACTTTGAATTTTGGTTTTATATTTATGAAGACATAATTTCACAGTGCCATGATGGACTCAGTTGATACTTAAACTTGGACTGATGTTAGATAATGGTTCAAGGTTTGATACATCCTAGCCCCCCCACCCCCACTCCTCCCCCCACCCCCCCTACCCCCTTAGTTCTTTGATATAAGCTCATGGACTTTGAAATTTCTTGTGGATTTTTTTTATTTTAATTTTATTTTAAGACTTATTTCTGAGATAGCTTTTGTTTATAAATGTGTTGTCATTATGGACATGCTTGCCTGAAGTTTTATGCATAGAGTCCACACCACCGTAGCGACTGTGTGATGGGCAAGTACCTATTCAGGCGAACTATGCTGTCAGGCGACAGCTCTTGTTAAGTTTCCGCTTTTCAGGATTTTTGAGATCTTTTAGAAATGTTTGTTTTATTTTTTTGGTTTACAAATGATTTTGCTTTTCGGCTGTTTCAGGGCATAATCCAGGTTTGTAATGTTGTTGTTGAATGTTTTATCATGTTCCTAATGTTGTCACCGTCACTTGTATATCACTTGAAGCTGCCTCACGGTTACGTTAACATGAGTACATAATCTCAATCCCAATTTCCTATCCTGTTCTACTATACATGTATGAAAGATTGGGGATGGGTTAAGTGTAGGGCCATGGTTTACCTGTTGGTTTACAAGGGAGATAACTGTTACAGTAATGAAATAGTGATTGCTTCTCTTGAAAGGGTTCTTCAGTGGGGGCTGCTGTTCAAAGAAAGACTGTGCTCAATCCTTTACCATGAATAGGTAATGTTTCATGGAAAGCAGCTCTAACAATTCCATTTTGTCTTCTCAATAGGGATCAGCTTAAAAAAAAAGAATTTCCTCTCATATGAGCAAATTCTGTAAGAGAAGATGGCTTTTGGGACTGGGCTTTGTCATCATACATAGAAGCAGACAGGAAGTCACAAAAATGTTAGTCTCCTTTTTAAAAATAGCAGAAAAACTTGTAGGTGTACAGCAGCCCTATGTAAAATGGAAGGTAATAAAGTGTTTAATAGATTTCACAGCCATGTTACGTAATACTCAATGTCTATAACTCCACTAACAGCTTCTGTCACTTAATTCACTTGCACATTGCACGCAGGACACTAATATTGAATGTTGTATTATGTTCTGTCCTTGTTTACCAAAAGTATTTGGACATTCATCCATTTAAACAATGAACTGAGTTATATGAGAATGAATCATTTCTTTGGGGAAAAACACACAAAAAATACATCTTTTTCATTATATGAATTTCACTTCTGTTGCTCTAGCAAAAGTATGCAAGACATATATCTATGTTTGTATTTGAAGCATACAAATATAGCTATGGGTGAAGGGATAGTGACATCATCTTGATGTCATGATGACATCACAATGTTATCACTGTTTCAGCATATCGTAATGAACTTATTGTGAATTTATCTGACATATTGTCGATGTCAGTTTGATGTCACCCTTAGTATCATTAGGTATAACAGAATATCTGCAAACATACAATTGCTAGTATAATGCAAAGCAAATGAAAACTATAAAGACAAGAAGAAGACTTTTCTTAAATACTGTAGATGCTTCATTTTCAAATAATTTAATACTATAGTGTTATACTGAAACAGTACCTTCCATCATCAAATTTTTGAAATGCTCTTCACTCATGAAGTGTTGGCAAACTGTTTAGAGGGTGTCTGATCTGGATGTGCACTGATTGCCTCTGTTTGATTGTCTCTGTCCAAATATTTATGGTTTATATGGCATGTTTTTAGAGCTTTATAGCAGTAAACGGAGGGCTGGAAATAGAGGCAATTAAGCAGTATGTGGAGGGTTAGAGATAGAGGCCTTTTAGAGCTAAGTTTATTGTATGGCCATCTATATGACTTAAGTATTGTTGAGTGTCTCACAGGAGGTTAAAGATGTCACACTCCTTAAATTTACTCTTTACATGTTTACTTCCTTACTATTGAAATAGCTGTTTACCTACTGGATTTGAAATCAGATGTAATTTTGATGTAATTTTGACATCAATATGCTCTTCAAATTTGTTGTGTACTACAAAAAAAAGCCTTAATAATCATGTATCTATCATGTTCAAATGTGAGTTTCTAAGACATAGGACTGAGATTTCTAGACTCCTAAAAATTCACAAAATTGTAGAATTTTGCTATTCTGTTTTTACCCTGAATGGAGGTATGAGCTATTTGCTTTAAAAGTGCTACATTAAGCTCAGAAGAATTAAAGCACTTCAAATTTTCTGAAAACTTGAACAACTAGTTGTGACAGAAACACTTGGAAACCATTGTAAATATGACTGCTAAGGAGAGTCCAGTCAGAATTTAAGAATCCACACTGTTTGTAATTCCACCAAGCATTTTCAGGAAACATTTTTCTATAATTAATTATATGAGGGATGAGATACCCAAAATTTTAGAACAGCTACCATGCTCTCTGACCTCTAAGTTTTGCTGGTACTGAATCTCAGCCATTTGTGTCATTTCTGTTTTCTAGGACAACATATTCCAGTCAGTGACCTACCAGAGGAATATTGAAGACACCATGTGGCACCATATTGTTGTTACTGTGGAGACGGGCGACATTATGTTCTATGTGGATGGTAGCAATGTTGGAAACAGGTATGGCATTATTTCAGTATTTCTTCTGTTATAAGACAGGGTTATTCCATTCCAAACCAGTCTCAAAGATCTAGATCTACCTTATAAGATAAATCTAGGTCATTGGGGCTGGTTTGGAAGAGAAAACCCCATTTTACAATTGAGTTACATAGGGGAGAGTCGGGTAACTTCGTACAGCGGGTAAATTTGGACAGTGACATTGTTTCCATTATATGTCAGTTGTTTGGAAGTAAATCAAAATTAACCGGGCAAAGAGTGAAAATCCTGATGAGACGGCTCATTATGAGACGTCTCATCAGGATTTTCACTGTTTGCCATGATATGTCCGAATTTACCCGCCTGTCCGAAGTTACTTGACTCTCCCCTATTTGCGATAATTTTAGATAGATAAACTCCCATCTTATAATCAAATAAAGACGGTACTCAGAAAGGGAGTGGAAGTTAGAGGCCAACTGTATCTTGGGCACAGCATATGAAAAGCATACCCCATCCCTCTCCTTTTACTGCCTTATCCATCCATGATCCAAACCAGGTACCCATTTACTGCTGGGGTGATAAAGAGAGTTTTCCAGTTGTCAGATGGCCAAGCCTACTGGTTTGAACTCACGATCTTCCGGGAACTTTCTGTACAATAACCACGTCATGCTAACCACTGGACCACAGTGCCTCCTTTGCATAGGGAAAATAAAATCCATTGTTCCTTCAAGATACTATTCTTATTGTCCACATGTTAACAAAATATAATTTTGTGGCCATGAATTTTTAGTTCTATTAACATGCTATCATTTTCCCTGAAGAAATTTATAGATCCCTCAAGAAAATATCTTGATGATGCATTAAGATAATAATTTGTTTGTTGAGATGTGTCTGTTACCTTCATATTATTGTCTACAGCAAATTCTGTTTCTGTCAGATTTCAAAGGCAGCTGGCTAACAGCTTGTTTTTAGCAAATATTGCTTTTCTGCAGGTCTCTGATGACATCACAGGTTGTCCTTGACAATGGCGGTCCACTGACAGTTGGTGCTATACACCCTGGGCGTGATCAGTTCAGTGGGTTTCTCCAAGATGTCAGGATATACAGCAGGAAGCTCACAGTGGTGTAAGTTGATTGTTATATTGACCTTAAATATTGGGCCAGACATGTCTGGACAAACAGTGTAGACCCAGATCAGACTGCTCTGGGTCTATACTGTTTGACATTTTACCAACAGATTTTAACCTCTCTTTGAATACTTTTTATACGCCCGTTTGAAAAACGGGACGTATATTGTTATGGCGCTGGCATCCATCCGGCCGTCCGTCTTATACGCCCGTTTGAAAAACGGGACGTATATTGTTATGGCGCTGGCGTCCGTCCGTCCGTCCGTCCGGCGTAAACTTTTCGTTTCCGGATAACTCCTCCTACAGTTTACATCCGATAGAGCTGAAACTTGGTATATAGTAAGACTATGAGGTGGACCAGCGCATATCGTTTCGAGGTTACGCTCCATTGATTTTTAGCGGAGTTACAGCCCTTTACTTAGAATTTTTGGGGTGTTCGTTTCCGGATGACTCCTCCTATAGTTTTCATCCAATTAAGATGAAACTTTGTAAACATTAAGACTATGATATGGAGTAGGGCATATTATACAGGAATTTTGCTCCGATGATTTTCAGCGGAGTTACAGCCCTTTGAAAAAACATGTCTATGGCAGTTTGTATGGCAATTCTTTAGCATTCCATAACTTGGTTACTCTTTGGAATATCATGATGAAACTTTATAACAATGTATATGAGGTTAAGACAATGTGTCTCATACAAGAATGGTTACTCCCCTTGACTTAGATTTTGAGTTACCTCCCTTTGATTATTTTGTCAGACTATGTTTGTACACCTCATATCTAACTAACCCTTTGGACTATTGTGATGAAACTTGATAGTGATGTGTATTAGGTTGACACAATATGTCACATATAAGAACGATTGCCTCCTTTTTCTTATTTTTGGAGTAACCTCCCTTTGAATATATTCTAAGGCTATTCTTATGCAAGCAATAAGTAGGCAACCGTATGGAATATCTTGATGAAAATTTATAGCAATTTGTATTAGGCTGAGGCTGTGTGTCTTATATAAGAATAATTGCTCCCCCTTCCTTATTTATGGAGTTACATCTCTTTGATTAATTTCTACGGCTATTCTTGGGCAAGTCATTACTAGGTAACCGTATGGAATATCTTGACGAAACTTTATAGCAATGTGTATTAGGTTGAGACAGTATGTCTAATAAAAGAATAATTACCTTCCCCTTCGTTATTTTTTTTAGTTACATCCCTTTGATTAATTTTTTAAGGCTTTTCTTTTGAGAACCTAAGTGTTTGGAATGTCTTGATAAACTTGATAGCAATGTAGACAAGGATGAAACGGTGCAAAAAAAACCATTCAGAAACGGGCGTATATTGCCCCGCTTGCGGAGCTCTTGTTACACTTGTAACAGACTTTCCTTAAATAAATCATTTCGTTGTACATTATGTTATGACTGAGTTTAAGGTAAAATTTGGTACATTTTTCTGCCATTTTCACAAAAGCAAACATCTTTCATGACTTCCTGTTTGCTTTCCTAGGTGACCCTCCAAAAGTGTTCATGTCATAATTAAGGAAAGAATTAGATCATAGAGGACAACTTTTTTTTCCATTTACAGTTAATCTCTAATGAGAAGTGATGCAAAAATGAAAATGGAATAGTTATTTCCCCGGAAAGTATTCCTATTAATCAGATCTGTTCATACATGTGATGTCTCCCGGATCATCCGGGAGTCTCCCGGAAATGGAGCCCATCTCCCGCTCTCCCGGAAAGTATTCAGAATCTCCCGGATGCTGAATTTTCCTGTCATAATTTTTTCTGAACCGTCAGTTTTGCAGTAACTACTTACCGGCGGCTGTCAAAGGGATTAACTGTCCGTGACCTAATTACCTAACAGGGTGCAATATAGGACGTGTCATTCCGAGGGGTATTCGCTGATTAGACGCAGTAAGGTGTTAAATTGGCTAGCGCACCAGTAAAGGTACCTGTGCTACTATAATAGCAGATAACTTTTACTGAGAGAAAATGACTTTTATTGCGTCACGGCTTTATGCATCGGTCATTGTTTATGTCATTGATTTGCACGAATGCAATAGATGCAAGTGCCGCCAATTGACAATGATTCGATATCGATTTTTTTCAGTAAACATGTCAGATACGTAATGTATAGTCATTATAAGTATCGATCATGCAAAATTTGCGCAGGCTGATCAGATCATACTTTCATGAAATCATCACAGCTGCCAGCAATTTTTTTTATTTTCTTTTGTTTTTATTTAAGTTGGTTCGTTCACTTTAACAATAGTTTCCCGCGTTTTTCTATCCAGTTCCCGCCGATTCAGATGCATCGTATGTGAAATGAGAACCAGTGTGAATTTATAAATAAAATATGGGAAATCCGCGATCTTCAGCATCTGACTGAGACAGAAATATGCCATTCTACAAGTTTACTGACCCAAATATGCAGCTTTATTTGTTCTTAATCTAATATTCAACGAAAATAGACAGCTCTAATGACAGGTATGTTCATTAAAGTGTAGAATATAACTCGGTTTTGAGACAAAGAGATTTTGAGTTTTTAACAAACTTGTATCAGCTTTCATCAAAATAACTGGAGCAAATCAGACCCATCATCCAAGATGCAATTTTAGATGTTTATATTGAGGGTTAGGGAAAAGTGGGGGGGGGGGGGGGGGGGGGGAGGCGGGGAGATGGGGGATGATGGCTTGAGTTGAGAATGCCAGATAATCAGATTGTTTTTTTTTTTTTTTTTTTTTTGCAATTTAGCAATGGAATGGTCAGCACTCATACTATGAACAGTACTGTTGAATTACACTGTAAATTAAACTTAGGATGGTAGTGTTACTGCACTGAAATGGCATACTTTTGAGGTTATATTTGAAGTATTGGGTAACTCAAAAGTAAAGAATTTAAACAAACTATAAACTGTACTTTAGTTCATGTTGTTCTATTTTAAAACAAGAACCCCCCCCCCTCCCCACCACAAAAAAAACAAAACAAAAAAAAACAGTGAAGTACTCGAAACAACGCGCCAAAGTTGCCATCAAAAAGTCTCCCTGATGGGGAACTCAATCTCCCTGAAATGAAATCCAGATCTCCCACATGGTCCTCAAGAGTTCATCACATGTATGTCTGTTCTGATAATAATGCATGGCATAAGGTTTTCTTCAAGAGTAACGATGAAAAACTCTGTGTTTTCATGACAGTGAGATATTGGAGCTATACAACACCCCTGCCAAAGAAGATGTGACCCCTATATCTGGATACATCACCTATGCAGTAGGAATGAGAGATGGTCAGATGACTGTCAGCTGTATACAGGATACTGAAGAGGAAAGTGACGAGGTGTTCACAGTAAGACTACTCCAGGCAAAAGGGGGAGCAACTCTGTCAGACACAGATTCAACTGCAACTCTTACAGGTTAGAGGAAGAAATGTGTTTCTCTTAGTTGTCTTCTTTTGAATAGAATTTTGGCTGCACTGGCATCACCTTATCCATTCAAATTGGCTCCTCACCAGTCAATATATACAGTCAAACCTGTAAACAAAGGCCAGGCATGGGAAAGAACAAAACTGGCCTTTGTTTACAGGTGACTGTTGTTCGGAGATTAAAAAATTTCACGATTTTGACTGACTGACAGATAAAGGTAAACTTCGTTGGAGAATTTTTTCGCGCGCTTTTGTATGCAGGCAAGCATTAATATTTTCCCGCGTTTTTTTAACGTGCGCAAAATCAATATTCAAAGTGCATATATACTATTAAAATACTCCAGAAAATAGATTCCTGAAATATTATTGTTGCTATAGGTTTAAATTCTGTAATAATTTGTTTTCAAAATACAAGTATTGATAAAAGGAATGTTGCTTTCACGGTTGACGCACACGACCTTTCGGCAATACTTTCAATTGACTGATTAAACCAGTTACTAATAATTAATTATCGGTTGACTGAACATACTAAGTAAGACATGATTAGCCGAATAAAACTGACCTTGATTACCTTACAAAAATTAACACTTCTGGAATCAAACGCATTATGCGCTATTAAATTGCGTGGAATACACTTTGTTACATAAATTATACTGCACCCGAAAATCAATAACCAGTCTAATGCTAAAAATAGATTAGGCAATACACAAACACGTGTGTAAGAAAGTGAAACTGTGTTTTGACACTGGCCGTTAATCGGAGAAAATAGCGTGTCTCAGGATGGATTTGGGTGACCGTTGACCATAGTTCGCAGTGGACCGCTATTCCCAGGTAATTTAACCAGGAAATTTGACCGGAGGAATTCAAATCAACCGTTGTTTACAGGAGACCGTTTTTCTGAGGGGACCTTAAGCACAGGTTCAACTGTAATCCATTCCAGTCAGTTTAAAGATCAGGGCGCAGTTGTTCAAAATTAATGAGGACATTTGTTAACGAGGCATTAAATTCAAACGTTTTAATATCTCAAATACACCAATATTTTTGTTGAAAAAATGTGAAACACCTTTGAATTGAAAAAGCTTCTCACATTTTTTCAACAAAAATTTTTGGTTATAAAGTCATAAAACACTTAACAAGTTGACCTCTTAACAAGCTTGATAGGTTAACGATGCTTTCAAAAACCAGACCCAGGTCTTTTTTTAGCTCACCTGAGCCAGCGGCTCCGGGGGAGCTTATAGGATGGTAAGGCTCCGTCGTCCGTCGTCGTCCGTCCGTCCGTCCGTCCGTCGTCCGTCCACAATTTCAAATGACTTCTCCTCTGAAACCGCTGGGCCGATTGTAACCAAATTTCATATAGAGCCTCCTGGGACATTAGGAACGAAAAGTTGTTCAAACGGTCCTGGTCACATGACCAACATGGCTGCCATGCCCATATATGGTAAAAACCTAAAAAAATCTTCTTCTCCAGAACCAATAGGCCGATGGCCTTGAAACTTGATATGTAGCATTGGGTACGCGAGTACTACCAAGATTGTTCAAATTATGACCTTGGGTTGACCTTGACCTTTTTTACGGTAAGGTCAAATTTGCTTCCTTATGCTTTTATATGGCAAGATGCTACAACATAAGACATCTTGGAAACTGTTGAACATTTTGGGCTAAAAATTGGTAGCTACAGTCATCTTAATGCCTACATGAAGATTTACGAGTACAAGAGGTCAAGGTCATTCATTGACCTTTGACCCTGAACTCTCATATTTTGATAAGTTCTAACAATCTCCTCAAAAGCCACTGGGCCAATTGAAACCAAATTTCATATAGAGCCTTCAGGGCTTGAGGGAACAAAAATTTATTTATACGGTCCAGGTCACATGACCAACATGGCCACCACGCCCATATATGGTAAAAACCTTTAAAAATCTTCTTCTCCAGAACCAGTTGACCGATGGCCTTGAGACTTGGTATGTAGCATTGGGTACTTGAGTACTATCAAGATTGTTCAAATTATGACCTTGTGTTGACCTTGACCTTTTTTACGGCATGGTCAAATATGGGAAAATGCTAGAACATGAGATTTCATGATAAGTTTTGAAGATTTTGGCCTAGAAACTGGTATATACAGTCATCTTAATGGGTACAAGAAGATTTGTGAGTACAAGAGGTCAAGGTCATTCTTTGACCTTTGACCCAGAACTCTCATATTTTGACAGTTTCAAACAATCTCCTCAAAAACCACCGGGTCAAATGTGACCAAACTTTTTATAGAGCCTCCAGGGGTCGATGGAATGAAAAATTTTCTAACGGTCCTAGTCACATGACCAACATGGCCACTATGCCCATATATGGTAAAAACCTTTAGAAATCTTCTTCTCCAGAACCAATTGACCGATGGCCTTGAGACTTGGTATGTAGCATTGGGTACTTAAGTACTATCAAGATTATTCAAATTATGACCTTGTGTTGACCTTGATTTTTTTTACAGCAAGGTCAAATATGGGAAAATGCTAGAACATAAGATTTCATGGAAAGTTTTGAAGATTTTGGCCTAAAAATTGGTATATACAGTTGTCTTAATGAGGTCATGAAGAATTATGAGTACAAGAGGTCAAGGTCATTTCTTGACCTTTGATCCAGATCGCTCATATTTTGACATTTTTAACCATTTCTTCAAAAGGCAAAGGGCCAATTGTAAACACATTTCATATAGAGCCTCCAGGGGTTGATTGAATAAAAATTTGTTCAAACGGTCCAGGTCACAGGACCAACATGGCCGCCACTACCTCTTATGGTATAATTCTTTAATATTTTTCTTCTCCAGAACTAATACACCTATGGCCTTGAGACTTGGTAAGTAGCATGGAGTACTAGAGTACCACCAAGACTGTTTAAATGGTGACCTTGGGTTTACCTTGACCTTTTTTGCGGCATGGTCAGATATGGGAAAATGCTAGAACATAAGATTTCGTGGAAAGTTTTGAAGATTTTGGCCTGAAAATGGTATATATGGTTGTCTTAATGAGTACATGAAGATTTATGAGTACAAGCGGTCATGGTCATTCTTTGACTTTTGACCCAAGACTCATATTTTGGCAATTTCAGACATGATAACAAAAAGCCACCTTGCCAATTGCCCAGGTGAGCGATTCAGGGCCTCATGGCCCTCTTGTTTCTGAAGAGTATAGTCCTTCATACACTAAAATGCCAGTTGCAAGAGCAAGCCTTTATATGCTTAATGCCTGTACTGTTGAACTGGCATTGAACATATAAAGCATTGTTCTTGAAATAGACTGGGATGGATCTTAATCTTTATGACTAGTGTTGAAGAATATGCTTGTGAAATGGCAGAAAATGAGAGATAGATGCATGTATTAGCATTTTTAGCAGTAGCATATATGAGCTGTGACACGACAACACCAACAAAGTGGTTGGGCACCCAGTGCAGTCTCACATCAGCCTGGGCATACACCCAGTCTGATCAGAGTCTTTGCTGACTTCATGAAGGTAGCTTAGACCTTAAGCTACCTTTTAAGCGCTCAGTGAAGACTCTAATCAGACTGGGTGGATACCCAGGTTGATCTGAGTCTTCACAGGGCTCACATGTCACTTTGTTGGTGTTGTTGTGTTGCGGCTCATATAATATTATAGTGTAATGTTTCTACAACAGCTACCTAATGTCACAATTTTTGTCCACCACTGAGAGCCGTAGGGTTGGATATTTAAATTTACTGCAAATGTTGCAGTTTGTTTACAGGAAAAACAACCAAGTACTGAAATACTGACTAAAAGCGAAATCATCTTATCCAATATGGTGCACTTGGAAAAAGTGCAAATCCAACATATACCTAATTATGATCACTGGTCAAGTGTTTCATTCAATAAGTTTATTTTACTGAAGCATTTTTATGTACCTTAAGAATTTCAGACTTGTGCAGTGAAAAATACAAGGAAACTTTGACTAGTTAAAAAGTAAATAATTAGGGCCCCGCCAGACGAAGTCGGCAGAGGCCCTATAGAAATCACCTTGTCTGTCTGTCCATCCGTCTGTCCATCCGTCAGCTTTTCCTGTGCGGGCCATAACTCTGAAACCGTTTGAGATATTTTCTCGAAACTTTGTACAAATATAAAGCATCATTAGACGATGTGCAGAGATCAAGAACCATAACTCTGCCTACGTTTTTTAAGGAATTATGCCCCTTTGTAATTTTAAGTATGGAGATCGTGTCCGGGCTGAAATTCTGAAACTGTTTGAGATCTCAAAACTTTGTACAAATATAGAGCATCATCAGACGATGTGCAGAGAACAAGAACCATAACTCTGCCTACATTTCTTACAGAATTATGCCCCTTCGTAATTTTAATTATGGAAATCATGTCCAGGTTGTAACTCTGAAACTGTTTGAGATATTTTCTCGAAACTTTGTACAAATATAAAGCATCATCGGACGATATGCAGAGAACAAAAACCATAACTCCACCTACATTTTTATGGAATTATGTCCCTTTGTTATTTTAAGTATGGAAATCGTGTCCGGCCGTAACTCTGAAACCATTTGAGATATTTTCTCAAAACTTTGTACAGATGTAAAGCATCATCAGATGATTTGCAGAGAACAAGAACTATAATTTCATCTACATTTCTTACAGAATTATGCCCCTTTGTAACTTTATATATGGAAATCATGTTCGCTCCATAATTCTGAAACGGTTTGAGATATTTTTTTGAAACTTGGTAAGATGTAAAGCATCATCAGAAGATGTGCAGCTAACAAGAATTTTAACCCCATCTACATTTTTACAGAATTATGCCCCTTTTTAATTTTTTGTATGGAAATCATGTCTGCTTCATAACTCTCAAACTGTTATAGATATATCCATGAAACTTGGTACAAATACAAAGCATCATAAGATGAAATGCAGATAACAAGAATCATAATTCCACCTACATTTTTTACTGAATTATGCCCCTTTTTAATTTTAAGTATAGAATCGTGTCCAGTCCATAACTCTGAAACAGTTTGAGATTTTTTCTCGAAACTTGGTACAAATATAGTGCATTACAGACGATGTTCAGAGAACAAGAACCATAACTCCATCTACATTTTTTTTCGAAATTATGTCCCTTTGTAAATTCAAGTTTGGAAATCATCTCCGCTCTGTTACTCTGACACAGTTCAAGATATTTTCAGGAAACTTAATACAAGTAGATGATGTGCAGAGAACAAGAACCATAACTCCACCTGCATTTTCTATGGAATTGTGCCCTGTACTTTTTAGTATGGAAATCGTGTCTGCTTTATAACTTTAAAACTCTCAAAGATATTTTCATGAATACTTTGCACAAATATAAAGAATCATCAGATGATGTGCAGAGAATAGGAATCATAACTCCATCTACATTGTTTACAGAGTTATACCCCTTTGTAAGTTTCTATATATAAATCATGTTGGCTCTATAACCTTAAAACTGTTGAAGATACTTTCACAAAACTTGGTACGAATATGAAACATCATCAGACATAATGCAGAGAACAGAAACCATAGCTCAGCCTATATTTTTTTACAGAACTTTGCCCCTTTGTAATTTTTTGTATGGAAATCGTGTCCACTCTGTAGCTTTGAAATGGCAAAAGATATTTTCACAGAAGCTTTTACAAATATAAAGCATCTGCAGATCAGCGTCAGACAATCTGCAGATAATAAGAATTGTAACTCCATCTACATTTTTTACAGAATTATGTCCCATAGTAATTTATAATGTAGAAACTGTAGCCACTGTATAACTTTAAAACTGAAAGGTTTTATTGTTATTTCCAGTTGGTGACATATGACTCAATGCCATCAATAGTCCCGTATAACGGCGGGGCCCTATCAGTTTACATGTTTCTAGTTTCTTTCCCTTCTGAGTATTGCATATACCGTAGTATGTGATGTAACATTGTTAATATGCCACTACTTCCAGTATTAAAGAGTGACAGTGCCAACGGGGTGTTCTCATTTGCTCAGCAATGTCAGCCTTCCAGGCCGAGCACCGAAGATACAACTATTACCTGTACAATAAACAGGCAGCGTGGGGATGATGGTAGTGTCCTGGTTACCTGGGTGATTTACCAGATAGAGGCTGGACAGGAATTCCTTGCCATGACTGACTTTGTAGATTTTACTGGCAGTGTTCTGTTTGAAGCTGGGGAAAGGCTGAAGGTTAGTTTTTCAAAATTCTTTAAAATTCCCAAGGTATTGAAACAGACAAATATACATGTCAAACAATGTATATTCAAAATATTATTTATATGGGGGGTTGGTTGTTCTGAACTGTTAAATATTTATTACAGATGTTCTCTTTGATAATTCACATTATCAAGAAAACAATTAAGTTGAACAAATTTCTGAGAAAAAGGCATCTAAGCTAGGTTTTCTGACATACAGTTTTAAACAAAAGGAAATTTTATTCGGATATCTTCAGTAAAATGTTGCATTATGACACTTCCTAAAGTACAGTTTTCAAAGTCACCACATTTTTAAAATTTCAGAGTTTTAATGTTCAGCTTAAAGATGAAAATTTACCAGAACTGGAAGAGAGGTTTGAAATCCAGCTGATAAATGCCACATCAGACGACGGTTCATCAGGAACCACTAATGTGAGTGGTGCTAGTATTGATCTTGCTAACAGCAGGTCTACTGTCTTCGTGAGAGAAAATGACTTCCCTTATGGTCTGCTGCAGTTCTCGGAGAGTGAGATACCACCACTGCCTGATGATCCTTTAATACCGCCAGCTATTGAAAGACCTACGGTAAGTGTAACCCTTAACTAACAGACTTGTACATGATATGAGCCGCGACATGACAAAACCAACAAAGTGGTATGTGCGCCTGCCCAGTCTGATCAGTCTTCACTGTGTGCTTAAAAGGTAATAAGGGTCTAAGCTGTTTCGATGTAGACAGCAAAGACTTTGATCATACTGGGTGGATGGCCAGGCTGATCTGAATCTTTGCATGGGACACATGCCACTTTAAATTTGGACTTGTGTGCTTCGTTTGCAAGGGTATTTTTTGGAAAATTAAACAGTGAAAAACATTGTAGACCCTGATACAAACTGCTCATTAGAAGCAGTTTGATCTGTGTCTACATGCTACATTGACAGTTTATTTGTGTGTCTTGAGTAATCTTTAACCCTATTGCACTCATTATTTGTGTGTCTTGAGTAATCTTTAACCCTATTGCACTCAGAACAGTCAAAACTCTATTGAGTTTTGGCTGTTTTGAGTGCAACAGGGTTAATAGAGAAAACTAGATGTTAGAGGTGAAAGAGGAACGTTTTCCTGATAATTCTTTTTCTAAGAAAGTCAATATTTTGTCTCACTCATGAGTAGCAAAAGAAAGACATTACTTTTCAAGTGTTGGCTACAGTAGCAGCAACAGCAGAAGATAAACTTTGCTGGTTAAGCTCAAGTTTTCTGGTTTAGCTCTCTTTTGTGATGCAGGGCTGTTCACCATGAACATAGGGCAGTCTGTAGCGTGTCAGTAGCATATCTGACTCAAGAGACAGAGGTTCTGGGTTCGAATACCTGGTTCAGCCACTTACTTTCGTTTCCCTTCCACTGATCCAAGAAGAGCAGTTGTCAGTTACTGGTGAAAGAGTTTGCATTTAATACTGGTTAACCCCTTAGGAGGTCTAAACCGGCACAGGAATAGTGTGGTTAGGTTAACTGACCATACCTACATGACCATAGCTGTTTACTGTAAAGCAACAACAACGACAAATCTTTTGTGACAATGCAGGCAGGCGAAACACCACATTCCATGGAATTCTTGTCTTGCAATCAAATGAATGTTGATTTATACTACAGATTCATCTGTGTTCATACTATACGGTATTTACTTGAGCCGCAACACGACGAAACCAACAAAGTGGCATGTGCACCCAGCAAAGGCTCAAATCAGCCTGGGCATCCGCCCAGTCTAATCAGAGTTTTTGCTGTGTACTTAAAGGGTAGCTAAGTATCTAAGCTACCTCCATGCGGACAGGGAAGGCTCTGAATAGACGGGGCAGTTGCCCATGCTGATCTGAGTATCCACTGGATGCACATGCCATTTTGTCGTTTTGTCATGTCGCGGCTCATTTGATCTGTTTCAGGTTCGAGTGGCAGAGGAGGCTGGGATAGCTCGTTTATTGGTGGTGCGAGCCCAGGGATATCGGGGAGAAGTATCTGTAGAATGGCGCACCAATGATGGTACTGCTAGAAGCTCAGGAAAGTTTCCACCAGATTATGCTGTATGTAATTATGTCTTTGTTTCTTATTCTCCAAATGGCCACCAAAAGAAAAGAGTGCTCTCTGTGGGCACATGATGTCAAAATGAGGTTGTGCTGATTTCAATGCGATGTAATCATGATGCATCGAAGTCAGTACGACTTCATTTTGACATCATGTGCCTGCTGGGCTGTAAATCAATTTGAGCCGCGACGCGAGAAAACCAACAATGTGGTTGTGCGCCCAGCATAGACTCAGATCAGCCTGGGCATCCGCCCAGCCTGATCAGAGTCTTCCCTGTCCGCATGGAGGTAGCTTAGACCCTTGGCTACCTTTTAAGCGCAAAGCAAAGACTCTGATCAGACTAGGCGGATGCCCAGGCTGATCTGAGTCTGCGCTGGATGCACGACCTTATTGTTGGTTTTCTTGTGTCGCGGCTCATTTGTCTTATGGAATATGGATTATATCAAGCCCTAAGAGCCTTTCGGGCTGGTAGCGCAGTGGCTTAAGCGCTGGCCTGCTGATCTAGCGAATCAGGGTTCAAGCCCTGCTTGAAGCAAAATCTTCTCAACTGTAAACGGGGCTCCACTGCACACAGCCTTTCATTATCAGCCTCCCATCATCCTGATATGACTGAAATACTGTTGAACAGGATGTTAAATCACAAGTCAGACATCCATCTATTATATCAAGCCCTAGGTAAGGAGAATACCTGATGATAAAATTGAGATAATTATGCCCTCAAAGGAACTTTGGGTGGCATATTAAAATCGCACTGTCCGTCCGTCAGTCAGTCAGTCCGTCCGTTACAACTTTAACTTTAACAAAAACTACTGAAGTAAATTTGATGAAACTTCACAGAAAGGTAAAGCATAATGAGAAGGTGTGTCACACGCAAGACTTAGGCCCCTAACGCCCAAGGTCAAGGCCACAATGGGGTCAAAAGTCAAATTGTGGCTCAAAATTGTGTCTGAGCGATACTTTTAAAGCTACTGAAGCAAATTTGATGAAACTTCACAGAAAGATAAAGCATAATGAGAAGGTGTGTCATGCACAAGACTTAGGTCCGTACGCCCAAGGTCAAGGCCACGGGTCAAAAGTCAAATTGTGCCTCAAAATGGGTCTCAGTGATTACTTATAAACTACTGAAGCAAATTTAATGTAACTTCACAGAAAGATGAAGCATAATGAGAAGATGTGTTGCACATAAGATTTGGGTTGTAGGTTCAAGGTCAGGGTCACAATTAGGGGTCAAAGGTCAAATCTCGCCTCTGTAATAACTTATAACTTATGGGGAGGACCGTAACTAATGTTGAAAGAACTTGTGGTCCGACCCAATTGCTTGACATATTAAGAAGCAATAAAATAACTTATAAACTGCTGAAGCGAATGTCATCAAACTTCTGTGAAAGGTAAACCATAATGAGAAGGTTTGGTACACACAATATTTATCCCAAATCCAAGGTCAAGGTCACTATCTGGGGTCAAAGGTCAAATCATGTCTCGGCAGTTACTTAGAAAAGTACCAAAGCAAACTTTAAAGAAAGATAAAGCCTAATGAGAAGATTTGCCATGCACAAGACATATGTTCCCACACCCAAGGTCAAGGTCATAGCCAGAGGTCAAAGGTCAAGTCATTTATCCTCTGTTACCTAAAAACTACTGAAGCAAACTTCATTAAACTTCATGAAAAGGTATAAAACAATGAGCGAATATGTCACAAACAAATTATGAATTAAGTCCCCTTGAATCCTTAAAGCATTACAGAAAAGTAAAACAAAATGAGAATGTATATCATGCGCAAGACTCAGGCTCTATGCCCAATGTCAAGGTCACAACTAGGGCTCAAAGGTCAGTTTAAGGGGCCTTCAGGGGCATTTGTTACACGCTGTAACATTTCTTGTTTCTCTTAATTCTGCATGGCATATTTTGCGGCCCCTAGTTTCATTACCTAATTGATTTGGCTGTAAGAAGAGCATTACCCTTTCCACAGACCCCAGATACGCATATCACTTTTGTAGATTTTTGCTTATTTAGATGGGGTTTTCTCTTCCAAAACAGTCTCAAAATTCTTGTAAGACAGATTTCAATATTCTTGTAAGACAGATCTGGATTTTTAGGACTGTTTTTAACACAGATATAGATTTTTGAGATTGATTTGGAAGGGAAAACCTCCATCTTATACCCGAAGAGAGAGATAAGGTAGATCTCATCAAGGAGTGAGCTTTTACATGGAGTGGTAGGAGCCCAGTAACTCTATGAGTTAAGGGGCTGGGGCCGTATTCATAAAGCCACTTAAGTGGTTGCTATGCGGTTGCTAAGGCTAAATTTCTATAAAGGAGATTCCCTACAACTATGAAATTTGGTCTGGAGGAACAGTCTTTGTAAGACTGTTCCTCCAGAGCAAATTGCATAGTTGTAGGGAATCTCCTTCAAAGAAATTTAGCCTTAGCAACAGCATAGCAACCACTTAAGTCGTTTTATGAATACGGCCCCTGGCCTGCTAAGCTAGTGATCTGGGTTAAAGTGCCACTGGAAGCATGACTCTTTTCAACCATAAATGGGGGTCCTATTGAAAACAGCCTTTCGTTACAGCCCTTCCATGGCTCAATATAACTGAAAAATTGTTGAAAAGTGCTCTATATATGTAAATCATTCATCCAGCTTAATTGCAGTGGATATTGAATAAATATTACAGTATAACTTCAATGGCTCGAACCCTGATGGCTCGTTAACCCTGCCTGGCGAGAACTTCTTCCTGGGTCCCTAGAGGTCACTTTATATAGAAACAAATCCTGGATGGCTAGAACTACCCTTGGCTGGAACTAATTTTTATAGTCCCAAGCCTGTTCAAGCCATTGAGGTTTTACTGTGTCTCAGATTTGTCATCTGAAATCCCTTAATATCTGGAGCTGAGATTGGTCACAGGTGTGATTGTAATGAAATGGTATAATTAGGAAAAATAGAAACTGAAAATTGCACTGTATGACATGTAACATATGGTTAGGTATGCTTGTTTTCTGGTTGTTAGCAATAATGGAAACTTGAAGCGCCAAAAATGAAAAAAGTTGAATTTGCAAACAACGTAGATCCAGATGAGGCGGCTCATCATGAACCACCTTATCTGGGGCTACCGTGTTTGCCCGCTAGTCTTTTGATTTTCAGTATGATATAGCCTGAATTAAACATTTTTGTTTAATTTTGCAGACATAAATTTTGTTGTCTGCTTTTTTGGTGCTTTAAAGGATAATAATTGCTGTAACATATTGGTTGTTTTGATGATAAAACTGTTACAAGACAAACGCAGGAAAGTCATATGTAACAACAATTTTTTTATGTACATATATACCCAGAATGATGATTTAAACATTTGAAAAACATTTTAAATTTAGGTTTATATAAATATTTACTACTCACTAATTTTACATAGTGTACAAATTTTCAACGAATGGAAATGAACACTAATTGAAAGAGACATTTTTTATGTACAATGAGAAAAATTGGGACAGACAAAAAGAAAATGATATTCTTCTTCAGTGTCTCATTTACAAAGAGTACATTGCCTTTCATTAAATATATGCTGTTGTAATGTCCCTTGCTGCATGTACCCGTAACTTTCAAGAAACCAGCTCCAAATTTTCACATAATGGATCAGAAAACATTTTTATTGATGCAGTAGATATCCTCTCCAGTTATGTTTTATAAAATTGGTAACACACTGTGCCAGACAATCTAATTCGAGTCAAAGCTCTTGGCTGAGAATATTTTTATGATTATACATTATTCTAAAATCCAGTTAATGGGCATGTTTTTGTGACTCCAAACACTATTTTTGAAACATTATTGACTGACACTCAAAACTCAGTAACAACAGACAGTGTTTTAAACCTTTGAATTTCTAACGGCCTTCTTTGAAGAACACACTGTGAGTTTCATTTTGTTCATAGGCTCTAAACTGTGTAAAGTTGAAGGATTTTACTTACATGTCATAAAATTCTCAGTTTAGGGACTGATAAGTGTGAGCAAGCAGTATAGACCAGGTCCCGAGGTTATAAAACTTTTTTCATGCTCAGCTGAGTTGAGCATGAAATTTTACTTGCTAATAAATAGCAAATTACTGATAAGTACAGTTGCTTTCTTGCTCAGTTTAGCTGAGTATGGAATTTTCTCTACTTATAGATATGAAAATGCCAACACGAGTTGGCATTTTCATATTTATCAGCAGAGAAAATTTCATGCTCAGCTGAGTTGAGCAGGAAAAAAGTTTTATAACCTTGGGGCCTGGGTTAGAGGTTATAAAACTTGAGTATAATCTCAAACTCAAAACAAAGCACACTGATTGGCTGCTTCCGAGCATGTGCTCGGAAGCAGCCAATCGGTGTGCTTTATTTTGAGTTTGAGAATGTACTCAAGTTTTATAACCTCGGGACCTGATCAGACTGCTCTTTCTCATGGATCAGTCTGATCAGGGTCTACAATGTTTGCTATGCCATTTACATCTTTTGGACATATTACTGACTCGTAAATCCAAACTATATCAATTTAGGTGTCCAAATTTCGGAATTTTTTACAATAACTTCAGCCAATGGAAACCTCACAAATAAAATTATATCTCATAGTGCAAAGGTCATCATGCCATAAATGGTCATCATCTTTATGTAAAAGAACACACTGTAAGCTTGTTTCATTGGGTTCACTGGCTGCCCACTTTATAAAGGTGAAAGGTCGCATGTCAATATCAGATGTCCACATCCATTGCTTGGTTTTGGCAACAAATGTTCCACTTGTCCACCATCCTGTAGCATCTTTGTATGCTGAAACAAAATGAAAATAATTTCCTGATTAGGCATTTTTGAAAGGCTCTTAACCTTAAAGCAGATTAAGCACATAGCAAAATTTCTGTCTGGAAAATTTCAAAAAAACGGTTTGTTCAAACTAGATCCACCTTGTATTGAAAATTCAAACACTAGAGGGCAAACAGTGTAGGTCCAGATGAGGCAGCTCATTATGAACTGTCTTATCAGGATCTGTACTGTTTGCAAATGCAAGGGTTAATGCTATTATGGAACTGTACAGTTCTCTTATGGCTTTGTAAGGGGATTTAACCTATGGCTACATGACTTGGACATGCCAAAGAGCTGATTAGGTTTGCTGACCTTGACCTTCTTTTATATAGGTCACAGAAATCATATTACATTTCATAATAGTCACATAAATAGAAGTAAAATATCCCTTGAACCATGGCCAGTGGATGGATTTTGACCAAACTTGTATATATCATTGGAACAAGGCAAAGAACACATTATTTTTTGGTGACCTTGGCCCCATTCTCAAGGTTGCTGGAAGACTTTACAATGTTGTTATTTCTTAACATCCATGGTAAACAGCTATGGTCATGTCATATTCCTGGGCAGTACTAAGTGCACAGACTTTTACCAGTAACTGACCTCTGCCCTTCTTTATCAGCGGAAGGGGAAATGAAAGCAAGTTGTGGGACTGGGTATCGAACCTGGGACCTCTAGCTAATGAGTCAGACGTGCTTCTGACTGCGCCACGCGGCCTGGCTAGATTAGTCAAAGAGATAGTTAAGATAAAGAAAAAAAGAACTAAAATTTTCAACTCACCAATATTGTTTTTTATTAGGAAAGTAACAATATAATGTTCCTTTAGAGAGCCCAGTGCAACCATGTCACTGTCAAAAGCTGCACAAAAATCTCTAGCCTCATACCACGTGGTATTGAATGTGGAAAACATGTAACAATATGGCCACCTTTCCAGCGTCACAAAACCCTCAGGGCATGATTTCATTGGATAAGATATTCCACGTTTTGTTGCTTGTTTAGCCACATCTTCTGACATTAAAGTTTCAATTTTTCTGACACCACGTAGAACTCGCGTAGACAGGGCTGCCATATCTCTTGTCAGTCTGTTCTGAATTCTTCTCAGTTTCTTTGATAAGACTGTCACTACTGGAATGTATTCTGATGGTATTTCTATCTTTTCTTTTGAAGATCTTTTTGACCTTCTTCCATAGTTACTGCTGCCTTGGCAACTGTTGCTAGGAGACAAGGACAGTGTATAGTTACATTCATTTACTGTCACCTCACAAGAAGATTCCCCATCACTTATTCCATTGAAACAATACATTAGAATTATTGATAGTAATATCAATTCCATTTTTATCCGTAATATTTCCATCTTCTTTAGCAAGTGTTATACTACCCAGCAGTTCATATTAATCCTTCAAGCACCAACAATTTGCAAAGAATATAAAAATCCAGAAGAGTTGGCTGAATCTACAATGTTTGCCCTCTTGTCTGTAATTATGTTTTCAATATTAAAATGCTGAGACGAAAAATAAGTTTAAATTTTGCACTTTTATATTTTAATAAAAAAAAAGCAGACAACAAAATTTATGTCTGCAATGCAGACGCAAATTTTTGTCATCTGCTTTTTCGGCACTTTAAGGGTTAATAATAGAATCATACTTATTGCTTTCAGTGGTCGAGATGTTGGTCTATATTCCTCATGTTTATTTTTTTTTTTTAATTTTCGCAAAAGTATTGAATTTTCAACTTTATCCTCTATGTTACTGCACTCATTATCATACACTTATCCACTTCTGAATAAACTTTTCCTCTCCTCATGTTTCAGAAAGAAATTTCTAGTACATTTTTCATGGTAGTCCTCCAGAAATTAAAGCGTATTAATCTTCCATATGTCACCATATCTAATTCAAAAGGAGAAAAGAAAGCACAAAACAACACTAAGAATGGACCTGTTCAACTTTTTGTATCATCCAATCTGGCATGCACAATCACACACAATATCATTTCTTCATTAATTAGCTTGTTGAATTCATAATGAGCATGCTAAGAGTGAACAGAACAAAAATGCCGAAACTTCAAAGATAATTGATGGATGTTAATAATTAACAAATGTATTACAGCACATTAAATAAACGCAACTTATGCTTTTTAAGTTTAGATTAAACTGCAAATGTAAAAGTATTCTGTGTGCTTTGGTCCTGATTAATAGTTGCCTTACTTACTAGAAACATTAAAACACCTCAGTCATTAATTTATATTATATTTTTGATTTGTCCATATTTAAGTTGGGACATGTCCGTTTGTCCTCTCAAGGAGTTGATACATAAAACTGTTGGGAGACAGTGAGGAGCCTTATCAGACTGCTCATTTGGAGCAGGCTGGTCTGTGTTGGTGCTGCTTGTTCAGGTATTTTTGTCCAAATAGTAAGGATTAATGCAGAATGATCCAAGTCACCCAGAAAAATTGCCTTATGCCACTTTCAAAGACAGCTGATCAGTAAAAGCTTTATTGTTATTTGATCATTATCTTCACTGTTGACAACAGCAATTTGTAGATTTGATAGAATCTACATGGCAAAACTCAACAATTTTGATGCACAGGCTGATCAGTTCTTTGCTGAGCTCATAAAATTATTGCAGACTCACAAATGACATAGGTTGTAAGAATGTTTTTATAGATTGATTGAATCTTGCATTAGCCTATAACAGTAATGAGCCATAATATTTGAATAGATCGTGTAGACTCTGATCAAAAGAGCAGTCTGATCAGGACATGCAATATTTGCCTTTTTGCTAACATTTTTTGGACAAACATTAGCTGATAGTAAAATCAACTTGCTCATTAGAATTAGAATAATATAAGGTTATTAGTTTAGGTGCCCAGTTTAAAGTATAATTAAGGCGAATAATAACACTTTCAGGGGGAGCAACTCTCAGGTCATTTCAATTTTGCCTCCTTTCTCAATGGAGGTCAATTCATGAAAGAATTTGCTCCTAGAGGAGCAAATTCTTTCCTTTTAAGAAAGGCCACCCTTTTGGAAAGGCTTTATCCTCCAGAAAAGAATACAGGAAGTCATGAAAGTTGTTTCCCTTTATAAAAATGGCGGGAAAATCTGAAGGTGTACCCATTAACCTTAAGTTAAGTTAGGTTTATTGGTTAGTTAAGGCTGAATGTTATTTTTTCTCGTGATGTAGCCAATAAGAAAATTTCTATAAGCTTATTGAGGTTTAAGTTTGGCTCATTAATATGCGGTAAATCTTTGAAATGGTATGCTGCTACAGGGTGTAAACATCGTGCTCAACTTGTAATGCACCCCAGGCACGTAGCTCTTTTTTGTTTTGTTCGAAATTCTTCATGTGTGGATACCACCGTTAGGTGATTTAAAAGCTTATTCATTGAGGAACGTGTCACTGCTAAATATTATACCAACCTAAATTATGATAAACGGATACAAAATAGTTGCATCTGTTTACTGTTGTTCAAATTCTATAAAGTCATTAAGTTGAGATATGGTATAACAGGATATTTTTTACATGCAATACTATGTAGCAATCTACGTAAGAGCAGCTGTCAACAAAAATGGTGGCATAATTAAATCTAAATTCTTGTTAAATATAGCCCTTATACCCCCATTCCACTGGATGACGCTTTGACTGCGCTCTTGCCGATCATGGCGCTTCTTCAAATTTTCGAAATCGCTGCAGAGGCGTAGGCATTTGCCAAAACTTGGAATTTGTGCGCTTCCAGTACGCTGCCAGAACGCTTCTAATACGATCTCGCCACGCTAGTCACGATTCTGCTGCGATTTAGCTGCGCTTCTGCTACGCTTAACGGACTTATAGGGTGCTTCTAATACGCTGCCACTGCGGCAAAGGATTTCAAGCTATGCTTGATCTACGCTTATTACGATGCATTTGGGATCATGCTATGACCTAAGTGCTGGAGCTACGCTCATGCTGCGCTTGTGTTGCGCTTTGTAACCGCTTCAATCTGTATTAATCGGCGGAGAATCGGGTTCAGCAGCCTTCAAACAATATTGATAATATAACAATTCCAGTGGCTATGATCCAGCTGGCAATCATGAGCTAGTGACTTCGAACAACTCGTCTTGTTCTTCTTGCTGTTGAGCCTCAACTGGGGCCTTTGCCCGGCATTCTGAAGGTCGCCTTTCTGGCTCAGTTTAGAGAGCAAGAGCCTGGC
This sequence comes from Ctena decussata, assembly GCA_963989385.1. NCBI lineage: Eukaryota > Metazoa > Mollusca > Bivalvia > Lucinida > Lucinidae > Ctena > Ctena decussata. The sequence continues at coordinate 56,420,764 of OZ022505.1, forward strand.
CCCCCTGTCAAAAGCAGAAGGCAAAATCCACACCCAGGCCTGGTCAGGAGACTATTTTCACGCAGCCTGTACCGCAGAAGAGGGTATTCCAACTCCTGCTCCGGACATCTTGAATGAAACGTGAGGATCGAGTTATGAAAAGTCGTGGAAAAGCGGCGTTTTCATGCCCAGATCGCCATAAGAGCAGAGGAAACGCAGATAAAGCACCAAGAGCGCAGGGGAAGCGGGGTGGTTGCGCTATTCATAAATTATAGAGTCGCAGAGGAAGCGGCAAGAGCGCAACGGGAGCGCAAAGAGCGTAGAAGAAGCGTAGCTGGGTCACAGACGAATCTCACGGGGCTGTCGGCACAATCCCGCTGCGCTGGTGCTGCGTTGCTCCCGCTGCTGCTGCGTTCATGAATTTCGAGCTACGTTCTTACTATGCCTTCATTGCGCTTTGAGTCCACAGTGCTTCCGCTACGTAAATTTTGAGCAGAGTCAAAACAAGCGCCGTGACTTGGCGATCATGCCGCTTCTGATACGCTTTCACTGCGACCTAGAAGCTTCTCCTGCGCTGCTGCAGCTTCTGCTACGATTCATGGCGCTTTTCCAAAATTTCTGAGCGCAGTGGAAGGCCCGTCCAGTGGAATGGGGGGTATTATCATACACGATTGGGTAAAGGTTGGGATAGATGGAAAATAATCTCACTTTTGGCATACAGTGCATTTTACAATTGCAAAGTGACTCAAAGAAAATTGTTCTTGAGTATCTGTTTTTCAAAAAATTAACTTATGACTATTGCTAGCTTTATCTGAACTAAAAGTAAAAATCTCCAACAGAAGCAAAGTTGAAGTTCAAAACTTAACAACATATCCAACAACCACAGACACCATTACAACTTGGCTATAAGAGGTTTACCCCCCACCCCCAAAGGAAGACTTTTTTGTTTGCAATGATGTCCTGTTTGCTTCCATGGATGAAGAATCCCTTTCAAATGGGAAGCAAATTCTTTTCTTTTTTTTCAGATTTAAACCCATTTGAAAAGGGAGGCAAAAATAAGAATGGAACTGTTGCTTTCCTTGAAACTACATAGGGTACTCATTCACAATGATAACTAACTGATTTTTTTTTTCTGTTTGTTTCTTTCAGCCTGGTGTAAGTACTAGATATTATTTGAGTGGTACCATAATATTTTGTCAAAAGGCATGGAGTGCAGACTTTAATCACGCTGCTCCCAAGAGCAGTCTGAGCTGAGTCTATAATGTTCTGGCAAAATGCTCAAGGGTTTTTGTTATGGTGCAGCTCAACATAAATGAAAATAACCTTCACCTTTTTGCCTTCAGAGTATGGTGATGGTCCACAATATATATCATATTATACCATAATTGGGACACCTAAAAATAATTAACTTTCCGTTTGTCCCAAATGGAAAGTTAATTATTTTTGGGTGTCTCAATATGCAATATTTAAACATACATGTAATTGGTGTGATTACCTGGTGATGGGTGCTTTCTTATGGGATAATCAAAGGTTCATACTTATTATATTGAAGAAGTTAGGTAATTTATTTATTTATTTATCATTACTTTCTTGTTAGAATTATTATTTTGCAAGACTTGGTAAGCAAAAAATGGAAATTATAGAAAGAATTTGATGAATTTTATATTCGTAGAACATGAGTATCATAATTTTACGACATAAATTTTCCCTTTACATTATGTTGCCATTTTACTAGGCAGTGTAAGAAATGGACTTGCTTGCCATAAACCTGGCAAGAGCTGCATAAGGCGAGTACTATAGTATGGTGCCCTGTAACACTTTGCTTACGACATGCAAAAGTTGCACTTTCAAAAAAAACTTTCCTGTAGTTGTGCATTGCAAAGTGAAATTTGCCTTGCTTATATGACATGAAAACAAAAAGTGCTAATTAAAGAGCACTGTGTTTATGCAATGCTGTGTAACAAAAAGATCTTTGTGAGAAGTAGCTCCAGAAAGGCTACATAGCGCTATGAAGCCCTTTTTCATAGCGTGCAGTTGCATAATCATTTGCTACAAAGCGCTCTGTAGCACTCGCCTTATGCAACACGTCCTCGTGTTGTTAATATATCTACATTCTCGGAGCTGATGGCTGATGATAACTGTATGAATATACATACTGTATTAATCCTATTAAATGCCCAGAGGCATTGCTCTTCCAAAAGCGGGGTGGTGGGGGGAGGGAGGTGGAGTACTATTTGGAGCCTTAACTGTGGTAAATCAGCCAATGCTAAAATACCTGTAATGAAGCGTAATGTGAATAGGTATACTTTCAGAGGAAGCAACTGTACTATTTTTGGCCTCCATTCTCATTGGGGGTCAGCTCTAAAAGGAAAGAATTTGCTTCTCTTTCCTTTAAGAGCAGACTCTATTTGAAAGAGCTACCTCATGCAGAGAATCTGTACAAGTTAATATAAAACTATTTTCAGAAAAGAGATGAGGCATTTATTAGAGCAGGGGCGTTTATTAGGATTAGTATTGGCTTCTGTCCCTGTTTTCATTTTTTTGCTATAGATGGGTATGTGGTATATATGAGCAAAAAGAGAAATTCCTGAACTATCTTGCATTGCAAAATTTTGACTTTCCTTCAGTGCAGATTTTATAAAAGGGAGATATTCAGTTATAAGTATAGGAATAAAAAGTGATAAGTGTTTTTCTCTCAGTATTAATGTTAAAAGCATCAACTTTGTGCTGATAGAAAATAATGACTTCAGCAACATGGCTTTTATATATGAAATTTGATTTTTCATTATCTGTTAAAGTTTCATATACATTAAATTGATCAATTTTCTTAATAGAATATTGAAAACTATGAAATAAGTTTTCTTTCACACCAGTTATGTCAAGTCACTACCATAGTTTTTGTAAATATACAAACATCCATTATTTACAGGATTCCATTTGCAAACAGCCTTCCATTATCACCCTTCATCGTCCTGGTATGACTGAAGAACAGTACTGTTGAAAAGGATGTAAAATCGCAAGTCATCCATCCGTTCAGCACAAACAGTCATGGAGTCTCTTCCATAGTCAAATTTGGACTGAGCCATGACAGGACAAAACATGCAAAGTGGCATGTGCGGGATTTGAAAACTCAAATCAGTCTAAACATCTGCCCAGTCTTACCAGAGTCTTTGCTGTGCACTTAAAGGGTAGCTAAGGGTCTAAGCTACCTCCATGGCAAAGAAAAGACTCTGATTAGACTGGGCCGATACCCAGGTTGATCTGAGTCTTTGCTGGACGCATATCCCTCCTTGTTTTTATTGTTGTGTCATGGCTCATATTCATTAAGTTGTCCCTAGCCCTAGATAAGGAGTATTGGATGATAATTGTGGGCTAATTTTGATATATTTATATTTTTTATATTTTCTTTCAAAATCATGCATTAATGTGACCCATCATGTGATCCACCTCATTGAGGTGGTTCACATGAGAGGTCACAATGCATGTTTTAATGCAAATTAAAACAGAAATTAAAATTAATTAATTAAAATTAATTATTAGCAGCTACTCCATCTTGTCTATAGTTTTACAGATGGAAAGCAGTCATAGTAGATCCTGATCAGACTGCTGCAAATGGGCATACTGTTTATACAGACAGGCTGTCCTTATTTTAGTGTCTATGAGGTTGCATAATTTTATGGCCATAATTATGTCTTTGCTAGGCTGGAGTTGGCCGACTGACCATGCGGGACGATGAGCGGTATGGTTACATCGACATCACCATTATTGACAACGCCATCCCTGAAGATGAAAAATTCTTTGTTGTGACCCTACTTAACCCCTCAGGAGGAGCTGCTCTGGGTGTAGGGTCCACGTTGACAGTAATGATTGACCACTCAGATGGAGCATTTGGGGTCTTCCAGTTTGCAGAGAATTCCCTAGGGGTTCAGGCTGTAGAATCAGGGGACACAAGTTACACCATTACACTTATACAGGTAGTATTACTTAAACATGTTCCTATGTTGTTTAATGTATTCATTCCATTATAAGACAGAACTCCTCCCTAAGACAGAACTCCTCCCTTCCAAAACAGTCACACAACTTACAAATCTAGATCCATCCAAAATGATCTAAAAAATCTAAATTCATCTTACCAAAATAATCCCCAAAAACCCAGATCCATTTCACAAGACAGATCTATATTTTGGGATTGTCTTGGAAGAGAAAAACCTACAGCCCTGGATCCAGGGGGTGGGCTTTGGGGCTTCAGCCCCGCCATCTGGGTTTCTGTGTTATGTATAATATGTAGGTTCAAGATAATAAGGAGAATCTGCTGACAGTTTGAAATAATTCATGCATGTGGTTAGATTAAAATAGATATTGTGACAACTTAATAGAATTGCCTCGGCGAGATGATTCTAATGAGATGTCACAACATGTACGTAATTAGAGAAAAATACTATCGAAAATTCTCATCAAATTGATATTGATTCCTAATTATGTCATATATTTAAAGCGCCCCCCCCCCCCCCCCCCCCCCCCCCCCCCCACACACACACACAATACATCTCAGCACCTCCCAGCTCCACCAGTTATCCAGATCCCCAGTGAGAAGGGAGGCAAAAATGAAAATGGCAGAGTTGCTTCCCTTGAAAGTGTAAACCCATTTGCCTTAAACTGCATTTTACCTTTTAAGTTAATCAACAGCAGTTTTAAAATAGGAAAAAAAAATTATCAAAAGCATTATCAGTCCTGGTATCAACTCATGCTTTGCATTAACTCTTTAAGCCCCAGTGACTCAATTAGCAAAAATTTGCAAACAGCGTAGATCCTTATGAGGCGGCTCATAATGAGCCGCCTCATCTAGATCTACACTGTTTGCCCTCTAGTCTTTGAATTCTCAATATAAAAAGTCTTGGACAAGGCATTTTTTTAATTTTTGCAGACGTAAATTTTGTCGTCTGCTTATTGGTAGTGAAAGAGTTAAAAAAAAAGTTCTTACTGGGCATACAGGGGAATGGAAATTATATCCAGTATCTAAAAATGCTGTTTCAAAATTAACCTGTAAAGCACTAGAAAAGCAGATGACAAGTTTTGCATCTGCAAAGTTTGAAAATAAAAAAAAGTTTCATTCAAGTTACATTATATTGAAATATTAAATACAAGATGGCAAACACTGTAGATCCAGATGAGTTGGCTCATTATGAGCCACCTTTTCTCGATCTAACCTGTTTGCAGTTCAACCACAGTCAAACCTGTCTTAAGCAAGCACCCAAGGGAAGGGAAAAACCTGCTTGCATAAGACAGGTGCTTGCTTAATAGAGGTCAGTTTACACTGAAGATGCTACTTTGGGATATTAGATTTTGGCCTTTCAAGCCTAGGTTTTGCTTAATAGAGGTGGGCCTTAAGACAGGTTTGGCTGTACATGTACTTTTGCTTTTTAGCGCTTAAAAGGCTTTTCAGTGTGTAAACTGGGGCCGTATTCATAAAGCCATTTAAGTCGTTGCTATGCGGTTGCTAAGGCTAAATATCTATAAAGGAGGTGCCCTACAACTATGAAATTTGCTCTGGAGGAACAGTCTTTGTAAGACTGTTCCTCCAGAGCAAATTTCATAGTTGTAGCAAATCTCCTTCAAAGGAATTTAGCCTTAGCAACAGCATAGCAACCACTTAAGTCGTTTTATGAATACGGCCCCTGACTTGATATTTTTAATAGATTGAAAGGACAGAAGGCTCTATTGGTGAAGTCGATGTGCAGTGGGAAGTGACCGGGGACCAGAACAATGATATCGTAGACCACAACGGCACTGTGACATTTGGACATAACATGCTCACAGCTGATATAGGGTTAAAGGTCAGAGGGGACATAATTCCAGAACTGGATGAGTTGTTTGTTGTTCACCTCACAGCTGTGTCCAAGGTAAAGTTGCTTGTGTAGATAATAAACTGAATTTGGTTGTAGTATTTTGCAATGCTTCATAGAAAGTAAACGTTATTTTAGAAACCATTAAAATTTTGTCCATCCCATGAATTATAGTATGACAATAATTTGCATTCAGAAAATTTTCTTCAATTCTAAAGAGACCTACAAAATTCAGGGTTACAAGCACAGTCAGGGGAAAAGCATCTGAAAATTTATTTTTTCCAGGTCAGGGAAGAAGCCAGGGAATTCGGAAGAGATTTGAGACATCAGAAAATGGTCAGAGACTTTCAAAGTTAATGGCTATGGCAGTATTCAGAAACTATACTTATGGTTTCAGCTCATGGAGAACATACATTCTTTCAGGAAAGACATTCCATGCAGACAAATTTATCTCTCTCCTCATTGGGGGAGAAAAATAAACCACAATTTCAAATGAGACCAGTAGCACTGTTAAAGTGAAGAGAATAATCAGTTTTTAGGGTCTCTAAAGGATATGAAATATAACAAACATCAGGAAAAAGCCAGGGAAAAGTATCAGAATTTGAAGTGGAGGATGAGTGGCAAGCATAAAATTACAGATGGGAATAGGTTTTGATTATGCAATGTTTCAGAAACATGCAAGATGACCGTTTCCCAATATCAAAATTCACAATACCATAGTGTGATGAAGTTTACTGTATTGGGACACTTAAAATGATTAATTTTCCATTTGGGGACAAGTGGAAAATATATATTATTTAAGGTGTCCCAAAATTTAGGCACATTATAGTATTATTTTTTGCATGACATTGTGTAGATTTCATTAATTCTTTGTTACAGGGTTCACTGGGAGAAGCAAGAAAACTAAGGTCTGAAGTGACAATATTAGCTAATGATGACCCCTATGGAGTGTTTATCATACCTGAGACCCAGAGGCCAAGAATGGTGGCAGAGTCAAATACTGGTGAGTATATTTTACCTCTCACCTATTTATAGTTTGATATTCCAAAGTTCCACCAAATTACAGTGTTAAAATAAAAATTATAAGCATTGGGACAGAAATTCCAGATCTGACTGATTAGGGTCTGAACTGTTTGGAATTCAGCCAATAATTCAGTTGTACTATAAATAGCGCATCCTATGATGAAGTGAGGTTTGAGCCATCTCATGAGAAAATTGGTCTTAAGATGTATAGACAAATCTCCAAGGGAGACCCATTTGAATGTGACTGTTTCTACTGTAACAGGTAGGACAACACGAAACCCTGAAAGTTCCCTCTCATTGAAAACAAAGTGGGAAAAGATGGAGATTTATCCATTTACAGTTAAACTGACGGGTACACTTTCAGGGGAAGCAATTCTGCCATTTCATGTTGGCCTCTCTTCTACATGGAGTTCAACTCTTAAAGGAAAGACTTTGCTCTCCTAGGAGCAAATTATTTCCTTTAAGGGTAGATAACTTTTTGGAAGAGTTTTGTTGGCTGGGGAAGCAAACAGGAAGACATGAAAGTTTTTCTTCGTAAGAAATGGCGGAAAATCATGGAGATGAATACATGCAACTTATTAAGTCCAGTTTAAAAGCTAAATGATAAATACATAACAACACATTTAATATGATAACATAAAAAAAATCTAATGCTGTAACCATTAGGCTATGAAGATTACTGAACTATAAAGTAAAATTTGCAACTTGCGCCTTAAATGCTCATTTATTTTTCAGCTGTATCCTTGACAATGCAACGACTATTTGGTACATATGGCAGTGTAGAAGTAAGTTTTACCACGCTACAACCGACTGAGACATACCCCTTCATCCCCACAACAGTACCAAGGGCCAATACCAAAGACTACAAGATGTCTTCTGGTTCTGTTCTATTTGGGTCGGGTCAAACTGTGGCGACCTTTGACATTGAGATTCTGGATGACACAGAGCCAGAAGAAGATGAAGCCGTATATGTGAGGTTGACAGGAATAGAACTGATAGTTGCTGCTCAAATAAGACCTGGTAAGTTAGATCTTGCAGGATGGGTGCTGCGGCAGGGGAGGGGGAGAGAAATAATGGTCTTTGACCTTCTTTATAATAACCAGCCCGAGAATGCTGAAACTGTTATGTGAAGTTGATGAGAATAAAATTTGTAGTTGCTATTCGTATTAGGCCAGGAAAGTTTGAGTTAGGGGAGAGGCAGTGGGGAGGTTGTGAAAGCGTTGAAGTTATGACCTTGACATTGTCATACCACCTGATAAATGGACCACAAGAGAATGAAACATTATATCAGAGGTTGACAAGAATGAAAAATATAGATCTCTGATTAGGCCAGATAAATGAACATAGTTTTAGGGGTTTAAGAGGGTGGGGTGAGCAGAGGGAGGGTCATTACCTTTGACCTTGGGATATGAAGATTCAGAACACAAAGAAGATGAAGCTATATATTTGGACAAGAAGAATAACTTTTGGTTAATATAATAACAAACTCATGCAGTTATTTGAGCCACGACACGAGAAAACAAACAAAGTGCCAAATGCATCCACTGAAGACTCAGATCAGCCTGGGCAGTGGCCCAGTCTGATTAGTCTTTGCTGTGCACTTAAAGGGTAGCTAAGGGTCTAAGCTAGCTCCATACGGACAGCGAAGACTTTGATCTGACTGGGTTCTCATGTTATATTTCAGTTGACATGTCCCCCAGACTTGGTTTTGACTCAGAGACCTTTGCTCAGGTTATCATAGGATATAACGACAATGCCAATGGTGAAATAGTGTTGTCCCCAGACAATCCTACTGTTCTTGAGAACACAACACAACCATTTCTTTTTGTTACAAGATATGGAGGAGTGTTCGGAGAGGTAAGATAAGCTTTTGTTTGTTTCTAAGGGTACAGTGCAGTCCAGTAATTATGCTATGTTTGGGATCCATTGTAATCAAGGGCGTAGCTACCTATACGGCAAATACGCAAGTGCATATTGAAATTTTGTCAAAATTGACAAAATTTCAAAACGCACCTGCATATTTGCATGCTGAATATTTATAAAATAGACAAGATTTCAATACCAATTGCCAAAGTGGCTGAAATACTAGCTTTACCTTCAAGAAGTAGAGAATAAAACATGGTTGTGCGTATTATGAAATTGCCCCTAGTTACGCCCCTGGTAATAAATGCATAATGTTGTATGTGAATAGACTTATATTGAGACTACACTACAATGTAAGGATAACTCCATCATTCCTTAATTGCAAATCAAATATTATGCTTTTGGTACATATCAGTGAACCCAGCGCACACATAACATCGAATTGACATCCTACTGATGTGGATGCAATGTCATTATGTTGCATTGACATCAGCACAACATCATTTCAATGTCCTGTGCCTGCTGGGAAATAGCAGTATTGCTTTTTGGCTAACTATTTTCATAAGAGCTGGAATTTTGATTCGGAATGAAATAGCATGTTTACTAGGGTTGATTGGAAAACACAACGAAAAAGGGTCTGTTAGACTGCTAAATATATTAAGTAATCACTTTACTCCTGGGGAAAATGTTGACCTAGTCTAAAATGACTGTGATGTCCCAAATGTGATGCCAAAACAGTTTGTCAAATCTCATTTGCTGTTTTCTTGAAAATAAATCAAAATATTTGTAGCCTTATGGTCTTTCCAATACTCTGCAATGATCCAGATACAAAGGGATAAAAAGAAATAATTTAGGGATAATTATATATATTTCTTTACAAAAGCTTAAGTTGTGAATTCTCATCAGAACCGTCTCAGACGGTTCTAATGAGGGGTCACAACATATGCTTTTGTTGAGAAATAAGAAAATTATCTCAGAATTATCCTCAAAACCCCACCTTATCTGAAGCTCTGACTTGGGTTAATTTTTCCATGCAACTGCTCCAGAGCTCTAGATAAGAGGGAGTATTTGATGATAATTAAGGATAATTTCTTTTATTTCTCATCGAAACCATATGTTGTGACCCCTCATCTGAACCGTCTCATCGAGACGGTTCAGATGAGGGGTCACATCATATGTTTTTATGCAGAATTAACAAAAATTATCCCTAATTATCACCAAATACTCCCTCTTATCTAGAGCTCTGACTGCTCCCTTTCTTTACACTGTATCACTTAAATTGAATGAAAGTTATCAAAATGTATTGTTTTTATCAGGTCACAGTTACCTTTGAGGTTATGGAGGGAACAGCACTCGCTGGCCTTGACTATCTGGTGACCTCTAACCAGGTGACCTTGAGGAGAGGGGAATCATCTGCACCATTACCAGTAACAATTATAGATGATGTTATTCCCGAGTTTTCAGAGACATTTACAGTTATCCTGAACGAAGTTTCTGGTGGAGGAGTGCTGGGCACCATTACACAGACGAATGTCATAATTGATGTTTCGGATGATCCTAATGGAGCATTTGGTATGCTGTTTTAATTATAAGCCGCAGGCCTCAAAAATGGTACTTTACCTTTAAAGTGCCAAAACTAAAAATAGTTGATTTGCAAACAGGGTAGATCCAGATGAGGTGGCTCATGATGAGCCATCTCATCTGGATCTACACTGTTTGCCCTAAAGTCTTAAAATTTCAATATGATATAGCTCAGACAAAACATTTTCTTTTTAGTTTTTTCAGACACAAATTTTGTCGTCTGCTTTCTTGGTGAACACATATGTAAAGTTGGTCAGAGCAGCCTTTCTCTTCACACATACCATGTTTGGACTTCAGGAAACTACAAGCACATTATAAAGACTCTGGCTAGACAGACTAGTCTATACACAGATATATTGAGCTTCCTTTGGCATGGTGCAGCTCAGTTATGGTCAGCTTTATTTTCGGAGAGTACCGTATATTAAAAGATCGGGAAATGGTTCTAGCCTTTGTCCCAGTGATGAGAATCATGAATTTTGAAACTTTGTGAATATTCCAAATAAATTTTGTGAATACACATAGAATAAATTTTGTGAATACAAATATATGTCTACATGCACACCAGTGGTATTCACCTGCATAATGCATATACAGACTGCATGTGTAAGAATCATTTTTGCATTTGAGTTTAATATTAAAAAAAGTTTCCTCCAGAGGTAGCTGTTTGTGCATTTATAAGACTTATCAGAAATACAGCCTAAGGTATTACCCACTTTGAGAAAAGAATCAGTCATAGTAGATTGTTTTATTATTCATATTTCCTAGAATTCCTGGTCACTGGTATAACCGTGGAAGAGCCTGAGGATCTTCCAGTCAGCATCAACGTTACTGTTGTACGTACAGGTGGGACACTGGGAGTTGTCACCCTTGACTGGGTAGCCATGTTGGATGGTAAGTGAAGTGTATTCCTTAAATTATGGCCAGGCCACGTAACTCAGTCGATTGCGCATCTGACTCAAGAACCAGAGATCCCTGGTTTGATACATGATCTGGCTACTTAACTTAGTTTCTTCTTCTGCTGATTCAAGAAGGGTAGTTGTCAGTAAGGGGCAAAAGTATGTGCACTTAGTACTGGTTACTGCTTAGGAGGTCTAAGCCTGTCAGGAATAGTGTGGGTAGGTTAACTGACCGTCCTGTACCGTGGATGTAAAGCAACAAAACAACAACAACAACAAATTCCAAAATTAAAGAGGCATAGCATTATAAGTGGATAGCATTATATTGAGACTGAACAACCAAGGAATACAAGGCAAAGTATTATACATGTATGCTCATTTGCCTTATATTCCTTTGTTGTTTAACTCAGTGGGAGTCATGACCTGATGTAAAAAGGTAAAAGTTTCTTATAGCCTAGTGGCTGTAGGGACAGTAGAGGTGAGGCCCAGTGTATCTTGGGCACAGAATATGATTGACAGAGCCCAGCTCTGTCCCTATCTTATCTTATCCCTCTGCTCCGCTATTCTGAAGAGGTACCCATTTACTGCTGGGTTGTCAGAGAGAGTTTTCCAGTTGCCAGATTGCCAAGCCAGGGTTTGAACTCACACCCTTCTGACACTCTAAACCATATTAATAACAGAGTCACTCTAAACACTTGACCATGGCACTTCTCTAATAGTGTTACATTTACATGTAAACCTGTCCAGTGGCTACCTCTCTTAAGCAAGCAGCCTGAATTAAGCAAGCATGTATGCAGTTCCCAAAACAGGCAAATATATTGAATTTTGCCTGTTTGAAGCAAGCACCTGTCTTAAGCAAACAGATTTTGATTATCCCTTAGGTACTTGCTTAATTAAGGTTGGACTCTATATCTAAAATAGTCTGATAATGAACAGCATATAATGAACAGTGATATAATGAATAGTGTGCATTGTATGCGTTGCATTAAATAGAGGATCTTACATGAGTGCTCATGTATTATTGAATTTATTAAACGAGTTGGGGAAAATGATAAGATGCGAGGCTTTGCCGAGCATCTTATCATTTTTACCGAGTTTAATAAATTCAGTAATACAGGAGCACGAATGCAAGATATTATTTATCATATGACACTAAAATTGCATTTTATTAGCAAATTTTGCACTAAAACGTCACAATTTCGCCATTAGAAAACGCGACGTTTTTATGGATGTCAACGTATAACGTCACAACGTAATTTGCATATTTAATCCACTAGTGGATTATCGTTTTTAATGCATGGCTTTATTCTCAGATGCGACGTCATATGATAAACAACAGTCTTTATAGCAAAAAAAAATCAAATAAAGAAAAAAGCACAGGTGTATAGATGCACAGTAAAAATGTTAAAATGAAATGAAGTTACAGACTATTTCTAAAAGTACTTCTTTTTTCCGCTCTTAATGCCATTTTTGTATTCTCTTTCAGGTGGCATAGCTCTTGAAGATATCAACCCCTCCTCTGGTTCAGTGTACTTTGTCAGTAATGAAGTGGGAAGACAGATCTTGATCAGAGTATTACCTGATGATTTACCAGAAGGAAATGAGGTATTTTTAACCATAGTGGTGGGTCAATGATCAGTTATAATCAAAAGTCAGTTAATGCAACTGTAAAATTTATAATCGATTATAATTAGAAACAAATACATTCCCTGAAAACTACAAAAAGTACTATACATGTAATGGAGATATAATTATTGATGTAGATTGTCTCCAAGGATATAGGCAGGATATGAGAACGGGCTATTCACTCTGGAATACTGACCTTTTGTAGTAAAACATTTTGAACACTCCTTATCAACTCATTTGTGTTGTATTGTATTGCATTGTATTGTATACTACTGCTTTCAGGATATTGAGATCAAACTGCTGACAGCCAGTAATGGGGGCAGGATCATTGGAGACAGAGGGGTATTTACCCTGACTATACCATCTAATGACAACCCTCATGGTATGGTCCAGTTTACCGCCAGCAGTTACACTGTAGAAGAAGAGGCCGCAACTAGTGTACAACAGATACCATTGGTTAGAACGTAAGTATGGTTGTTTTTGCTTTTTGCTTCAAATAAGATGAGGATTTGGTAATATTTTGTGGTTAATTTTTCAAATTTTAGGATACATTTTGTTGTTAATATTTAAAATTTCTGTTTCAAAGCATATGACTTGTGTGCTCAGAACTGAAACAGATGTGCAGAGATACTTGTAGTTTCAATGAGGGTACACTGGGGCACTTATCAAAATACAATTCAATTACTAAAATTAAGTTCAGGTATTAGTTTTTGGCCTCCTATAAGATTTGAACAGAAATAGACTTTAATTAGACTGGGTATTTCTCATGTTTTTTTGCCATTTTTACAGGGTAACAAACATTAAGATTCTGGGGCCGTATTTATCAAACGACTTAAGTCGTTGCTATGCTGTTGCTAAGGCTAATTTTCTATGAAGGCGATTCCCTACAACTATGAAATTTGCTCTGGAGGAACAGTCTGAAAAAGACTGTTCCTCCAGAGCAAATTTCATAGTTGTAGGGAATTTTCTTTATAGAAATTCAGCCTCAGCAACAGCATAGCAACGACTTAAGTCGTTTTATAAATACGGCCCCAGGATGACAAAGTCCTTTAAAATAGGGTCTAACCTTAAATGAAAGAATAAATTCTTTTCCTCTAAGAGCTGACTCCCATTAAGAAGGGGATCAAAAATGATAGGAGCCGTGACACAAGAAAACCAACAAAGTGGCTGTGCGCCCATTGCATACTCAGATCAGCCTGGGGATCTGCCAAGTCTGATCAGAATCTTTGTTAAGCACTAAAAGGATAGCTAAGGGTCTTAGCTACTGCCATGCGGACAACGAAGACTCTGATCAGACTGGGTGGATGCCTAGGCTGATCTAAGTCTGTGCTGGGCGCACAACCACTTTGTTGGTTTTGTCTTATCGTTGCTCATAGGTTTGCTTCCCCTGATAGTATATTGACTAAGTGTAACCATTGTTTGACTGTGCTTTATTTCAGAGGTGGAAACTTTGGAGAGCTAAGAGTTTATTACAGTACTTTGGTCCTAGCAGCAATTGCTGAGACACCCGACGGCATTGAAAATGTTCTGGAGTATTTCAGTCAGCCACAGATGGGTAGCAGGGGTATACCTGGGGAACCAGTGGTGGTTCCACAAGGATCTGATCCTACCAGGGTAAGTACCTATTTCTCAACTTTTCAAATTTCAAAATGAGTGACTGGTCAAGATGGGTTGCCAGACACGTTGTATTAAAGTCTTTTTCTGGCCACAAGGGTGCCTGGTCATGACTGACCTAAGGTGCTCTTTTATATAGTGGTGCCTCACTACCATACAGGGCCCAGTTTTTCAAAACTAACGACATCTTTAGTTAATGAGATGTTAAATTTTCAAATGGATTATTCATAAAAACACTGCAACTGTTTTGACAAAAAATGTGGGGAGCTCTTAAAGCTCCTTACAATTTTTCAGCAAAAAATATTAGGGCAATTGATTTTGTGAGTACTTTAAGACTTAATGTATCCTTGACTGACAACTTCATAAAGCTAACAATGCTTTGAACAATCAGACCCAGACTTTCAATTTACTAACTGCTTTTTAGCTCACCTGAGCCATAGGCTCAGGGTGAGCTATTGTGATCACCCAGTGTCCGTTGTGCGTCATCCAGCGTTCGGGGTCAACAATTTGCTTTAAATGACATCTTCTCTGAAACCGCTAGGCCTAGGGCTTTGATATTTGGTATGAAGCATTGTCTAGTGGACCTCTACCAAGTTTGTTCAAATGGTGGCCCCAGGGTCCAAAATGGCCCTGGGGCAGGGGGTCTTGGGTTCAAAACTAAAAAATACTTAAAAATCTTCTTCTCCATAACTGCTTGTCTCAGATGCTTGAAATTTGGTATGTAGCATTGCCTAGTGGTCCTCTACCAAATTTGTTCAAATGGTGACCCCAGGGTCCAAAATGACCCCGGGGCAGGGAGTCCCAGGTTTGATCCATGGAAATACATAGAAAAATATTAAAAAATCTTCTTCTTCAGAACCACTTGGCTCAGATGCTTGAAATTTGATATAAAGCATTGCCTAATGGCCCTTTATCATGATGGCCCCAGGGTCCAAAATGGCCCCGCACCAGGGGGTCCTGGGTTTGAACCATAGAAATACATAGAAAAATATTCAAAAATCTTTTTCTTCAGAACAGCATGGCTCAGATGCTTGAAATTGAATATGTAGCATTGCCTAATAGTCCTTTACCAAGTTTGTCCAAATGGTGGCCCCAGGGTCCAAAATGGCCCCTTGCCCGGGAGTCCAAGGTTTGAACCATAGAAATGCAAAGAAAAATATTAAAAAATCTTCTTCTTCAGAACCACAAGGCTTAGATGCTTGAAATATGGTATGATGCATTGCCCAGTAGTCCTTTACCAAGTTTGTTCAAATGGTGGCCGCAGGGTCTAAAATGGCCCCGCGGCAGGGAGTCCTAGGTTTGAACCATAGAAATACGTAGAAAAATATTCAAAAATCTTCTTCTTCAGAACCGCTTGGCATAGATGCTTGAAATTTGGTATGTAGCATTGCCTAGTAGTCCTTTACCAAGTTTGTTCAAATGGTGACCCCAGGGTCCAAAATGGCCCTGTGGTAGGGAGTCGTAGGTTTGAACCTTAGCAATACATGGAAAAAATATTCAAAAATCTTCTTCAGAACCGCAAGGCATAGACGCTTGAAATTTGGTATGTTGCATTGCCTAGTGGTCTTTTACCAAGTTTGTTCAAATGATGACCCCAGAGTCTAAAATGGCCCCACCCCTAGGGGTCCTGGGTTTGAACCATAGAAATACATAGAAAAATATTCAAAATCTACTTCTTCAGAAGCAATTGGCTCAGATGCTTGAAATTTAATATTTAGCATTGCCTTGTAGTTGTTTATCAAGTATGTTCAAATGATGGCCCCAGGGTCCAAAATGACCCCACAGCAGGGAGTCCTGAGTTTTAACCTTAGAAATACATAGAAAAATATTCAAAAATCTTCTTCTTCAGAACCACTTGGCTCAGATGCTTAAAATTTGGTATGATGCATTGCCTGGTGGACTCCTACAAAGTTTGTGAAAATGGTGGCCCTGGGATCCAAAATGGCCCTGGGGCGGGGAGTCTTTGGTTCTGAATTAAAATATACTTAAAAATCTTCTTCTCCAGAGCCCCTCAGTGCAGATGCTTGAAATTTGGTATGATGCATTGCCTAGATGTCCTTTACCAAGTTTGTTCAAATAATGTGGCCAGGGTAGAAAATGGTCCCGCCTCAGGGGGTCCTGGGTTTGAGCCATAGAAATACATAGAAAAATATTAAAAAATCTTCTTCTTCAGAACCATCTGGAAATTATTGCAAACTAACAGGTTTGTTAAAATGATGACCCTAGTTTGACCTTTAACCTTTTTAGCTCGCCTGAACGAAAGTTCAGGAAGAGCTATTGTTGTCACCCTGGCGGCGGCGTCTGCGTCGGGGTCGGCGTCCGCGTCCGAACTGGATGTTTTGGTTAAAGTTTTTTTTAAAGACCTATATTTTAACCCATGGATGGGCAAGGCACTGCAGCCAAGCTATCCTGTACGTGGACAGGTCTTGTTGCTAGGGTGAGCGATTCAGGGCCTCTTGGCCCTCTTGTATATTACTGTATTTACTTTAAATGCATGTGGACTTGTTTTTTGAGAGCCTCATGGAAGATTATCTGCTTTATCTTGTCACCCTTATTAAATAAAGTCTTTTCTTACTTTAGTAATTTATTTAAAGACAGGACTTCTCTGCAGGAGGGTCTGGTTCCCATCCCACAGCAGATTTACCTGTATAGGTAAAGGTGTGAAAATTTATTTAACCAATCAGTGGACCAGAATTACCAGTTATGACCATTTTATTGGCTGACTGGAGGTGTTGACACTATGAGATCAAGAGACAGAATGACACTGTATTTCAATTCTCATATCGACGTTGTCCCCGCTGTTGAAGTTAATCCTCCTTATATAGTACCATCCCTGTCTTTAATGGAATATTCCACTATAAGATTTTGTTAAGTCCATGTATGCTTTATGAGGATGATTTGCTGACTCTTATTAGACTTTGATTAAACAGGTCCATTTGTCCAGTCAAGGGATACTTTGTAATACTGTTAACAACAGTGTAGACCCAGATCAGATTGCTCCTCAGGAGCAGTCTGACCTTGGTCTAAACCATTTGTACAAGCATCTAATCTGAATATTTAGACATGTACTAATTTTAGAAATTCTATGACCTTTTCAGGTATGTGCAACAGCCTGTTTGACAAGGATATCATGCCTGTCATTTGAAGTGAATTTTATCACCAACAATGGGTTATGTACCTTGTTTACTACAGTAACCAACCAGGCCTTGATCCTTTCCACACAGATCCAGTACTACATCAAAGATACTGTCAAGGTGAAGATTTTTTTATTGCATGTTTGCAATGAGTTTAATAATATAGTAGCCCGAATGCAGGTTTCTATTTATCATATGACACTAAAATTGCATTTCATTTGCAAATTTTGCACTAAAACGGCACAATTTCACCTTTAGAAAATGGACTGTTTTATGGACATCAAGGCATAACACTTTGACAAGTTTTATATCTTATCCACTAGTGGCTTATTGTTTTTAATGCATGGCTTTATACACTCTCAGATGCAACATCCTGTGGTAAAATATAATTATCTTTTGGGGTTTCATTTAAACAAATATTCCATTTAAACAAATACATGGTTTGCATAAGGTTTGCATTTCTTAGGGATCACAGATTGTATATATGAAAAGAGAAGACTTTGATAAGACAGCAGGGATGTGCCAATCAAATGCTGAGGCCATTCAACAATGTGGCTGGTCACTGAGAAGGTGCTGTTCAATGTACAAGTACCAAGTTTTACACAAATTTGTGTACATCTTGGTACCTGTACATTGGTCAACAACAAGTCCACAGCAAGTACCTTGGTTGTTGAACATGCTTCTGATTTGTAAAACAAGCGACTACTACATAAAATGTCTAGGTCTGGAACTATGTAAACATTTGACAGGATTGATATAGGGAAAACTTGATTCTACCTGGAAAATTCTACTTGCTATTGACATAAAGTCTCCACTGTAAGAATTTTTTGTTCCTTATTACAGGCTGGTCAATTCACTGGTGTGCAGGCAACACCAGGAGAGGATTATGGGGTGGTTACCGATGGTTACATCTTAATTGGGGAAGGTGTGATGGAGAGTTCTGTCCCTGTGTCAATCATGGCTGACACCATACCAGAGCTTGACGAAAAATTCCTGGTAAAACTGACACGTGTTGATGTCAACGGTGAGCCCCCATCACCAGAAAACTCCCCATACGTAGGAGAACCCAGAGATGCTGTAGTGACTATTCTCAGCAATGATGATACTTATGGGGTGTTCCGTCTCTATAGTGACAGTTCCCTAGCAACTGACAATGGGCATACAATTCCTGTGGAAGAGAGACACCAACTGGCTGTTGATCTGATAGTAGAAAGGGGAGGTAAATGCTTTTCATCTGATGTCATAGAAATGCCTTCTTTCTGTTATCTCCTGACTGAGAAAACATAACAGGACACAGAATGATCATATATTTATTTGTATGATTTACACACCATGTTTATCATAGATATTAGGAAACCTCAATTGTTTCTTTGGTTTTCTGAAACTTACAGCAAATGATTAAAACTATATTTCATAATATATGATGATATGATCAGAAACTACCTATAAATGATCAGAATAATAAAAGCCTCCTGTAATGATCAAAAGTTTGCCTTTGGCCCAGGCTGTAGTATAGAATTGTGAAAATATGTAGATAAAAGGGGGAAAAAAAGGAAAAGAAAAGACACTGGGAAAATGTGTTTGCACTGGTGGGATATTACACAGTAATTTAGGATGTTTTTATTACAAAGGGGAATGATTTTTAGGTCGCCTGTTCTAAAGTACAGAGAGCTATTGTTGTCATTTGGATGTAGGTGTGGGCATTGGCATGGGCGTCACAGTTTAAAGTTTTACGTTAGAGTTTTTTATGTGATAGGCAAGGCACTGCAGGCAAGCTATCCTGTACGTGGACAGGTCTTGTTATAAGTTTCGGTTTGCTCCCTAGTACAACAAAGCCCATCTAAAATTAAGCCAGCTCTCAAGGAAAAAAGTTTTTTCCTTTAAGAGTTGACCTCCATTTAAAAGTAAGGCTAAAATTGAAGTGGAAGAGTTGCTTGCCTTGGAATGTACCCACTCATTTTAAATCATTATCTGTGGTTGCAGGTGGTAGTATAGGTGAAGTGTCAGTAACTTGGTCAGTAGATACAGCCAGAAGTACAGCAGTGTATGGAGTGGACTATCAGGCAGATGGGGCGACCTTGACCTTCACCCCTGGAGAGACTAGAAAGTGTAAGAGATTAAACTTGCATATTAGTGCTAGGCCCGAAATCTGTAGCTACGCTAGAAAACACTTTCGCTCTCCCTAAAGAGTAGAGTTTTGCACCCATGTGGATGTTATATCCTATACCCCTCTGGACATAATAAAGCCCGGAGACATTCTGAGAAATCCCTCTGGGGCGCTAGAGGGGTGAATGTGTAAAAATGACAAAAAATGACTATTTTCTGTCATTTTTTTTAAATCTTGAAAAAATCCTGCCGTCTTAATTTTGTATTAAACTAGACCCATATATACGTTGCCACATATGTGTTCTAACAAATAAGACCTTCCAAGGTGTGTTAAGTATCACCAAAGGGGTCCCATGAAGGGAAAATTACCAGTAGTATAATTTTCGTAATTTTGACCCCACCCTATAAAAATGTTATGTTCTGATTCACTGCTAAGAGATTTAAATATTACGTTAGTATGGAGGGTATGCATATAGCCTGTGTCAGTTTTTAAGTGTATAATGTTTTTGTTCGAGATAACGGGCGTGCCACGGTTAAACGAGATATATGAATGCAAAATTCTCTGAAACCAATGACCGATCTATTTACATTTAAACTACAACTGTCTCTTATTGTCATGGAATAACACATTTTCGTTTGAATTTTGAATAATGAAATGTTTAAATAAACATATGAATCTCGTATTTAAAGCAAATTTTGCACACATGCCGGTCGTAAATATTAATTCTATATAGACCCTGAAGAAAAAGTCTACCCTTCCTTAAGCCGCAACCCTGTTTAATCTGTATCAAAAAAGTTCCCTCACCACGACAAGGTGGTAGCCTGTTAATGGAAAATATATACACATTTGTATGTGCTACTGACTTATATACGTTACATATTTATGTATGTTACATATGGACATATTCATATGTAAAATATAATTTATACAAAATGTACCATATGATTCCATTATACTGTAACAAGATATGATTTCATTTTAAATACTTGTGGAACCAGGGCTATTTCGAACTATAAAGTGCATAAGTGCATAGTATAACCTCATCGTCAGTACTGTCTTCACCTGCTTCAGGACGATTTCCACAGTTGCTTGCTTCTGTTCATTTGCATGCGAAAGGATCTAGATTTAAGGGGATCACTGCAGGTAGGGATAGGCCCAGTTACCTTGGCCCTGTGAGTCTGTTTATACATGTTTGATAGGCAGTGGACAAGCCAGTGACGTTGCTGTGTGCGATGGAGCCCTGTATAGGTTAGAAAGGTTCTGTCTCCAGCGGGATTAAACTGAACCTCCCAGAAAACAATACAGGACCTACAGCAGTGCGGGCAAGGAATGCCTTGCAGCACAAGACTTTGGATATGCATCTGTGCAAACAAGAAATCCCTGGCCAGGCAGAAAAAAAGCTGCTACTGGTACCATGTAGTCCTATACTAACGGTTACATGTGGGCAGATGGATCTCATCGGCCTGGGAGGGTAATAAGAACTACATGTAGAAAGGTATGTGCAATTCTGAGCCTTGGTTGGCAGTCCACCTAGGACTTCATTGCTAGGTCTATAAACAAAACTTGCTGAACAACACCTGTGAAAACAGCATCACTGGGTCACTAGCAGAAATCAACGGCCAGTGTAGAGCTCCAACATGAGTTCAACAGTCGTGTGTTACTTGCAAGAACCGAGCGAGACTGGCTAAGCTTGGTACAATATCTCGATATAAGGGATCACTGTTGATAGGTATAGGCCTAATGAGCTTGGCCCTTTGAGTCTGATTGTATATATCATATTCAGTGGCTTGCTGGGAAAAACAAGACGCCGCTTCCACCTCATTGAGTCTCCCAACCCTAGGGATAAATTAGGGTTGGTGTAGACCCAACATCGTAGAGTGATCGTCTTCCTAGAGTAATTCAACGCCCAGGATGGAATAACCCTTTTACCCAACGGACACGTGTTCATGACCAAAGCGAGCCATATAATTTTCATGGAATTCTGCTGTCGTCAACATAAACAGCCTGGAGAAGAAAGGGCTCCATCAGGTTGATTTTTGTCCAAGTAGCACTATGGAAGACAGACCTAATGATACTTGCATACTGGGTCTGTCACGGCCGAACTTAACAATGATCACGCCTACCGTTTGACATTAGGAAGTAGTTGATAAGTGTGCGACGGATGTGACAAAGGTCAAGAAAATGAGAGGTAGAGAGAACACCTCAGTAGGAACCTGGAATGTGAGGGCTCTGAGGCCATCCGGAAAACTTAAAGAGCTGATTGACTAAGTGGACTGGCACCACTGGAAAATACTGGAGCTCTGAGAGATGCATTGAGAACTTTGGTGAAATACCAACGGATGACAGACACAAGTTTTACATCAGTAAAACAGAAGTTTACTAGTGCATAAAAACATGGTCAGTGCTGTCTTAGGTTTCCAACAAGGCTGCAGCAGACTCTCCGTTTGCAAAATAAAAAGATAGGCAATGATCAGGAATTAACGCAATCAAATCCCACATCCTGCTCTCAAAACCAATAGGAAAAGAAGCACACACACACACACACATACGCGCGGAAAAATGACACAAGTTCACGAAAGACAAGCACGGTAAATCAATTAGCAGCTCTTCCAAAGCTACCCTAATCAAAAACAGCATCAGCATCTATTTGTAACTAGTTTACTTTTAACTTACATAACAAAACAAAACAAAAGGCAGATTGGGTAGCAAAACAGGTAACCAAACCGCCACAGAACATAGACAAGCGGACATAGCACAATGTAAGATCAAGAAACCACAAGAGAAGTACCACCTTGGAACGGTCAGCAAAAGATTACCTGGGGGGAGGGCGGGCGGGGGGCTTACACATGTTTAACTGCTGGATCCAAAACTCGCCCTTAGCCTCCGTAATGGTTCAACCAAACCACAGCAATCGCAGTTTACTGAACAGGCCAATGAATGCAACAATGTGGACAATAAGAACAAATGATACAAAAACATTTAACATCTATTTTAACTTGTTTTCTATTTTTTTACTATTAAACACGACGGGAGGCAAAGTGGGCAGCTATACAGGTGGCCAGATTGCTAGCGGACCAGACAAATATTCACAAGAACAACAGTGAAGAACCACAGCAGAAGTACAGCAAGCAACTCCTTTCAATGTCAAAATCATAAAGATCTGAACAAGATGACAAGAAGGTAGACCATTTCTACCAATAACTCCAGTAAATCATAGACCAATTCCTACGAAGGACTTTCTGGTTGTTCAAGGTGATTGGAATGGTATGTGGAAGGGAATCACAGACAGACTGGAGAGACGTATGTAGACCCTACTGCAGTGCCGAGACAAATGAGAGAGGTCTTAAACTCCTAAATTTGCAACTGTAACAACATAGTACTAACAAATACCTGGGCCCCGCAAATCATCCACAAGGTGGACAAGGCACAGCCCAGACTGGAAGCATCGAGACCAGATTGACTATATCTGGGTGAGAGAGCGGTTCCAGTGAGGAGGACAAGGAGCTTTCTTAGTGCAGACATAGGAAGTGTACAGTACCTAATGATGATAACCTCTCGAGTTGGTCAGAAGGAGACCAGAAAGACAACCCAGCCAAGCATCAGGTATCACCGTGAGAAGTTCAAAAAGTCTGATGTGGCATGCACGTTCCAAGTAACAATAAGTGGAAAATTTGCACCACTCATCAGTCTGAGGGACGATGACATAGACATCTATCTATCTATCTATCTATCTATCTATCTATCTATCTATCTATCTATCTATCTATCTATCTATCTATCTATCTATTACGTCTTAACACCCTAGGGGGACACAGACGGTGTACTTGTGTACACTCCGGTGTTGCAGGATGGAAGTCAACACATAGCCATGTAGCTATAGTAGGGATCGTTAACCTGCAGAGGGGTTGACTCTCCCTGCACAGGGAGCCTCCAGTTAACGTCCCGATCCGAAGGACGGCACACTTGTTAATATCATCCCTGCAAATGATGCTAGAAAAACGCGTTCGGACACAGGAAGATTTCACCCCGGGTGAGGATCGAACCCACGACCTCTGGCTTCAGAGTCAAGTGCACTAGCCACTGAGCCACCGCGCTTCATAAGATAGCATGATAACTCGACATAGATAGCATGATTACAAACTACAATACAGCATTGACCGACACAGCCAGTGAGATACTTGGGAAAAAACAGCAGAGGACAACGCCCTGATCACCAGAGATGTTTTCGATCTCTCTGTTGAGAGGAGGGATATAAAGAATAGCCGGTATGAAACAGCAGGCGTGGAGAGCATGAAAGGTCTGTAAAAAGATCTGAAGAGCAGAAGAATGGCCAACCCCATTGACTCCGTCGCTGGTTACTACGCTCCCTCAAGAGGGCCAACAACCATTACTACCAGAACTACAGAACCATCCGCCTTAAAGTGCAGTCATGCTGAGGCCATTTTGAACAGGCTGAAACCCATAGTTGAAGAGATTATCGCTGAATAAAGGCTGGTTTCACTGCCTGAAGAAGCTCAGCAGAACAGATAGGCCTATCCTCTGTTGAAATTACTCAGGTGAGCAGATGGTCATTTTTGAGTCTCCTGGGCGTTTCTCGAAATGTCTCCGGGCCAAAATCTATGGCAAAATAAATATATAATTTAATGCCTAGGGTTGCCAAACTCTACTATTAAAGGAGAGCGAACCTCTTCTTTTCTTTCTGGGCTCCTGGACTATATGTGTAGTTTTGTTGAGGTTTTCTGTTTATATAAATTTCATTAAGGGTGGTAATGTATGTTTCCTGTGTAGAGCACTAACATTATAGAAACTTTTTCTGGAATTGTTAGCATTTTCTTTTTGCATGCAGATTTTAAAATTCTTTTCAGAAGTAAGATGTGCCTGACTAGGCTAAAAAAATCTAGAAAATAGAATGGTTCTATATTACTATAGTCTGATCTTAAATCACTACAGTCCTAGTACTGAACAAAGCCCATTTCACACTAACAACGTGGATAGTTGATGAGAGGTTGCATTTCTAAACACATTATATGATTGTATGCATAAACACTGCTAGTTTTGTGATAGAAAAGGAGAGGAGCTTTTTCAAAACAATAGCTGCTCACATTTTTTTTCAGCAAAATATGTGAGCACACTTGTGATATTTTGTGTGCTAGAGAAAACAAATTCTTGACTAGTAACTATGAATGTGTGATACTAAATTATTTTAGTATGATAATAATATTAGTTTAATACTGAATTATTTAAGTATTATATGATATTCAAACGTAGTGTGATATTGTATTGAAATTGTATCATGGTATTGCCATTTCAGACTTTTTACCATTCATTATACCATACAAAAATATCTCTGTTTAGAGCTTACTTCACACTTATTTTCAGTAATAACTGTGACGATTCTGGATGACACAGTTCCTGAGGATGAGAAGACTGTTGTTGTTCATCTCACTAACACTGTCGGAGGGGCAAATGTGGTCAATGGAACAGCCACAATTATCATCCTTCCCAATGATAATATAGCTGGAGTTCTGGCCCTTGATACCACTTCAGTACTGGCAAATGAAGGTAAAGTAGTAACAGCTCAGAAGTTAATTGAGCCATGACCAGACAAAACCAACACAGTGGCATGTGGGCCCAGGGAAGACTCAGATCAGCCTAGACGTCTGCCTAGTCTGATCAGAGTCTTTGCTGTCTGCATGGAAGTAGCATAGACTTGTAGCTACCCATTAAGCATACAGGCCGAGCTGAGTCTTCGCTGGGCCTGCATGCAACTTTGTTGGTTTTGTCAGGTTGTGGCTAAAATCATTTATAGTTTAGTATTTTTGTCTACAAAACAACTGAAAGTATGATGATAAACTTTTATTACATACAATAACTTCTAGTATGTTATTTCTATTATAAAGAAAGACAAAAATATGCCACTTGGACAGGCTAAAGAGCTGAATAGATTTAGCTAGTCTTGACCACATTTTCAAGGTCTCGCAGGACTCACACTTTTAAATTTGTGGAGGTCTGCTGTTCACAGTGTATCATTTGAATTTAGACTTCGGTCAAAACTTATCAATAGTAAAGAATGGTTTTAAATTTGCCATAAAACTAACTACATCTGCACCATATCTTCTGAAACTGTTGAGAGATTTTTCCCTAACTTGATAAACTACAAATTAAGAGAAGCTGCAACTTGATAAGATTTTGATGACCATAGTTTCAGTGTGAACTTAGCAAAATTGGTTAAAAACTGACATTGCAGGAAATGAACTAGGGGAGGGGCTGGGGATCAAAAACACTTTTGCTTTAAATGTGCTTTTTTCTTTTCCAGGCGATACAGTATCTATCACTGTTACAAGGACTCCATCAGCTCATGGTACAGTGACTGTAGATTGGTATATACAAGGGGTTGGTGGCATTGACCCTTCTACTGGATTCCAGGAATATCAGGGTGTCCTCGAGTTTCTACCAGTATGTTTATCCATTTACTTATGATGTTTGTAACTACACTTCAGAGAAAAGATCACTATGACATGTAGTTGTCTGCCTTCTCAAAGAATGGAAAGTGTGTTGCCATGGTCACGGAAAAAACTCTGGAATATGATTTTTTACCAGGTCTGAGAAAAGTCAGGGAGTTTTGTAATTGGTCAGGGAAACTTGGAAAGGACTTGAAAAGTTAGGAAAAAGTCAGGGAACTTGAAAATCAATTGGTACGACAGCCTTAAAAAAATACATTAATCTGCAGAAGGGAAAAGGATCTTCTTTCAGAAAAGATAATCCATGCAAAGAAGTATAAATCTTCCTCATTGTTGGGGGCTTGTTGGAAAGAATTTGCTCCCAGGAGGACTATATAATAGATTGTTCTTAAAATGGACTGGAATTGACATATTATTTAAGGGATAACTGTACTCAGAATTGTCATTTGGGGAGGTAAATCGTCGGGTTTTTTTGGTCGCAAATTTCATTTTATGGTGACATGCCATCGGCTCCGTAAAATGCAATTTGAGACCCTAAAACCAGTGACAGTTTTCAATACAGTTATCCCCATTCTAATGCACTTTTACATATTTTCACCTTTTAACAAGGGCACTACATTGCATCCAAACCAAGTGAGTACATCAACATAAAACTAACAATCAGCCAATGAGAAGCGACGCAGGATATACTGTCACAAATTTTTGACGTTATCCAATCAGACTTCGAGTGTTATTAGCAAGTGCATTAAATAACATTTTAATTTATAGAATGATGATGGTAACTTAAACCAATTAGTTTCAAGATAATGTAGACACTACATTGACTTAATGTATATCATGGCAATACAGGGAGAAGACAAAAAGATAATAACACTTGACGTATTGAGAGATGATGTTCCAGAAGTAAACGAGGAATATCAACTGAACCTAGCTAATGTACAAACCACAGGTATGTTGTAAAGAGATTTCAGAACCTCATTTGTACTGCTTGTAAACCAGTTTTTTTTGTTATCAACTGATGGGGGTAGTGGTCGGGTGCTGGTGCTGGTTATAACTTCCATTGCCGGGGTGTCCTACTTATTTGGACAAGGGCCCATTGTGCTTGCAGTAGGTGTGGGCAGGGGTTGTTTGGATTTTTTTTTCTCCTGTCTATCATTTCTCTTTATTAGCTCACCTGAGCCAGAGGCTCCGGGGGAGCTTATAGGATGGTAAGGCTCCGGCGTCCGGCGTCCGTCCGTCCGTCGTCCGTCCGTCCGTCCGTCCACAATTTCAAACGACTTCTCCTCTGAAACCGCTGGGCCGATTGTAACCAAATTTCATATAGAGCCTCCTGGGACCTTAGGAACGAAAAGTTGTTCAAACGGTCCTGGTCACATGACCAACATGGCCGCCATGCCCATATATGGTAAAAACCTGAAAAAATCTTCTTCTCCAGAACTAATAGGTCGATGGTCTTGAAACTTGGTATGTAGCATTGGGTACACGAGTACTACCAAGATTGTTCAAATTATGACCTTGGGTTGACCTTGACCTTTTTTACGGTAAGGTCAAATTTGCTTACTCATGCTTTTATATGGCAAAATGCTGCAACATAAGATATCTTGGAAACTGTTGAAGATTTTGGTCTAAAAATCGGTACATACAGTCATCTTAATGACTACATGAAGATTTATGAGTACAAGAGGTCAAGGTCATTCTTTGACCTTTGACCCAGAACTCTCATATTTTGACAATATCAAACAATCTCCTCAAAAACCACTAGGCCAATTGTAACCAAATTTCATATAGATCCTCCAGGGGTTTAGGGAATGAAAATTTGTGCATACGGTTGAGGTCACATGACCAACATGGCCACCACGCCCATATATGGTAAAAACCTTTAAAAATCTTCTTCTCCAGAACCAGTAGACCGATGGCCTTGAAACTCGGTATGTAGCATTGGGTACTCAAGTACTATCAAGATTATTCAAATTATGATTCTGGGTTGACCTTGACCTTTTTTACGGCAAGGTCAAATATGGGAAAATGCTAGAACATGAGATTTCATGGTAAGTTTTGAAGATTTTGGCCTAAAAATTGGTACATATATTCATCTTAATGAGTACATGAAGGTTTTTGAGTACAAGAGGTCAAGGTCATTCTTTGACCTTTTACCCAGAAATCTCAAATTTTGACAATTTCAAACAATCTGCTCTAAAACCACTGGGCCAATTGAAACCAAATTTAATATAGAGCCTCGAGGGGTTGATGGAATGAAAATATTATCTAACGGTCCTGGACACATGACCAACATGGCCGCCACGCCCATATATGGTAAAAACCTTTAAAAATCTTCTTCTCCAGAACCAATTGACCGATGGCCTTGAGACTTTGTAAGTAGCATTGGGTACTTGAGTACTATCAAGATTGTTCAAATTATGACCTTGTGTTGACCTTGACCTTTTGCAGCAAGGTCAAATATGGGAAAATGGTAGAACATAAGATTTCATGGAAAGTTATGAAGATTTTGACCTAAAAAATTGGTATATACAGTTGTCTTAATGAGTTCATGAAGAATTATGAGTACAAGAGGTCAAGGTCATTTTTTTACCTTTGATCCAGATTGCTCATATTTTGACATTTTCAACCATTTCCTCAAAAGCCAAAGGGCCAATTGTGAACACATTTCATATAGAGCCTCCAGGGGTTGATTGAATGAAAATTTGTTCAAACGGTCCAGGTCACATGACCAACTTGGCCGCCATTATTACTTACAGGATAAATCTTTAATATTTTTCTTCCCCAGAACCAATACACCTGTGGCCCTGAAACTTGGTAAATAGCATGGAGTACTAGAGTACCACCAATACTGTTCAAATGGTGACCTTGGGTTTACCTTGACCTTTTTTGCGGCATGGTCAAATATGGGAAAATGCTAGAACATAAGAAATTATGGAAAGTTTTGGAGATTTTGGCCTAAAAATGGTATATATGGTTGTCTTATGAGTACATGAAGATTTATGGGTACAAGTGGTCATGGTCATTCTTTGACTTTTGACCCAAAACTCATATTATGACAATTTCGGACATGATAAGTATAAGCCACCTTGCCAGTTGTTCAGGTGAGCGATTCAGGGCCTCATGGCCCTCTTGTTCTACTTCTCTTTGGGAGTTGACCCCCAGTTAGTTGGAAACAATTAAGTTTTGAAAATTTAATTGGTTGCAGCTAGCTGTACAGTTCTGTTCTTTAATGGAAATTTATTATACCCCCGACATACGAAGTATGTCAGGGGGTATATAGTTTTTGTCATTCCGTCCGTTCATCCGTTCGGATGTTAGTCTGTCCTTCCGTCCGTCCATCCTTCTGTCCGTCCGTCCGTTACGTCAAAGTTTTGCGTTAAACCTTTTTGATTGCTCATATCTCTGTAAACACACATCAGATTCTTTTCATATTTGGTTTATGATATCTCTATAGCATTACCTTTGATGTGAAGTATCTAAGCCCCTGGGTTAGGCCCCAGGGTGGGACCAGGGGTCAACATTTTGGACTTAGGCATTTTCATTATGTCAAAGTTTTGCGTTAAACCTTATTGATTGCTAATGTCTTTGTAACAACATTGAAGATTTCTTCCATATTTGCTTCATGATATCTCTGTAGCATTGTTTTCAATATGGACTACCTAAGCTGCTAGGTCAGGCTCATGGATGGGGCCAGGGGTCAATAACTAGGACTTAGCTATTTGTGGTAGATTTTTGCTTCTATTTCTGATATACGTGAATGGATCCTAATGATGCAAAACTAGGTGTATTTCATAAGAGTTTACATCATATGGATGTTAACCTAAGGTCAAGGTCACAAACTTTGTATTTTGTACATGTATAATATTTGTATTGAAGTTTTGTGTTAAAAACATGCTTTCATGAGGCAGTGGCACTGGTTGGGGGTATACGTGAGCCCCTGCTCACTTGCTCTAGTTTGTTAGCAGCTAACTGTACAGTTCTTTCTTTATCTTTTTACTATTTAACTTTAAGGTGAGTTGGAAAGAGATTTCAGAACCTCCTTTGAATGTTTGTAAACCAGTTTTCTTTTGTTGTGAAATGATAAAGAACGAAACTATACAGTTAGCCACGAGCAATGAAGTTTTTAAAACTTTTGTTTGCAGCTAACTGTACAGTTCTGTTCTTTATCATTCAGCTACAAGTCTAACTGGGAAGCTATAAATTGTGTACAGGATTTCTGCTTTAGCAGATGTGGACATCAGTTCTTTAGATATATACATTTTGGGTCACATTGTGTTTCTGTGCTTTATCGTTCAGCTATGATCAATCCAGTGTACAGGAGTGCCAGCATAACCATTAACTGTACATTTTTGTGGTCCCAGCTAGCTGCACAATTGTGATTTTATCATTTAGGTTTAGGAATAATGGAGCAGCTATGATCAATCCTGTGTTCAGAAGTGCTAGTATAACCATTAACTATACATTTCTATTGGTCCCAACTTATAGTACAGTAACTGTTGTGTTTTTATCCATTCAGGTATAGGAATAACTGGAGCAGCTATGATCAACCCTGTGTACAGAAGTGCCAGTATAACAATTGCCGGCAGTAATAATCCACATGGTGTTGTACAGTTTGGTCCAAATTCTCTCAATGTTCGAGTAAATGAAGATAGTGGAAATATTACCATACAGATAGACAGAAAGTTTGGAGCAATAGGTAGGACACAGTATATTTGAAATACAGCAAAAACAGATATATTTTGTTGTTGTGCTCTTAATATAAACACAACAGCCATAGAAATTTCAAAAAAGGAATGTCTGTTAGGAGTTACCATAGACAACAAACTAAATTGGTCTGCACATGTTGAAGCAACAATAAAGAAGTGTAATTCTCAGCTCTTTTTACTTGGCCGCATCAAAAATTATATTGACATACCAACAAGAAAACTGTTTTTTAATGCATACATTCTCCCACACTTGGATTGCTGCAGCACCATTTGGGGAAACTGCAGCAATGAACTGCTTGACAGAGTTATAAAACTCCAAAAAAGAGCTGCCCGACTGATTCTGAACAAAGATCTTAGCAGCCCCTCTGCAGAACTCTTCCAACAGTTAGTGTTTGCCCCAGATAATAAACCAATCAGATCACCTGAATTTTCAAATTTTCAATAGATTTATTGGTGTAGACTCATCACTTATCCATGAAGAGAGTCTTCACCAATAAATCTACTGAAGACTTGAAAATTCAAGTGATCAGAAATGTACAGTCTTCTGTGGCTTGTCACGTCTAAAAATAGCTTCAACATGACAGGTCAAATTGATTTCGATGTAGATTTCTCGAATGAGCGTTTTTTTTCTCATTACAGAGGAACAGATGAAGGGGAGTATTTGGCAGTATTCTCCATAAAAAGTATTTAATGGTTACTCATTAGAACCACCTCGACGAGGCGGTTCTATGGCTATCCATAACATTTTTAAAATAAACGCATATTGTAAAAACATGTGGATACTTATTAGAATCTCCTCGATGAGGCAGTTCTTTGGGTACCCACAGCATTGTTTTAAAGCGTGTTGTAGGTATTAGTTAGAATTGCCCTCGAAAAGGCAGTTCTAATGAATCCACAACATATGTTTTTCATGGAGAAATAAAATAATCCCAAATTATCACAAAATACTCCTCTTATATGTTCCTCTGTAATAAGATGCATCTCGTAACACAAATCAAATAACTATGATTTGTGTAATGAGAAGAAAAGAATCCTCATTCAACAAAGGAAAATCAAGGTGACCAGCCATGTTTGAGCTCCAAAAACTGAATGAATGGGAATGAGCAAAGTCATCTGAGCATGAACACAAATTATAAATGACAGCATGACACTCACTCTAGAAGCAGTATTCTAATTATGCTCCTCCTCTCCAAGCTAAATGAAAGCATGGCAAAAGCTTTAAAAGCAGTATTCTAATTAAGCCCCTCCTCGCCAAGCTATTTTGGGACTGTCATGATATTGCATCATGTTTTGACATTGCATCATTACTATAATCAAAGTACATTGGAGAGTGGTCATTTTGGGATTTTTTTTATTTATCATTACTATTTGTTTATTTTTATTTTTTTTTAAACCCAAAATATCTCTCAAACAAAGGTTATCTGAAAGATGTTGGAAAACAGGGCAGACCAGGATCAGTTAATTATCTGGGGCAAACACTAAGCCGGTTAGAGGCTATGAAGAGAAATCTTCGCAATTAGGAACCTTCCGCTCGCTACGCTCGCTTCAGGTTCTTAATTGCGAAGATTTCTCTTCATAGCCTCTAACCTATACTTAGGCTGGCTCAGATTTGATGAGCGGGTCATATACAGGAAATGCACTTTAATGTATAAAGCATTGCACAATCTTGCACCAACGTATCTGAGTAACAAATTCACTTACACTCATAACATACACAGCCTTGATCTAAGATCAGCTACAAATCAAACTTTGTATGTTCCAAAGCCAAATCTAGAAATTTACAGAAGGTCACTGTCCTACTCTGGACCTAAACTATGGAACGCTCTCCCTGAGTCCGTGAGGAATGCACCAAGTTTAGGGTCATTCAAACAGCGGTACCTAGGATGGAAAGATCTGACAGTTGTTTGAAATTTAGTAGTATATTGTTTACATGTAGGATGGATGGATGACTTGCGACTTTACGTCCTTTTCAGCAGTATTTCAGTCATATCAGGACGATAGGAGGGTGACAATGAAAGGCTGTGTGCCATAAAACCCTGTTTATAGTAGGAAATATTTTTGCCTCAGGCAGGGCTCAAACCCGGGTCCACTAAATCAGTAGGCCAGCGCTTAACCCACTGACCTACTGGGGCTCCTGTTTGCATGTAAGAGGGTCTGCACTGATAATATAAATGACTATTGATATATCAAGGTCGAATTAAGTTCAGCTTGAACTATTGGTGTCTCAAAGTAAGTGTTCTGGTCCCTGAAAACATCCTTAGAGATACCAGTAGTGTAAGATATATGGAGATGGAATGTAAAGAAAAGTAGGAAATGTGTTCTAAGCTGTATAAGGTCTATTTTGGTATATCAGTGTTTGAGATAACTGGAGGCGACTGTGATGAGTGTGCGTACATGTATCTTGTTTCCCTTTGAATGCCTGAAATATTTATTTGGACTCAAATAATGGCTTACCTAAAGGGTAACATTGTTTGTGTCTATGTTTACTTCAGAAGCATTATATTATGTAAATATGTTGACATGTTTCTACGATAGTCTGACAGAGCAAAGGTTAACCCGTTGATGGCCAGTGGACTCTTCTGTGTATATTGGATGAGTCCAATTGTCAATTAAGGGACTTTGGTCTAATTTATTTTTAGAGTTCTGTGTTTATTAATATTATTCTCAGTAGAATTACCCATTGTCTTATGCAAATAGTGAAGACCCTGACCAGACACCACACTTTGTGGCATCTGATCTGGGTCTGCACTGTTTGCCTATGTCTTATTTTTGGACAACCAGGCAATTCTAATATAAGGCATGAAGGCAGAAACATGAAGTGCCACACAACTGGTATATATCTTATCACGGATGGATTATACAATTAAACTCACTATTGGATTGGAAATTAAAACTCTGACAATACAAACAAATAGCTAATATATCTGGTTAATCCTGTCCCAGATGACAATCCTAATGCCAGTTAATGTGGTACATGTTTTTGTGTTCCTTCTCACTGTTATCTTGAGAATGTCTTTTTGTGTTTGTATTTGTATATTGTTGTAGAATTTAGTTGTAGTTGCATGTTGTCATAGAGGGCCTCAGGGAAGATTGGTATTACCAACTGTGTATTCCTCTTTAAATAAAGATATTATTATTATTATTATTGTTGTTGTAATGAAGCAGATATGCAAATTTTCTGCTTATTAAGATTGAGAAAAAGGAGCTATTAAGCATTATATTTACAATGGATTGTAACTACGAACAGTAAATTTTTATGTTTTCAGTGGCCCCAGTTGTTATGATTTCAAGAAAAAGGTGAGACAATAAAATAAAATAACACCATGCACACAGTTTTAGTCCCATCTTCAGCATTATGCAATAAACAAGGTGAATTGGTACACTTTTAGGAGAAGCAACTCTGTTAGTTTTAGTTTGGCCTCTCTACTCAATGATGGTCCACTCTTAAAGAAAAGAATTGCTCCCATAGGAGCAAATTCTTTCCTTTAAGAGTAGACCCCATTTTGTCCAGGGAACCAAACTGGAAGTCACAAAAGTTTTCTTTTCATAAAAATGGCAGAAAAAACATGGAGGTTTAGCCATTTGCCTTTAGGTTGCATCTCCTAGTATGGGGAATAATTATGGCATGTCCATCAAATTTCATTGCTTCTTGCTTTTCAGATCGAATTCGGGTAGAATATGAGGTCACTCAAGGATCTGTTTCTGTCACCAACGAAGAACTTGTCTTAGCTACCCCTAACATAGACTTTGTAGCCAAGCAACAGCAGTCAGTTGACCTTGACACTGGAGTGACTTCTGTTACCATAGTGATAGAAATACTACCTGATGATACTCCTGAAGTTGATGAGGTCTTTATAGTGAGGTTGCTTAGTGTGAGTCTGGTGAATTCACCACCAACAACTCTGCCACCAATTCTAGGTAAAGTACATCTTTCAAAATTTGACCTTGGTACCATTGTGTGGAATTTGTTTAATATGATTAATCTATGCTAGTATCTTTGTGCGAGTTTGAGCATCAACTACCGATAATCTGGTTTAGTTGCTGTTCCTTTTATCGCTTGTTACCCCAATGGTAAATCAATAGCTAATCAAAACCGTCAAAACAAATTCTGGGTCTTTGATTTTAAGGAGTTTTCCAAGTGCGGGAAAACAGTCACAACCTGGGTTCAACCAAAATGAATTGGGTTTGTCTAGTCACCAACGCAGAGGAAGTTTGATTAACTTTGGTTAAACCTCAGTCAAACCTCAGTTTATGATCAAAGTGGCAATATATATATGTATTGGTTGTGTGGTTAAAGCAGCGACTGCCTGTCTATAAATCAGAACAAAAATTTTCTTTTTATGACCTTGACCCTGAGAGAAAATGAGAGATAATGAGTGAAATAAATGAAATAAATGTTGATGAGTATTTTGAAATCATTGCTATCATGCTGCAGAAGATCAGTAATTTGATTGTATGTGTTTTATACCCATTGAGGACAAGTATACAAGTGTAGCCCCAAAGATATTTCATGTGAAATTTTGTCTAATTTACACAAGGTCAGCATCATCAATTATGCAGGTGCATTTTGAAAATTTTGTCAATATGCACCTGAGTATTTGCATATAGGAAGTTATTCCCTTGTATGTTGATATACCTTAAGGACCCTAAAGAAAGGGACAGTAGTTCCTGAGCGAAAACAAAAAAACACATTATTTACTACTGTAACTCGATCTGACCCTCTGTATCACGGCAAGTGGATGTTACTGGGGCATAGGATCACATAGGACACCCGCATTGAGTGTGATTTAGAGATATGAGCACATCCACAAGATGTGATAGACAAGGTCTGATTAAGTTACTGTGGCCTGATTTAATATCCATTTCTTAATTTATTGATTTGGGCCTGTTTGTTCAAAACTAACAACATAGTTAGTTAACGAGACATTAAATTTTCAAATGTAAAAACAGTAAAATATAAAAATTTTATATGTAAAAACACTGTTGTTTTTTTTGCCAAAAAATGTGAAAAGCTCCTCACAATTTTTTTAGCAAAAATATTGCTATAGTTGATTTTGTGAGTGCTGTAAGACTCGACGAAACCTTGACTAATGACTTTGATAAGCTAACAATGCTTAGAACAACTGGGCCTTGGACGTCAAGTTAAAACCGCGTCTTATCACAAATTATTACGATAACA
Organism: Ctena decussata; assembly: GCA_963989385.1. Taxonomy (NCBI): domain Eukaryota; kingdom Metazoa; phylum Mollusca; class Bivalvia; order Lucinida; family Lucinidae; genus Ctena; species Ctena decussata. The sequence goes on from OZ022505.1 coordinate 56,456,776, forward strand.
TCCTGTTTTAGGTACTACTGGTATTGTATCACAGATCATCATCAATGCTAATGATGGAACTAAAGGGGTGGCTATATTTGCTCCAGATTCTGCAAGGTGAGATTTTTGTTTGTTCTTTTTAAGGTGTTTAGTCATATATAGGTACATCTCCATGGTTTTCTGTCATTTTAACAAGATAAACAACTCTTGTAAATTCCTAATTGTTTTCCTAGACGATGAATCCCTACCAGAGTAGTTGACATCTCAGCATGCTGCTGCTGACCATAGGTCAAGGTCACAGACTTAAAATTTCCATTTAAGTTTTGTGTTTAACATTCTTTACTGATAATTATAATATTCTTTGATAGTAGGTTTACTTCTACATGTAAATTACGTGTGGTTTCATTAGGTGATGCAACTGGTGAACAACTGCTCGCTATAGTTGTGAATGTTAATATTTGCCAATATTTACATTCTTGGTGTATTTACTGAAAAGCCCTATAGTAAACCATTGGAACGTAATGTAGTTTACATTCCAATAATTACTTTGAGACACAGGATGTCAATGACGTCAAAATAAACAATAGCTCTCTACAACCTGATTGGACGTCAGCAACGTCATGACGTCATGCCTGCCATTCTGCTGTTAGCAGAAACAACTGCGTATATGTGTTTTACTGCTTCAATTTTAGCACTTAAGATTTTTCATGAAAGATTTGATTGAAACGAATGTAAATATAAGCAATGAACTTAATTTTTCTGATGTTTATCGAAGTGTAAACTACATTGGGTCACTAGCAAAGTTTACATGAACCCCTTCGGGGTTCATTCACTTTGCACGTGACCCAATGTAGTTTACACTTCGATAAACCTCAGGAAAATGAAATTCATTCCTTAAATAAGTGCTAAAATAAACACTTGATATTATTTGTATTCTTGATACTCATAATGGATATTTGCAAAAGTTTTATTTTTGTGACATATTTTGCATTCACGAAGTTTGAGAAAATTAAACTTTTGCACTGATTTACAGTCCATATACTTGTATTTCCTAACCATTTGTGTTTTATTGCAGTGTTCTAGTAGATGAGACGAGCCAGAATATATCTCTAACAATTCTGAGGTCACAGGGAACATTTGGAGATGTTTCCTTGTTTTTCTACACCCAGAGTTCTGTAGAGGGGACTAATCTTGGTCTGGACTTCAAAATTACACCTGAGGTATTGAACACTTTGTGATATCCATAAATCATGGAATTATGGCTATCTGTAGTTTGTCTGACGGATATTTAATATTCAGTCTAATTTATAAAATTCCTTAAATTAGACAATATACATATGATATTCATATTTTTATATAGCTCAAAATAAGACAGAAATACTTAAAAAATACCCTATAAGAAAAAGAGATAGGTTAGATTCATTTCTTATTTCAACTCGCCTGTTTGACATTAGCATTGATGTTCACAAATATTCAAAGTTTATGTTAAGAAGTACTTTTTAGTATTAGTAGCATGATATCACTTTTATTTTCTCTTTTATTATGGTGATGGGTATTAGTAATTGTTTCACGAAATACATTTATTATTTTTCTGTTTTTATGACAAGGGTTTTATAAGGAACACTGACTTTTGCCACTCATTTCATACCACACTGACCTTAAATATTTGGGAACAAAGGGGAACAACTTATGTGATGCCCTTTTTGCTTTTCTGGACAAAGAAGCCCTTCCAAACTTGGTATAATCTAAAAGGGAAGCATTTGCTCCTCTATAGGAGCAAATTCTTTTCTTTAAGCAAATTCTTTTCTTTAAGAATTGACCCCATTGAGGAAAGACACAAAAATGTAAATGGCAGAGTTGCTTCCCCTGAAATACCCACTTTTCTAAAATCTATGTTCTCTTATCAAGGCCCTAGAGGAGCAAATTCTTTCCTTTAAGAGTTGACCTCCATTGAGAGAGGGACAAAAATGAAAATTCAGAGTTGCTTCCCCTGAAATGTTCATTTTCCCTATTTCTATCTATTTTCTCTTACCAAGCAGAGCCCTAGATAAGAGGGAGTATTTGGTGATAATTAGGGATAATTTTTGTTAATTCTGGATAAAAACATATGTTGTGACCCCTCATCTGAACCGTCTCGACGAGACGGTTCAGATGAGGGGTCACAACATATGGTTTCAATGAGAAATAAAGAAAATTATCCCTCAATTATCATGAAATACCCTTCTTATCTAGAGCCCTGACCAAGGCTGTAATTGAGACTGAAAATGCCGACATGCTTGTTTATTGTGTTTCTTTTGGAGGGTTTTCGGAGAATATTTTATACACACCTCTTTTCTTAGAATATTTTATTCACACCTTTGTCCAGCTGTTCCTCAGCTGCCAGAACTGCATGCAAATGAGCATGACACAACAAAACCAACAAAGTGGCACTTGTCACCAGCAAAGACTCAGATCAGTCTAGACAGCCGGTCAGTCTGATCAGAGTCTTAGTTGTGTACTTAAGGGGTAGCTAATGGTCTAAGCTAGCTCCATGCGGACAGCGAAGAATCTGTTCAGACTGGGCGAATGCCCAGGCTGATCTGAGTCTTCCCTGGGCGCATATGCCACTTTGTTGGTTTTGTCATGTCACGGCTCAAATGTTTTCATTGTCATCACTGTTATGCTATTCACCAGGTTTATTTTACAGTATATCACCTTTGTTTAGTTTTCTGGGATCAGGCAGGGTGACATTTTACCTCCATTCTATTTCCTGGTGGTGGTCCTAAAGAGAGGTAAGTCAAGAGTCTTTCTGTAATAGTCTGATAGATTTCTGTGGACATGTGAAAGTCACTTACTGTCACAAACAAAATAGTGCAGAAAACAAATTTTCTGATTTATATTAATTTTTTGCAAAATTTAAGGTGTATTGATATACTTCTATTTTTTTTTTTGCCTTTTTTAAAGGTTGACAACTTTTGTGACTTTCTGTTTGCTTTGTTGGACAATGAAGCTCTTCTAAAAGGGTTCTTCTCACAAAGGAAAGAATTGGCTCTCAGAGGAGCAAATTGTATCCATTAAGAGTTGACCTTCATTGAAAAGGAGACAGAAATGAACATGGCATACATGTAGTTGCTTCCCCTGAAAGTATACCCATTCATCTTAACCAGTTCTGTAATAGACTCTTACATTTTCAGATTTGGCCAGGTAAATAAATGTTGAGGGGGGTGGGGGGGTGGGGGTGGGGGGAAATGGGGTTGAAAAAATTTATGTTTTAATTAGGGATCAATTTGATGAGAATTTTTGATAATGTCTGTTTTTCCTAGAAATATATGTTGTGATATCTCATTAGAATAACCTCACTGAGGTGATTCTTATGAGATGTCACAACATATATGTTAATGTAACCACATGGAAAAATTATCTCAAACTGTCATCAGATACTCCTTTTATCTAGGAGCGTACATATTATACACAACACAGAGGCCGAGATGGTGGGGCTGAAGCCCCAAAACCAACCCCCTGGAATCGGGGCTGAGATATCGATGGTGCTAGTCCAGTTAACCGAGTCACGAACTTTGACGTTACATGTATACTGAACTGTTTTAAAACGATTTACTGTAATATGCAGTTGTGCATATGAATTACATTTGGCTTACTCACTTCAGGAACTGATGTTTTTGAATACGGAAGATCGTAAACAGATAGTGATAGAGATTATAAATGATGACTTGCCAGAACCAGATGAAACATTTGAGGTGATCCTGTCAAACCCAAAGAATGGACTGGAGCTAGGGACACCAAGCAGAGGTATAAAAAATTGAGCTAAGCTGTTGAGGCAGTTCTAAACTGGAGGACTGGTACAGTTTATGTTTTTCTTAAAGAAAAACAAAACAATATGTTGGGTTAATATCTGAAAGAACCTGACTATATACTCACTCATGCACTGAGTCAGAGGGTAAAACATGCCTGCATGTAAACAACAGCACATTTGTTTCAGTACAAAAATGCTGACAGTCAGAGTCTACCATTCACTTTTGCTTAAATTAACCTTTTTAATTAATTTAAAAATTTTGAATCTCTATATGACTTCAACAAAAGCTCATGAATATTTATGAGATGCAACAAATTTGTCAGTAATGAAACCTCAGATCTAAACTTAAATAGCCTGTGAAATCTTTAGAATTAATCTGAGGTTCTCATTGGTTTTATTTCTGGATGAATTTATCAGTTTGGCAAGGCTTATGGCCCTTTTATACTTTATCCAGCAGACAGTAGAACTTCAATGGCTCGAACAGGCTTGGAACCATCAAAATTAGTTCCAGCCAAAGGTAGTTCCAGCCATCCAGGGCTATGTTCTATACAAATTGACCTGTAGGGACCCAAGAACGAGTTCTAGCCAGGCAGGGTAAACAAGCCATCAGGGTTTGAGCGATTGGAGTAGTACTATAATTTGGTTTTATCTGTGGACAATAATGCAGCTTTTATGTGTTAAAATGAAGATATCAAATACCTCTGATGTTGTTCTGTTACAAAATGCCTTTTCTTGTAATATCTAATGTTACAGTTTGTATATGAAATTTATTCTGATTTTAACAGCAACAGTAACCATCTTGGCCAATGATGATGCTCGAGGTTTTGTTTACTTTGACTCTGATAAGACTGTAACCCTTGAGGAGCCAGCTGGGGACAACGTAAATGCTACAACAGTTGATCTGGTCATTGTTAGAGGACCTGGGATGTATGGGATTGTCAATGTCCCCTTTGAGGTTATCCCTGAGATGGACGGGAACCGAGATGACCTTTCACCTATGCTGGATAGTGTTACATTTCAAGATCTACAGGTAATGCATTTATTTGTTTGGATACAAATAATTTGGTTCCCATATTTAAAACTTCAGAGGTAATGAGAGCCTACTACATATAAATAAAAAAAAATTAAAAAAATTTCGTATCCATGGAAAAACTTGGTGCCAGGAGTGTGCAGCTATGGATACATTCCACTGAGTCTTCTAGGGAATGCTGTTATGAGATTGGTAACAAACCCAACAAAAACTGTCATAATTTTAACTTTGGAGCTAAAGTTATGCAAATAAACAGAAAAAGAATACATCAGATACATGTACATTGAAAAAAGTTATCAGTACTGTTTGTATAATGTTGGCCTTGACCTTGTTAGACAGAGAAATTTTGTTTCCAGATTTCTACAGACTGACTGCACTGCAAAGCATTTTACATGTACAATAACAGTAGGGAGTTTACATAACTTGGTTTTACCTTCAGACCTCAGTGACATTGACCCTTACAGTATTAGATGATGAGGAACCAGAAGATATAGAGAGATTTACTGTCCGTCTGCTGCAGCCAGACAACACTGCCAAGCTGGGTACCAGGACAGAAAGGAGACTCATCATACTGTCTAATGACTCACCAAATGGCCTTCTCAGCCTGTATGCGGCTGGCACTAGGTATGAACACAACAGAGTCAACATTTTTTAGCAATAACTACCTTACACATTATGTTTATGGTGACAAGGTCATAGCCAAGTGTGAAAATGAGCCAAATCAGACTGTTAACACTAGAGTTATTGCCCCTTGCTTAGTGATAAATTCTGAAAACCATGAAGACTTTGGAGTAGTCATATACAGACTTGCAGAATATGTTTATGGCTACAAGATCATGCCAGGTTTAATAATGGGCCAAATGGGACCAGTAACGCTCGAAATGGGGAAGAGGTTTGATTTCTTATGGGAATATCATATTTTACGTCAAAGTTAGGGGTGTAAAAGAAATCTATTGTCAGATTCTGCATAAATTAATGTTGAAGTTCCTTTTTTGTCCAAAAAGAAAAACGGACATGTCCACCCCAAAGCCACTTGGCATCTGAATTATACTGAACATATGATAAAGTTCAAATTCAAGGACATGTGACTGTGTGAATATACTGGGCGGTATGATTCAGTGTTATATTTCTCATGTTGTTGCTCATTCAGAGTATTGCTTTTCGTTACTTTCAGGCAAAGAGACATTTCTGTAGAGGAAGGTGTGGGATTGTTGTATTTTGACCTTGTGCGAACTCAGGGCTTGGAAGGTCAGGTGACTGTTGATGTAGCAACAGAACCGGGTACCGCAGACAGTACAGCAGATGCTTCAGCTGTCTCACTGGTTCCCATCCAGATTTTGCCAACAACTGATGTGCGTGGCTGGCACAGTTTCAACATGAATGGCACCACCTTTCTGTTGATGTTGAAGCCAGCTGTGGTAGGGGAGTTACAGACACAGCCGGGTACCAGTGGATCTGCAGGGGAGATAGATATGACTGACTTACGGTACACAACTCTGTTCAGATGGCAGGGAGAGCTTATTCCTGTACAGGTTGGTATCATATCATACAGTGCTGTATTTATTTTGTTATGGAACTGGGGCCGTATTCATAAAATGACTTAAGTCGTTGCTATGCTGTTGCTAAGGCTAAATTTCTTTGAAGGAGATTCCCTACAACTATGAAATTTGCTCTGGAGGAACAGTCTTACAAAGACTGTTCCTCCAGACCAAATTTCATAGTTGTAGCAAATCTCCTTTATAGATATTTAGCCTTAGCAACAGCATAGCAACGACTTAAGTGGCTTTATGAATACGGCCCCTGGGCTTTTCCTCGTACAGAGTGACAACAGATAATGTAATTCTGCTATAAGATGTATTTTTTTGTCTGTTTACGGTCTCCTTCCAAAATAGTCGCCCAAAAATGTAGATTTGTCTGATAAGAAGATTTAGATTTTTGAGGTTGTTTTATAACACAAGAATTACAGTGGTATAATGTATTTGCCCTGATATAAAGACATGATTGCGAAGGAATTTACTTTCAGATTGTACTGCTGAAAGGATTGATCTGATTAGAGCCCACATTTTATAAAACAATTAAACATTGACTCACTGATAATAGAAAGTTCAAACTGAGCTTGGTCAGTTTCTTCCCTTTGAATAGCACCCTTTGGTGAAGGAATTTTACTGCAAGGGAATCTAATGCTTTTCTGCTGCAGTTGTTTCCATTATAAAAAAGTATGAAACAAATTTTCTGAATATGTTTTAGACGGTGGAGACAGATGGTGCCTCAGGAGCCACATCATTTGTTATAGATGATATTCAATACCTTGTTGTGACCAACATGGGGAACCACAATAGATATGAGACTGTTTCCCGGCTTTACAGAGTGAATGATGGTGGAGACCTTACAGTGGTTTGTATCATGGCTGGACCCATGGGGCACACAGGTTTAGGACAACTTTATACCAGCATGGATGCAGTGTCATGATGCTACATCCATGTTTGTATGACACTGTGTCAGTGTTGTGTGCCTGCTGGAGAACAACAGAATTATTTGAGCCACAACATGAGATAACCAACATATGGACATATGCCCAGTCTGATCAGAGTCTGTGCTTGGGCTTATAGGGTAGCTATAGATCTAAGCTACTCCATGCTGACGGGGAAGACTCTGATCTGATTGGGCAAATGCCGAGGCTGATCTGAATGTTCACTTGGTGCTCATGCCACTTTGATGGTACTGTCATGTCCCTGGTCATTTTACTTGTTAACTGTAGTCACTATAGGGTCAAAGTACTGATGTACAGCCAGCCTATTTAGTCACCTCTGTTAAAGAGTCAGCTGGTTTTAGAAGCCATCTTTTCCAGATCCCTAGAACCAAAATACAACTATTATTGGGTCACTGTTTTAAGCAGCCACACTATCTTTTTCCTAAACACAGCTTTGATGTTTTTTTTTGTTGTTTTTGTTTTTTTCTGAGTAAGAGTGTTCTAGCTTTGGTGCTGCTTAGCCTGTTTATATTCAAGATGTTTGTTACTTGAATTATCATATGACCATTTACTATTGTTTACAGCAATAGATATTCCTTTGATAGGCATTATGAAGTTTTCATTTGTCACAGAACATCCAAGCAGACAAATTCGGAGCCTTGTATTGGCTTTCCTATAAGAACAGTCCCCAATCAAGTGGGAGCTAATTCTTTGTTGTATGCGTTGACCCCCATAAAACGAAAATGGCAGAAATACTTCCCTTGAAATTGTATCCATTCACCTTCAGATCCAGGATTTACCCTCCAGCGGAGCCAGTAGTGCTGTGTTTTACACCTCTCCAAGCACCATCAATTACCTTGTGGTTGCCAGCTCACAGGACAACAGTGGTAACAGCCAGGCGAGGTCAGACATCTGGAGATGGGAACCAGGGAACCAGAGGTTTAGTAAGGAGGCATCATTGTCAACTCTGGGTGCCAAGGGTCTGAGTGTGTTCACAATATCTGATAGAGTGTATCTGGCAGTAGCTAATAACTATGACTCCACAGAGAAGAGTTATCAAGTGGAGTAAGTTTAGATATTTTTTGTGACTATCAGTATGTGTAAAAAATATTTATGATATTTTTTTTTATTTTTTGGGGAGAACCTTTGCATTTGCAACGTTTTACAGAAATAAAACTGTCTTTTAAATTGCTTACAGTCAAGAACCAAGAATTGGGATTTCAGAACTTCACATGTATTTGCTTTAACAGAAAACAAGTGTTTGCAAAAATTGTGAAATTTACAGGAATTATTAAGTCTTATCATATTGAAGTGAGGCCCAATATTTATGTTACAAAGATAAAACCTGTATTAGTGTAAGCAACTGCGCTCTTGTGAGCTGGTAGGGATTTACATTGCACACCAGAAACCCTTCTCATATGCTAGCTGCAAAAAGGAGGATGTTGAAAGCTATAGGTGTATACTGAACCAAATTTTGACTTGTTTCTTTATTTTCTCTGTTCTAATTTACAGCTCCAAAGTGTATTTGTTAAACTCCAATGATCAGTTTTCCCAACACCAAAGCTTTCCAACCCTGGGAGCTGTAGATGTTGAGTATGTGAGAATCCGCTCTCTGGACCTGTTGATTTTTGCCAACAATCGTGACAACACAGTGAGTAGCCCACAGAAGTCTGACGTGTACCGCTGGGATGTGGGGATACAGATGTTCATACTACATGAGAGACTGGAGACCAACAGAGTGGAAGATGTGGAAATATTTCAGGCTTATGATGATACTGGTAAGAAACATAGGATATTCAAGTTTTTTTTGTTTTGTTTTTTTCAGATGTAATAGTCTTTTTTTGACATTATGAAGGGAGAAAAATGGGAGATTCATCATTTCCAGAATTCCTGCTTTTGGTTCATTGGTACATTCTGAGGTTCAGCTCATATGGAGGTCAGCAAGAGCATGGTAACATTAGTCTATATATTTAATAGAAGATGCTTTTAGCAGCATTTTTTCAAACAGGAAAATATTTTAGACTCTTTGCACCAGTATGAGTTATGCAAATGTAATAACTGATTTTCCTGCCCTATATTACTTTTGCAGTTAATTACACACATTTATACATGGTTGAGCATTGCAAATACATGCTAGATATGTTTATTATTTTTTTTCTTCAGTATATGCTGTGTTTGCCAACAGTATAGGCAGTTCCATGATGTTTGGCTGGGACATACAGGAAAACCAGTTCAGACAGGTCTGGTCTGGTCCCCCATCCTTCAGTCAGTACCCCATCATCATACCTCAGGCAGCTGGGAACCTTAACCTCATAGCAGTGGCTGACAGGAACATCACAGCTAAGCCAACCATACAGCAGCTGGTGAAAATCAAGGACAGTGACTTTGCACCAAGGTAATGCTACCATTACATGAATTCACAAGATGTATGATATAATTAAAAGGGAGAGCACTCAAATTTATAAACTGACATATTTGCCTCTCATAGGGGCTGCTTTTAAAAGAAGAAATACTATCCATAGAGAGCAAATATGTTCGATTGAATAAGGGATTCATTTTTCAGGGTATCAAATACTATTTTGTCTCAGGTTTGAAAAACTTTTGGTGGCTAAACTATGAAGATGTAAAATAGATATTAGTATTTTTTACCCAAAATAATACAACCATTACATCAGTAACACCAAGTAAGCTCAGATACTCATAGCTTATTACATGCCTGTCATACCTGTTGGTCTCTTTTGACGGTTGCTTAACTATCTTTTGATATGAATGTATATATTTGTGTAGATTGAATTTTGTGCAAACTTGATGAATTTAAAAATTGTGAACATAGGAACACTCCACATGTGTGTATAATTGCAGTACACCCTGCTTCTTCAGTTATAAAATGGGTTTCTTCCTCACAAAACATTCTCAAAGATCTAGATCCATCTTGTAAGATGGATCTAGATCTTTGGGATTGTTTCAGAAGAGAAAAAAACATTTTATAGCCAAATTATACAAGACTGATTTACATACATGTATTTGTGAACTGTATACATGTAACTGCAATAATTTTGGAATGACAAACACCCATCTTATAACCGAATGAATACGGTAAATGTTTTGTTACAGGACAATAACTATGACCCTGGATGAAGGACAGGATCTCCTGCATACCACTGTCATGGTGTTGCAAGACACGGTGCCAGAGGATACTGAAACCTTCTATGTGACCTTGAGAGACCCCACTGGAGGGGCTGAGATTGGCCCCAACAACAGAATTACTGTCAATATTCTCTCTAATGATAATGCTCATGGAATTATTGAAATAGCACCGGTAAGTGCTGGCACACAACATATTAGTGTCCATGCAAAGTGGTGGTTGTTTTAGTAAAGGGTTTTTAAAAATTGTCTAGATTCATGATCAAGATGTTTTGAGTCCATTGATGATCTTACTTCATCTCTGGCCTCTTGATTATTTCATCCTTATCATTATCTTTCCCATTCTCCCATTGGATCAGAATGACTGAATTGATGTTGAAAGGGCCATGAAAGTCCATATTGTCCATCTGTCTGTTATTGCAATAAAATGACATTCATGCCATTAACATTGATAGGCAGTTGTTTCAACATGTACAGAGTTGTAACAGCCTTGTATGTCTGTCATGTGAAAGTGCTGATGCTATTCTGTTTGCAAACCATGAAGTATTTGACAGAAATGATTGAACCAGATCAAACAGCTTCTTCGAAAGAGCCTGACGGTTTACACTGTTGGTAAACAAGTTTGTTAAAAAAATCAAGTGATAGACTTGCTCAAATTTGATGATGAATTTAGGAAGTATCCATTATTGAAGTAGTTAGGGCGCCCAGCAAATACAGTAGCCTGTAGCAAATAGCCTCTAGCCTAATAAACAGTTATTATTATACCTCATATTTTGTTATAATGGTATGTATGATGTGACTTACAATTTTCAAATTGGTTTTGTTTGTTGTTTGTAGGATTCCCTTGAGTTGTCAGCCCAGGAGTTGGTGGGTCAGGATAATACTGTACCGGTGAATGTGCTACGTAGCCAAGGTTACCATGGTCATGTGATCGTCAAGTGGGTTGCTACGGGTGATCATGATGGAACCAATGATATCACACCACTGAATGGCAAGGTATTTAAGCACATTTACCATAAAGTTTTAGTCTTGGGATGGATAGGTCTGAGCAAGCAGTGCAGATCCAGATCAGGTTGCTCCTAAATATACCGTGTTTTCCATAAATTCTTGTATTCAAGTATTTTAGCTTCGATATCTGCCCTGTTTTGATTTTGATTTTGACTGGCAATGTGTTCTATTCTGCTGACAAATAGCATAGCCCCTGATCAGCTGTCCTGAGGCAGGCTGATATTGGGCTGTCAACTTTACTCAGCAATGCCTGTCTGAGTATTTAGGGTGAATACTGTGATTGACGAGATTGATTATAAGCTTGTCTGTAAAACTTTCACCACAGTTAATAGATTTGAGCTGTGACACGAGAAAACCAACAATGTGGTTGTGCACCCAGCCCAGACTCAGATCAGCCTGGGCATCTGCTCAGTCTGATCAGAGTCTTTGGTTTGCGTAAAAATTGTTGCCAAGTGTCAAAGCTAGCTCCATGCGGACAGTGAAGACTCTGATCAGACTGGGCGGATGCCCAGGCTGATCTGAGTCTGCGCTTGGCACACAACCTCTTTGCTGGTATTGTCATGTCACAGCTCATTTAACAATGTATTACTTCTATATTTCAAGCCAGTGAGAGATGCTATTCTTCCATATGTAATAAACAATTTCCTGCCACAGACTATAACAAGACATCACAGCCCCTTTCTCTTGTACACCACTTGTAAAAGATAAATGTGGTTTTGAAATTTACGACCAAATTCTCTCCAGTGGCATGCCACAATCACTAAACTTTCAATTTGAAAAAAACAAAACAAAAAAAAAACATATGGCAAAATGTTTAAAAGCCATATACTCTTATCAAGCTGTGCAGTTGAGAAAGCCGATCTGAATCCTGACTGTTTTATACATGCTGGAAGATATCTTATTATGTATCATGGCTCTTAATGTGAATTGGTACACTTCCATGATTTTCCGCCATTTTATCAGGGGAAATAACTCTTCTGACGTCCACTTTGCTTCCTTGGTGAGGAAGCCCTTACTAAAGAGGTCAACTCTTAAAGGACAGAATTTGCTGCAAATGCAGCAAATTCTTACCTTTAAGAGTTGACGATCATTGAGAAGGGAGGCAAAAATGAAAATGCCAGAGTTGCTTTCCCTGGATGTATAGCCTTTCACCTTAAGAAACCTATACATGTATACTATTTACTCGCAAAATAGGTTGAGTTTGCTGAGGGTCACTCCATCGCTACCATCAGCCTCACTGTGAGAGATGATGACATAGCAGAATTACAGGAAGTGACCTATATACAGCTAACAGAGGTTGTGGAGACAGGAACCAGTCTGCCAGGACGTGGAGCACAAATTGGTAAACCACAATAATTCACATTTATATGCCTAAGTTTTTATTTTTTTTTTTTTATTTTTTAAGCATTTTATGAATGTGTTTCTTATATTTTGAAAAAAAAAAAAAAAAAAAAAAAAAGAAGCAGACTGTTTAATGAGTGGTTATTCCTCAAGCTGGAGTTTGAGCAGTTGTAGGTCCACCTCCATATTTTTCCTCCATTTTTAACAAGGGAAACAATTTTTGTTGCCTTATGTTTGCCTCCCTGAATGATAAACCCTTTCAGAATGGAGTCTACTCTTAAAGGCAAGAATTTGCTCTGTCTACTCTAAAAGGAAAGAATTTGCTCCTATGGAAGCAAATTCTTTCCTTTAAGAGTAGAATCTCATTTCAGAAATGAAAATGGCAGAGTTACTTGTTCTGAAAATAAACCCATTCACTCATTTTATATTTAGTATTTGTCCACTTCTAAGCTTAATAGTGACAAGATATTTTTGACCTAAATGAACAATATGACTGTCAGACATTGCTGCCATGTCATACCACTTCTAATAAAAATCATGTTTTCTTAGGTCATAACTCAAGTTTTTTCTGTCATTATTTAGGTGTTAAGAACACAGCCAAGATTACAGTATTAGCCAATGACTCACCATATGGTGTCGTGAGATGGGAGAGAACAACATACACAGTTAAGGAGCCTGATGGATCGGACACCATATTAATATTGTTCATTCTCAGAGAGCAAGGCCTTACTGGAGACCTGCAGGTTACTTACAGGTGCATATGAAAAACATCTGTTGAGCTGAAGTCAAAAGAGCTTTATCAAGCAAAGTTTAAGCAATATTTTTGTATAACAATAAGGAAATTTTAAGCAACACTAATAATTATGTTTAACCAAACTCAAATTTTTAAAATGTAAGTCGATGCCACCTGAAACAGTTTTACCCTGAAATACTGATTGCTGATGAAACAGATTATACTGTTCTGTCAATTTGTTGTATAAATTGTATGTCTGATTGCAAAACAATGCTTTTTTGCATTGAGAGAATGCCCTTATAAATTTTTCAATTTACCTGTAGGTTTATTTTTTTATTTGTTTGAGTATATGGTAGTAGTGCGGCTATAAGACTAGGTTTTTTCCAACTCTAGAGTAACCCCTTGCTTCTCCTGTCTTTCGGATGAGACTTGATAAACCCCAGTTCACTCACTCACTACAGTAACCCCTATGTCTAAATCAGTCTTGTGTAAGTCTGCATTATGATAGAATTTTCCTATCCAAAAGACTCCCCCAAGAATCTAGGTCGTCTTATAGGACAGAATTAGATATTTTGGGGCTCTTAATTTATGGAGGGGAAAATCCCTGGCTTATTTAAAGAATGAATTTCATTTTACTGAGGTTAATGGAACTGAAACTACATGGGGTTTGGTGCAAAGTCAATGAACCATTAAGGGTTTCTAGGGGTTCACGTAAACTTTGCTAGTGACCCAGTGTAGTTAACACTTTGACAAACATCAGAAAAATTAAGGTTATTGTTTATAATAACATTCTTTTCAATCAAATTCTTGATGAAAAACCTTGTAAAAGCCTTAGAGCTAAAATTGAAGCAGTAACACATTTACATGCAGTTTTTCTGCTAACACAGGAACGGCGTCAATGGCATCATGACATTGCAGACGTCCAATCAGATTTTAGAAAGCCATGAATTTTCTTGGCTCAATCTAATTATTGGAATGCGAACTACATTACATTCCAGTGGTTTACTTTAGGGCTTTTCAGTGAATACACCAGGAATGTAAGTATAACCAGTACCATGAGTCTTGTATAAATTTCAGAACATCACCAGACCTGACTTCTCCAGTCGACAGACAGGCAGTCTCAGGAGAGGATTATGTCTCGAGAGAAGCTATGGTTATTATACAGGAGAATGTTTCTAGAGTAGCCATTGAAATAGTTGTTAAACAGGTATGCTGGGATCTTAGTTTGTTGTAACTTCTACCAGTTAAAGTAACAAAACATGCTTGTGACATTTGAATATTACAATTTTTGTGCTCAGCAAGTATATGTATATGTAAACTGAAATTCAGCAAGTACATGTACAGGAATTTTGCAAAGAATATACAGGGTACCCTTATCCTAACAAAGTACATGTAGTAGTATTTCAGTTCTCATAACGACTATTCCCCTGCACCTAAGCGGAACATATCAGTGGCCACAGTAGAGGACACTTTGCGTGCATCCATTATATCTTAATAAACAACTGATAAATGCTTTGATAAATGGCTGTCTCTCTTTTTAGAAAAGAATTGTGTATTGACTTACCAAAATTGCATGCCGGGCCGGGTAGCGCAATCGGTAGGGCACCTGACTCGTAAGTCAGAGGTCCTGGGTTCGAATCCCGGTCTGGCCACATACTTTCGTTTCTCCTTCCGCTGATTCAAGAAGGGCAGTTGTCAGTTACTGGCGAAAGTATGTGCACTTAGTACTGGTTAACCGCTTAGGAGGTCTAAGCCTGCCCAGGAATAGTGTGGTTAGGTTAACTGACCGTCCCGACATGACCTTAGTTGTTTACCGTGGACGTTAAGCATCAAATCAACCAACCAACCAAAATTGCATATTCTGGGCATAAAATCTAAACTACTGTACATCCAGAAGGCTCACTTATATAATCAAGTGGGCATGTGAATTTTGGACAACATTTATCAAATGTTCAAACAACATCCGTAGCATTTGGACAAAGTTGGGTAGATATTGTGCTTACTTTGATGACCCTAAGTTAATTTCATGGTCCTTGACTATGAAGCTATTTCATGATGACAAAGTGCAAGTGAGCCGCGACACGAGAAAACCAACAGAGTGGTTGTGCGCAAAGCGCAGACTCAGATCAGCATGGCTATTTGCCCAGTCTGATCAGAGTCTTTGCTTTGCGCTTAGAGGATAGCTAAGGGTCTATTCTAACTCCATGAGGACAGTGAAGACTCTGATCAGACTGGGCGGATGCCCAGGCTGATCTGAGTCATCGCTGGGCGCACAACCACTTTGTTGGTTTTCTCGTGTGATGGCTCAAGTCATAATCTCACATATTTCGAAGGCAGTTACTGCTTATTGACTGACTTACCCTCCAAGCTCTGAATAATGCATGAACTGCAACACCCTAGGGGCATTTGATGATAGGGAAAAATGTACTTTTAAGATAATACTGTAATTCTAAATTTTAAGACACCTAGAAAAAAATCAATTTTCCGTTTAGAACAAACGGGGTGGTGCTTGGGCAATAGTGCGGGTTATAACTTTCAGTGCCGGGCATCCTACTTACATGTATTTGGTTAAAAGCAGGGCAAGGGCCTACTGTGCTTGCAGTAGGTGTGGGTGGGAGTTGTTTGGATATTTTTTCTCTAATCTATCAGTTCTAGTTCCTTTCCCATCTCTCTGGGACACAGCCTGATATAGACTGAAATACTGTCTCAAAGGGCCGTTAAACCCAAAACAACCAACCAACCATTTAGGACAAATAGATATTTAACTATTTTTAGGTGTTCCAATACATAGCCACATTATGGTAGTTTGGTCTCTTTATTTCAGGATGTGATTCCAGAAGCTGATGAAAGATTTCTTGTTAACATCACAAGAGTTAATCTGCTGGGTGGTTCCCCTGCCCCTGGGTCTGAACCCAGCATCAGAATCCCAGGGAATGTTGCTGTGGTCACCATATCGGAGAATGATAATGCTAGAGGAATTGTCCAGTTTGACGTTACTACGGTAAGAGGAGATATGAGTGTGACACAAAAAAAGGAGGCTTTATGCATATGCAGACTGCAAAGGCTCAGATCAGACTGCACATCCGTGCAGTCTGATCAGAGCCTTTGCTATTTGCACATACCATGTAGGGACCCTGAGGAATATAGAGGCACAAAGTGCAGGCTGTAGCTGGACAGCATGGATCCAAAGACTGGTTTGAATCTTTGCTATTTACAAATAAGTTGAGCCACTTTTTTCACACTTTTAAAGTTGGTATGAAATGGATGTCCAGTTTTTTTGTCAGCCTGTTTGTCAGTTCAGCATCCAAGTACAGCTGAGCTGGCCAAAACATGTAGTCTCTGTCATTTTTTGCCGACTGTAGTACCTGTTCAAACTTAATACAGATACACTAATACCAGGGGTACAATCATATATTTCAATTTAGGGAACTTTTGTTACATGTGTAGTGGTCTGTGCCACCAAAAAAAAAATAAAATTTTGCACTTTCCCAAGAAATTTTATGCTTTACAAAGAAAGTGAAGACTCAGATATGCCTGCTGATTAATTTCAATTGCCAAAGATAATTTACTTTTGCCTGTATGAGAGTACTGGCAGAGCTGTTTTTTGTCACTCAAACATTGGCATTTGCATCCAGGTCATCATCAGAATTTGGATGTGTTGTTTAAGGTGAAGCAGAACACTTTCAAGGGAGGTAATTCTTTTCCAGAAAACTATACCTCCCACTTCATTGGGAGATTCTTTTTAAGGGAAACAATTATTCCCTAGAGAAGCATTTTTTTCCTTTACAGGGACTTCGGTGCAGAAAAATTACCATGCAGGCACTTCCGTTCTCCTTAAATCAATGTTAACCCTGACGAATGGTTTGTTTTCTTTAATTCAGAATATTGAAGGGAGGATTGACGTCTATGAGCAGTATGGTATGAATACAACAGTTGCCCTAAATGTTGCAAGAACTGTCGGTTTCTTTGGTGCCGTCACTGTGACCTGGCAAGCTGAGCCAGGGGAGGCAACTATCATGGATTATGATCCACCAAGTGGGACTGTGAATCTGGCTAATACACAGCAGGAAGCTAGCATCTACGTTACAATAATTGATGATAACATTTCTGAGGAAATGGAGGTATGTAAATTGTAAATTAGTAGCGTTTTGATAGTATATTATTCTACCTGGTGTTTTTTGGGCGGTTTTAAAATTATTCTGGTAAAATAGTTTTATATTTCTCTGTAAAACCACATGCTGTAGCCCATCATTTGAAATTACCCAATAGGACAATGCTAATAAGACCCACAACATATTTTCTAACTTCAGTTTTGTGTAAGTACCATTGTTTTACCCACAATTTTAATGCAAATAAGAGCCATAACATATATTTTTAACTTAAACCTATTATTTTACCCATTTCTGTATACTAATTTTATATTCATTGTCTCACAGACATTTGATGTGAAGTTGATTAGTGTCACTGGAGGAGCTATACTGGGCCCAGCCACCACAGTTAAGATTGCCATACTCAAGAATGACTCACCAAATGGCTTGTTCAGATTTGTTACCACTACTGTAAGTAACTCTGTACCATAAAAATTCTAAAAGTTTGGGACAAATAAAATTGTTACCATAATTGGCCTAAAAATGGAGCAGTTTGGTTTTACAATAAAATAATGTGTCCAAAAGAGGCAGTTGGAAAGGCAAACATTGTAGACCCTGATCAGAATGCTCCAGAAAGTGGGTCTGCACTGTGTTGCTCAGATTCATTTGTCCCAATACTTATAATTTCTATGGTGCAGATGGTTGTAAATTATTTTCAGTGCATAGCGGATGGCACCTTTATAGAAAGATAATCTTAAAGACAGGAGTGGTACTATATAAGGAGGATTAACTTCCACAGTGTCATTTATGGATGAATACTTGGCGCCAGGTGTGTGCAACTATGGTTATGAACCGCTGAGCCACTTGGGGAACATCGTTACAAGAATTGAAACAACAACAACAGTATCATTCTGTCTCTTGGTCGCATAGTGTCAACCCCTCCAGTTATCCAATAAAATCATCACAACTGGTAATTCTGGTCCACTGATTGGCTAAATAAATTTTCACACCTTTACCTGCACAGATAACATATGCTATATGCTGGGAACCAGACCCCAACAGAGAAGTCCTGTCTGTAGCCCTTTGCAACTTACTGCTGTGCAAGAAACAGGTCTTATGTGAAATAGTATAGCACTCCGTTATCTCAATGGCTGGCTGTTCAAGCCTAAAAATGAGTTAATGCAAACAAATTTTATCATATGTACAGGGAATAATATTTTTGCTGATTTCATTGTGAACAATCTTGTGGAAGCCACAGATTGCATTAGATATTTTTATTTTTTCTCCCATCCATCCAGATAATTAAGCTAAATTTCAAATGATACATAATGCAGGTTGTTGTGAAAGAGTCCCTGTCACCTGATGATCGAGATGGAGAGGTACGTCTGATTGTTGAGAGAATCCAAGGAGCAGACGGAACAGTTAGAGTGCAGTGGAGACTCAATGCGGAGGCTGCCTATGACTTCTACGAGCCTCACTCTGGGGAACTCCTGTTTTCTCAGGTAAATTAGGAAACTCAATGTTGATGCTCCCTATGACTTCTAAGAACCTCTTACTTTCTGGGGAACTTTATTTTGCCCACATAGAAAGGCTTTGCAAATTGAATAGGTAAATTAAGGCAAATAACCTAGCAGTTCAGACACTGTAAGAATTCGAACACAAAAACTTGTTTACTGAAAATAACTAGAAATGTCCATAAAATTTTAAGCAGTGACAGTTTCAGAGACAATGCATTTCTGAAATTTCAAACACGGTTTTGTCTAGAAAAAATGATTTGAAACACAATCCTTTTTGCCTATAAAACCATATATTGTACAAAAAGATAGCTCATTGCTTTAATCAAAGTTTTAGAAATTATAATCCAGTAATATTTGTTCTGAATTCAGTAAATTGTGCTTGGTAGTCAACTGCTGTAGTGTATTAAAAGCATGAATAGATTATATATGCAAGTCAAGCTTGGCATAATTAACGTTCCATGGAATTCTTGTGAACCGTTACATGTAAATGTTAATATTTTCTTTAATAGGGGGAGAAGACCAAGTCATTGAATCTTACAACCAAGCCAGATGAAATACTGGAAGGCGAGGAACAGTTTAAGGTTTCCCTGATCACGGCAGACAATAACGCTGACATCTCCCCATCGGAGGGTGACGCAACTATTATTGTACTGGCTGACCCTGGGGCTAGCGGCACAATATCAATTCTCCCGGAGTATAGGACGGTGTATATTGGAGAACCAGGGGAGAGCACTCCCAGTTATGATGGCAAGGTTCAGGTGGTATTGACAAGAGGGGCTGGTATCTATGGTGATATATCAGTCACATGGTCTTTGACCCCAAGGGATGAAAGAGCATTTCTGCAAGTTGAGGGAATGGTGGATATAGTTGATCTGCAACAGAAGGCTACTATTATCTTACAGGTATATTATTTCATGTTTCTGTATAAAATTTATCAGGATGGCCTTAATGGTTGTGGAAAAAAGTGCTTTAGAGGCACTATCAACACTCAGTATCTCAAAGTCGAAGCTCATGTCAAACTACTGAAAACTCATAGTAAATTTTCTGGTCCCAGAAAATTTACTTTGAGATATCAGTAGTTTGAGGTAACATGAGTTGAAATTAAAATAGAAATATGGAATGTGTCCAAACCATATTCCTTGATATCCGTGGTACTGTAAGATGTCAGTGTTTGAGATATCAAGAGTTGACTGTTAAGTATTAACCCAGATCAGATTTCCTATAGGAGAGCTCTGATCTGGGTCTTTAGTGTTTGCAGTTCAGGCAGAAAATTTCTGGCATATCTCTAGATGGTAAAATAACCTTGAACACATGAGCCGCGATACAACAAGACCAACAAAATGGCATGTGTGCCCAGCAAAAACCACCCACCCAGTCTGATCAGAGTTTTCACTGTCCCCAGGCAGCTAGCATTGACTCTTAGCTACCCTTAAAGCCCAGGCTGATCTGAATCTTCACGTGGTGCACATGCCACTTTGTTGGTTTTGTCAAGTTGCAGCTCAAATTAAGGTTACTTAGGGTATGATTAATATTAATTAGAGTAAACAGAGAGGACCCAGATCAGTTTGGTCATCTTTGTACTAGGTGTGAAGAAGTACACTGACGGGCTGCATGATGCCTTTGAGGCAGAGCTGCCAGTTGCTTATGGCATTTGTCTTGGGTCAAGTGGATGTCACACAAATCAGAGGTATGGTTGAACAATTATTGACTTGGGGCTGTGACAAGGCACAGTCAGCAATCAGGCTATACTGTCTTAAGTCAGCTTTTTTTTGTTTATAATGGCTTTGCATTTACATTTTAGGCTCTAGATGATACAATTCCAGAGACTCGTACTGTGTACACCTTACTGATCACCTCTGCCACAGGGGGCGCTCTCATCTCCCAGGTAACAGGGGCAGCAACTGCTGATATTGTGTTTGTGGCTAGTGACTTCCCCCATGGAGAGTTTGTGTTTGACCTGCCACAGTCAGTCATAACAACAGAAGATCAGTATTCTGTAAGTTATTGTCCAATTCTAAACAGTGTTATTTTAAAATTTCTAATCTCTGAATGCCTAAGCAAATGATGTAGGCCCATATTTGGTGTCTCCTTTCAGAGGAGCAGTCTGATCAGGGTCTGCACTGTTAGATCATTCATCTATTCACCTAATTTTCTAAGATTCCCAAATAGATGGATGGATAACTTGTGATTTTACATCCTTTTTACCAGTATTTCAGTCATATCAGGATGATGGGTGGGTGATAATGAAAGGCTATGTGCAGTGGAACCTTGTTAATTGTGGGAAAGATTTTCCCCTCCAGTAGGTCTTAAACCTAAGGAACGTACGTTAGATCAGCAGGCCAACGCTCAACTCACTGAGCTACTAGGGCTCCTAAATAATCCCAGGACTTGTCCATTTTCAAAACAGAAAGATCCTGCATGGAATTAATGGGATATTGGTTATTCTAATGAGGGTCACAACATAAGTTGTTATAAAGAGACAATAGAAAAACCTCCCAGAAGTGTCGTTGAAATCGACCTTACCCTCAGAAAAATGTGTGTATTCAAAGATCTTCCCTGTGAATCTGTTAGATTTTTAAATTAACTGAAAAGTGAAGAATAGTTGAGCTGCAACACAACAAAACCAACAAAGTGGCATGTGCACCCAGCTAAGATCAGCCTGGGCATCCGCCCAGTCTGAGCAGAGTCTTTGCTGTCCGCATAGAGCTAGCTAACACACTTAGCTACCCTCTGAGTGCATAGCAAAGTCTCTGATCAGACTGGGCGGATGACCAAGCAGATCTGAGTCTTACCATGGCCTACATACCACTTTGTTGGGGTTTTTTGTCGCGGCTCATTTAAACTTTACAGATGTGTTGACAGGTGTGAGTCTTTACTGCTTGAGCATCATGCATTATGCATGCACCTTGATGGCTCAGATGATAGTCTAGATGAATGGGTACACCTCCAAAGTTTTTTTCTGCCATTTTTGCAAAGGGGAACAACTTTTGTGACTACCTGTTTGCATCTCAGGACAACTCAGCCTTTCCAATGGGATCTACTCTTAAAGGAAAGAATTTGCTCTTATGAGAGCTAATTCTTTCCTTTTATAGTTGATCACCATTGACAAGGGAGATAAAAATAAAACTGGCAGAGTAGTCTTCCCTGAAAGTGGACCCATTCACCTTTATTCTTACAGGTGAATGTCCCAGTTATTCGTAGATCAGGCTTAAACCGCCAGGTCTTGGTGACCTTCAACACGTACCCAGGCACAGCTCTTCGACACCAGGACTATTCGCCGGTAGAAGGGATCTTGACCTTCCAGCACGGAGAAAACCGGAAGACCATAGAAGTTTTACTGACACAGGATGATGAGCCAGAGGGCTTGGAAGTCTTTTATCTTAACCTTACATCTGCTAGACTAACAGTGCCTAAGTAAGTACAATATACCATTGTAATCCTTATCCCTCTTTACAATGATGGCATTTGTTTTTGACGTTTAACTGAATTTGCTGTTATAAAAAATACATACCCGGTATTTTGAACAATAAAGCCCTTCCATGCAAATCAAAATGGGGTTAGAAAGAAATTTGCTATTGTAATGAATGCCATTATGAAGAGGGTTTACTGTATATCTTTTTTTTTGATCTCCATAATACATTTTTTGAATATCCAGTATCTTATGATATCAAATTAATTATGAATGTTGTAAATTATTTTTGGATATCCGTAATTTTAATTTGATATCCAAAAATTTACTAATGGATATCCATAAGTTAACTTTTGGATATCCAAAAATAGAAATATGGATGTCTATAAGTTTATCCAATATGGATATTCATTATTTGATTTTTGGCTATCCAAAAATCAAAATATGGATATCTACAAGTAGATTTTTATCCAAAATGCATTTTATACTTAAATATTCATACGTGTAATTTGGGTTTTAGATATCCATAATTGGATTTTGTCAAGTGCTTATCTAACCTTCTTTGTCTTTCCTTAGAGTGGCTTGGACATGTAGCCATACACTTTAAAACATTTTTTTCTTCATATTTTATCCTGTTTTTAGCAGCAATTTCTACAGCAAATTTGGGGATATTCAGTTTAATAGATATGACACCTGCAATGAAGCTGCAATTGGTTCTCTAAGGTCCAGGACATTGTGATAGGGAAATACTTAAAAAGCACTGAAGGCTCAGTTGGTTGTTAATTGGAAAATAGAAATAGAAAATGCCTTTCCTTATACGATTATTAACAGTGCTTCTTTCCATTCAAATCACTTATACAGTAATTATATTATGTTGGCATCTTGGAATACAGATTTAGATAAGTCTGTTGACTTTTTTCTGAATCCCATTTGCATATATTACTTGTTTGTAATAGTACAATGGCTGTTTGTATGTATATGCGAATAAAATATTGTTTAAACTAATTGGAAAATACTGAAGGCTGAATTGATTGTTAAAACCAAATTGATTCTCTTTTTCATTTGTTGCAGTTGTAACTATATTGCATTTGTAGATCTATAACAAGATAATTGCTTGCTGTTGGTTTGCTGAGGATCAAGGATATTAGTTGTAGGAAAAAAAATATTTAAACAGCGAGGGCTTATAGATTTTGTTAAAACCAGATTTCTGTATTCCATTTTTATTATGCCCCCGCATCATGTAATGCCTAGGGCATATAGTGCTTTGGTTGTGCATATGTGTGTACATTATTATGTACATATGTATGTCCGTACCTAATCCTGTTAGGCTCAGGTTAAGGTTTTTGTAAGAGGTGGATTTCAGGATTTTGGTTCCTGTTGTTGTTGCAATTTCGTATGAGGATCTGTATCTATAAGTACAACAGGAATACAGAAGAGTCAGGGCATAGTGATCCATATGTCATGGTCGACTGACTTCCGACTTAGGCTAATTTTACAAGGTTAAGATTTTTGCAAGAGGTGGATTTAAGGGTTACTATTATTGTAGCAACTTGAATTTTGTATGAAGATTAATATCTGTAAGTACAACAGGAATATACAAGAATCAGGTCATGAAGGTCCATATGTCACGCTCCACTGACTTCAGACTTAGGCTGATTTTGCAAGGTTAAGATTTTTGTAAGAGGTATATTGTGAAGTTTCTATTATTGTGGCAACTTGAAATTTTGCACGAGGGTTTATATCTATAAGTACAACAGAAATATACAAGAATCAGGTCATCATGATTTATATATCACAGTCCACTGTGACTCTTAAACTGTAAAAAGGGCTGCAGTTTTTTTCACAGTTTAAACTTTGGGCGACGCTTGGCCTATGGCCTTTTATAGTATACAAGTCTGCCTCTATGAACCTAGTTATCCTACAAGTGCCAGTACCTTAATCAAGGCGCCATCTTACTCAAGGCAATAGGCGGGGGCATCCATGTATTGTGGATACATTTCTAGTTTTTATTTTTTGATGTTTTCAGCAACAATGACTATACCAAAGTGGGAGATCTCCAGTTGGATATGCCGCCTGCTATTGGTTCTCTCAATGTCAAGGAGATTATGATTGAGAAAAATGACAATGCTGAAGGAACAATAGAATTTCTTCCTGAGGCCAGAGGGTTCACAGGTGTGTAGAAGGAGGAGAAAAATCTGTTAAGAAAATTTCGTCGAGAGCCCCGACCGGGTATCGATCTCATGACCCCAAGATTATAAAGGGAGCCCACAACCACTAGGCTAAAAGGTCTGGGACCTTTTAGCCTAGTGGTTGTGTGCTCGCTTAGCCTAGTGGTTGTGTGCTTGCTTTATAATCTTGGGGTCATGTGCCCGATCCCCGGTCGGGGCGCTCGTCGAAATTTTCTTTACAGTGTTTTCTCCTCCCACTACAGGTGAGTACTGAGCATTGTTGTAACAGAAGAACATATTTTGTTCTATAAAATGCGGTGCTGGAATGTGTGTGTGGGGAGTGGGGAAGGGGCTGGGTTGGGTGTGCAGCCTGAAGTGAATGGTGACAAAAAAATCAGCCACTCTTCAAACTGCTTTCAATAAACAGTATTAACGCTTAAAGCGCCAAAAATTAAAATTGTTGAATTGGCAAACAGTGTAGATCCAGATGAGGTGGCTCATAATGAGCCACCTCATCTGAATCTACACTGTTTGCCCTCTTGTGTTCGAATTCTCAATATGATATCGCTTGGACGAGACATTTTTTGAAATTCTGCAGATGTAAATTTTGTCATCTGCTTTTTGGCACATTAAGGGTTAAATATCTGTGAGTTTTTATGCCTGGCATTTTGCAATTTTGTCGAGACAGTGTAACCTTATTTTCAGTAAAAGAAGGAGTAGGCATTTATTAGTGCGTAGGCATATATTATGGTATAATACAGTAATATTTTTAGGCTTCAAAGTCATATCTCATTAAATAAAGACATTGATGTTCTTACAGAATTAGCACGGATATATGTATCATAAACTTGATTTTTCATTTCCAGTAACCGAAGAGGCAGGGGTTGCAAGGTTACCACTGATACGTATTGGAGGTAACTTCGGACAGGTATCTGTGAGGTACGAAACCTACAGTGAGACAGCAACAGAGGGTGTTGACTATGTACAGCCCTCTCGTGAAGTTACATTTGAAGATGGCCAGAGGAATACGACCATTGATATTGTGATACAAGATGATTCAGAAATGGAGTATGAAGAGACATTCAGGGTCCAGCTTGTTAGAGCTACAGGTGAATGTTTTGTATTTCATAATTCTCAATTTTCTCTCTGTATTTTTGGATATACATGTATATTTATCAAATTATGGATATCCATAAATCAAATTATAGATATCCATAATTCAATTTATGGATATCCCAAAATAAAGCAGATTTTTGGATATCCAAAATTCGAATTATGGATATCCATTAATAGAATTTTGCATATCCATAAATCAAATTATGGATGTCCAAAAATACAGCATAATATCTGTAATTAATTTTATGGATATCCAAAAATCAATTAATGGCTATCCATAAATAGGGAATAAATAGTGAAACAGCACCCCATACATATGCATGTTTTTGTTTGAGACTTAGTGTATTGGGCAAGGGCAAGTTATCTTTTTCCAGCACATTTCTTGTTTGAAATTGCTGTTTTACTCTTGAAATTGAAATCAGTTACCACATTCACATAAAAATTTACTGTTGGAATAATTGTATTTAGAATTTTAAAATAATTTAGTGCTGTAGATATGCTAATTAATGAATTACTTTCCTCAATAAAAACCTTAAGAAGGGAGGTGGTTCTAATGAGGGACCACAACATGTGTTAATAAAAGACTTACGGTACACAAATTATTTGAGATATCATTAACTACTCTCTTGTTGATTTTTCTATGGTTTCATAGGTGGTGCCCTTCTGGGTGACATTCTCACATCAGTGGTTACCATAGCAAAATCAGACTATCCCAATGGAAGGTTTGGCTTTAGAGGTCAACTAGAGGTCAGACTAAATAATCCACCCAATCAGATTGAGAGGATGTTCTCGGTGGAGCGGACAGGAGGGTTGCTTGGGCAACAAACTGTAAGTTGGATGTTATACCAGGGGTTTTATTAACCATAAGTCCGTTGGTCCTGGACCAGTGATTTTTGGGCATTACCTGTTGATGTCTTTGGTAGCTGGTCCGGCAGACCAACTGATTTTGAAATTAAATGAAAACACATGATAACAAAGAATAGCCGAAACATTGGGAGGACCACTTAAATTGTGGATTAGTTGGTCCTGTGGACCACCAATCATTCAGTCCTTAGCAAAATCCCTGTTATACTGTATTAATCTTATTAAAAGCTGCAGTTGCATTATACGATAGTGGGATCTTATTTAGAGCCTTAGAGTAGTATATCAGCTGCTGCCAAAATACTTCTGAGAAGCAATATTAAGGAGAATGGATATACTTTCAGATGATGCAGTCCTGATATTTTCCTTGTTTTGTATCCCTTCTCAGAAGGGGTTCACTCTTAGTAGGTTTTTGTGCAATTTTTTCTTCAACAAGAAAATATGTTGTGACCCTTCATTAGAACTGTCTCATGGAGGAGGTTCTAATGGGGTTTCACAATATATGAATTTTTTTTGTTGGAGAAATCTGGACAATTATTCCTGTAACCCTTTTATATCTGGAGCACTGACAACCTAATTTATATTTTGCCATACAGGTGGACTGGCGGATTATGGGACCCAACAACCCAGGTGTAGTACTGATATCCACAAACGATATTGCAACCCTCTCCAATGGTGTTGAGGTCACAGGTGGGTCATTGATGTGGGAAGATGGACAAGGTGGGGAGAGGACCTTCACATTAATCATTAGGCCATTCTCCAGCTGGGAGATAGAGAAGACATTTGTGATAGAACTCTTCAAAGTTTATGGTTTCCCACCAAATGTTGGTGATGGAGAGGTTAGCCCTACAACAGGAAGTGTTACACTTACGGTAAGTTTGAACTGAAATGGGCAATGCAACACCATGTCATTAGATCTATGTGTCCTCAGATATGTAAAACTTGCCTGTATGCATGTGGGTTCAGGTTAAATTGTATAATCCGTACCATGCCATTACACTTTGCAAGTCCTATACATGGTATTCTTGAGACAAAATTTGGACAATAACTGAGCCGCAACATGACAAAACCAACAAAGTGGCATATGGACCCAATGAAGACTCAGATCAGCCTACGCATCTGTCCAGTCTTAACAGAGTCTTCATTGTCCGCATGGAACTAGCTTAGACTCTTAGCTACTGTAGAAGGCACAGTGAATTGTTTGTTGAGACTGGGTGGCTGCCCAGGCTGATCTGAGTCTTCGCTGGGGGCACATGCCACTTTGTTGGTTTTGTCATGTTGTGGCTCAAATACCTGTCTATTCAGTTATAAAACAGGGTTTTGTCCTCCAGAATGACCCCTTCTGTTATTCTGCTATAAGATAAAGATTCCTTTCCAAAAAGATAAAAAAAATCCAGATCCATTCATTGTTTGCAGATTCAACTACCCTAACATGTTAAACTATTTGGACACCTAGAAACCATTAATTTTCTATTTGTCACAAATGGAAAATTAATGGTTTTAGGTGTCCCAATACGTAAATATAAACTAATGGTTTTTAGGTTTCCCAATACATAATTAAGTATTGGGACACCTATTAAGTATTGGGACACCTAAAAACCATTAATTTTCCATTTGTCCCATATGGAAAATTAGTGGTTTTAGGTGTCCCAATACTTAAGCACACTAGGGTATTTTTGGTTTTGGAGCATTAAGAATTAATATTTGATTGCTTTCTACTATACAGATTGATAAGTTTGGTGATCCTAATGGCATTGTAAGATTTGATGGTTCCGCTCAGACTGTGAGAGAGGTTGAGGAACCAGATGGGGTTGGTACCTTGGTACTAGAGTTTGATCTTATACGGAAACGGACTACAGGAACTGTGGGAAATATCCAGGTATGTAATATTGTACAATTCAATGAATGCCTTAAAACACCTTTAGTGTTGTCATCACTTTACATGTCAAAAATACTGTCTCAAAGGGCTGATAACCCATAAAAAGCCAGTCAACCAATTGCTCAAGCCCGCTAGTCCCTGATTGTTGTCTCGCCTGCGAAGCAGAGGCGAGACTATATGTATTGCTTTTCCAGTGTCGTCGTCGGCGGCGGCGTAAACTTTGTCGAGTTTTCGTGTTTAGGTCATTTTCTCAGAAACTATAAGGGCTAGAGCCATGAAACTTGGTTCATGCGTACATCTGGAAGAGTAGATCTCAAAGCCATTATCAATATTGAGTCTTGACCTACATTTTAAGGTTGACTGACATCGCAATTTTTTGTCAAGTTTTCGTGTTTAGGTCATTTTCTCAGCAACTATAAGAGCTAGAGCCGTGAAATTTGGTTCATGAGTACGTCTGGAAGAGTAGATCTCAAAGTCATCATCAATACTGAGTCTTGACCTAAATTTTACGGTTGACTGACTTTGCAATTTTTTGTCGAGTTTTTGCGTTTAGGTCATTTTCTAATAGAAACTATAAGGGCTAGAGCCATGAAACATGGTTCATGCATACTTCTGGAAGAGTAGATCTCAAAGTCATCATCAATATTGAGTCTTGACCTACATTTTACGCTTGACTGACTTTACAATTTTTTGTCAAGTTTTCGCATTTATGTCATTTTCTCAGAAACCAGAAGGGCTAAAGCCATGAAACTTGGTACATGCATGCATCTGGAAGAGTAAATCTCAAAACCACCATCAATATTGAGCCTTGACCTACATTTTACGGTTGACTGACTTTGCAATTTTTTGTTTTCGCATTTAGGTCTGTTTCTCAGCAACTATAAGGGCTAGAGCCATGAAACTTGGGTCATGCATACATCTGGAAGCGAAGAGCTTAAAGTTATAATCAATATTGAGTCTTGACCAACATTTTACGGTTGACTGACTTTGCAAATTTTTGTTGAGTTTTCCCATTTAGGTCTGTTTCTCAGAAACTATAAGGGCTAGAGCCAAGAAACTTGGTTCATACATACATCTTTACTGTTTTAGCTCTGTTTTGTGACAAAGCGCCAACAGGCGAGACACCGCATTCCGCGGAATTCTTGTTTAATCTGTTGGGATTTATGCTCAATGACATCACAATACAACAACAACAGTTACTGCACCCATACAGCTGTCAGCATGTTGAATACATAAACACACGTTGAAAACATAAATACATGTTAAATACATAAACACACGTTGAATACATAAGCAAACTGATTTACATATTTCGTTCCTGACCTAAAATTGGGCTATTTTCTTGGAAGAATCATAAAAGAAAACAGATGATTTAAACCAGTTAGACCAGTGGCAAAGGTGATTAATGTACATTGTTCTGTTACAATCTCCATACATCTTTTGCAACAGCATTGTTTCATACCTAGAATATTGTTATACATGTAGAATAAGTAGCAAGTTATGTATGTAGTCATAGCTGGGTTGTTTTACAAAGAGATTGAAAAAATTGAGCCACGACACAACAAAACCAACATAGCGCGAAGACTCAGATTAGCCTGGGTATCCACATAGTCTGATCAGAGTTTTCGCTGTCCGCATGGAGATGACTTAGACTCCTAGCTACCCTTTAAGCACACAGCAAAGACTCGGATCAGACTGGGCAGATGCCCAGGCTGATCTGAGTATTGGCTGGGTGCAAATGCTACTTTGTTGGTTTTGTCATGTTGCGGCTCATATTTTGATAAGAACCAAAAATAGATTTTGATTTGATAAAGTACTATTCACAAGTTCCTATAAGTTCACATTGTGATAATGCTACATGTATTTTTTCAGGTCTTTTGGGAAGTTCAGGGTCCTGCAGATGATGTTGCAGATATTTTGCCACGTAATGGCTCAATATTGATAGAAGATGGGGTTAGGATGGGGCAAATAGCTCTGGAAATTCTTTCTGATGATGTGCCGGAGTTAACAGAAACCTATACCCTGGTCTTGACCAAGATCATAGGGGGTGCTGAGATAGACACAGTATTTAACACATCAACCTTCAGAATTAGGTAAGTATGAGATGGTGTTTTACTGTTTGTTGTCAAAGTGTATATTTTTTTAATAAATAATTTAATTTTTTAGTGCCATTTGGTAATGTAAAGGAGTGTTTTTGTTGTACCTATTGCATTGTAGTCCTAGTATCGGCATCATTGTCAGCACCCTCATTAGTGTCATTTCGGCTTCCCTGGGCAGGCAAACTAACGTAAACATTTGAGCCGCGACACGAGAAAACCAACAAAGTGGTTGTCCAGCGCAGACTCAGATCAGCCTGGACATCGGCGCAGTCAGATCAGACTCTTTGCTAAGCGCTTAAAGGGTAGCTGAGGGACTAAGCTACCTTCATGCGGAAAGCGAAGACTCTGATCAGACTGGGCGGATGCCCAGGCTGATCTGAGTCTGCGCTGGGCGCACAACCACTTTGTTGGTTTTGTCACGTCGCGGCTCATTTGTGTTTAACCGGTTTGGCCCCAAGCACCCATTTGGTGGGTTATACTATCTTCTTTCAGTTTTGATTATAAATTTATGGACTAGAAAGGCACCAAAATGGGCAAAAAGTAATGTTTTCATAATGATTTGAGCTAGTCATTAAACTTTGTTTTACTTTAGCCAAACTTATATACAGGTTCTTGAAGGTGCTGATTTTGAGGTTTATCCCCTACAGCACTAAAATAAGGAAAAAAAGTTTAATTTGCAAACAGCATAAATTAATATAAGGTGGCTCAAATGAGCTGCCTCATCTGGGCCTACATTTTACCCTGTAGACTTACCCAAGATTTTGTTATCTGCTTTTTTAGCACTTTAAGAGTTAGGTAATCTTGATTTTGGCATTTTCAGGTTCAATGACCAGCCCCATGGTTTGTTTGGAATTCAGTCAGAATATCAGAGTGTGATCGTGGACCCGGCTGAACTGACACGACACATCAGACTCAACTTTACTAGACATGCTGGAACATTTGGAAGTGTTGTGTTAACATTCAGTATCAAATATGATTTGGTAAGTTGGCCACTTTGTTGACCCTAACTCTTCAGACAGCTGGTCTGAGCAGACAGTGCAGATCCTGATCAAACTGCTCCTGCTCCTAAGGAGCAGTCTGACCAAGGTCTGCACTGTAGAGTCTTTCATACATGCTAGGTCCCATTAAATGAGATAAAAATCTCACTACCATAGAACTTCAACCCTTCCTGACTAGAACTCTTTCCTTGGTCCCTAGAAATCACTCTATGTAGAAATTATTTATAACCCTGGATGGCTAGAACTACCCTTGGCTGGAACTGATTTTCATGGTCCCAAGCCTGTTTGAGCCATTGAAGTTCTACTGTATTTTTTGCCCGTCTTTGGCGATTGCCCTAAGTTTTTCAGATTTCACTTAATTTCACCACACCCTAACATTTGCAAGTCTCATCAGTTTTTTACTACCGCTTAAGAGGTAAGAGCCAAAAATACATAAGGTTTGCAAAAACTAAGCCTTAGGATGGAGTTAAAATAAGTATGAAGTGAATGTATGGAAGTATTGCTTTAACTTTCAGTATCAAATATAGTTTGGCAAGGATAGTCATTGTCAAGTGAAAAAATCCTGAAAGAGCATATGAGCTGTGACACAACAAAACCAGCAAAGAGGCAAGTGTGCCCAGCAAAAAATCAGATTATCCTGGGCATCCCTCCAGTCTCATCAGTCTTCACTGTCTGTATGGGAGCTAGCTTAGACCCTTAGCTACCCTTAAAGTGCACATCGAAAACTCTGGTCAGACTAGGTGGATGCACAGGCTGATATGTGTCTTTGCTTGGGGCACATGCAAGTTTGATGGTTATGTCGTGTCGCGGCTTGTATATGTCTGGTCTCTCCTTGTGAGATAATATCTTACGTTTGCCCTTGTATAGAAACCTATTCCCATAAGATTTTCAAATCACACTTATTTTTACATGAATTTCTTTTAAGATACATGTAATTAGGTAGGCTTTCGTGTTTTTCCGCTACTTTTGCAAAAAGAGGAAGGCAACTTTTGTGACTTTCTGTTTCCTTCTCTGGGCAACACAATCTCTCCAAATGGGGTCTACTCTTCAGGAAAGAATTTTCTCCTCTAGGAGAAAATTCTTTTCTGTAAGAGTTGACTCCTATTTAGAAGAGAGGCAAAACTAAAAATGGCAAAGTTTCTTTGCCTAGAAATATAGCCATTCACCTTAATGGGTGAAGGATGGAGTGAAAAATAAGTGAGATTTTAAAAACATTATTTTCAGATCTTGCATAATTTCACTGCATCCTAATAGAATAGTCTGAAAAATATGTGATATTTGTAAAAACTTAAGTTTGCAAGTCTCGCTTAAACTTTGCTCCTTCCTACTAGGATAGAGTGAAAAATAAGTGAGAGTTAAAAAAATGTGCAATAGTACTACAGGTTTACACTTTGAGAAGAAATGGATACCAACTGTATATAGACTGCATGAAGTCATGTTTGTTCCATCTCTTCCCTGCAGTTTTAAATCATACCAGAATTAGTGTGGTATCTGCAGTCTGCCTGCCTATCAGACTGATATCTTGGTCAGACAGCATAATACAATATTAAATGTGTGAGTAGAATTTCTCAAACTGTTCTTTTTTGCTTTCTGTTTAGCCCCAGTCTGGGATTATTTTATCTCTGAATGATGGCACAATAACATTCAATGAAGGAGAGAGTGAGAAGTCAGCCAGTATTGGCATAGATGGTACAGGGTTCCTAGAGTTAGGGACTACTTTCTCAGTGTCACTTATTGAGGTCCAGTACCTGGGGCCAGGGGCAGGTAAGGGCAAGAAAAATTTTGTTAATAAATTGGTTTATTTGGAGTTACTGATTTTATGGTCTGAGCATCTTATTTCATTTGAACCTGTCTTAGGTAGTCACCGGATTTAGGGGTTTTCTGTCTTTTATAGCAGCCACTTTTAATGGGTTTCTTGAACCATAATACAGTGCAAAGAAACATGTATTAAGGGATAGGGATCACCTGTCTTAAGCAGCCAATATGTGTTTTGCCTTTGGATGACCCTTTAATTAGCTCTTTTTAAAAACACCAAAAACAAGCAGAAGGTAAAAGTTAGGCATGCAAAAGATAGAAAAAATGTTTTATCCAAGATATATCATATTGGGGATTCAAGGAATAGGGGGCAAACAGTGTACTTAGATCTCTGTTTTTTTTGCACTGAGAAAAGCATACTTGTTCGGTAAGTATGTACTTATATACACATCAGTCTAAACTATGAAGCTTTTTTACTATTTCACCTTCATATAAGCTTGTGGGAGATTAGAGGCCAAGGTCATTATTTGGATACGGTCACTACTTGGTTCCCTTGGTAACAAACTCCTCTCAGAAGTGTTAATGTACAATCAAATGTGTCAGCTGATATATCAGATTTTTGCTAATCACTGTGTTTTCTTAATTTGATTTAGTGACAGACCCTCCAAAATTCATGGCCAGTCAGACAGAGGTCAAGGTCACTGTACCTGAGATAGCTGCAAACAGTAAAGTTGGTTTCCAGGAAACAGTGGCAAATGTTAATGAAGGTAAATAACCCAACATTGTGCCAGTATTGCTGCCTATATGAGCCGCGACACGAGAAAACCAACAAAGTTGTTTTGCGCCGAGCGCAGACTCAGATCAGCCTGGGCATCTGGCCAGTCTGATCAGAGTCTTTGCTGTCCACATGAAGATAGCTTAGACCCTTAGCTACCCTTTAAGCGCTTGGAAAAGACTCTGATCAGACTTGGCAGATACCCAGGCTGATCTGAGTCTGCACTGGGCACACAACCACTTTGTTGGTTTTCTGGTGTTGCGGCTCATATGTATCAGTTTTGCTCTGACAGAGTTTTAACATCTTGAAAATTACTGTCACATCCCTTGTTTGGGTTTACAGTGCAATAATGCATGCAAGTGGAATGTCTAACATTGTAGATCCTGACCACATTGCCCTTTAAGAGCAGTTCTATCAATGTCAAAGAAGCAGTCGGATCTGGGATGGCACTGTTTGCTCAGACCTAGCTGTCCAAAGGCTTAGAATTTTTACGATAGAAAGCTAGAAGTATCATACTTCATGACAGTACTATTATAAATACTGAACATCTGAAGCAGTATATGTAATGACACTTCCATCATTAAAGTTTGGACAAGATTTAGTGTGTTTGATCTGGATGGGCTGTTATATACTGGACAAAAAAAGTTAAGGATCAAACATTAGACTGATTTTTTTATACTGAAAAAAAGTAATTTTCAAAAAATCATTTTCTTCTGTTGAATACATCTAACAATCCTGCACAAGACTGCATTACGCATATTGGAATCTGATCACGTGACACACCAGCAGAAATGAATAAACAGACATACCCCTAAAATTAAAGTGAAAACTGACATTAACACAAAACTGAATGTCCATTATTTTTGGCTTGATCCATGCATAATCATTTTCAGATCTCATTGTGACCTCCAAGGGCCTGAATAACTGCATGACAGTCACTTGGTATGCTTCTGGTAAATTCCGAGAGGCCCATTCAGGGGCTCATTTGCCATTTTTTTACGAAAGGCCTGAATGGTCTCTCCTTGAGTTTCAGGAAGCCTCTCGTGATCAGAGTTGGCGGTGCAACATGTCCAAAGAATGCTCAATCGGATTTAAACTTTGTGATTAAATTGACATGCCAATACGGGCGATTGTTTCTGATGCTAGGAACTGGTCCACCACATCTGCCCTGTGATTCAATGATGTCATGGCCAAACACTTCAGCAAAGGGTCTCGTATTTGGATAAAACTTGTCATTCCTAATTCGAACATCAATCTGAGCTCCTCTGTCTGGCATGCGCAAGTCCACACAGCTGCCAATCCAGATGCAGCACTATACCATCACCCATCCTCCTCGAGACATGTCATATTCCGCAACAGGATTTAATCCATAGTCTACACGATGTACTCCTGGCAGGCGTCACACCCTTCTCCCATCATCGTGGATATCTACATACAAATCTGGACTCATCTGAGAAAGAACATGGGTTCAATGGCCCAGCTGCCAATCTGTGTCACTTTTTGCCGACTGTCGTCTCGCATTTCTGTGTAATCGCATCAATCCTGGCCTCATTACCAGCATGAAAGTGCACAAATTAGCTGTGTAAAGTCTATTTCTACCCGTTTTCGCTGAAATTGGCCTATTAAATCGTTTAATGGATAAACAATGCGCGTCTTTACAGTGTTATTGTGATGAACTAGTAGCTTGGGACAGAGAATATCATCCGTATGGACAAGTCTAGTAACTTGCAAGTTTTAAATCTGACTGAACATGCTTGACAGATGCTACAAAACACCTGTTCTAATCACCAAAGGCTTCAGGAAACTGCTGGAGAGCTACTCAGGCCTTTCATGAAAAAGGGCAAACGAGTCCCCAAATGAGCTTCTAGCGCTTTACCAAAGAACACCGAGTACCTGTCATGCAATTATTCAGACCCCCAAGAGATACAGAAGGGCACTGGCAATGGTTTTACATGGATAAAGTCAAGACTCATGGACACGCAATTTTGTTGTGATGCCAATTTGCATTCTAGTTTTAGGGGTATATCTGTTTATTCGTTTCTACTGGTGTGTCACGTGATCCGATTCCAATATTTTTCATACAGTTTTGTGCCGATTTGACTGCTGTATTGAATAGTAGAAAATTATTTTTGGGTAATTTATTTTTCATGATTTAAGCTCCAGTCAAATATTTGATCCCTAACTTTTTTTGTCCAGTATATTAAATTGTTTGCAAACATTGCAAATCCAGACACAGATTGTTGTAAAAAAAGGACACTGTTTGCTTGTTATGCATACCCAAGTGTTTTAGAGTAGCAAAATTGTCATCCGTAAACTTAATAATATTTCCATACTTACGAAAATAATATATTTTTACTTATTCTTTTTTTTTTATTCAGAGCTGAGTACATCAACCTTGACCTTGACCAGAGAAGGCATGTATGGTACCCTGGATGTGTCATGGCAGAGTGGATTCCCTGAGGGACAGTTACCAGGTGGCTTTCAGCTGGGAACCATCAGGCCAGCCTCAAGCACTGTCACTATACCACATGGTGTTGCAACCAAGGACTTTACTGTTCAGGTGATTTTATATGAGCCATACTATTAGAAAAAACATGTTTAAGGTGATTGGGTACACCTCCATGATTTTCCACTATTTTTTTAAAGAGAACTATCACATTTTTCCTTTTTGCATCCTTGAAAGATGAAGCACTCCTTGAAGTGAGGTCAACTCATAAATGAAAGAATCTGCTCCTAGGGGAGTAATTCTTTCTTATTTGAGTTGACTCCCATTGAGGAGGGTGGCAAAAAGAAAAATGGTAGAGTGGTTTCCCTTCACCTTAGGGATAATGGTATAGACTGACTCTGCAAATGATCCCAAATACTTTAAGGTCACTGCAACCTAAATGTCATGGTTCGTAGATTTTGTCTAATACCTCTGTCACTAGTCATTGAATTTGCATCATACTTAGAACAATGTTTCAGCCTGACACAGCGACTAACCTTCTAGAAGATCTAATTGCACTCACAGAGAAGCATTTGGGTGACCAAGTGGTTGACTTGCAACCCTGGATGAAGGGGTCACAGAGGTGAAATTTTGTCTGCACCTGTGTTGTGTTTTGTGTTTGTATATGGATACTAATATTCAATAATCTCAAATGAGATGTAAGTCAATGAAAGAACACAAGTATGTTGCTCTGTTGGTTTGTTACAGAAGACTGAGCGTGGCCCCAAGAGCGGGAAATATATAGCATGATAATCAAGGCATGCACAGTACTAAAGTCTGTTTCATACATTATAGAACAACCTATATATCACTTTGCTACACAGAGCCCCTCGCAATCACCTTCCCATTGCCTTGATGGGACTGAAATATTGTTGTAAAGGATATAAATTGCAAGTCATCCATCCATTTAGATTGCCATACACTCATATTCAAAGATGATTGTTCTCTTGATATAAGTTTGCCAAGTTGGTTCCTTAAAAAGTACCTAAATGTGTATCACCCAAATAAATAATTTGCTATTGATATTTTTGTACATATATATGTGTTATCATATTCTAATTTTGTTTCAGCTATCCGGCAAGCTTGAAACAGCTGAGTTATTTGCCATTCAGCTGGCTGCTGCCCCCTCAACAACTGTTCCTGGAGGAGCAGGACTTATAGCTGATAAATCACTGGTCAGGATTGAGCCTTATGGTGTACTGAGATTTGCAGATAATTCCACCAGACCTGTTGCATCAGAGATGTTTGGAAAGGTAGGCAAGCTTAAATAAGATTTGATGGTGATGTATTTCTGGTATCGATAGGCAGTCAGTATCTCATACATGTACATGTAGTCAGGAACAAAATGTGGGTGGGGAAAGATCAACTTGATATATGTGCAAAGATGCTGTGAGACCACAAAATGAGTGTGATTATATAAATTTTTGACTGACACTTACACTGGTTTTGCTCAAAGCAGATTCATATAATACATGATTAAAGAAAACGTGAGAAAATCTGTATTTTGGCACACTCTGATATAATTGTGCCATGCACTATTTGCCAAGACAGTAAATGGATCTTGTGGGTTTCAAAAAGTGAATTGCACATGCCAAGACCAGACTGTCATCCTGTGAAGTCTGGTCTGCATATGCTTTAACCCTTAAAGTGCCAAAAAAAGCAAAGACAAAAGTTATGTTTGCAAAATTAAAAAAAAATTCTTCGTTCAAGCTATATCTGTTGAGACTTCAAAGACTAGAGGTCAAACAGTGTAGATCCAAAGAGGCTGTTCATGTTGAGCCGCCTCATCTGGAATATGCTGTTTGCAAATTAGACTATTTTCATTTTTGGTGCTTAAAAGGTTAAGGCAGGTTTTCATATAATAATAATAATAATAATAATAATAATAATAATAAAGACTTTATTTTAAAAGGGTAACAAAGTTAGTACAGTTTATTTTAATACGCTAACACAATTAGTACAGAACTAATCTCCCTTGCTGCCCTCTTATGATCCAGTTCATATCTTAATTGCCCAATTTGTTAACTAGCAACTTTTATTACTATAATTACATCAGAATGTTTTTGCTTCCCATGAATAAAACAGTACAGAGCTGGATTAAAATGATACTAATATTGACAGAACTTTTTAAGATACTCTCAGACCTTGAGTAATTTAATTATTCATTATATTTCAATTTTCTTTCAGATCTATCTCCAAGTTATACGTCTGTATGGCTCCCTAGGTAAGGTGGAGACCATGTACAGGGCCACAGAAATCACGGCAGAGCCTGGCTTTGACTTTCTTACTATAGAGAACCATGCTGTTGTGATGGAGGAAGGACAAACCTCGGGACTGATTATGATAGATGTAAGAATTTACTGTAATTTGCCTTAATTTTGGGACACCTAAAATAATCAATTTTCCAGTGGCGGATCCATAGGGGGTTCGGGGGTTCAAACAAACCCCCACTTCAGCCTTAATTACTTCATTTTCATGGGGAATTTCAGGAAAAATTGGTCAAATTGGTCAAACTGCACAAGTCAAACCCCCCCCCCCCCCCCCCCCCAGCTAATATGAACCCCCTTCTGGATCTGCCCCTGTTTTCCATTTGGGACAAATGGAAAATTTATTATTTTAGGTGTCTCAATACTAAAGCAAATTAGGGCTGTAATGTGCCTTAATTTGGGGGCACCTAAGATAATTAATTTTCCATTGGACAAATGGAAAATTAATTATTTTAGGTGTTCCAAAACTTAAACTCATTACGGTACCTTTTAACTCACATGTAAAAAAGTATAGGGCACGAAAGGACAAACCTCTGGACTGATTATGATTGATGTAAGATTTTGACTTTTAGCTCACATGAATGAACATAGGGATAGCTTTTTATAGCTTATCTGTACAAAAATATAACACTGTTGTACGGTAATCATATTCATTGTCATCAAAGAACATGTAAAATATATGCCAGTATTTATAAATTGAAAACTTATGATCAGAACCTATTGCTGAAAGCTTGAAAACAAAATTTTGATTCATATCTATTTACTATAGCTTGTTCCAAAAGTCACAAAAGAAAGTTCAGAGGAATATCTAAGTGTTTTAGCCCTCATATTACACATAAATGTACATTTTCTTTAGGTTGTTCAAGACAACAAGCCAGAGCAGGAGGAAAGTTTCCATGTCAACCTGACCAGTGTTGAGAAGTTCCCCACTGATACCTCACCAAGTAAGTATATGTTCAGATTTTCTGGTTTGAAACACAGCATAATACAATCAAAAACTGACCACTAGAACTGTGATAACTCATTTAAGGTGTATGGGTACACTGCCATGTTTTCCCACCCTTTTTATGAAAGGATACACCTTTTGTGACTACCTCTTTTCTTCCCCGGATTAGAGGCCCTTCCAAAATGGGGTCAACTCCTAAAAAGGAATTTGCTGCCAGGGGAACCACAGGCTGAGGGAATCTACTGCTGTTAAAAGATGACCGAATTGAGAAGAGAGGCAAAAAAGTAAATTTTAGAGTTGCTTTCCTTGAAAAGGTATCATTTCACCTTAACATTTTGAAGTAGACCCTGTTTTTAAGTATGCAACGGTAGATTGATACTGAATTTTACCCTGGCTAACTAGCACTACCAGTGTACCTACAACTGGAATTAATTTTCAAGGTTGAGGGTGTGCCAGTTATCAAAGTTTGTATTTATTTGATTATGCCGTTTTGACTTTGCATTAAAAGGCAAACGTCTCAAATATACAATAGTTAAAATGAAATTATCCTAGAATATAAAAGTTGTACAGTCCTTAAATTTTTCTAATGTATGTTTCTGATATATAAATTTAGAGCTGTGTTCCTCAAATACTAAGATATAAATATCAGAGCGGTATCTGGCTGCTCATAATGAATGGCTGCTCTGAAAGAATAGCCAGATCAGGATTACATGGCTCTTTAAGGGTTTTATAAATCATTTCTGACTTGTTTTGGACAAGTCAGAAATGATTTGTAAATCCCTTGATGGAAGAATTCATTACAGAAATGATTGAGGTGTTCAAAATATTTACGGTAGATACAGTACACGGAGCACAACATTTTTCAGGTATCTCCCCCAGAATCAGCTACCTGTATGATTATTCAGTCGTTACGATCCAGGAAAGTAATGATCCCTATGGTGTTCTATGTTTTGAGCCACAGATGGTGTTTGTTGAGGAAGTACATCAAGACGTTAATCTTACCATCAAACGTACAGGTAGGTATAACCATTAACATCCTACTACCCTCATTACATTCTGTTACAGAAGAAAGGAAGGGGGTGGGGTGTTGCAAGATACTTTGGACTTTAGGATGAGACTTTCAAGTGAGTTCCTGTCTCAATATGAGCTAGTTTTTGGTGGGCCATTAACCCTAAAATCACTCACTCACTACAAGAGAAAGGGCAAACTGATAATTATGTCCCCCAACCAAAGGTGAGGGGAGACATAATTGTTTTCAGTGCAGATCCCTGGCGCCGGCATGACAATTTCTTGCACGCACGATATGCCTTGAACTAATGGATTGAATTTCACCAAATTTGCATGGATATATCATTGGGACATGTAATGGATTGAATTTCACCAAATTTGCA
The DNA here is from genome assembly GCA_963989385.1 of Ctena decussata. Lineage (NCBI taxonomy): Eukaryota > Metazoa > Mollusca > Bivalvia > Lucinida > Lucinidae > Ctena > Ctena decussata. Next base: position 56,498,025 of record OZ022505.1, read on the forward strand.
TGGATATATCATTGGGACATATTTAAAAGCTGATGTTGGTGACCTTGACCCCATAAATAAGGTCACAGGAGGACTTAAATATGTGAAAATTTCACTTAAATTGATATATCTCTTGATTCCCACCAAAGTTGCATACATACACCTTTAAGACAATCTCAAGAGTTCACTATGTTTTGCTAACCTTAACCCTATTTTCAGGGTCAAAAGCCTACTTACAAATGTTAATTTGTTTCCTAAAAATGATATATTTCTTCAACCAATGGATATTCATCAGACTTGAGTGGATATAGCATTTTAGGTTTAAGACATGTTTAGTGTTTGGTGACCTTGACCCCCTTTTCAAGCTCATAGATGTATATAGGATACCTTTTGGATGGATTTGCTCTAAACTTAGAGATATCATTTAGACAAGCTTTATAAGATGATTTGATTTTGGTGACCTTGACTTCATTTTCAAGGTCACCGGAGGACTAAATATGTGAAACATAGCAAAGTTTTAGGATATTGAAAGAGTGGGTGGGAACACACTTACTGGGGATTAGAGGGGATGGGAATGGGCTTGTTGGGGACATCTGTTTTTCAGAAAAAAAACATTTCTAGTTAAGATATATTTTATTGCCAATTTATCAAGCATACAAAACTGTACATGAGCAAGCAAAACTTGCCACAGGCTGAGGTATTGTGCCTGTTATGGTTTCCTACACAAAGACTATGACCTTGCTAAACAAGCATGACTGGACAAACAAACTGTATATGAGTCTTAGAAAAAGCAATATTTTCTAGCCATTAAAGACAGTGGGTAAATGGCAGTACCTTGCTGTGTTGGTTAGAGTCTTAGTAAAAGCAATATTTTCTAGCCATTAAAGACAGTGGCTTAATGGTACTACCCTGCTGTTTTGATTTATATATATAGAGAGAGAAAGAGACTGTACTATAGTGCTAGAATGGTGTAGAAAATTGTTAGTATACCGTATTATTCGGTTATAAAATGGGATTTTACTCTTCCAAAATTACCCTAAATATGTAAACCAGGCTTGTAGATTTCAGGTATTGAATGAGTTTTAGCTCCCCTGAACAAAAGTTCTGGAAGAGCTATTGTTGTCACCCTGGCGTTGGTGTCCATGTCAGTGTCCGCGTCCACAGCTGGCACAACAGCGTCCGGATTGGATGTTATAGTTAAAGTTTTTTAAAGAGCCATATCTCCATAACCCATTGAGGGATTATTTTGATACTTGCACTGTAGTTATATATTGGTCCAGTTTTATAGAGTACCACCCCCACCCTGCTCAGTGACATTGAGGTCTAAGTCTTGGACTTAAAAATTTGGTGTTTTTTTCCACAGTGGATGTTTTGGTTAAAGTTTTTTAAAGGCCCATCTCTCCTTAACCCATGGATGAATTCTTTTGATTCTTGCAAAGTAGTTAGAGTTTTACAAAGTACCTCCCCCCACCCTGCTTAGGTCACGAACTTAGAAATTGGGTGATTTTTGTCTGCTTTGGATGTTTTGGTTAATATTTTTCAAAGACCTTTATCTCATTAATCTGTGGATGGATTCTTTTGATAAGATATTGGTCTAAAGTTTTACAAAGTACTACTCCTATCCTGATTAGTGACTTTGAGGCCAAGATCTTTTGTTTAAGTGTTCTAATGGCATACTAATTCATAATACTTGAGATGGATTTGGTGTATGCATACTTGAACTGATGTTAGATTCAGACTTGAGTTTGTACAAAATTCTACCCACACCCCCTGGGTACCTTAAAATCAAGGTCATGGATTTAGAATTTTACCTTAAAGCTTTCAGGTAAAGTTGTCTAAAGTCTTACAATTTTACAATGCCTTAATGGAATCGGTTGATACTTTGTTCTTAGATGCTGGTCTAAAGTTTTACAGATTACCTACCCACTACACTCAGTGACATTGCGGTCAAGGTCATACCTAGAATTTGGTATTGGGTTAAAGTTTCCTAGTGGCATGCTATTTCATAATGCTTGGGTGGATCTAGTTATACTTGTAATGATGTTAGATACTGGTTTGAGTTTTTAACAAAATACTGCCCCAACGCATTGGGTGACCTTGAAGTCAAGGTCAAAAATTTATGTGATAGGCAAGATGCTGTCAGACAAACTATCCTGTATGTGGACATGTCTTGTTCTCTTCTGAAACAGTCCTAAAGATCTAAATCCATCTTATAAGATAATTTAGATAATTTAGATTGTTTTGGAAAGGAAAAACCCTTGTCTTATAACCAAAAAATATGGTATGCACTCATGGAAGAGTAACGGAATATTAACTGTCAATATTATTTAAACTTACTTATTCAGTTATAAGACAAAGGTTTTCACTTCCAAAACAATTTCAAAGATCCAGATCTGTCTTTCCAGATCTGTAAGACAGATCTAGATCTTTGGGATAGTTTTGATAGAGAAAACCCCATGTTATATCTGAATTACACAAGACTAATTAACAAATTTGATGTAGTTTTGAAAGGATAAAGTCCCTTCTTATAACTGAAGAATATGTTACCTGTATATGCCATTCTTCTTGCAGGTGGTATATTTGGAACTGTGAGAGTTCTGGTGCGGACAGTTGGTGGAGGGGAAGTCTGGACCTCACAAATTGTACCCAAACCTGGAGCTGAAACAAATGATACAATTACTGAGATATTGGGGAACAGGGATAGGTTCACCTCAGCCCAGGGAGGGTCTGATTATGTTGTACTTGATGAGGAACTTGAATTTAAGGTAGGAAGTTGTTGTTTGTGGGAAAGCCCCTTATCAGGCATTGTGTCAACTGCACTAAAGATGCACAAGCCACTCTGTGTAGTCTGGTCAGGGCTTGTGAAATTTGCAAGGTCTCATGGGTGTCTTGATGAGCTGTTTTTCTGGAAATATTTCTTACAAGTATATAGGCTAGTCTCAGCATGTACAGTTTGCATATGCCAAAAGACAGATGCATTTGAGCAGTCTTTGTAAAAACCGAGCTAATTAACATATTAAAGCATTATAATTTAGATAACTTCACCCCTTAAAAGTATTATTTATTCTAAACATTCCCTGAAAACTTGAGCAGGCTGCCATTATGTATTATAAAGATATCCTCCTCAGAATCACAAACATATTGCACTTCCTTTATATTATAGGACACCATTAATGTTGTGCAAGTATATATTGGCATTGACACCCAAAGCTTGTTTATATTAGTTTTGTTGCATATTAGATAAAACAACTAAGACAAAAAGTGTGTTTGAAATTGGCAGTAACTTGTGATATTGAAAATCTGAGGGTGGACTTACTTTATGAAAATTGTTTCCAAAGCCCTGTACCATTATAATTTCATACATCAGCAAGGGGAGACAGAGAAGGTTGTCATGGTAACCATATTAGAAGAAGATATGGCAGAACCTGAAGAGACAGTGCTGGTGTACTTGACTCAACCAACAGGGGGAGCTAGGATAGCTGCTGGGGAACCAGATGGTGGAAAGAAGGTAAACTATGGTGTTGCCTTGGTAGCATAAGCACACTTTGATGGCTTAAACTCAGCCTAATTTTATCATTGTCACATTTTCAAAAACTTTTCAATGTTTTAGAAATAAGATGTAGTTTCAAGAATCAATTTAAAAGAGTCAACAAAATTTGTTAGCAAATCAAAATAATGTAGGGTAAAGTTGGGTAACTTCGGACAGGGGGGCGTTAAATTCGGACATACCATTGCAAACAGTGAAAATCCAGATGAGATGGCTTATAATGAGCCGTCTCATCAGGATTTTCACTGTTTGGCCAGTTATTTTTTGTTTTAGTTCCAAACAACTGACATATAAAGGAAACAATGTCACTGTCCGAATTTACCTGCTGTCCGAAGTTGCCTGACTCTCCCCTAAGTCTTTTGATCAGTTGCTGATAGGGCTGTATGGTAAGTACTGTAATAATGAAAGAAGACAGTACATGTATAATGTTGTCATCTTGTTTTTTTAAAAGTAATGTTTTTGAAAATATTTCCACAGAAATGTATTAAGCTGATAGTACAAATCCAGATCAGACCTTGTGCTATAGGAATAAATTGACTTTGTTGATGCCAAAAAGATTCCTGTATGGAAAGTAATGATTGCAGAAGCTAAATAGATTGGGTTTATTTATAGCCATTGCATCTTTACAGGGTTACGCTGTAATAACTATAGGCCAGAATGATCTGTCTAATGGAGTGATAGGCTTCTCAGAGGATTCTAAAGATGTGAAGGTAGATGAAGATAACTCTCCAACCTTCACCTTGAAACTGGCAAGAACTGAGGCCTTCTTTGGTGAAGTTGAGGTAGGGTTTTAGAAACAGTGTAACGCAAGAATAGACTGCTTTGTAGGAGCAGTCGATTAGTCTGCACAGTACATTTTATAAACTTAGTCTGTTTGGCAAAATGAAATATCTGCAGGGAACATGAAGATGGAAGCATCCATTTTAGAAATTATTGTGTAGTGTTAACCCTTATAGTGCCAAGAATGTCAACAGTTGAATCTGCAAACAATGTAGATCCAGATGAGGCAGCTCATTATGAGCTGCCTCATCTAGATATACACTGTTTGCCCTCTAGTCTTTGAATTTTCAGTTCGATACAGCTTGGACAAAGTATTTTTAATAATTTGGCAGACGAAAATTTTGTCTGCTTTTGTGATGCTTGGTTATAGTGCAGAATGCAGGTTTATTGAAGGAGAAGCAAATCCATTCTGTGTCTTAACCCTTTGTAGACTGGAAACCAGTTTAAGGAACAAACCGAAACAGTACAGACCCTGATCAGATGCCACAGAATGCGGTGTCTGATCAGGGTCAGCACTATTTGTTAACAGGAATTATGTTATTGCTAACACAATAAAAGTGAAATAAAGTCACCAGAAACTCATAAAACTAGAAACGGACCCATGCAAATAATGAGGATGGGCTAGTCCCTAGTCAAAAAGGGGTTAAACTCATATGCACAAATAGATATGCAATATGCGTACTTTTCCAAATTATTGTCATGCCAAATTAAGTAATTAAGTAATGCTTTTACTCTAGAAATTCCACCATTTGCTTGATTCTGATGACAAAATGAAAAAGAGTCATAGTTACCATACGACCTGATGACCAGGTCATTTGTTAACTATGACTCTTTTTCGTTTGGTAACAACTCTTTTTCGTTTCGTAACAGCCCTTGTATATACATAGTTAACCAGGGATGGACATTGCTTTGATTATTTCAGATTTCTTGGGTTGCCAAGGTACGAGAGACCAGTGATGAAACAGAGGATGTGGCGTTGTCATCAGAGCTTGTCAAAACTGCAGGCACTGCCCTTTGTCCAGGGAGACAGGAATTCTGTTTCTTTGATGTCAGCCTTGTCAATGATGATGTGAGTATGCATTGTCCCAAATTTGGGGATTACCGTATCAATTCTAGTAAATGCACCTGCTCTAATAAACGCCCATAATTCTTTTCCGAAAATAATGTTATATATGTGTATATGAATTCATGTTTTCCTTTCTCTGGATAAGGTGACTCTTTGAAATGGGGTCTACTCTTAAAGGAAAGAATTTGCTCCAACAGGAGCAAATTATTTCCTTTAAGAGTTGACCCCTACTAAGAAGGGAGGCAAAAATAGGAAAAAATAATAGAGTTGCTTCCTCTGAAAGCATACTCATCTTCCTCTGAAAACATACTCATCACCTTTCTATTGCTTATAAGGGTATTTTGACAGTGGCTGATTTACTACACTTTAGGCTCCTAATAATGCCCCATTTTGCAAAAGGCAATGCCCCTGGGGTGATTAATGGGATTAATACGGTATCTGATTATACCTTATGGACATTGTTTTCCACACAGGTGTCTGTCTGTCTGTCTGTCTGTCTGTCTCTGTCTGTCTGTCTCTGTCTGTCTGTCTGTCTGTCTGTCTGTCTGTTGAAGATATTTCCATGAAACTCAGTTCAAATATAAATATGCAAAAAATAAAAACCATAAGTTACTGCATTTTAATTTTAGATGGAATTATGCCCCTTTGAATTTTTAGGTAAGGAAAATAATTTAAGATGGTTGAAGGTATTTTCACAAAACATGCTACAAATATAAAACATCATCAGATAATTTTCAGAAAACAAGATCCATAACTCTGAAAGAAATGAAATGCATCTAGACTCTGGGGTAGGTTAATTTATATATGAGCCATGACACAAGAAAAACAACTAAATGGTTGTGCACCCAGCACAGACTCAGATCAGCCTGGGCATCTGCCCAGCCTGGGCACAACCACTTTGTTGGTTTTCTCATGTTGCGGCTTAAATGGTATTCTTAAACTTTTGCAGGAGCCTGAGGAGGAGCAAGTGTTCTACATTAAACTCATTGGTGCTAGAACTGATGCTGAGTTAGATCCTGAAAGTTTATTTGCCAAGGTCACTGTAGCTCCTAGTGACTATATTAGAGGGCTCATACAATATACTGAAGACTCAAGGTTAGTTATTTCTCTATAGTTGAGCCAGGCCTGTGGAAATAGAAAAAAATCACTTACTTGTCCAGGGACACTTGTCCAGGGACAAGTAAAAAGTCAAACTCCACTTGTCCCGCAAAACATTACTTGTCCAAAACCACAGATATGATGATTATATTATTTTAAGGATTATTAAAGACTAATTTAGATATTAAGGGTCTTTCTGGATATTGAAAAACACTGTTTTACAGACAAATAAATATGTAAGTACATGTAGTTCCAAGACTAAGTGAAAATCAATAATCATTAAACAATGAAGAGAGTCCCATTGTTTATCAGTGAAATTGACCACAGGGTCCGAGTTTAAAAGCTGAAAATGAATAACTTTCAGTGAAAATTACTGACTTAACCCTTAATGCGCCAAAAAGCAGACAACAAAATTTACGTCTGCAGAATTTCCAAAAATGTCTTTTCCAAGCGATATCATATTGAGAATTCGAACACTAGAGGACAAACAGTGTAGATTCAGATGAGGTGGCTCATTATGAGCCACCTCATCTGGATCTACACTGTTTGCCAATTCAACAATTTTAATGTTTAGCGCTTTAAGGGTTAAGAAGTATGCATATACATGATTGATCGCTAACAAAGCTAATATTATGGTTATATTTTACCAGTGTTTTGATCGTTGGTCACCTAGAGGAGACTAAGAAGGTAAAGGTCAGCAGGGTCGGGGGTCAAGATTATCGTGTTGAAGTTGGCTACCATACTATGCAAAAGCAAAGACAGGAGACGGCATATGGGGTCACAATTCATGTGGCCCTAGAAGGGGAGGATTATGAAGGCCAGACTGGTACCCTGGTATTCGAGGCTGGCAGACAGGAGCTGCAGTATATAGACATAAACCTGACACCGTTTAAGGCATCAAGCAATCCCTATCCAAAACAGTTTTATATTGAGCTGAAAAATCCTACAAATGGAGCAAGGTACTCTTTTTGTTTAAGAAATAGATTCTTGCTTACAGTGATTTGTTGCCCAATATATCACTGGTTGGAGGTCAGTTGTGAAGTGGATATATCACGAGCGCAAAGCGCCAGTGATATATCCACTTCATGACTGACCAACAACCAGTGATATATTGGGCAACAAATCACTGTAAGCAAGTCTTCTATTTTGATTCTAACATGAAAGAAATGACAAGTATTTCCATCAGATTTTTACAGTTTTCCGCCATGATTACATGAAGAAATCCCACCAACAATTTTGACTGTAACAGAGGCGTTTACATGTATTTCGTAAGTTTTTGATGTGAGAAAACAACTTTACACCGTCTGTCCTCATGGAAATGAAAACTGACGTCACCAAACAAATCAAAATGGCCTCCGAGTGGCGCTAAATAACGTTATGCTAGTCTGCCCAGTTATTTGTCACGCAATATATCACTAGATTTTACCACTGGCTATATAGGCGACCAGTGTTAGAATTTGCTGCAGATGTCTCGGACATAATAGGTCTTTTTCATTTATCATATGCCTAAATATTTCCTATTATTTCACATTGGACCAAATGTGCAGCCCTGTTTGTTTGTTTTTTGTTTTGTTTTTTTATTGCTGTTGCACAGAGTCAAGTGCCTGTTGCACAGAATTAAGGCAATTTTGGACGGAATTCCTTTTGTTTAGAAAGGAGAAAACTTGGCAGCCATTTTGTTGTTGGCAACAACTGAAAATCATATGAGCCGCGACACGAGAAAACCAACAAGGTGGTTGTGCGCTCAGCGCAGACTCAGATCAGCCTGGGCATCCACCCAGTCTGATCAGAGTCTTTGCTGTCCACATGAAGGTAGCTGAGACCTTTAGCCAGGCTGATCTAAGTTTGCGCTGGGCGGAAGACCACTTTGTTGGTTTTTTCGTGTCGCGGCGCAATTATAAAATTATGATACTTGCATGAGTTGCACTATGTAAAGTGTCCATTTAATATGATTTACCTTTTATCTATGATGGCTTAAACGAAACCATTTCATCTGAGTAGCAGGTAATTTTTTCATTTTCAGCTTGCCTGTAAGAAATATGGAAGAGCATAATTAGGCTGTGACATAAGAAAACCAGCAAATTGGCATGTGTGCTCCTCGAAGACTCTGAGCAGCTTGGGCATCTGCCCAGTCTGAGTAGAGTCTTTGCTGTCTGCATAGAGCTAGCTTAGACCCTAAGCTACCCTGTAAGAGTGCAGCAAAGACTCGGATCAGACTGGGCAGATGCTCAGGCTGATCTGAGTCCTCACTGGGTGCACATGCCTCTTTGTTGGTTTTTTCATGTCGCGGCTGAATTATGCTGTCACTCATGTGTGAGTGTCAGCATCAGTGTCCCTGATGGCATTGGCTTTTGCATGTTGTTACTTTCATTTATGTCAATGTAAGCACCCCCATTTTTTTTTTTAATTTTACAAAGGGAAGCAACTTTTTATGATTTCTTGGTTGCTTCCATGAGCAATGAAGGGCATCTAGAATGGAGGCTATAAAAGGGATTGCTTTAAGAAAGAATTTTGTCTTCAAGGCTGTGAATTGTTTCCTTTACGAGAAACACTCAATGGAGATAAATTCTTCATGGCAAGCCCTAGAAATGGGTCTAATCACCTTATAGACTTAAATAAAGCACTGTTAGGTGAGCTATGCTGACTTAAAACAGCTCTTGCTTTCATAATTTGCATGTATTTTGATTTTACTTCCAGCATAAATCCTGCGAGGAGCCAAGCTATGATCATCATTGTTGAAGAGAAGGATGTTGGTATATGGGAGATAATCACTAAGAAGGGAGATAAGCCGTCTTTAACTGATGAGGAGATAGCAGAGTGAGTTGCAAGGATTATGTATACTCTTACCATATTTGCCTCATGAACGCTTGAAGTGCTAGAAATGAAAATAGTTAAATTTGCCAACAGCTTTGATCCAGATGAATCACCTCATCTGGATCTACACATTTTGCCATCTCAGTTCTGCTGTTCAAAACTAACAACCTCATTAGTCTGGTTACAGTAATGACTCTAAATATTCGGACAGACAGGTCTGCGCAAACATTGTAGACCCTGATCAAACTGCTCCCAAAGGAGCAGTTTGATTAGGATCTACAACTTTTGCCATTCACTAAGCATCATTTGGATGCATTAACGTGTATTAAATCCACTTTCTTAGAATTTTCAAACAATAATTGTCCTACTTTCAGGCGTCCGGAATTTTAGGGTCATTATGGTACCTCTGAAAGTAGTAGGGGCATTTCTGTCTGATAGTGTGTGACAGGTGAGACAAGGTGTTTAGCAAAATTCTTGTTTACCTTAAAGGTTCTTCAGATTCAATATATAAATTGTACTTGCAAACTGGAAATACTCAGATCAGCCTGCTGTCTGAGTAGATCAGCCTGCTGATCTGAGTCTTCCCAATTTTGCATTTATTTTGCACTGCAAGACGCATTTTCCAATGTATTTCCGTATGTGTTCGTTTATAAAACGAAATTTTCTTTCCCCTCCAAAACAATCCAAAAATCTAGATCCATCTTAAAAGATGGATCTAAATTTTTGGAATCGTTTTGGAAGGGAAAATTCTGACTAATAGCTGAGATACACCAACATATTTACATATCATAAAACGACTGAAGTGGTTGCTAAGCTGTTGCTAGGGCTGAATTTCTATGAAGGAGATTCCCTACAACTACGAGCAAATTTCGTAGTTGTAGGGAATCTCCTTCATAGAAATGTAACCTTAGCAACAGCATGGCAACCACGTCGTTTTATAAATACGGCCCCTGGAGTATTTTTGAAGACAGAAAATCCTGTCTTATAGCCGAATAGATACGGTATGACATATTTTTCAGCATTTTGAACGAGTTAGATGGTCTGATACAAACCTCAGATGACATGACAGATGATGAGGTCACCTTGGTCGAAGACATACTCACTGACATCATTGAGGAAGGATTCAAACGCAAGTAGGTTTAGTTTTAAGTCAGCTCTCATTATCCCAAAGTTTAAGAGCTCTAATTTTTTTCGCTTGAAATAGCTGAAGTTTGACATAAAAGAAGCTGTGTAGAATTACAGAAAACTCAATTCATCCAATCAGAAGTAGGCTTTGGCTTAATAAGCCCTTTGTGGATACATGTATGAACGAATGTTTTAGATTCTATTTCAATTTTTAGATGAGTGGGTTCACCTCAATGTTTTACCACTAATTTTACTATGGGAAATAACTTTTGAGACTTCCTGATTGCTTCATGGATGACAAAGCCATTCCAAAATTTGGTCTTCTTTTAGAGAAAAGAATTAACTCCTAAGATAAGGTACCATACTGCATGTACTCTGATTACCCTTCATATTTTCACTGATCTTGTTCAACAACATATGTTTTTCAGACTGCCTACCCAGATTATAAATCAAATGTTAAGTCTGATGTGTAAGATGTTGACCCCAGACAAGGCAGATGCAACAAGAGGGAGATTCCAGCTGGCGGAGATACTGGAAAATATTGCGTATCTGATGTTGACAGCTACCAACTGTTCCACACCTGAACCACCTGACCTGTAAGTGTTTTCATATGTATGATAGACTTTGGAACAAATATTACCTTTTCAGCTGACTTTTTGATGACTCCGACAATTGGACAACTGGGCCCAGTTGTTCAAAACTAACATCATTGTTAGTGGACAAGACATTGCATTTTCGAATGTATTGTATGCAAAAGCACTGTCTTTTTTGACAGAAAAAAATTGGAGGAGCTTTAGAAGTGCATACATACATTTCATATTTGGCATGCAGCTTGGAACCAGTATGTAGATAATCTGATTAACTTTTGAGGCATTTCCTTAGGAATTAACAGAACTTGCTCCTTTTCAGACTTAGACATTTTAAAGTTTCACCTTTAGTGGCAAGCATATTGTTGGGGGCATAGTGTTGCACAAAAACAATGTCTGGTTTTTGTTTTGTAATGGATTTCCATTCTGTGATGAGGGAGCATGAGTTCAGGCAAGCGTTTCTGTCTAGTGACAGTTCACGTTAATTTATTTTTCAGCCTCAGTCTTCAGTGTGTCCATGCCAAGATAGCTGCTGGAAGGTGGCCTCTAGGAAAGATACAAGGATTCCTCTACAATGCCCAGTAAGTACAGACACTTTATATGAACCGCAACACGGCAAAACCAACAAAGTGGTTGTGCGCCCAGCGAATACTCAGATCAGCCTGGGCATCTGCCCAGTCTGATCAGAGTCTTCACTGTCCACATGGAGGTAGCTTAGACCTTTAGCTACCCTTTAAGTGCACAGCAAAGACTCTGATCAGACTGATCATAGTCTCCAATGTCTGCATGGAGGTATTTTAGACCCTTAGCTACCATTTAAGTGCTCAGCAAAGACTCTGATCAGACTGGACAGATGCCCAGGCTGATCCAAGGCTTCGCTGGGTGCACATCCGGTTTTGTTATGTCAGGTTGTGGCTCATATTAGGAAAAGGTTTCCATAGCCTAGTGAACATAGGGGCAGTGAGGGTAAGAGGCCCATTGTATGTCACTCCCTCTTTACTGTCCCAATTTAAGTAAAGAAAAGGTACCCATTTACTGCTGGGCTAACATAAGCTCAACATAAGAGAAATATTCTTGGAAGGGCTTTAATAATAAATAAAAAAACTCCTTGTCTGTGCCTTGAGTTAGATTGTCATTCAGTTCCATGTTTGCTACACTTGATTCATGGTGAAAATGATGGTTTGGTTCCTTAACTATTTGACCATTTGTTTAATATCAAATTTGTTATTTCAGAAGACAAGATGAGTTCAAAGTTCCCTCTAAAATTCCAGATCCACCATCCAGTGGAGATTCAGGGGTTTGTAGTCTTGAATAATCTGCTTTCATTTAATATGGATGGATGAATGATGTGATTTTACATTCTTGCAATAGTATTTCAGTCATATCAGGATGATGGGAGGGTGATAATGAAAGGCTGTGTGTAATGGATTTAACCGTTTACGGTTGAAAAATTTCCACCTCCAGCGGGAATGGAATCCAGGACAAAACCCAGCACTTAATCTGCTAAGCTACCGGGCCTCCCATTCTGTTGGGTATAATCTCTTAAAGAAAACTTTATGCAAAATGTGATATTGTCTGTCAAAGACAACCTTGTGTAAAATCAGATATTATGGTCTTGAGATGAAATCATGTCGCCGCTTGAAGAAAAAACATGCATAAAATCTGATGTGGTATCTTTAAGAAAATCATGATAAAATTTGATGATATTGGTCTTTTAAGAAAACCATGCATACTATTTGATATGTTCTTCAAAGACAATAATGCATAAAAGTTGATATGATCTTTTGAAGAAAAATATTTGTTCTCCTATAAGGAAACGGTATAGTCTCTTGAAGAAAATCATGGATAAAATCTGACATAGTATCCTAAAGAAACTGAGGAATAAAATTTGATATGGTCTGCAGAAATTGTCCATAAATTTTAATATGGTCTTTTGCAGAAACTGTGCATAAAAAGTGATATGGTCTCTGAAAGAATTGTGCTGATAATTGATATGGTTTCTTAAACTGTGCATAAAAAGTTAATATGGTCTCTGAAAGAAGTGTGTAGAAAATTGATATGGTTTCTTAAACTGTGCATAAAAAGTTGATATGGTCTCTTAAAAAGATGAGCATAAAAATTGATATGCCTGTTTAAAGAAGACAAACAGCATGAATAAAATTTGATAAGTCTCTTAAAGAGAATGATGTGATCTAAAATTCTTTTAAAGAAAACAATGCATAAAATTTGATATATTCTGTTAAAGAAAACCATGCATAAAATCCAGTATGGTCCCTTAAGCCACTTTTGGGTATCTAGATTTTTGGGACTGCTGTACAAGGGAAAAGCCCCGGCCATCTCATATCAGATTTTCTTAGACTGATTAAGATATTTGAGGTCATTCTAGAGATGATGCTGGTAAAATTAGAGTACATTGCTAAATTTTATATGCATCACAGGAAAATAAAAGTAAATTCAAAACTCCTCTTAAGTCTTTTAGTTTCTGTGGTTGCTTAAATAACAGGCAAAGCTCTTCTGCAAGACTAAAATATAAACAAAAACTGCTAACATAAACTGTCTGATAACTGAAGAAATACAATAATTCATCATTTTGCAGTGCCTAGATTTCCACATGATAGAATACTTGAGTGAGCAGTGGTTCCAGAGAACTGGGGAGAAACAGTTGCTAAGCAACAAGGTATTGAAGCTCTTTACAGTCATTCAACCCCATTGCACTCAGAACAGCCAAAACTCTATGGAGTTTTGGCTGTTCTGAGTGCAAAAGGGTAAATTGTATTTTAAGGTGCATTGATGCACCGCCAAGAAAGATCACTCTGCTTTAGAAGTATTGACCTCCCTGCCCAGGGGGAGTTACTCTTAAAGGAGAAAATTTGCTCTCAAGGGAGAGCAAATTCTTTCCTTAAAGAGTAGCCCCAATGAAGAAAGGATGTATCTACTAGGAAAGCAGGCACTATCCCATTACAGTTGTCTCCTATGTAAAAATTGTGGATAGTGGAGGTTTATCAATACATTGTGAGCCAGGTCATGTGACTTCCAACAATTTTGTCATGTGATATTCAGGTCAGGCCCCCCATTTATACAGGGTAATCAGAGACCTCACTGTTGGCTCTATGGCTTGAGCCACTTCATAGATGGCTGATGTGACAAACCAAAGCTCCTTTGCTTGACACCAATGCCATGTTGTTGGAAATTACATGATATAACCCGCATGGTTCTTTGATTTGATAGGCAATAATGCAGAGATAAAGGTGCTATATTTCCAGAAAATTCATATTATACTTCTGTTCATATTTAAGATTAGTTCAGGTTCATTCTCCGTAAATGTTTATCTTGTGGTCCCTCATCAGAACTGTCTTAATTTGTTTCTAATGAGTGGGCATAGCTTAATTTTGGAAGGAGAAAAAAGAATCAATTTTATTATATGACGTCACATCTGAGAGTTTAATAAAACCATGCATCTAAAACGATAATCAACTAGTGGATTAAATATGCAAATTACGTTGTAACGTTATGTGTTGATGTCTATAAAAACGTCATATTCTCTAATGACCAAATTGAGACATTTTAGTGCAAAATTTGCTAATAAAATGCAATTTTAGTGTCATATGATAAATAGGTCTTGCATTCATGCTTCTGTATTATTGAATTTATTAAACTCATTGGGGAAAATTGATAAGATGCTGGGCATAGCCTCGCATCTGATCTTTTCCCCCAACTCGATTAAAAATTCAGTAATACATGAGCACTCATGTAAGATCCTGTATATATACTCATTGGTGACACCCTTTATACATGTCAGGGACAACATGAAATCAGTCAGATAATCCAAAGATGTATGTGAGGAGCAGTTGCAGTGCTAGCAAGAGTCAAGAAAATCAGAATTATCCTTCTTGGTTACAAATCACCAGGGGATTTTGAAATTTTATCAACAAAACAGCAAAAAATCAAATTTGCATGCGATAATATAGATAGGTAGATGTATTGAGCTTTTCATATATGTTCAGCAAAATCTTTAGCACACTTGACTTTTTGGTTACCAGAAGGTATAAAGAATTCTTGAATAATTACTTTGTAACAAAGCAAACAAAGCTTTGAAAAACTGCACCCTAACATTAAAATCCTGTAACTCTATTTCTTGGATAGTTACAGTTATTTGTAAGGTGTGCTGTTATGTGGGTTCAGTACAAAATTTCTGTCTTGTAGATTATATCATTTGGGTTAAAAAATCGTGCCTCATCATACACAGACATTCCAGCTAGATACAGAATACATAGTCCAGACAGAAGAATAGCGACTAAACAAGCTCAGTAAGTACTAAATACAGAGCTGTCTATAAGCTGGCATTTAGAGGATAATTCTGTGATAAACTTGTGCTGATTCTTCATAAAAAATATGAGCCGCGACACGAGAAAACCAACAGTGTGGTTGTGCGCCCAGTGAAGGTTCAGATTAGCCTGGGCAGCCGCCCAGTTTGACCAGACTCTTTCTTAAGTGCTCAAAGGGTAGCTAAGGGTCTAAGCTACCTCCATGCGGACAGCAAAGACTCTGATCAGACTGGGCGGATGCCCAGGCTGATCTGAGTCTGTGCTGGGCGCACAACCACATTATATTGGGGTTTCTTGTTGGAACCACTTCCAGGTATGTGGTGTATGGAGAGTTAAGGTGAATGGGCACACTTTCCTCAGCTCTTCTATTCTTTGCCACCCTTTCTAATGCGGGTCAACTCTTAAAGAAAAGAACTTGCTCCCCTAGATAAATTTTTTTCATTTTGAAATAACAATAAAATGCCACAAAACAAAGAGATGTACCAGAGACCCTGAAGAAAGTTATTTCAGAATACTTACATTCTTGGTGTATTTACTGAAAAGTCCTATACAGTAAACCATTGGAACCTAATGTAGTTTACATTCCAATATTTACTTCTCAGTGCATTTATTGAAAAGCCCTATGGTAAACCATTAGAACGTAATGTAGTTTATATATTCAATAACTACATCGGTTCACACGACATTACATGAGGCTATGTGACGTCAAAATAAATTGACCTCTAGGGACCAAGAAAAGAGTTCTATGCCAGGCAGGTTGAGCGAGCCATCAGGGCTCGAGCCATTGAAGTTCTACTGTACATTGGGTCACTAGCAAAGTTTACATGAACCCCTTTGGGGTTCATTCACTTTGCACGTGACCCAATGTAGTTTACACTTCGATAAACATCAGAAAAATGAAATTCATTCCTTAAATAATTCTTAAAGACCTCACCTTATCTGGAGCTCTGGTAAATATGTATGGTAACATGTTGCACATGTTGTATGAGATCAAGTTGGAAACTTAAAAAAAAAAAAAAAAAAAATGCTCTTTTTTTTTGCTGTTAAGCTCCAAAGGCAATAGCCTAAATTGGAAATACTGCAGTGAGTCAACTCTCGATCTCAAAGTTAAACTTCAGCCCAAACTACTGATATCTCAAAGTAAATTTTCTGGTACCAGAAAATTTACTTTGAGATATCAGTAGTTTGAGATGACAGGACTTGAAATGTAAATAAAAATAGGAAATATATTCTTTGATATAAGAAGACACTTTGAGATATTAGTGTTCAAGATACAGGGAGTAGACTGTATTTGTCTCCCTTTTTATAGGGGAGCTACTCATAATGGATAGAATTTCCCCTCTAGAGAGCAGGGGCCGAATTTAGAAAACAACTTAATTGGTTGCTATGCTGATGCTAAGGCTGAATTTCTGTAAAGGAGATTCCCTACAACTATGAAATTTGCTCTGGACGAACAGTCTGAAAAAGACTGTTCCTCCAGATCAAATTTCATAGTTATAGGGAATCTCCTTCATAGAAATTTAGCCTTAGCAACAGCATAGCAAAGACTTAAGTGGTTTTATAAATACGACCCCAGATTCTTTCTTTTAAGAGTATCCCCTTTTGAGGGAGAGTTCACCTTCAAGGAGGCAAATACCATTCTTATAAAGTTGTTTCTTTGTGAAAGTGTTGGACAAACTCTGGAGATGAATGTGAAGGCAAGAAGCTTGCCCAACATGCAAGAATCGTTACGTGAGATGAAACTTAGAAATGGGTACGTTTCCATCCATTCAAAACAGGTAAATTGCTCCAAACCTGAATTTTCTCTTCTTTCAAACAGGTGTGTATACTTTGATGTTGGGCTGAAGAGCTGGGTTGGGCCTAGTGAGATTTGTGAGGTCACTAATGACCTTGACCTTGGTGTAGATGACTTTGTAGATTGCTCTTGTAAACATCTGACACAGTATGCTGTTAAGGCAGTTACTACAGACCCTGGAATCGTGGGATACTCTATATGGTTCTTCATATCTTGTTTCATATGTATGGTAAGTGACCTTGAACTTTTTATGATTGGTGAAGGATATAACCTAATCAGACTGTACAGACTACATGTGCGGTCATGGGCGAGGCGATTCTAATGAGATGTCACAATATATATTTTAATCTAACCATATGGATAAATTATCATAACCTGTCATCAGATACTCCTTATGATCTGGAGGCCTACATATTGTACGTCACACAGAGGCCCAAGTGGCTGGCTGAAGCCCCAAAGCCCCCCCCCCCCCCCCACCCACCCCCATGAGCTGGGGCTGATTTATATGTAGAGCTCTTTTATTTCTTAAATGAAGAACTTATAACTTTTACATATATGAAAATTGAATAGTGACTGTCCTATTCTTGCAGAGATCTGTGCAAGTTTCTTTGTAAATAGAGTATTTATTTCTTTTCAGAGTGGTTTGGCTCTAGCAATTTTAGCTCACCATGTTTGCTCTATCAGTGCCATGTTCTCAGCCAGTCTACTCATGCACATGTGCTTTGCTGCTATGGCAACTCAGGTAACTCCGGGTCAGGGGTCGTATTTATAAAACCATTTAAGTGGTTGCTATGCTGTTGCTAAAGCTAAATTTCTATGAAGGAGATTCCCTACAACTATGAAATTTGTTCTGGAGGAACAGTCTGAAACAGACTGTTCCTCTAGAGCAAATTTCATAGTTGTAGGAAATCTATTTTACAGAAATTTAGCCTTAGCTATGCTTCAGACTGTTCCTCTAGAGCAAATTTCATAGTTGTAGGAAATCTATTTGACAGAAATTTAGCCTTAGCAACAGCATAGCAACCACTTAAGTTGTTTTATAAATACGGCCCCAGGGTCATCTAACAGTCTTATTTTACAAATCTATGAACTGTGCACATCAGCAGTACCTATAGATATATAATAATGAAACTAAAAATGATCCCTGCACAATGTTTATGGTATTGATCTGAAATCCATTCTTTTGCTTAGTGGTAAAACTCTTTTAGTTGGAGTGTCCAAGATGGTATTGTAGTATGTATAAGGATGGTATGGTTTGATCTCTATCCCATAATTTTGTAATAATCCCTTGTGGTCCTGAAAACAGGATCAGGTTGAAAGGGATTGTTGCAAAGTCATGGTTTGATAAAACTTGAAAAAAGTAATTTTATTTTGGAATAAAGATTAAAATGCATGTATACATGTAGTTCTACTGACAACAATTCAATTTAAAATGGAGTCATGAATACTGAAGCTACAAGACTATACATGGAATATATACATGGTTGTTATCCGGTCTAATTTCACAAAAAGTTCTGGGTGATTATGAGAAATGTTTATTTCAGATATGTTACGTGGTGGCAGCCTACCTTAGTCCTGATGAGATACTGGTCTACACACTGGATGAAAACAACTACAGGTGTATAGTAATGGGACTATTTCTGCACTACTTTTTCTTGGCACAGTTCTCGTGGATGATGACACAGGTATTACTACACTGAACCTATTTAGTGTCAGAGATTCTCCTCATAGTCTGAGCGACCAGTGTAGATTCAGCACAGTTTGTGCTGGGTTTCCTGAGATGCAAGTTTTGGGACATTGTTGATTTGTAAAATTGACTTGTTTGAATTTCAGAATAAGTACAGTATTCAATTGTTAACAGTATTACAGTGTTAAGGGTAATATTGGCGCCGGCGTTGAGAGGCTGGCGCCGCATTTGGCATACTGTGGTAGAGTGGTTAGAGACGGTCGATTATGGTGATAAGGCATCAAAAAGCGAGGATGGGCTCAGCCTTCCATAGGCTGTGCCCAAGATACAATGGGCATTTAATCCCACTGCCCCTTCAACCACTAGGCTATGGGAAACCTTTACCTTTTTTTTTTTTTTTTCGTGCCAAATGCTAGCTTACAATGTGTGTGTGCAACAGCAATGATTCGGATTAGCCTGTATATCCATGTAGTCAGATCAGGATCATCTCTTTTTGCATCAGTAATCAGAGGAACCTTATGGTGAATGGGTTTGTTGTTTGGCCAAATTTAAGACAACTTTTGTGACTCCTTGTTTACTTCCATTAGCAACAAAACCCTCTAAAAAGGGGTATACCCTGAAAGAAACATATTTGCTTATGGAATGCTTAGGAATCTGTTATGTGGGGTCCTGATTAGACTGTGCAGAGATGCAGACTTACCGGGTATTCGAGTTTGCTGTTGTCCTATTCTCTAAGGCATCTTGTCATACGCGATGGCTCAAATTATCATTTCACCATTGTTTTACACTACTTTATTTTCAGGCTGTTAATTTCTGGAAGATATTGATACTTAATGATGAACATACAGACAGAAAATATGTTCTCTTTTTCTTAGTGGGCTGGGGTAAGTAACTTACATAAAATAGCACCTTAAGTTAAAGTTTAATAGCTAATTTTGAGAAACATATGAATATTTATACCATTAAATCATGACATTTAGTGGATCCAGTTGATTTTGTTCTGCTGCATTTTTTAGATGGTTGTATAACAACAATTGTGCAAAATTGGCAGCCTTGGTCAGAAAACTGACAACAAACAGAACTTCATTATCAGCAGAAAAAAAAAATCTTGGTTTTCTGCATTAGACAAGCTGAGGCATTCTGTTATGTCATTAGCCCCAAAATGACTGCAAAGAGGATTCAATTGAAGACCAAAGTATTTTTCATAGAGTATTCAAGTTTAATTATCATTCCTAATTTGAAAGGTCTTAGCTTTAAAAGAAAACAACATTTCACCTGGAATTCTGATTGTCAAGTTCCAAGTTACAATAGATTTTCATCATAAAAGGTGCTTGGGTACACATTTTTCTGCCATTTTTAGGAATGTAAAGAAATTTGTAACTTGTCATTTTCTTCCCTGGATCAAGAAACCCTATCAAATGGGGTCTACTCTTTATGGAAAGAATTTTGCTCCTACAGGAGCAAATTCTCTCCTTTAATAGTTGACTCCAATTATAAAAGGAGAAAAGAATGAAAATGGTAGAGTTGCTTCTCTTGGTGGGTATAACAATCTTTTCTTTCTTCTGAATGATATACACATTTAGTGCCGCATTAGAATACCTCCAATAAGAACCACCTTGGCAAGACAGCACTAATAAGAGGCCATAATTTGAGTTTTGGTGGTAACTAAACAGATGTCTACTATTCATTCTAGCAGACCTTTGCCATGAGCTTGTGTTTTTTTTCTTTCAGGTCTGCCTATATTGATTTTAGCCATCTTCTATGTGATAGTATTCAACTTATATAAATATGTCTATGATATGCCTGTCAACTTTATATATGGTGATGTGAACAACAATGGGGATATGTAAGTACCATAACTGAGCCTCATCATGTGACTTTAAACAATGTGGCAATTTTGTTATATGGTATTCAGATCATCCAAGGAGTAGGGGTAGTGTGGTGGATTACATGCTGGACTACCAATGCAGGGGTCGCATGATCAATCCCCCGCTTCTCTGGTCTTACAGATGAGATTTTAGACAGAGGTCGATCCGGTCTCCATATGACCTAGTTGAAAACCCAAGTTCACTCACTCGCTCACTCACTCTCTCACTACAGAGCTGCAGATAATGCAATGCAGATCTGGAGCAGAAAGTGATTGTTGCTTGTCATAAACAATTATTGCCCAGATAAGCTATTGATATAGAGTAAGCAAGTAGAGGTAACTTGACTAATTGGCATAATGGATCAAGTCTGCCCAAAGTCATGTCTGTTTGTCTGATTGGTGCTATTTAATACAACTGATGTTTGTTTAGTACAGCTGATTCATGAACAGTGCAGCCCCAGATCTGATTGTTTCCACCAGTGGGATCTGGGTATACACCATTTGTCAAATTATTTGATGTGAAGTGTGAATCTTATATTTATGGCTACACCAGGTAATTGTCCTCCATTTTTCCACCATTATTTTCAGAGGGAGGCTACTTATGGAGCACAGTACTACCTTTTCTGTTGGAAGAACTTATACTCAAAAGGTGTCCACTCTAGAAGGAAGGAATTTGCTCCTAAGGGAGCAAATTCTTCCCTTTAAGAGTGGACCTCAGCTGAGAAGGGAGGCAAATATGAATATGTCAGAGTAGTTCCCCCTTGAAAGTATAGCCATTCATCTTAAGTTTCCTTTTTCAGGTGTTTCATTACCAACGCCTATGCAGCTTTGGGTGGAGTTATAGTTCCTGTTTTACTGCTGTTGTTAGTGGTGGCTATAGTGTTTGTGAAAGCCTTCCAGGTCACACCACAGTGGCAGGCTTATGATGATATCTATAGGGGCAGATATAACATTAAAGGTAAGATAACTCTTTCTTGTGCTGCTACCATTTTCCCCATGGGTGTTTCTGTTACTGACATTATATGTGCCCTAACCAAAATAAGTTGTATGTCCCTCACTGAAATGTATCATAAGTGCCTCACTGAAGTGTATGAAATATGCCTCACTGAAATGTATTTTATATTCCTCAATGAAATGTATTACATGTTCCTCATTGAGATATATGCATATGTGCCTCACTAAAATATATGTAGAGCGGGTGCGGGTATTGCCGACTGCGAGTCTTATACCGACCACATAATAATACCGTAAACCGCTCTTAGTATGGGAAAAGTTTGTCCCTACAAATACGCCATTTTCTTTTCTCATAATGGGAAAAATTTAAAATTTCACAGAAGACTTTTGAACTCGAAATAAAACCAAATACAGTGTTCAGATACGTTTTCTTACAGATTTTTTTATTTTATAGCCATCCGATCATAAGGTTCTAACTTCGATATACTCAAGTTTTCCAGTACTCAATTTACTTCTTCGATCTCTGTTAGGGTAAACACAGGAGTTTATCAATACAATTTTAACGGTACGTCGTGCTTGATTAGCATATGTAGCTAGTCGGTAATAGACGCAGTATCAGAACCATCGTCGGCTCTTACCGACCATAGAAATAATATGGTCAGTTTGTGTAGCTATTGGCATGATAGTGGGGAAAGGTTACAGCAAAATAAAAGCCATCTCCTGGAAATTCCAACAAAGTGGCATTTCAGCTAGCGTCTGCGCGTCGACATAGTCAGATTGGAGTCGCCTTTTTTTCTTGAACAAGCAGTGTAAATTCAAACTGCTAAAAGGACAGTCACATATGGGTCTGTACTGTTTGCAATTTTGCCAGCAATTAGTGATACATTGCCCTATTGTTCAATGCTTTGAAGTATTGCAGTTTGCACTGAGCAACACTTGGAATGCAAGTACGTCGGTCATCTTGAAAATGGTGGAATTTTTCTGGGCAACGTGATATTTGCACTGCCACATTGCTGATTGGGCCTTTGCAAAATATAGTGCTTGTATCGTTATTTAAACCGTTTAGCCATTTTTGGCTCTAATTCACTACACTAGCATTCTGAGATTGACATGTTTTTTTTAAAAATAATTTGAATGGACACACTGTCAGGTGAGGCAACTCTGCCATTTTCATCGATGCCTCCCTTCCCAATGGGCTTGACTCTTTAAGAAAATAATTTGCAAATTATTCTCATTAAGAGCAGACCCTTTTTAAACAGCTCCGTCGTTTAGGAAAACAAACAGGAAATCACATATGTTGTCTTCGTTTCAAAACATAAAAAAGCGGAAAATAGGGTGGCGTATTTTTGGGTGTCAGTGTTATTTGTCATATTTTTTTTAAAGAAATAGAGAAATGTTCGGTAAATACCCGCAGTAACTGGTCGTTAGACCCTCCCATGGTCGGTAAATCACGCCGACCATCATGCCACAAAATAGTTATTCCGCTGCTTAAATGATCGAGCACACTCTTATTTGTGATACCAGTCTTTGCTGCACTGCCTATATATCCGATTATTCTGGCTACCTACCGAATGTTCCTCAGTAGAAGAGCTTGACAGTAGGGAAAGCTTAGATAGTCGGTAATACCCGCACCCGCTCTATTATATGTGCCTTACTGAGATAAATGTATTACATGTGCCTCACAGAGATGTATATATTACATGTGCCTCACTGAGTTATATGTATTGTATGTGCCCGAGATATATGCATTATATGTGCCTCATTGAAATGTATGACATGTTCCTCACTGAGATATATGTATTACATGTGCCTCTCTGGGATAAATGTATTGCATGTGCCTCACTGAGATATATGTATAATATGTGCCTCACTGAGATATGTATTATATGTGCCTCACTGAGATATATGTATTATATGTGCCTCACTGAGATATATGTATAATATGTGCCTCACTGAAATATGTATTATATGTGCCTCACTGAGATATATGTATTATATGTGCCGTACTGAGTTATATATTATATGTGCCTCAATGAGATGTATGTATTACATGTGCCTCACTGAGATGTATGTATTACATGTGCCTCATTAAGATAAATATATTACATGTGCCTCGATGAGATGTATGTATTACATGTGCCTCACTGAGATGTATTGTTATTGTGTAATTGTTTAATGTCCATGGTAAACAGCTATGGTCATGTCGGGAAGGTCAGTTACCCTAACCACACTATTCCTGGGTAGGCTACACGTGCCTCACTGAGATATATATATTACATGTGCCTCACTGAGATAATATGTATTATATGTGCCTCACTGAGCTTTATTCAACTTTTTCCCATTTGTATATGTGCCTTACTGAGATAAATATATTACACATGCCTCACCATGCCTCACTGAGATGTATGTATTACATGTGCCTCACTGCGATAAATATATTACATGTGCCTCACTGAGATGTATGTATTGTATGTGCCTGAGATATTTCATTACATGTGCCTCAATAAAACGTATTACATGTTCCTCACTGAGATATATGTATTAAATGTGCCTCACTAGGATAAATGTATTGCATGTGCCTCACTGAGATATATGTGTAATATGTGCCTCAATGAGATATGCATTATATGTGCCTCACTGAGATATATTTATTATATGTGCCATACTGAGATAAATGTATTATCTGTGCCTCAATGAGATGTATATATTTTATGTGCTTCACTGAGATGTATCACATGTGCCTCACTGAGATATATGTATTACATGTGCCTCACTGAGATATATGTTTTAAATGTGCCTCACTTAAAAGTATGTGTACCTGGTTAAATAATATGCTGTAAATAATATACAAACAATATTCAACTTTATTCCCATAAATGATGCACAGTGATAATGTCAAACTGGTGCTTGCATACAGTTGAACTTCATTGGCTCAAACAGGCTTGGGACCATGAAAATTAGTTCCAGCCAAGGGTAGTTCTAGCCATCCAGGGTTAGTTTCCATATAAAGTGGCCTCTGGGGACCAAGAAAAGAGTTCTAGCCAGGCAGGGTGAAAGAGCCATAAGGGTTCAAGCCATTGAAGTTCTACTGTATTATGTGCTTCATAGCTGGTTTTATACTGTTTTTGTTTTTTTTTCAGAGATTCGGACAATCCTGTTATTCTGGGCTGTGATTATAATAACATGGCTGTGGGGAGGTTTACATTTAGTATATGGTCATCTCTGGATGCTCATCATGTTCTGCATATTCAATATTCTCCAGGTCTGTACTGTTTCAAATCTTAAGGTATATGGGTACACTTTCATGTTTATCAACCAGTTTTTCAAAGAGGAACAACTTTTGTGACTTTTTTTTTTGCTACCATGGATGCTGAAGCCCTTATAATATGGGGGTCTACCTAAAGGAGCAAATTCTTTCCTTTAAGAATTGATCCCCATTTAGAAGGGAGGCAAAAATGAAAATGACAGAGTTGTCATCCCTGAAAGTTTACCCATTCACTTAAAGATTTAATATCTGTATACATGTATAAATGAGCGGCAACACGAAAAAACAAACAAGGTGGTTGTGTGCCCAGCGCAGAATCAGATCAGCCTTGGCATCTGTCCTGTCTAATCAGACTCTTCCCTAAGTGCTTAAAAGTAGCTATGGGTCAAAGCTACCTCCATGCGGGCAGCGAAGACTCTGAGCAGACTGGGCAGATGCTCAGGCTGATCTGAGTCTGCTCTGTGCACACAAACACTTTGTTGGTTTTGTCGTGTCGTGGCTCAAATGTTTGTATGAAATAATTACACAGTAACTCTGGAAAGGTCCAGTTAGACATTTGATAATCAGTTTATAGAATACTGTTATGATTTATCTAACCAAATGTTACAACAAATACAATGAAACTGTAAGAATGAGCTGGGACAGTACTGTAGTACTGATTTATAACAACATTAAAAACTTCTTTTCTGGTGATACAAATTGTTTGAAATTGTCTGAAACTAAGTCTGACTTGTCATAGTGACATGAAACTAAGCTTCATCTTTTATGGGCCATTGGGCTTGACGTGGCTTGTGGAGGATGCCTGTGCTTGTGAGTTGAGACATTTGCATCTCTTACCTGATGTCTGCAGCTAAGTCTGACTTGTCATAGTGACATGAAATTTAGCGCTGGCTTTTTTTGGCTATTGGGCTTGAGGTGGCTTGTGGAGGACGCCTATGCTTGTGAGTTAATGCATTTGCCTCTCTTACCTGATATCTGCAGTTGCTCTACTTTCTGGATTATATAAAACCCAGAAATAAATGACTTGAGAATAATTGTTTGAGAAAATTTGAAGATTCTAATAAAAGAATTTCATCTTGTAATGAATTGAAAAATTGGGGGAGCATGGCGTACACTGTATGCCATGCTCTGATACTAATGACATATTAGATCTGTTCCCATAGGAACTTAGAGTTCATATTGATGTCAAAGTTACGTCATTGAGATGTTATTCTGCCAAGGTAATATGCACAACAGTTGGTAATTCCATAGTTGCTATGGTAACGGATCTACGGTGTTACCTACGGCATACACTGCACGCCATGCTCCTCTTGAATTATAAGTGAAGTGCTATCTGAAATTTATACAATGGAAAAGTGTGTTTTTTCAAACCTGTAATTTTTCTCAAGTACATGTAATCTAATTTCCTGTTAATAGTGAGTGTGGCTCTGAGAAGGCTGTAAATTGCCTGCTAAGACCAGCCCATCAACTGTTTCTCTCAAACTTTTAGGATTTAGTGACATTTAAGAAGTTTAATACAGAAATATGCATCTGTCCCACTAAATTTGATAAAGGTATACATTGCATTTACATTGTATCATGAATTAAACCATTTTTTAACCAAAAATTATTTTCATATAACATACACATTATGACTATATTTTGTTCTGCAGGGTATAATGGCTTTGGTGCTGTATGCCTTACTGAGGAATCCGTGCCTGGTACACTGTCTTGCACCACAGAAGGCCAGCTCATATGCTGTAAGTGCCAATATTTATGACCCCACCCACATACAGCATCACACCAGCCCCGGGGAGGGGCAGTACCAGTTCCATCCAGCCACATTAGATGTAGGAAGTTTGAAAGGCTCAAGGGCATCTTTACTTAATGAGGTAGGTAGCTGTAGCCAGTTTTTCATACAAGCCGTGACACAACAAAACACACAACCCAGCAAAGACTCAGATCAGTCTGGGCATCTGCCCAGTCTGATCAGAGTTTTTGCTCTGCGCTTAAAGGGCAGCCAAGGGTCAAAGCTAGCTATATGCAGACAGCAGAGACTCTGATCAGACAGGGTAGATGCCCAGGTTGATCTGAGTCTTTGCTGGGTGCACACGCTACTTCGTTTTTTTGTCATGTCATGGCTCAACTATTTATTTTGCTATATGGCAAAGGGTTTCCCTTTCAAAATTACCCCAAGTATGTAGATCAGTCTCATGTAATTCAGCTAGATGTGTTTTTCTCTTCAAAAAAAAAAATCTAGATTTGTCTTGTAAGACAGATCTAGATTTTTGTGATTGTTTTGAAAGGGAAAAAAGCCATTTTATAACAGAATTAACATGGTAAGTAGAGACTTTGATCAAATTTTAATGTCTTTTATACATGTACTTCCAAAGGTGTAAATTTAGTACATTTGTACATTGTGTCATCATTATTACACCACTTTTAGCTGAAATGGCTGAAATGCAAGTTGCTTTCATGATCTCCACATTTCTTCATAAAGTCAAAGTAAATTTGCTTTTGGTTGTATTTTCTATAAATTCTTAACGTTTGAGCCCTTTTTAATCAAACTTAAATTTTCTTCAAAACAAAACCTCTGCTGCCTTTTAAGTTTTGAGATAGAATTAGTCGACTGAAGTGTAAAATTTCTGGGGTATCTGTTATAATTTTTGCATATCATTCCAGAGTTGGGAGAGAGATTCCGTCCCATCAAGAAGCACAATGAAGGTGAAAAGAACATTGCCCCACAGTGGCAACATCTACGTGGACCCTCCGGTCTTACACCAGGGGACTGTGTCAGAAAGTAAAGACTTTGATGATCTCTTGTACGCTCTCAAAACTGGAGGTAGTTTTACTCCGAGTGATGGTGATAGTATTGACAGTGATAAATTGTCAGATATTTCAAGTAAAGTTGATAAATATGAGCTACGGAGAATTGATATAGCAGACACTCATTTGTGATTGTGAATTTGGAGCTAAAACTGAGGCGAGTATTGGTTAGAAACTCAACAGTGGTTTCTGTATGAGGCGAGTGATGAACTGTCAGATATTTCCAGTTAAGTTGATAAATGTGAACTATGGAGGACTAATATTGCTGATACTTGTGATCTAATCATATTACAGCTAAATTAAAGGGAAGATGGTCAGTTGTCAGAGTTGATAAATATGAACTGGGAAGGATTGATATTGCAAATGTGCACTAAATCTTGTGATTCTAATCATATCGGAGCTAAAGTTGTGATCTCATTAGATCTGGGTTCGAGGTTATAAAACTTGAGAATAATCTCAAACTCAAAATAAAGCACACTGATTGGGTGCTTCCGAGCACATGCTCGGAAGCAGCCAATCAGTGTGCTTTATTTTGAGTTAGAGAATGTACTCAAGTTTTATAACTTCTGGGTCAGGACCTAAGTTAAGGTAAATGGGGACATCTCCATCTTTTTCTACCATTTTTTCAAGGGAAACACTTTTTGTGACTTCCTGTTTGCTTGCCTTTAAGCAGCATTTCCAAAAAGGGTCTACTCTTGAATGAGAGAATTTGCTAAATTGTTTCCTTTAAGAGTTGACCACCATTGAAAATGGAGGCAACATCTACTTCCCCTGAAAGTGTCCCAAATCGCCTTAAGGCAAGTTGATAAATTGTCAGATATTTTCAGTAAAGTTGATAAATAGGAACTTCGCATGATTGATATTGCTGATACTTTTTTGTGATTGTGAATTTGAAGCTAAAACAGAGGTGAGTATTGGATGGAAACTCAATGATGGTTTCTAGTAGAGCAGTATGAACATAAGGAATGAAACTGCTGATATCATATTAGAGCTAAATTCAAGACAAGATGGTCAGTTGTCAAAGTTGGTTAATATGAACTAGGAAGGATTGATATTGCAAATGTGCCCTTGTGATTCTTATCATATCAGAGCTAAAGTTGTAATCTCATTAGATCTTGGTTCGAGGTTATAAAACTGAATAATCTCAAACTGAAAATAAAGCACACTGATTGGCTGCTTCCGAGCACATGCTCGGAAGCAGCCAAACTGAAAATAAAGCACACTGATTGGCTGCTTCCGAGCACATGCTCGGAAGCAGCCAATAAGTGTGCTTTATTTTCAGTTTGAGAATGTACTCAAGTTTTATAACTTCTTGGCCAGGACCTACAATAAGGTAAATGGGGACATCTCCATCTTTTTCCACCAGTTTTTAAGGGAAAAAACTTTGTGACTTCCTGTTTGCTTCCCTTTAAGTAGCATTTCCAAAGTCTACTCTTGAATGAAAGAATTTGCTCCAAGGGGAGCAAATTCTTTCCTTTAAGAGTTGACCATCATTGAAAAGGGAGGCAAAAATAAAATGGCAGGATTGCTTACCTTGAATGTGTGCCCATTCACCTTAAGGTGAGTTAAGGAAAATTGTCAGATATTTTTAGTAGAGCTGATAAATATGCATTACAGAAGATTGATTTTGCAGACACTCGTGCATAAATGAGGAGAGTGATAAATTTCTGTCAGAAAGTAAAGTTGATAAAATGAACTATGGAGGATTGAAATTGATACTCATTTGTGATTGTGATCTTAGGGGACCTCTGTATGAGGTGAGTGATGAATTGTCAGATATTTTCAGTCTAGTGAGGTTGATAAATATAAACTAAGGAGGATTGATATTACTGACGCTCACTTTGTAGGGCACCTCCGTATGAGGTGAGTGATGAATTGTTAGGTATTTCCAGCCAGTAAAGTTGATAAATGTGAACTAAGGAGGATTGGTATTACTGAAACTCATTTGTGACTGTGATGAGACAGTTATTCAGAGACTTATTTTGTAAGACACAGCAAGTATAAGGCAGAATGGCAAAGGATAGACAGTGGGCTACCCATTGTGAGGACAGCAGTTGCTGAAGAATTAGATGATAAATCAGTGAGAATATTAATGATTGAAGATCTCAGTTTGGTGGATAAAAGTTGTATAGATGCAAAGAGCTATGTTATGACGAAACTATCATGCCCAGAAGCAGCTAGCACTTGTGGTCAGGACCAACGAAGCATATGAGCCGCGACATGAGAAAACCAACAAAGTGATGTGCACCTAACACAGACTCAGATCAGCCTGAGCACCGGCCCAGTCTGATCAGAACCTTCGCTGTCCACATGGAGGTAGCTTAGACCCTTAACTAACCTTTAAGGGCTTAGGGAAGAGTCTGATCAGACTGGGCAAATGCCCAGGTTGATCTGAGTCTGTGCTAGGCGTACAACCACTTGATTGGTTTTCTCGTGTCTTGGCTCATATGTGCAAGTGCTAGCTGCTTCTGGACATGGCCAGATGTAGAGAAATTTATTGGTGAGAAGACAAACCTGATACAGTTTGCATACTGAACGAGCTATGATTTTCACTGAACAGTTGGAGTGCAATAGCTTTTTTACAACGCAAATATTTTTTTTTGAAACAACCACAATTATTCAGTAGGCAAGGAAAGTGGAGTAATCTAGTTGTGTGCAATAGCTTTTAGCTTTTTTATTTTCTAGTCAAGCAAGGTGCAATAAAGCCATGTCTTCAACAAAAAGTCTTTGCAGAAAGTGCAATAGGAGAAGATTCAGACAAGCCAATGCATTTGTAAAGGCTATTTCTAAAAGCTGTATGGGTACACTTCCATGTTCTTCTAAAACTTTTTCAAAGGGAGATGACTTTTTTTACTTCCTCTTTGCTTCCATGGACAACAAAACCTCAGGGGGTCAAGTCTTAAATGAAAGAATTTGCTCCCTTCATCAGGGGTAAACTCTTGAAAGAATTTGCTTTGAAAGGAGCAAATTCTTTTTTTAAGAGTTAATTGCTTTTGAGAATGGGGCAAAAATCAAAATGACAGAGTTGCTTCCCCTGCAAGGGTATCCATACACTTAACCTAATGGTATATGATTCCACAGGATCCTGATTGTCAATGTGAATGGGGAAGCCTGGTCAGACTGTGCAGATTCAAAGGTTGATCTATGTCTACTATTCACATTATATCTTAGGCACATATTTTTTTGTGGCTCAGCTCATATGTGCAGCTGCACATATGAGCTCATATGTGCAGCTGCACATATGTTTAGATTTAGGGTAAAGTTGGGTGACAGCGGGTAAATTCGGACAGTGACATTGTTTCCTTTATAATTATGTCAGTTGTTTGGAATTAAAAACAAAATTAACTGGGTAAACAGTGAAAATTTTCACTGTTTGCAATGGTATGTCCAAATTTACCCGCTGTCAGAAGTTAACCCTATTATAGTTTACAATCCCAGTGATTTATTTCGATGCAGTTGACTTATATTCATTAGTGTTGGCTGACATTATAAGCTGAATACATGTACACTTTATTTATGTCTTTGTATTTTTGTTGTAAATGTTGTAAATTGTGGTGGTGTTTATGTTCTGTCTTCTTTACATATTAGAAGCAGAATCATTTTGCAGTCTGAAAAGTTAGCGTCCATGTAGCTACTTTCATGTTGGTGTGTTTCATGTTTACATTTAACTTGAGCCCCATTGTGTAAAAAAAATTACTTTAATGCAGTTGCCCCTTTCACCTTGCTGGCCTTTGCACAAGCAGTCTGTTTGAGCTTTTTAAACGTACACAGGGACTGTATGAAGGCCAGCTGTGTATTTTTTTGGCCAGGCCCCAAGGTTATAAAACTTTTTTCATGCATGAAATTTTACTTGTTATTAAATAGCAAATTACTGATAAGAACAGTTGTTTCCTTGTTCAGTTTAGCTGAGTATGAAATTTTCTGTGCTTCTGAATATGATGTTGGCATTTTCATATTCAGAAGCAGGGAAAATTTCATGCTCAGCTGAGTTGAGCACGAAAAAAAGTTTTATAACCTCAGGGCCTGGTCTCATAACAATGTTCCCTAGGAGGCTCAGCGGGACAAATCCATAAGATGCGTTTCCTGGCACCGAGTCTGTCCGTGTTGATTCCTCTCGTGTTCTATGAAGAGTGCTAGTTGCCCTAACCAGACTCAAGCGTACCATATTTATTTGGTTTTAAGATGGGATTTTTTTCCACTACAAAACCCAAAAACTCTTCATCCATCTTAGATGGAATTAGATCTTTGGGATTGTTTTAGATGATAAAAACACATTGCAGAAACACACAAGACATTTCTAGCTATTTGGGGTAACTTTGGAAGGGTAAAACCCCCATTCTGTAGCTAAATTATTATGATACATTGCATATGTGTAAAATAGGTTCTCTCATTACAAGGCTCACTTTATTTCTGATGTATGGATACACCTCCAAGAAAGATCACTCTGACCTACAGGTATTTACCTCTCTTCTCATAAAGGACTTTCCTTTAAGGAAAGAATTTACTCTCTATTGACAGCAGATTCTTTTAAGAGTAGCAGCCATTGTAGAATGGCTTAATCTACCAAGGAAACCAATCCATTATGTTAAGGTTGTGACCCTTGTAATATTAAAAAAAAAAAAGGCGACTCCATAAAGATGTAACCAAGAACCTAACATTCCATTTGTAATTGTATATATTTGATATGTATTTATATACTTGTGTTTTGCATTTTAATGTTATGAATAATCTAGATTTCAAGCAATTTCATTTATTTATATTTCTCAGTAAGATATCTTCACACTGTTTGATCTCTCATAGCTTTTATTTCAAATTTTAACATTAAAAGAGAAGTTTATACAGAACCAACTTGTTTGTCTTATCTTCTGTTCCAGAGGAGGTCTTGTCCATTAATAAAATTGTTGTGCAAAGCTCCCGATGGTGTTCTATCTATGATGATTCAGCAATAAGTTTTCTTTATATGAGCCATGACACAACAAAACCAACAAAAAGGCATGTGCACCCAGCAAAGACTCAGATCAGCCTTCTGATCAGATTCTTCGCTGTGCACTTAACCGGTAGCTTAGAGTCTAAGCTAGCTCCATGCGGACACGGAATACTCTGATCAGACTGGGCAGATGAACAAGATGATCTGAGTCTTCGCTGGGTGCACATGCCTCTTTGTTGGTTTTGTCGTGTTGCGGCTCATATACATTATATATACTCCAACTCCATATTCTCGCGGCAATCATATTCTCGTGGCAGTGCAATATAAAAGTCCTCAGGCACACGTCTCCTTATTTTTATATTGTCTTTCAGGCTTCATGAATACAAAGTATAAAAACACATAAGATTTCAGTTCTGTCTCTTTTTGAAGGTTCTGTGACTTCTTAAAGCCAAAGTAGTGAAAAATCACCAATGGTGGTAACAAGGAACACCCCAGGATGATAAAAGTGGCGATAAAATAGAAAATAATTGTCTGATCATGTTATTTCTTGCTTTGTTAGCTCACCTGAGCCATAGGCTCAGGGTGAGCTATTGTGATCACCCAGTGTCCGTCGTCCGTCGTGCGTTGTGCGTCGTGCGGCGTCAACAATTTGCTTTAAATGACATCTTCTCTGAAACCACTAGGCCTAGGGCTTTGATATTTGGTATGAAGCATTGTCTAGT
This sequence comes from Ctena decussata, assembly GCA_963989385.1. Taxonomy (NCBI): domain Eukaryota; kingdom Metazoa; phylum Mollusca; class Bivalvia; order Lucinida; family Lucinidae; genus Ctena; species Ctena decussata. The sequence continues at coordinate 56,531,368 of OZ022505.1, forward strand.
GGACCTCTACCAAGTTTGTTCAAATGGTGGCCCCAGGGTCCAAAATGGCCCTGGGGCGGGGGGGTCTTGGGTTCGAAACTAAAATATACTTAAAAATCTTCTTCTCCAGAACTGCTTGGCTCAGATGCTTGAAATTCGGTATGTAGCATTGCCTAGTGGTCCTCTACCAAGTTTGTTCAAATGGTGGCCCCAGGGTCCAAAATGGCCCTGGGGCAGGGGGTCTTGGGTTCGAAACTAAAATATACATAAAAATCTTCTTCTCCAGAACTGCTTGGCTCAGATGCTTGAAATTTGGTATGTAGCATTGCCTAGTGGTCCTCTACCAAGTTTGTTCAAATGGTGGCCCCAGGGTCCAAAATGACCTGTGGCAGGGAGTCCCAGGTTTGAACCATAGAAATACATAGAAAAGTATTCAAAAATCTTCTTCTTCAGAACTGCATGGCTCAGATGCTTGAAATTTGGTGTGTAGCATTGCCTAGTGGTCCTCTACCAAGTTTGTTCAAATGGTGGCCCCAGGGTTCAAAATGACCCGGGGCAGGGAGTCCCAGGTTTGAACCATAGAAATACATAGAAAAGTATTCAAAAATCTTCTTCTTCAGAACTGCATGGCTCAGATGCTTGAAATTTGGTATGTAGCATAGCCTACTGATCCTTTACCAAGTTTGTTCAAATGGTGGTCCTAGGGTCCAAAATGGCCCCGCACCAGGGAGTCCTGGGTTTGAACCATAGAAATACATAGAAAAATTTTCAAATATCTTCTTCTTCAGAACCGAAAGGCTCAGAGGCTTGAAATTTAATTTGTAGCATTGCCTAATAGCCCTTTACCAAATTTGTTCAACTGGTGGCCCCAGGGTCCAAAATGGCCCGGCGGCAAGGAGTCCTAGGTTTGAACCATAGAAAAATATTCAAAAATCTTCTTCTTCAGAACCTCTTGGCATAGATGCTTGAAATTTGGTATGTAGCATTGCCTAATGGTCTTTCACCAAGTTTGTCCAAATGATGATCCCAGGGTCTAAAATGGCCCCGCTCCAGGGGGTCCTGGGTTTGAACCATAGAAATACATTGAAAAATATTAAAAGATCTTCTTCTTCAGAAGCACTTGGCTCAGATGCATGAAATTTAATATGTAGCATTGCCTTGTAGTCCTTTATCAAGTATGTTCAAATGATGGTCCCAGAGTCCAAAACGACCCTGCAGCGGGGAGTCCTGAGTTTGAACCATAGAAATATTTAGAAAAATATTTAAAAATCTTCTTCATCAGAACCACTTGGCTCAGATGCTTGAAATTTGGTATGATGCATTGCCTGGTGGACTCCTACAAAGAATATATAAATAGTTGCCCTGGGATCCAAAATGGCCCTGGGGCAGGGAGTCTTTGGGTCGAAATTAAAATATACTCAAAAATCTTCTTCTCCTGAGCCCCTTAGAGCAGATGCTTGAAATTTGGTATGATGCATTGCCTAGTTGTCCTTTATCCCGCTTATTCAAATGATGATGCCAGGATCAAAAATGGCCCCGCACCAGGGGTCCTGGGTTTGAACCATAGACATACATAGAAAAATATTAAAAAATCTTATTCTTCAGAACCACTTGGCTCCGATGCTTGAAATTTAGTATGTAGCATTGCCTAGTGGTCCTTTACCAAGATTATTCAAATGATGGCCTCAGGGTCCAAAATGGCCCCACCCCAGGGGGTCCTGGGTTTGAACCATAGTAATACATAAAAAAAATATTCAAAAATCTTCTTCTTCAGAACCATTTGAAAATTGTTGCAAACTATCAGGTTTGTACAAATGATGACCCTAGTTTGACCTTTAACCTTTTTGCTCAGGTGAGCGATTCAGGGCCACTTGGCCCTCTTGTTTGATCTAAGTATGGTTATACTCAACATTTCAAAGAAGGAAATATTTCTGCTTGTATTTAATTTGCTTATGTTGAGGCAAAAATATCTATATAATGTGAGAATATGGAGTTGGTACTTTGGGGTAATACTGTGTGCACATAAAAATATGACACTCACCAGAAGGTAGAAAACTCAAAAATGCCTTAAGCGTTAAGATGAAATACTAGAGGGCTCAACTACATATGGTATGTTTAATTTTGGTCCTCCTTATTTGGTCAGGCTTGCTTGTACCTTAAAGGTAGGTCCCTGTACTTTGGAATGAACCATAATTTGATGATCTTTCATCCAAGTTGTTGGAAAGCACTTATAAAAGGGAATGAATAAGTTTCCCTAAAAAGTGTAAATAAAAAAAATATTAGAAAAGTTGTTTTGCAAGGGATTTCCTAACTCTGCTTCGCACACCAGTTAGCGCTATTTTTAGTTCGCGCCAAAAATAGATAACGCAGCTGAGGTCATGCTGCATTGCATTTTGGGATAGTTTTAACCCATCCACCATGCCAGGACCTCTAGGAGAGCTCACGACAAGGGAAAATTGACCTTTGGAGAATGGCATCAGAAATCGAGCACTTATAGACAAAATGAACATAGTTATTTTTAGAACTGGAATTCCAACAAAAGAAAATAAACCAAAAGGGAAAACGACCATTTTCTTCAACATCTGACGAGTTTCTCAGTAGCAACAAATTCAGAAAAATAAGAGAATTCAATACTGCTCAGAAAAAGACAAAATTATTTTGTGGACATAATTGTTATCGCTGGTACAGGAACCTACCTTTAAGTACAGTGAGAATAGGGAGTGCCAATCTACGTTGTTTTCTCATTTGCACCACAAATGGTTCTGAAGAGAGGGCACAACATGCTTTTCCTGAAAATTATGTATTAAAATATACAGAGGTATCACCAGAATTATTATTCAGGTGTGTAGTGGGTGTTCACCATCATGTTTTATGGCACTTATTTCGAAGAGAAAAAACTTTTATGACTTCCTGTTTGCTTCCTCTGTGACAAAAACCCTTCCAAAATGAGTCTACTCTTAAAGAAAAGAATTTGCTCCCAATATAGCTACCCCACTCGAGAAGGGAGGCAAAAATGAAAATGGCACAGCTGTTTCTCCTGAAAGTGTATGCATTCACCTGAAGAACTCTTTTTTTCCTGTGGACATCATCAGAGAACCAGGATAAACAAAATATGAAAGTACTTTGCTTCAGATACAGAATCCAGTCTTGCTGGTCAATGGCGCCATGCTCTGTCTGAACTAAAAATCCAGGGCTCAGTTGTTCAAAGCATTGTAAGACAAACAAGCTTGTTAAGTCGTCAACTCGTTAAGTGTTTTATGACTTAATTACCAAATACAGAAATATTTTTTGTTGAAAAAATATGAGAAGCTTTTGCAAAAGCTTCTCACATTTTTTTAACAAAAAATATTAGTGTATCTGAGATATTAACGTTTGAAATTTTAATGTCTCGTTAACTTACGACGTCGTTAGTTTTGAACAACTGGCCCCAGAGGTTGCCATCCCAGCAGAAGTAGGTACTAAACTTGTTCAAATTTTATGATAAATACAGCAATTGATTAAGGGATCCAGATATTCTTGGTAATTACAGTACATGTATATGAATATTGAACAATCATACTGAATCTATGACCCGATGAATAACTCGAAACATTTCCATTTGTATAAATATATTGTTATGGTTAACATTTCCCTTTACTACAGAAACACACTACCCAAATCATCCTATGAATGTGAGAGGGTGTAATGAGTCCACTACTTGAAACAGTTGAGTCCACAATTTGAAATAAAGATCTTAAGTAGCACCTTGTTGCATTTGAAATAGTAGCTTAGGCATCTGTTTCCATTATTAATAGTGGATTAAGTTTAAATAAAGGACTTAGTACATAGAACAAGATATTTAAGATATTGGTCTATATCAGTAACATATGAACCTATTTCTCTGATATTAAAATTCAAAGTGCTAAAAAGGTGTATACAATGTTATTCTTGTATATTTTTTTTTATTTCTCAATTCATATGGATCAAGAAGTTGAAGCTCTGGACTCACAATTTAGAGACTGGGGGTTTAAATCCCAACCATAAACACTTTTATCCCAATATTTCAATCAATATGTTTACAGAATAAGAATTCTGCAGAAGGCTGTGTCTCACCTCTTCTTCACAATACAGAGCTAAACCAGAAAACTAACTGAATTTAATCCACCACCAGCACCAATGATGCTGGTAAAGCAAAACCTATGTCATTTCTGCTCATCACAGGTGAGCTGGTGAGGTGAAAATAGTTGAAACGCCTTTAAGTAAACAATATCCATTGATAATGACACATTTTCTCTCTTTTCACAATCTTGGTCCCATATCTCAATTTTTTCTGGAATGTTTACTTTACATGAAAACAGAAGAAACTACTGTACTGTAAGGAGCAGACTGGCTCTAAAATTGCTCAGCAATTTTAGAACCAGTCTGCTCCTTACAGTAGGTTGACCCATTACTGCAACATGTACCCTCAGCATCAAATAACATAGCCCTAACTACTGTAAATTCTAAATCACCCTAATGCACCCAAAACCCAGGGTTACAATAAAATACCCTTCATAAATATAACAAAACAGTGGCATGAGCTTAAGCTGAAACTGTTTACCGACAAAAAAAAAATGATTGGCCCATATTTCACCCAACGGAGATATCTCACTATGGCACTAAAATAGCACTACAAAAGGTTACTGACCCTTGAGAAAAAAATCACTAACAAAAGACCTAAAACTCGTATGATATAAAATAAGACAGGAGTTGTCAGAAGACTACTAAGAATGACTACCAACATAGCTCTGTACATCATATATATTGTGTATTGCACTAGTTCATGTATGTCTATCCTTGTACACAAAAATAACTCTGAAGTATGTCTAAGCTAACAGTGTAATTCTAGCTCAGACAAGAAACAGTCTGATCATTATCTGCACTGTTTGCTATTCCGCTGACAATTTTACACACCATCTCCTGGAAGAGCAAATGGTCTTATCAAAATTCAAAGGTGGATAAATCCAGTTTAAGGCAAATGGGTACAATTTGAGGGGAAGCAACTCTTCCATTTTTCCCTCCCTTCTAAATGAGGACAACTCTTAAAGGAAAGAATTTGCTCCTATAGGAGCAAAGAATTTGCTCCTATAGGAGCAAATTCTTTCCTTTAAGAGAAGACCCTTTTTGGATAGCTTTATCCTCCAGGAAAGCAAACAGAAAGTCACAAAAGCTGTTCCCCTTTGTTCCTTTGTTAAAATAGCAGAAAAAAAACAAGTAGGTGAACCCATTCATCTTAAACCAAATTGCATATTGATGGCTATTACGTTCCAATACACAGAGTTACTATGGTAACAAGTTTATGGTAGGTAGATAGCTGCTCCTCCACCAGGTTTTGTAGCAAACAATGCTTCTTTAACTAGAGATGCCTTGTCTCCTTGGTAATATCCGGCCTTGACCTTGTCCAGAAATACTGAGAGCTGATTGGTTGGTACCATGGAAACAGCACAGCCTCCCCAACCTGCACCAGTGAGCCGGGAACCAAGTGCACCAGACTTGCTGCAAGAGAAAAATGAATTACATATACTAAATGAGGTATTAAAGGCTATTAGGAATCATTATTTAAAGATTCTGTCTAAAATTGTTTATAAAAAAATATATATGTAAAGTTGCGTCAACCGCTTGGTGTTCAGTTTTGCAACTTTTAAAATATCTTCATCATATCAGTTCAAATTTACACAAAGCCAATCCTCACTAGTCATGATATGATGCATCCCAGTCTGTTAAGAAAAGTCATTTACATGTTCCATGGCAGTCTGCTCATATAACAAATGAAAACCATACAAATTATTCTTAACCCTTTTTAGACTTGAAACTAGTTTTGGGAACCATATATGCAAACAGTGCAGACCCAGTTCAGATGCTGCAGAATGCAGCATCTGATCAGGGTCAACACTGTCTGCTTACAGAAATTTCTGTGCAAAATGTAAATGAAAATGAAAACATTCACAAAAAAAATCTAAAAATAGAAATGGGCTCACAAAAAAACTCTAAAAATAGAAATGAGCTCATGCAAATAATAAGACTTAGACAAGTCAACTGGTCACAAAAGGGTTGTCATAGCTTATCATAGCTAGTACATGACTAGATCCAGTCTGTTTGGATAAGTATGTAAACAGTGATAAAGTAATCCTTTGAAAAACAAGATATGAGCCACAACACAACAAAACCACAAAGTGGCATGGGCGCCCAGCGAAGCCTCAGATCTACCTGGGCATCCATCCAGTCCCTTAGCTACCCTTAAAGTGTACAGCAAAGACTCTGATCAGACTGGGTGGATGCCAAGGCTGATTTGAGTCTTTGCTAGGTGCACATGTCACTTTGTTGGTTTTGCTGTGTCGCCGCTCAAATATCCATGTACAGGACAGCTTGCCTGACTGTGAGCCCATTAAAAATGTCAACCAAAAATTTAAGTGCAAAGTGGAACACCTCTTTAGACCTTATAGGCGCACTGACTGCTATAGTGCTTCTTGTACAGATGACTAAAAAACTAGTATATTTATTTTGTAAAGCTGCAAGCCTGTTCAACGTAAGTTATTTTCAGGAAAAGACAGTTCAAGCATTCAAATTCAAAATAATAACAGAGAAACTTACACACATAGATCCACCAGTGAGTCTAATTCTAGACAGCTACACTCATACTGATCCCGACAGCTAGCGTGACTGTCATTCATCAGCTGACCTAGTTTATCAGTAGCACCAGCGGGAGCTGTGTTACATATTTTCTGAAATTCCTCCACTCGATGAGCCTCACTGTACACATGTGTTGCCCGATTATAGAGCTTGAATGATTTAACTGAAAGGTATGAATCACTGAAATTTGTTACAATCAGCGAAATTTTGTACATTTTGTACTGTTTCAGACAAACAGTTTTCTCGTATTTCTCCATAAAATCATAATTTGTGGCCCCTCAACAGAACAATTAAACCTACTGATATTAGCAAACTATTTTTTGCAATTTTTTGGGGGAAGAAATTTTTACAAAATTAAATTGCCTTGAAACTAATATTGCAATGATAACAAATACAATGAAAAAGCGTCTCACAAGAAATTTAACCCTTTTTTGACCAGTGGACTTGTCCATTCTCATCATTCAGATAATCCCATTACTAGTTTTAGGGGTTTCTGGTGAATATTTTCAATTTTATTGTACTTTGCATAGAAATTCCTGTAAGCAAACAATGTAGACCCTGATCAGACGCCGCGTTTTGGGGCGTCTGAACTGGGTCTGCACTGTTTGCATAATGTCCCCAAAACGGGTATCCGGTCTAAAAAGGGTTAATACTTCGAAATTAAGTGTCACTAGCTAAACATGAAAATAAACAGCTACAAAAAAATCAACAGGTTTTCAGTACATTTAAACTATTGTCGTACCCTTACCCTTCTCTGGAGTACTGATACACTGGCCAGAAATACTACAAATTTTCTGTGTAATAAGACATACTGGTGAACAAACAGTGCAGACCATGACCCTTTAGGAGCTATCTGATCAGGGTTTACACTGTTTGCCATTCCCTTTGCATCTTCTTGATGCTTTATTGCATTGTAAAACCAAACCCGTCCATTTTAGGACAATTAAAGTAATAATTTTAGGTGTCTCAATTGTTAGAATTTCTAGGGTACTCATTAACTCGACCCTGAATATTTAGACACTTTTGCTATAATATGGCTAACTTGTCTTTTTCCCACTTCAAATTTTGACACAACCATCTGTCCTCACAGGACTAATTTATACTAGAACTGTCAGAGAATCCGACTATACCCCCGCTTAACTGCTTAATTCAAATGGTGTTATTTTCGTTACAAAATGCATAGAGAGAGAACTCATTGTCACCATGTATACCAAATATCAATATTCAACATAAATCCCTTTCTATGTAATATGGAATATAATGATTTCACATTGACAGAAAGAAAAAATAATGAATACACGCAAGACATAAGTCTTTATCAGTCTGTATACCAAAATTAATATGACCATTCAAACTTGAATGGTTGCTGTGAAATCTTTTACATAAAATTGCATTATTCAAAGTCAGGAGAGAAAGAAAAATTGGAAAAATATAGGGAAGAATAGGCAGGAGAAGGCTGGTTCTCGATCCCACAATACAACAAGTTATCATCAACCTGCATACAAAATATCTCTACTCTAACTTACAGAATCTGATGCATAGAAATCTTTTGCAAAAATTGCATTATTCAAAGTAAAGAGAGAAAGAAAATCTGACATATACAGGGAAGAATATGCAGGAGAAGGCTGGTTCTCAATCCCACAATACAGGAAGTCATCATCAACCTGCATACCAAATATGTCTACTCTAGCTTGCAGGGTTGTGGAGGAATGTTTGACAAAAAATTTCATTATTCAAAGTATGGAAAGAAAGAAAACTGGACAAACACAGGGAAGAATAAGTGGAAGAAAGCCGGTTTGCAATCCCACGATGCAACAACTTGTCATTAACCTGCATACCAAATATGACTACTCTAGCTTGCATGGTTGTGGAGAAATCTTTGACGAAAAATTTCATTATTCAAAGTATGGAAAGAAAGAAAATCGGACAAATACCGGGAAGAATAAGCAGAAGCCTGGTAATCCCACGATACAACATGTCGTCATCAACCTGCATACCAAATATGACTACTCTAGCTTCCAAGGTAGTAGAGAAATCTTTGACGAAAAATTTCATTATTCAAAGTATGGAAAGAAAGAAAGTCGGACAAATACAGGGAAGAATAAGCAGGAGAAGGCTGGTTCTCAATCCCACGATACAACATGTCGTCATCGACCTGCATACCAAATATGACCATTCTAGCTTGCATGATTGTGGAGAAATCTTTGACATAAAATTTCATTATTCAGAGTATGGAAAGAAAGAAAATCGGACAAATACAGGGAAGACTAAGCAGGAGAAGGCTGGTTCTAAATCCCACGATACAACATGTCGTCATCAACCTGCATACCAAATATGATCATTCTAGCTTGCACGGTTGTGGAGAAATCTTTGACGAAAAATTTCATTATTCGAAGTATAGAAAGAAAGAAAATCGGACAAATGCATGGAAGAATAAGAAGGAGAAGCCTGGTTCTCAATCCCACGACACAACATGTCGTCATCAACCTGCACACCAAATATGACCATTCTAGCTTGCACAGTTGTGGAGAAATCTTTGACGAAAAATTTCATTATTCAGAGTAAGGAAAGAAAGAAAATCGGACAAATACAGGGAAGAATAAGCAGGAGAAGGCTGGTTCTCAATCCCACGATACAACATGTCGTCATCAACCTGCATACCAAAAATGACTACTCTAGCTTGCACAGTTGTGGAGAAATCTTTGACGAAAAAAGGGGACGGAAGGACGGACTGAAGGACGGATGGACGGACAGACGGACGGAAGGACGGACGGACAGATGTAAACCAGTATACCCCCCACTTTTTCAAACTTTGGGCAAACAGTGTAGACCCAGATCAGACTGCTCCTTGGGAGCAGTCAGTGGATCTACACTATTTGCCAAAGCAGACCATTCAAATACTGTGGCAAACACGACAACTACCTGTCAGTGTGTTTGGACTGAGACTGGTCTCTGCCAACTCCTCAGCTGTAACGCCCAAGATTTCACAAATTTCTTGTTTAGTGTATGGCTGAGTATGTATAATTTCCTTGACCAAACTGTCCATGTCTTTCAGACTGACGCCCAGTGTTTCTTGCAAATGTCCTAACCTTTTGAACTCTTTCCATTTTAATCCTTTACTCTTGGCAATTATCTGGAATATAACGTGGCCATGTCACAAAAATCACATTCATGCAGACAACAAAGACTTAGATCAAGGTGTGCCTCTATGCAGTCTGATCTGCATCATTCCTCTTCCTCAAGATCCGATTGTTGATCAGTGTTCCCGATAATAAGAGTTAATGGATAATCTAGGGATACATGTAATTCTACATATTTCTGCATAAAACTGTGCTGTGACCCCTCATTAGAAATGTCTCTGTGCGATGGTTTTAATGAGGGGTCATAACAGATGTTTTGTTGAGAAATAAGAAAAAATATCTCAGAATAATAATCTGAAAACCCCATCATATATAACGAGTGTCTTTGGTTCTAGAGAAGAAGAATTTTGAAGGTTTTTACCATATATGGGGTTATTAATGTTACCGGAAAGACTTTGATAAAACTGCTTATTTCCAAAACACAGGTGCAGCTGGATCTGAATCAATGTGGTCTGCACAACCCTTATAATACCTTTTGACATGACACAAAATTCTGTCACAATTATGGCTATTATTCATAAAATTTTTATTAGATTTGAAAATTAAGAAGGCACTAGATTATTATGAAACTGCATCAAGAAATTTCCTGAAAGCCATGGAAAAAAACTTGACTTGTTTCATCCCCCAGTCTCCTGTTTAGGTTTGAAACTGTGAAAAGATTTACATAAGGAGTGCACAACAGCTTCTAAATATGACTTTGTACAATGTCTTCTGACTGAGGAGCTTTCCAATAAGGGGCTGCTACCAATATTAGAGACATGATAATAAACCTTTACACTTTTGTGCCTTGAACCAAAACTGTCCAGACTGAGTGAATCTGAATCAATAGGCAATATACCCCAAATTGGAGACTGTCTCCTGATGTGGACTTTGTCTCCATTTCTGAGAGATATCACCCACTGATATATCTGAGAAAGACAAAATATGAAACTCATGGAATAGTGTCTTATCATCAAGGTTGCCTTGAAAATTTATAATATAGCTGTGAAAAAGCAAAATATAAATTCCATGGAATGCTATATCTGATCTGCCAGGCACTGCCAGACTGGTAGTTTATGTAGGGTTTTATAAATAGAAATGTAGGTATTGATGGTTGAGAGAAATGAATTTCTTGCACACTGGATAGAAAATGCCATTCCTTTCACCTGGGATAGAAAATCTTATCTTACCCAGGTGTTCTTACCCAGGACCAAATAAAAATCACGAGCATTCAATGCATTGGTTGTATTGGAGGTCACATATCTGCGTTGTCAAGTGACGTTGGCATTTTAGAAAATGACGTCAAACAGATGGCAAATATGACCTCAGTTTATGCATGTCAGACGTTGACGTAAAGAACCAAATGGTGATCGCTGAAAGCGACTCCTTCTTTCAAAATCAAATAGACACCTCTCAAGTACTAAAATTACGCAATTTAACAAGTTCTAAAACAAACCGTGGTGTGCAAGAAAAAGTATCTTTCATCGGTGTGAGGTGCAGATAGAAAAATCCGTCACTTGGGATCACTAATCGGGATCACTCAGCAAGCCTTGTGATGCCAAACAGTGACCCTCATGACGGATTTTTCTATTCCCACCTCACGCCTATGAAAGATACTTATATTATAAACTTTAACCAGCAAAGTTGTAAAAATGACACATAGAAGTCTGGATGAAACTGACAATGTTGTTAGTTCATGAGATTTTAAACTTCCAAATCAGTTGCACAAACGATCTCTGCCATTTTTGCTAAAAAAATATGAGGAGCTTTGCAAATGTTTTCAGCAAAAATATTAGCATGATTGTTTCATGTGAACTAGAAGACTTAACCAATTCTTGACTTAAGACTCTGTTAAGCTAATGATGCTTTGAACAAATGGTCCTTGACCTGTATATCATATCTTGCCAAAGAAGGTGTGACAACTACCAACCTGAGCTGCTATCCTGCACTCCACCACTCTTGTGTTGAAGTCTGAGGATGCTGCCTTATTTTTCTCCACACAACAATTTGAGATCACAAATGTTACACCATCTGGTAAACTGACATCCTGCTCCCTGAGGGGGTTAAAATCTATCTTCTTTGCCTGCAAAGTTCACAAAACTGTACAGTGAAACCTGTTTTCAAGGAAGCAATCTACAACAGGGGAAGAATCCATGGTTAATACAAGTGCTTGCTTGAGACAGGACATTTGATACCAAAGCCACTACTTTGGGATATGACGTTTTGGCTTTTAGGTGTTTGATTAAACAGAGGTTTCCCTTAATACTCTTAGGCAGTTGCTTAACAGAGGTTTCCTTTTGCAGACTTACCATTAAAAACCTGTCCTTATTTGGTTGTTTGGTACCCTAGTCCAAAACCTTTCCACTACAAGATTTACTTATTCAAACTGAAATGTCTTAGCATACTGTGCAGACCCAGGGTAGAAAACAGCTGTTTTGCTTGCTATTGAGCCAACACTTTTATAAATCATTTTTCCCAGTGAGCGTACAGTAAGCGTATTAAAATTTGGAATGCAAATTGCACCTGTCTGACACTGGATGTCAAGGTTTACCTCAGTCGAAGTCCAACAGTCCTTTAGAAAATGTTGCAATACTCTTGCATTTTCATTTCATATAATGTTAGAATTGAAATAATTTGTCCATAACAGTACATTCTCACTGAGTAACCTTGTTGTTGGACAGATGTGAATGCTTTGCTTTCATGAATGAATATTTCGTGATCTGCCCTCCAACATCATGTGTTAATCAGTGATAACTCACCATCAAAAAATCATTTTGTCTTAATTCACTGACAAGACCAATGCAACTGTCTAAATTGACAGAAGAGAAGAAGAGAAAGTCAACCTCAGAAGGGTTAAAGTGTTCTTGTACCTAGGACTTTTACAGTAATACATACAGTGCCTGGCTGTGCCATAAATGAGATAGCTTGGTCCATCCCTCCTCCCTGGGTTCCTATATACCTCTCACAGTATGCACACATGTCAGCTATCTCTTTCTGAAAAATTAAATCTTCATGATACAGTATGCGTTTCACAACCCACTCCTTATTTTGGAATATGGATATATAAAATTGTGGCTATATCCACAAATCAATGTGAATATTAACATCCGTAATTCAAATTATGAATACCTACACTCTGGTTTAAATATAGTTTATTTTCAAAAATGCACATTGCAACATACAAACAAACACAGTTACACAAAGTAATAGGATCAGAACGAAGGTGATAGCTAATACAGCTCTTACCGCTGTGTCATAGATATCCTTTAGCTCATATAGCTCTTCTCCTGATTTATAGATATCCTTTAATTTAACTCTTTCACCCCTAAAAATCCATCTTATTAAGAAAGTGCATTATTAGAAATGGGGGAGCAATTGTAATTTTATCTACTTGCCCTTGATTATTATTGTTTTCTCTATATATTCCAAAATAGATCCTAGCAAAGAAACCAAGGTTTGTTGAACATCGCAGGCAACCAGTCTATGAATTTTTCAAGCCCTGTCCTTCCCAAGACCTCACTGACTAAAATATCACTGAGAATGAAAGCGGTACCTTAGATTTCGACTGACCACTAGCATGCATCACAGCAAGAGCAGCACAGCAAACAAGGGCACTAGAACTGGACAATCCAGCACTTCTAGGGACAGTCCCATCCACCATACATTTCATACCAGGTGACTCAGACTGGTTTACAAACTCATTCATTCCCTTCATTCCACACAGGAAGTAGTTGAACCAGTCTGGTTTTTCTTTGTTTATTGTGAAATCTGTCGTGGAGCACTCAAAAGGTCTAAAATAGAAAGACATATAACAGTATGTAATGAGATGTTCCCAAATTTGCCTACTTCCATTTCACTTACTGTAAAATACAATTTCATTCCCATTTAACATACTCAAGTAAAATTGTTATGATTATTATTCTCTCCTGTTTAGGTAAACTTTTGATAATACATGTATTTATTATTACTATTTTTTATCTATTTGTTTTAACCTGCTTCACTCTATACTCATTAACAATCATGTTATTAATTCAATACTATAGAGTTATTACTGTTGCTGAATTTCTCCATGAAAACGTTAAGTTGTACAGTTGTAGCTAGTTATCAGACACATCCTGGAAAGGTTACTCTGTTGATAGCCATATAGACATGTATTCAACGAGCCAGTAATAAAAATGATTTTTTTTCACCTGTATTATCTTTTCAGAATTATCTTGAACCATTGTCAAGTAAGAGAAACTAAGATGGTTTGCAACATCCAAAGGTCTTTTGTCAGTCCTGTCAGAGCTCCAGATAAGGTGTAATTTTGAGGATAATTCTGAGATAATTTTTCTTATTTCTCATTGTGAACCTTCATTAGAACTATAAACATATGTTGTGACCCCTCATTAGAACTGTCTCGCCGAGACCATTCTAATGAGGAGACACAACATATTTTTATGCAGAATTATGGAAAATTATCTGTAAATTATCCATATCACCCCTTCTTATCTGGAGCACTGACACAGGCCCACCTACCTGAAGTTTTCATCTGTATTGTGAAGTGTCAATTTCTTGTCTGCACAAACTGAGACCGCTATTATAATATCTTGTTCAATGGCCATTGGTAGAACCCCATAACCACAGTAGTCTATATGCTCTCCTGGAAACATCAGATAAAATAAACACTTCTCAGTTTATTCATAGTTTGCAGTCAAACCTGAGGCCTGTTCAACTAGGTGGGTGCTCAGGCAAGCGCTTGACAGAAGTATGATTGTGCTCTTTAATGGCAGAAAATGCTCAATCAATACTTTGTTTAAGAAATAGATCAGCTCTAGCAGTGAATTGTTGAGTAATAATTCACTGTTTGGAGGTCAGCTGGAAAGAAGATCATATCAGGAGCGCAGAGCGCGAGGGATATATCTACTTACAACTGACCAACAAACAGTGAATTATTACACAACAAAGTGAATTGTTGAGTAATAATTCACTGTTTGGAGGTCAGTTGGAAAGAAGATCAAATCACGAGCGCAGAGAGCGAGGGATATATCTACTTACAACTGACCAACAAACAGTGAATTATTACTCAACAATTCACTGCTAGAGCTGAACTATTTCAATTCTAACTCTCATAAACACCGAAAAACTATTCTTTTCATTCAAACTCTCCCAACCTTCCTGCCAGCACGTTATGCTCCCGCCAATATTCTTAACTGTATCTAAGATAAATGTTTGTTTTTCTGGCGATTTTAGAAAGAAAAAGAGACGTTACACCATTTAACGTCTCAAAACTTCACAAAATTATGTCAGTAATTGCAGTGACGTCAGCAATTAGACTCACACGCTCCGAAACAGTGAATTGTTGCAGAATAAAACACAGTATCTTCCCATTGCTTCTATAGGCGCACTGTGTTAGAATTTATATTTCAAATAGCAGGCCCTCATTATAAGCATAACCAACATACCACATACAGTAGAACTTCAAAGGCTCGAGCCCTGATGTCTCATTTACTCTGCCTGGCTAGACCTCGACCTTTGGTCCCTAGAGGTCAGTTTATATAGAAACTAACCCTGAATGGCTGGAATTACCTGTGGCTGGAAGTAATTTTCATGGTCCTAAGCCTGTTCAATCCACTGAAGTTCTACTGTATAAACATTCAACTGCTTTTAATAAATACAACATTGAATCAAAATAAATTTTTGCTTCTATGGGGAAAATATGTATGTAAAATTGGGACATATTTCCTGTAGTTTTTTTTATTTTATTACAGTTCAACTCCTGTTATTTCAAGCTACTGATATCTCAGAGTAAATTTCTGGTCCCTTGGACTTTGATATAACAAGAGTTGACTATATTTACCAATGAGATTGACTCTTCCAGGTGCTCGGGCATAAAACTCTGGCTCCAAACCATAAGCTGTCATGAACTTTTGTTTTATTCTCTCATATCTAAAGAAACAAAAAGTAAACATGAGCTAGTTCCATGCGGACAGCGAAGGCCCTGATCAGACTGGGCGGATGCCCAGGCTGATCTAAGTCTTCCCTGAGCGCACATGCCACTTTGTTGGGTTTGTCATGTTGCGGCTCATAAAACACTATGTGAAGCATTATTAAAATTCATTTCCATTCTAAGATAACTAAAATTCAAATTATAGGTATCTGTAAATCCATTAATAGTTGTTATAATTCAGAAATAATTTTTCATTATCATTGATTAACATATGATGTTGGAGGGCAAATCATGAAACATTTATTCATAATGGCAAAGCCAGAGTGATTTAAAATTTTCCATTTGTCTGACAAAATATGTTCATCAATGATAATTTACTGGTAATGAACAATTGTTTTGATTCTATCACCATACAATATCTAATCTGGGATATAAGACATCTGATATAATATATAGCTTAATTAAGGTGGACATGTACTGAATAACTCTGTTGGCTTATCTGTTAAAACAAAACAGAGTAATTGTTCATGGTGAAATCGTTCAACTGTAGAGTATATACAGTTATAACACACACTAACAATGTCTACCGTAAAGATCCTAAATTTTTGGGCAGGTAGGTCTGTAAAAACAGTGGAAACCAAGATCAGACTGTTCCATGGGAACCAGAATGATCAAAGTGTTCACAGTTTCCATTCCATCTGTGCATTTTTGTAGACATTACTCTATAATAGAACCGGAATAACAGGAAAATAAATAATAGGGCAAGAACCG
The DNA here is from genome assembly GCA_963989385.1 of Ctena decussata. Lineage (NCBI taxonomy): Eukaryota > Metazoa > Mollusca > Bivalvia > Lucinida > Lucinidae > Ctena > Ctena decussata. The sequence goes on from OZ022505.1 coordinate 56,547,814, forward strand.
GCTGTGTTTGCAGAAGGTGCAGGATTCGGGCAGTCTGTTTTGGGCATATTTTAGGACTTAAACATTGTTTTTCTAGGAAACGAAACGGTGAAATGTTTGTTTTTTTTGTTTTATTCTGTATCATACAATGTAAGTTTTACTAAAATAATATGCATAAGCATGCCCCATCAATTGAATATAGTTTTCATGACGTTTTTTATGAAATTCAATTTTATTGCATTTTTTAGAAAAATGTAAAAATATACTTATTATCAAGATAACAGCAATTTTTTTACCAATTTGTTTCGAATATCCTATATTACAGATTATATCATTTGCAGAAATGAAAGTGCATTCATGAGCTAAGGACATGAATTTAAATGGAAAATGCGTAAAAATGTATGTAGAAATACAAAATTTTGTTTTTTTTGGAAAACAAAACGGTGAAAGTTTTCTTTTTCTTATCCAAATGTTTTATAGCCCTTTGGGTTATTCAGCTGGTATAATGAAATGAATGCCCCACCAATATTTTTATTCACCATACGTCTACCTTAACATTCAAATAATAATATCTTATTTAAAAAAGAAGATATTTTATATAAGCATAAAATTCCTTAATTACTAAAGAAGATAATCTAATATGTAAAATAAGATATCTAATATGTTGAATTAGATATCTTATATATCAGAAAATATGTCTTATTAAATATATCTGATATCTTATAAATTATATTTTAGATATCTTATACAACATATCAGATATCTTATATACAATTTTTCTAATATGGCATCTTAGATATGTCAGTCCTCAAAGCAAATATCTTACATGTATATGCTATGAAAGATATCTTATCTGACATATCTTATACGCTAAAGATACCTAATAAAGCATATAATTCATTAAATGTAGATATCTCACATACTATATATAATATATCTTATATACTATATAAGATATCTTATATACTTCATATAAGATATCTTATATACTTCATATAAGATATCTTATGTATTCAGAGCTTCAGATAACTTTTTTCATTAAGGAGTTGCTGAATCCTCACTTTGTGACAAGGGAGTTTTTCTGCAATGTCTGGAAGTTTTTTCACTCCCAGTTTTTTTTTCAGGGAGTTTTTTGTGGCTTGACTGCCATTAGATATCACAATAAAGTCAACCTTTTTAAAACAGAGTTCCAGATGCAGCATGTCTGGAGTTTTTAATATGTTTCTAAACAGTGTCAACGCACGAACTCAGCAGGTAAGATAAGATAAGATTTATTTAAAGTCGGCAAGTTTCATAACAATACAACATAGGCCAAAAATAATGGGTTTTAAGAGCTCCGCTAATGATATCTCTAGCGGATCAGATCACTGGAAAAACTTAAAAAGCGACTTCTGAACAGATCTTGACTCGCTTTCTGACGCCGAGCGAGCAGCCATGATGAAATTGCCGAAAATATAATATCGAAGACTGTGTCTCAAGCTATTACGTGTAAAATGTAGCAGTCTGTCTATTTGCTGTGTAACCCGATTACGCAAAACATGGACTGGGTCACCCAAATTTTAGTCCGGTTATGTACTATTTTTTCAGATATGTAGTTACCGGATATTGAATTACGTCACACAGCACTTTCCGTGCCGAACTGTCGCATTAATCGCGAGTTCATGTGAATAAGTTCGGCAGTTACATGTACTCGTTTAAGCTTTTGCAGCCATGCGCACAATGCGCACGAGGCGTTTGTCAACGCTTCCGTTTCACAAACGATGCGTCAACCAGTATTTTAAAGATGTTTTCCCTGACGCATCAAACTGGAATGGAATGCGTTTTTACCCATTTTTCAAGCGTCAAAAACGCCCTTTATCTGGACCTCTGTATATTTCATATAAGATATCTTATTTAACTGATCAGATATCAATTTAGTATATAAGATAAAATTTATGTTATATCAGATCTTATATACTTGGATTAAACAGATATTTTATATAGTATATCAGATATCTATAGTACATGTTATATGCACCATATCAGGTTTCTTATTTAGCGTATAAGATAACTTACTAAACTTAGGGTTAAATAAGATATGGTACAAAGCATGGAAGATATCTGCTTTGAGAAATAACACACCTTAAATGTAAAATTAGTATCTTATATATAATATCAGATATCTAATGTGTTATATCAGATATCTTATATGACATCTTATTAGCTAAATAAGATACTTTATTTAACATCTCAGATATCTTATTTAGTATATAACATAACTTATATGTTATATCAGATATCTTACACACTTAGATTAAACAGATACCTTATATATTATATCAAATGTTTTAAATATAGAATACATTAGATTTTTGTTATATATTACGTATAAGATATCCGATACATACTGCAGTAGATATCTTATATGTCATATTAGGTATCTTATATAGTATATCTCAAGTAATAAGATATCTTATATTGGATATAAAATATCTTTTTAACTGCATAAATAGTAAATGGGTTTGCCATAGTCATCCCTGAAAATGACACTAATGAAGTATGCCTTATATGGATGAAGAAGACAAATCTTTTTATGCTGTAACCCAACTGTAGCGATAATCTCCTAATGCTGAAGATCCCATACTACTAAATTCACGCAAGTCCAAAAAAGGAAAGGATTGAAGCGTGCGCCAAATTAAATGAGCGTCAAAATACATTCAACCACTTTACAATTGATGGATCTGCCACATATATGTCAAATACGACAGCCTTGTAAGTTTTTCTACTTCTTTTGGGATCTGAACTTGGCAAACTTTTAATTATTCAAGGTTTAAATCACTAAAAACTTGAGTTAACCTTGCTCTTTCAGGCTCTGCTAACGTGGACAGTGAAACACTTGCCGGTGGACTGTCCGACATTTTGAAAGTCATGTGACTGGCCCGACTATAAGCCGTTGGGAACTAAATACCGGGACCCCATTATCGCTGATAGGTAGCATTAAAATAATCTTCGAAGAATATTTACCAAATGTAGTCTTCTGACAGGCATCTATACCCTGCAAAGCAACAGAGCGGTTTTCAACCAACATGCTGTAGACCAGACATGTAAACTATGCAGTGATGCCCCTGAAACAAGACAACATTTTCTGGTGGAGTGTCGGGCCCTTAGTGAAGAAAGGAAAAGGTACCTATGGCATGTAGGATCTATCGCGGACAGACTCAACATTGACAAATTATGCCCAGACACTGTGACCCGTCTCATCCTAGATCCATCAGTGTTCACAGAAAATCCCCTTCACATAACAAATTTGGAAATTCAAAGTAGGGAAATTATAGACATTCTGCATCGTAAACGGTTGAGACTTTTATCCTTATCTGAGGAACACCAGGGTCCCGTGGCCTCCAATCTAATATGTCCCGATTTTGAGTTGGTTCCAGCAGACCACACAGTCCATACTCGAAACACTACCCAAACTACGTCAACATCGACGGTTCGCCGACAAGTCAACGGCGGGAATCTACTGTAACAACAACAACAATATGCACAGGCGCTTGAAGTTCTGTCAAAAACGTCCAAAAAAGAACATAATTACTGACCTATAATATAGCCATTACCAAATGTGGCTTTATCATAATGGGTGGGGTAATATGTTTATTGCGGGTTTTGACATTTTTGAGTACAGAACTTCAAGCGCCTATGCAATATGACGTACGCAAGGCAATGACAGTAACCTACAATGCTTAAATTTTACCGGAAAGTTCGGCGCATTCTCTGTAACGACTTTCAAATAACATATTATAAAAAGAAACTTATATACAACAAATTATGGGAAATATGGATCATAAATTTAGTACGGAACACTCACAGCATTATATCAAACAGAATTTGCATATATTTGAGCCGCGACACGAGAAAACCAACAAAGTGGTTGTGCTCCCAGCGCAGACTCAGATCAGCCAGGGCATCCTCCCAGTCTGATCAGAGTCTTCGCTGTCCGCATGGAGGTAGCTTCGATCCTTAGCTACCATTTAAGCGCTTAGCAAAAAGTCTGATCAGACTTGGCCGATGCCTAGATTGATCTTAATCTTCGCTGGGTGCACAACCACTTTGTTGGTTTTCTCGTGTCGCGGGTCAATTTTTCTTAACCATTCTTTAGGATCATTTACAAATTACAGGGTAACATTTGACACTAAATTCATCTAGCTGTACTTATAAATCTGTAAAACGAATAGATTAAATAACAAAAGACATCGCAGAAGTATAGTTATCCAGAGCGTATGCTGTAACTACTCTAGAGTTGAAAAATTGACTTTATTTTCTGATAGTGCGTGAAAAGACTGGGCAAAATAGCAGGAGCAGCTCAGCAGGGCGATCTTGATCCTCACTATCTGCTGAGGCTCTTCTGTCCTAGCTTTTATGACACGTAAGGTAATACAAGTTTTGTTCTGTACAGCTTACAGACTCTAAATGTTCTCTGTTGCCTACACTTGATCAGTTTCGTGTAGCAGTTAGGTCACTTGACCTCCCAATGCCGTAACATGAGATACACTTTTTTTACCTGTTTTAACTTTCTCAGTCCAGTCTGTTTTAAACAACTATACATTTCCTCACCTTTATTCCAAGTCTTTATCTTACTGTTTACTAACTTGCATTGGCGTGCATTCAATCTTGCATGTAATCTTCGCGAAGGCCGGGGTTGCGAGGAGTGGGTGCGGGGGGGGGGGGGGGGGGGGGGGCGGGGTGCGGCGGGGGAGTTTGCGGTATCGATAGATAGATGTGTAAATTATACATACATAAAAGAAGGTAAAAATACATACTTCACGGCAAACGGAAAATCTAGGTGCATGTCTGAGAATCACAGTGTCTTCCATTGCTGCACCGTGGGCACTAAATTACCAATTCAATGAAACACGCAGCTTAAGCGAATCGTTGCCCTCGTCTTTGTCAGAGTGTTCTAGGACCAGCAATAACTTTAGAAGAGATAGTTATGGGATTTTAATGCCTCAAACTGCAAACAGAACATGCACATGTGTATTTCAACTGCTCGTGCATAATCTGTGCAACAAAGCAAATTACCACCCAGTAGTAGGGGTTAAAGAAATATCAAGCTTACCATCAATCCATCATTCCTTACTGAAGTTTTGAAAAAAATGAAAAGAAATTAATTTAATGCATCATTTGTTTGGCAGTTTTATTATTTTTTCCATGTATAAATTTCTGAATATGATCAGAATATATTTATGCATTACTGTAGTTATTTTTAAGGTATATGGGTACATCTCCATATTTTTACACCATTTTTATAAAGGGGTACTACTTTCATGACTTCCTGTTTGCTTCTCTGTACAACGTAGCCCTTCCAAAATGGGGTCTACTTCTTAAAAGAAATAAATTTGCTCCTAAGGGAGCAAACTCTTTCTTTTTTGAGTTGATCCCTACCGGTATTTAGGAGGAGTGCCAAATCGAAAATGGTAGAGTTACTTCCCTTGAATGTAAACCCATTTACGTTAAAATGACTGATAATGGAAGGTAGAACTGTTAATCTTATATGTCGAATTGGAGAATGTCAAAATGACGACCATTGCCATTTTATAAAGCGGAGCTTGTCCTTTAATACTGAAAGCTAGGTCTAAAGTGAATAGATACACTTTCAGGGGAAGCAACTCTGTCATTTTATTTTCGCCTCCCTTCTAAATGGACGTCAACGCTTAAAGAAAAGAATTGGTTCCTTGAGGAGCATATTCTTTCCTTTAAAATTAAGACCTTTTTTGAAAGGCCTTCTTTTTCCAAGGCAGCAAACATGAAGTCAGGAAAGTTGTTCCCCTTTGTTAAAATGTGGAAAACATGGCAGAGTACTCTAACCTTATATTTACCAAAACACACATTTGAGCCGCGACATGAGAAAACCAACAATGTGGTTGTGCGCCCAGTGCAGACTCAGACCAGCCTGGGCATCCGCCAAGTGTGATAAGAATCTTTGCTAAGCGCTTAAAGGGTAGCTAAGGGTCTAAGCTACCTCCATGCGGACAGCGAAGACTCTGATCAGACTGGGCGGATGCTACATTGTTGGTTTTGTCATGTCGCGGCTCATTTGTCCATATCCAAGCACTTTGTATAAACGGCCAGGTTATTTGGAAACTTTCGGTGAACTACACACATTGCATGTGGAGCATAATCATGAGCACTTTCTCAATGTCTTTGGTTGGACCCATCGGTGGTAACAGTATTTGTTTCGTTTTACCCTTAATTTTTTTTATCTTTCTATTCTTTTTCGTCCAATTCTCATAACGTTGTTTCCCGGCAAGCTCAAGGAAACGAATCCATAGCATGCACCTGCTGGCTCCAATTGGAAGAAGAGGAGACTATGGGTGCGTTCGGGAATCTGTCAATGTCACCATTGGCATGCCAGTGCCGTTCAGAGTTTCACCATTGGCACCACTGGCTCTTCCATTGGTACAAATGACCCAATATTGCCGACCATTGGCTGCCAATAGTGCAGACAACTTAGGTCGTGGGCAAAATTACCAACGCGGGAAAATTGCGCCATTCAGTAGGGCGATTTAATGAATTCATCATTAATGCTCGAGTTGAGACAGGAGAATAAATATTTTTTCCACATTGATGAAAGCAAATTAGAAAAACTAAAATTTTCTAATTACAGAAAAATATGGCTCTACAATGGCGCCATTGGCGCCATTGACTCTACCAATGGTACCGTTGGCGTCATTGGCTTTACCAAAAGTACAAATGACATCATTGGCTGCCGATATTGTTCAGAGTTCTACGTTTAACAATGATACCATTGACAACCAATGACACCATGGCAAAATCGCCTGTGTCACCATTGGCAGAACCCCGAACGTAGCTTTTGTTTGTTTCTATAATTTATAGTTTTCTTATACGTGTTGTACCGTGATGTCTCACTAATAAGTTAGAAGGCCCCTACACAGACCGAACACCTACTGCGTCAGCTATAAGGGTGAGTTTGCATATATAAAGCAAATTTAACCGGTTTATGCCTCTCCCTTATATATTGGCTGAGTCCAATGGTCATATAAAGGGTCTCTGGATAAGTTTATTTTCATTAGTTTTATTTCCTTTTAAAGAAAAGTACCAGTGTTGTTTATTTGTAGACTCTGATCAGATACAGCTTTGTGTGGCATTTGATCTGGGTCTGCACTGATTGCCGTTGCCCCTTTTATGGGTTACTGGGCATAAATGACTTAAGCTCTAAGTACTTTATGACATTGTCTATATCAAGTGGGGAACTTCTTATGCAGATTCTGTTGATTGTTACGTAACATGTGTGGTTATGTATATCTGCCAACTTTGCTTCCTTTTGTTTCTTTGTTTAAAATGGAAAATAGGTAAAATAAATGTTTGGTGTTATATAAGGAAAACGTTAGCGTTATGTTAGGTTAGTATTGTGTAACCTATGTTACCCTGTTACCCAAATGTGATTCTTTTGTTTTACATTATCAACATCTGCCACATTGTTACTTGCATTTACACGTTAGTAACACTTTTGAATTGGGATTAAGGTAAGCTTAAGGCTATATGTTCTGTGTTAGCATGTTGCCCTAACATGCTATTTTACATTAATACTCCCGGAGAAATTATAACCTGCTGTTACCCAAGGTACCCTGTTATTACTGTTACAACCCTAATATTCTATCTTTCCGCTGTCTATCGTGCAGTGGAATGCCCTTTTCTGAGTCTGTTGCATGCTTGCAGAGCCTTGATGCCTTCGAGGCTCCAGTCTGCGAGCTACAACACTCTATACCCTAGCTAGATCCTAAGGAGCTTGTTGTTAATCTGTTTTAGTTATTCTTATCTATTTTAGTCTATCACCTTTTCTATTTTGCAATATCATACTTTCACTTTTCTATTTGCTGTCTGATACTAATACAGACGCTGGGCACACTTGCCTAGAATGTACGTCAGTGCGTATGATACGATAGATAGATAGATAGATAGATCATAATTCACGATTATGAATCTTTTCATTGTTACCAATTGTTTTATATTTTTAACTGCTACCTAACTACTGTCATTTAAATATGTAGTTTATTTAACAGGGTTCCATTTCAACTGCATGTCTCGTAGTAACCTGTTGTTACCCAGGTTGTCGCTTTTCCTTTAGAACAGTGCTCATGCTGCCAAGTTACCCAAATAAACGGGTAATAATTTATACCTATTATGTGTCATATCTGCCCTTACCTGTTTCTTTGTTACCCAAACACATTAAAAACATTCTACAATAATACATCTATATATTCCCTTTAAAGCAATATGCCTGCTCAAAATGACCCATTACATTTATTGTTTAAAATGACTGTTAACTTATTGTTTTACCTTTTAGAAAGCTTAAACGCATTTAGGTAGATAGAAACCTGCTAATTTAGTGTGTAAACCAAGTTGTGTAGCATAGAGAATAGACATGCTCCTGTGTGTATTGATTTTTTATCGGGTCCACCAAAAATAAAACGGGCTAACAGTAAAGTCAAAAGTATCATTCCTGCTTGTGAACGAGTCAAGAAGTGGATGGATATCAGAGTTTTAATGGGTTTACTTGCATATAAAACTTCATACAAATGTTTTTAGAAAATATTATATTTGGGCAGAAATACTGCTTTAAGTGATCATAATTTACTACAGTGTTAACCTGCCGGGCCGGGTAGCGCAATCGGTAGGGCACCTGACTCGTAAGTCAGAGGTCCTGGGTTCGAATCCCGGTCTGGCCACATACTTTCGTTTCTCCTTCCGCTGATTCAAGAAGGGCAGTTGTCAGTTACTGGCGAAAGTATGTGCACTTGGTACTGGTTAACCGCTTAGGAGGTCTAAGCCTGCCCAGGAATAGTGTGGTTAGGTTAACTGACCGTCCCGACATGACCTTAGTTGTTTACCGTAGACGTTAAGCATCAAATCAACCAACCAACCAACAGTGTTAACCCTGTGACCCGTGTTACTTGGGTAACGGAAAACACACTAGTTATTATAGGAAAAAGAGTAGTACTTCTATGTCACACCTGCTTTGGTAAGCAGGTGAACATGGTGGTCTTATTTATCCAAACCTACCTAAGGTACGGCATAGTGTTCCAGTTTTCTGTTTCTTCATTCATCCCTCTGTCAAAGCAGCACATTCCATTCTGAAAATATAGACGATATGTAATAGTTATACCATGGTTTGTCCGCCTGTACGAGGAGATAATCCACGAGCTTTAGCGAGTGGATTATCTCCCGTACAGGCGGACAAATCATGGTTTAACTATTTTATACCACCCTTATCAGTGTAGACCTTGCTCATAGCGCAATATTTAGTGGTAAACTTAGCGTTTTCTGGTAAGGGTGGTATAATCTGCTAGTGATTACACACAGCTGTTCCTCATGAAAAATTAAGTGGAGGTAAAAGACTGCAATTCTCCATTGATACACACAGTAAAACTGACTTTGCAACAGTAGTAAATGTCTAATGCATGGAAGTTGATAATTTGTGTTAATCGGTTTTCTTCGCTGGAGGTTTATAAATGTTAGTCTTATCATATATGACCAACAAGATTTGAGGTCATACACCCAGTAATCAGACATTTTATAAACCTCCAGCGAAGAAAACCGAACATCACCGCGGATGGTAATTCTCCAGCTATCGCGTAACTGCTATATTTTTAGAATCAAGTTTTATCACTACTCACTAGCATTACCGCTGAGAGATATCATATTAGGATACGAACTGAAAACATGAGAAATGTGCTTTTCTTTTATATATCCATGGTTGATCTTGTTTCATTTTACCGAGCTGATAGAAAATTTTGGTACTTTTAACTGTTTTGTAGCTTTGAACTTGATTAATTAATGATTATAGTTATGAATTTAATATTTCTTAACTGCCATGGAAACGTAAAATATTCATGCTACATAAGACAGCGGGGCATAGTTTAAAACATGGAATGTGGATGAGATAATCAACATTCCAATGGCTACAGTCCGGGGCTACAGTATGTCCCCAGAGCTTGGGGTGCTACTCGTACTGAACGGGATTTATCGCCTTGGGGGCAAACCAACGAAATGCCATCCCAAATCCATGGAATGAAGTGGAGAACATTGTCCATTCCATTCCACTTCATAAAATAGCAGTTCAAAGTTTAAACTATACCGATTAATTAGGTTAACTCTAGGTTAAAGTTCCTCTATAGGCAATGTTCATCTTTGAATGAAAAAACTAGGAAGTCTTTATGTTCTGCATTGATTCAGTGTCACCTAGACTACTCGTGTTCATCCTGGTACGCTGGTTTGACTAAAACATTGAAGAAAAAACTTCAGATTTCTCAAAACAAAGTGGTTCGATTTATTAAAAAACTGGGACCTCGTTCTCATATTGGGTATTCAGAACTGACCAGTGTTGGATTTCTCAATGTTGAAAACAGAGTCAAACAACTCAGACTTAATCACGTGTTTAAGATTTCCAATGGCACTTCTCCTTCATATTTATCGGATCATTTTCATAAGGTATCAGAATCTCATGGGTATAATACAAGAGGCAGTTCTGAAAATTTTGTTGTTCCTCGAGTATCTAATCAGGCGTTTTCAACCTTCTTCTTTAATGGTATTAAGGATTGGAATAGTTTACCTTCTGAAATAAAAACTTATGTAAGTTTCAACATGTTTAAAACTTCAGTTAAAAGACATTTGAACTCACAAATGCAGCTTATGGAAAACAATATATTTTGCTATTATTAGATCACTTTCATTTGTATGTAGGTAACTTAGGTTTGTGTCGATTCCCAGTCCGTATTCCCCACCCCACCCCCATACCTTGAATCTAACCAATTAGGACCCCATTGGAAATAAGCCTACAGGCTTTCATGGGTTATCCTAGGTTTCTTCAACATACATACTGTCGGTACTTATTTCAAGCTGTATTTTATTTTAGGGCTCGTACATAGTTTCCTTTCGGTTTTGGCCTCCAAATTCACCGTCGATGGCATTTCAGATATTGACTTTGATTTTCACCATTCACATTCATGGTCCACCATCTGCTCTGGGAGCACTGTTCCTCGAGAGATGGGGGTGGCTCGTGGAGAAGCCTCACTGACGGTAACACTCCGGTGCCAGATCCATCGATGAGTAAGTACTGTCTATGACGACTCACTGGATTTTCCCATGGTCCGCGAATGTGTGTGGTGAAAGTTATTTTCAATTATGTTCGAAGTCACCAAAATTTAAATTTTTATATGTACATGTAACTCTAGTCATTTCCTTATGAACTGTGATTATCAACAGAGCTGTGATAACGAAAATCCAGAAATGTGTGATATGACTTTAAATATTTTAAATTATAGAAAACAGTAAATACTTATTTTCCTATTTTACAGATATTTATACACATATATATTATTTTCTAAAAAATATTTTTACAAAGTGCATTTTTTTTGTTTAATACAAATCTATTCATATATCTTTTATACATTTAAATTTCAATCATTTTTTTATGTAATTGTTGTATTATTGTTGTACATGTATGTTGTTTTTACCAAATAAAAATCAATCAATCAATCAATCACTTCATAAATAACTTAACACCTGACATTTATTCCCGAAAATTTGCTACAAATCAACACCTGTTACACAAATCGGGTCGCATCGCGAAAAAGTGGCTTAACGTCATGGTATCAATGGTTTAATAATATTGTAGAGTCACTCAACCTGTGCAAACCACCACAAAATTATTACGAAAGAATGGAGGGTATGGTCACATAGTGTAACCCGTGCTAATCTGATTCTTCTAAGTTCTAACAAGACAAATATCTATCTGTCTCACAAGGCCCCTTATTGATAAGCCACGGTTTTGTCTGCAGTGTTGTACTTCTAGCAGACGATTTTTATAATCTGTGTGTTGAGAATGCGCAGCAGCCCGCACACAAAATATTCTGTGCAGGATTTACTGGGTGCCTTACCTATAATCGCAGCCATTGCGCAGGTTTAGGGGAGGTAACCACCACACTAGATTCTGGCTGGAATTTCTTCTTGTTCTTTCCTTTGTGAACTGTCCCTTTGAGTTTTCCCTTGACAGAAGTCCTTTTTTTTTAGGGGGGGGGGGGGGGGGGGGGGGTGGGGGGGGGGGTCTGCTCTCAGATGGAAGAATTTGCTCCTAGAGGAGCAGATTCTCTCTTATGGGAATAGTCCCTCATAGAATTGGGAGGCAAAAACTCATAGGTGCTTCACTCGAAAGTATATTCTTTTACTTTAAAGAGGGGAACATGTTGAAGCCTGCCCCTCCAGGCCTCATTCTGGCTACACCTCTGCTTATAAGAACCTGATGTGACATACGTTGGATTCCATAGCTATGGTGGTACTGATGGGTGCCAATATAGAAGTGGTATGCATGGCAGCCTCATCTTCGGATGGGGCTGTGGTGGGTACATGTGGAATTATGAAGGCTGGCAGGATGCTCGGTGGTTTGGCACCAGGTTGTAAACAGAAGGAGCAAGTTGGTGTCAGTCTATCGGTGGCTGCGGGCTACTATTTTGAGGTGGTGTACACTTGACACATTGGGTGGGGTGACTCTAGGGGGTACTTGCAGTATGCCCTAGATTGCTTCATTTCTTTGTGTTTGGTGGGCACTATATAGATGGGACATGCACCAGTCTACCTGCTATGGGTCTCTATGATGGCACCACAGGAGCTTGAAGTTCTAGCTTAGAAACGTTTCTAAACCTTGTCATCCAAAGTGCCCAATACAACTCTGTACAATAATATTATTAAATGACATATGGTCTTTCCGATTTTTGACATTTTGAAGAGTCTTGCAGTCTAAACTTCAAGCGCCTGTGGATGGCACACTGCACTGACTTGTCTAGACAGTGACTGATCTTCATCTTGGGGAATTGTTAATGTAGTTAATGTATCATATCACTGAGACTACTTTAGGGCTAGTATGTGTTTATCCTAGTTGTATCGTGTATATGGTACTTGTATCATCTGTTAGGAGATATGCTTCATTATTTTGAGATACAAAATAATTTTGTATCTTTAATTTTGCTCACATTCTGTCATCTGGAATTCTTTCTTGATTTTCTGTACCACTATGTGTGCTCCTATGAGGGCCGAAAATTCGCAATAAAGAGCTTGTATCTTGTATACGGTACCGGTTTTTATCACTCGATTCCGGTGTTTCAGTGCACCAGTAAACCATCCAAAATGGCAGCCTCCTTAACACAGAAAATTCCTTGGCGATTTTATCGTTTATCATGTCACAATGCGAAGCTCCAGTTATCTAGAAATCAACACTCTTTCGCTCCTCAATCTGAGTACACTGATGTAGCCGAATATCCGCCGATCAAACCTGCCTTTCCTCCTGGAATAAACTGGGGTGACACGCCAAGAAAACTTGCCTGGCAATGTCACGAGGAAAAAGAAGAGGTTGCCCAAATAAAAACTGCCAAAGGAAAGATAGATAATCTAGCAAAAGAGTATCAAACTTGGCTTTTTCCAGCAACCCAAATGCAGCCTTTAGTATTAGATTATCAGCTTGAAATCATGAAAACTACTCTCATAGAAGGCTTGCCTCATCTTTATAAACAGTTAGATACAAGTGAAGACGTTGAAATTTGCAAGAAAGCAGTTATGGAAGCTATTTCAGTGGAGCAGGCAATTTGTAGACAGAGATTTTTTCAGAAGAGGAAACTATTAAACCCATCAGCTGCTTATCAGATGACTCATCTTCACATTAAGGAAATTCTCAACAGCCTCTATTTCAGTTTAGTAGGAAGACATGATCATCTCTTAAATGCAGAGTTTGATGACACAGTGAAAGTGCAAGCGTTTTGGGATCGTTATGGAGTTAGGAGGAAAAAGTCGGAAAAATTTTACAGCTATAAGAATTATCATATAGAAAAGCACAGTAGATTTCAGGCGGCACATGATGTAGATTTTCAAATAAGAACTGAACAACCATTACCTGAGGTATCTATTCTTTGCCAGTATCACTCATGCCGAGTCTTAGTCTGTGGCCTAGCTGTTAAGAGCCCCGACTCTTGAAAATTAGCTCTGACACAGTCACAGCTGTGGGTTCGAAGCTTGGCCGGCATGCAAGTGAGAAAGCCAAGTTCTGCTTAGATGATGACTGGTCGGGTAAGACGATTGACCGAATTTCACCGAAATCACCATAGAATTACTGAAATCACCATTGAATTGATAAAAAAAAACTTTTATTGCTTATATATATTGAAAATTATTTGTTAAAAGTATTTTTTTGAACATTTCCTCGATTATGGGCAATAAAAGTAGACTTGCTTAGACAGAAATCACCAACTGATCTCCAACGAAAAGTCCATGCCATAAAATTATCAATATCAGAATAACATGCATAATAAATGCATGTCTTGTTTGCTGTTTGACAGATGTTTCAAAATTGCTTCGAAATCAAATAAATATATAATAGATAAAGTTTTTTTCTCCCAAATTAGAACGGGTGTTGGTATCGAAATCACCGATCTCGACGATTTACCGAAATTACCTACTTCGAAATACCTCTAGCTGTGGCAAATACAATTAAAGGAAAAAAAGGCATGATTAACGGCCAATTTCTTCTCATTATTATCATCATCACTGACCATTGTACAAACTTATCATCATTTATTTGAAACCTGGCATCTGAAAACCAGTCAAGCTGTAATCCATTGGTTTGATAAAAGCGGTCCGAGAGTTGATTTCAAGAAAAGAGATGATCAACATATTGTTGTCGATAGTTGAAATGTTGGTATTTCAGTCATATCGAGATGATGAAGGGTGATAATGAAAGGCTTTTGTCGTAGAACCCTGTTTTCGGTTGAAACGGAATTCCGTCTCGAGCGGGATTTGAACCTGGGATAACTAGCTTAGCAGACCAGCGCTTAACCCACTGAGCATCCGGGATTCCTTTATGGCGACGGCTAGTGACAACCGGTTGTCAGTAGCCTCACAGGCTACAGACAACCGGTTGTCAGTAGCCTCACAGGCTAGAGACAACCGGTTGTCACTAGCCTGTGAGGCTACTGACAACCAGCTAATAGATTAATATGCATTTTAAAGGACAGGAAGCATTGGTTCATTTTAAAAACATCACAAGTAATTCTCAATAGGTTTATGCTTTAAATCAAGCTACATATGACTCACAACAACAAAATATCTGCAAATGAAAAAGCAAAAATATGGAGAAGAGATATCTTCTAAAAATAGGTTTTCCAAGGGAAGTAACTCAAATCATACTTTGTAAGGAAACTAACTCAAAATAGTACTTAACAATTTTCTCTGAAGTTTTTATGTGCTAATTCTGTTTGCACAATTGCCTCCATGATTATAGTAATTATACTTGTATTCATATTATAAATTTGTAGTTTATTTTTCCTAGTGGATAGAATCAGTAAATAAACAAATTTGCTTGACTGAACAGCAAGAATATAACTATAGGTAAGATCATGTAATGGTAACTGGAAAATTTATGTAAAACCTTTTTTCCATCAAGGTCAATGTATAATTTGTGTGCATGTGATGCATAAATTCTTTTAGCTATTTGTATGAATAACCCAATGACTTCCAGACAATAATAATGTAGATAATAAAAAAAAACACAGAAATGTACATCTGATTCTTTTAATAGTTTCTTGCTTTCTACAATCAGCTTAAAACTTGATCAGAGTGGAAACAAATATCAACAAATATCATGATATAATAGTAATACCATGAAACTAATATTCTAGGAATATCTTGAGTTTTATTATTTGAAAACAATAGGATTTATAGTAACTGGTTGTCACTAGCCTGTGAGGCTAGTGACAACCGGTTGTCAGCAGCCTGTGAGGCTAGTGACAACCGGTTGTCAATAGCCACTTCCTTCGGTTTATCGCCTACAGCATGGCCGTCGGAGCAGGGGCAGCGGCTGCCACCCCAATATTTTCGGCAGTCAGAGGTTTACAAAATAAATAATTTTCCACCCAAATATTTTCGCCAATGATATGTTTCCAAAATGCAAACTTTCATTCGATATCATAAATTGGACATTTTCACACCTTGACGTTTTCATAACAGGTGTCAGTTTAACGTGTTAATTGCCTACAGGCGTAAAGAATTAAAAACTAAAACTCTGAGATTATGACAGCATTGTGATTATCTTGTTAAAGTAAATATTGGCTTTATTTGACACCATAATTTGAGCCGCAAAGTGGCATGTGAGCCACACCAAAAACTCTGATCAGTCTGTGTAGCAAAGACTCTGATCAGACTGGTCACTAGACATTTGGCCAGTCTGATCAAAGTCTTTGCTGCGGCGCACATGCCACACTATTGGTTTTGTCGTGTCACGGGTAAAATAATTTTCAAATTAAAGTAGTTACTGTTGAGGGGTCGATAGTTGAAGGTTGTAATCGTTATATCTTCATTTCCTCCAAATGTGAGTATAAAAGCATGAAACAGCAAACTTAACATATATACGGTATTCGATATTTAAACAACAGGATATAAAAAAAAATATTGAAGAAGATGCAGGTGGATGCGTATGCCAAGGTAAAAGAACTCTTGGCATACGCATCCACCTGTGTCGTCTTCAATTTGTTCGTGACCTCTATCACCCAAAAGAACCGGGAGACGTCTCTCTAATTTTTAAAGTGTGCCGTTTTCCCTCATTTACCATGCTAATAAAGATTAAACAACATTTAATGAACATGGTAAAATGGCGGTTAACTGGCACACATTCAAGACAGTATGCCCTGCATACCCCACTCCCCCTCCCACACGAATGTAGGACATTTCGGCCACGGACGTTTCGGCCATGGACATTTCGGCCATGGACGTTTCGGCCAAATCTGAAAAAATGGGGACATGAAAATATGCTATTGTAAACCATTTAAATGACATATATGGTTTTCTGCATACATGACACAAAAAAATGTGTGACTGGGCTCAAACTAAACTCCAACCTTATCTTTTAAAGCCAAAAGAAGGGTGCACCACAGATTACTCAGCCATATGTTTCTTATTAAGATATTATAGGAATCACACAAATGATAAAAGGCCACACTGGCCTGTGGGTGGGGATTGCAAATGTGCCAGATTATGCTCAAAATGACCTTAAAAATGTTTAAGGGCTATAAACCTATCGAAACTCTTAAACAAATATCACATAAGGCCCTAGTTCAAGTACTTGACATAATTGTTCACCGTGTTTTACACCTTGAAATGCTCACAATGAGCTTAAAGATGTTGAAGGTCCATAAAACATGAAGACAACAACAACAAACCATTGGAGTTCATTAAGACTAGCTTTAAGCTCATCATACGACTCCTTAATTTGATTATAAAAAGTAAATTTTTGATAAAGGTCGAAATGGGCACCCTTCAAGGCTTGGCAATTTCTGTGGCCGAAATGTCCGTGGCCAAACTGTCCTAGGCCGAAATGTCCGTGGCCGAAATGTCCGAGCACCCTCCCACACTCCTGCACGCCCAAAACAATCTCTCAGAACCACACGCCACACCCCCTCTTCAAAGCTGCCTCATTGAGGCAGCCAAATGAAGGACCCCCAACTAACAGTAAGTGCGTTCCCGAATAATTCCAGAATCCCAGTGCCAACACAACAATCCAGGTAGATTCCCGTGTATTTTCCTCAAGCCGAACGCTGCAGCCACGTCGAGTAGGCAATGACCCCTAAGTCACAGAACCACCTGAGTTGATAAATCATATGTGAATTCTTAGAAAAAAGATCCCCAGCTGCAGCATCCAGAAATATCCCTGCATAAACCACGTGGCATGACCTCTCTCACCCAAAAGAAACCCTCTTCAAAAGCTTCAGCATTAGAAAAAAATCCGCCTCCCCAACGGCAAAATCGTTCCAACGCCCCTGTACAGTCATCGTTCTGTTATGTTTAGGCCTATATTTATTATTTTATAGTGAAGACTTTTATCTATAAAGAAAAAAATGTTAATAATATTCCCAACCATCAATACCGTATATATTCACATAATTATGTAACAATATTACAGGTTATTTCGGATAATTCTCCAGTGATTTCGGTCTATCGTCTCACTGGTGACTGGTCAGGGGGTTACTAGAATTACCAGAATACACCTTATTACCGGAATATACTGGAATACACCAAAATAAATATTTTTTAATATCAAAATGAACTTAAGTATTGGCAGAGTAGATAAACAAGAACTACCGTAAAACCTCTATATATTGGGACAGTTAGGTCTGAACAAATAGTGCAAACCTAGATCAGACTGCTCCTCAAGGAGCAGTCTGATCAGGGTTTACATTATTTGCCATCCCATTTGCATTTTTGGGCACATTACTGCACTGTAAAACCAAACTGTTCCAAGTTTAGGACAATTATGGTAATTATTTTTGGTGTCCCAATATTTTAGAATTTTTACGGTATTTCAACCTCAGAATTTGCTGTTTTTGCATCTGTAATGGGAATAAATGGACCAAGGTATGCAATGATACTGCTTTAAGCTTTATTCCTGCAAGGTAATTGCAAGCTGGTTCGGGTCTTTGTATGGGTCATTCCCTTGCCGATATGTACATGCAACTGGTATTAAATAGCATATTGTGGATGATATTACATTTATTATCCCCCGACCGAAAGGTTCGGGGGATATAGCGATGTGTCCGTCTGTCCGTCCGTCCGTAAACATTTTCTTGTCCACTCTGTCTTAAATACTCTTTGGAATCTTTTCATGATACTTCACAGTTATGTAGAACAGGTCATGACGATGTGTCGCGTACAAGAATGGTAACTCTTGCTATTGTACTTTTTGGATTATCTCCCCTTTGATGACTTTTTTGGTAGATTCGTGTCCGCTCTGTAACTTGAATACCCTTTGGAATATTTTCATGATACTTCACAGAAATGTAGAACAGGTCATGATGATGTGTCGCGAACAAGAATGACAACTCTTGCTTTCTTACTTTTTTAGTTATTTCCCCTTGACAGTTTTAGGTGTGATTTTTTGGCAGATTCGTGTCTGCTCTATAACTTGAATACCCTTTGGAATATTTTCATGATACTTCACAGATATGTAGAACAGGTAATGACGGTGTGTCGCAAACAAGAATGAAACTCTTGCTTTCTTTTTGAGTTATTTCCCCTTGATTATTTTAGGTATGATTTCGTGTCGGCTCTATTACTTGAATACCTTTTGGAATATTTTCATGATACTTCACAGATATGTAGAACAGGTCATGACGATATGTCATGAACAAGAATGACAACTCCTGCTTTCTTACTTTTTTAGTTATTTCCTGTTAGTGGTTTTAGGTGTGATTTCGTGTCTGCTCTGTAACTTGAATACCTTTTGGAATATTTTCATGATACTTCACAGATATGTAGAACAGGTCATGATGATGTGTCACTAACAAGAATGACAACTCTTGCTTTCTTACTTTTGGAGTTATTTCCCTTTGATGATTTTAGGTGTCCGCTCCGTAGCTTGAATACCTTTTGAAATATTTTCATGATACTTCACAGATATGCAGAACAGGTCATGGCAATTTGTCTCATACATGAATGATAACTCTTGCTTTTATACTTTGTGAGTTATTTCCCTTTGGTAGTTTGAGCTGCTGTTTGAGTCTCTGCGCCATATCTGTATAACCCTGGCCAGCTCCAGAATTTGAATAACTGTGTACCTTTTAGAATATTGATGGATGATCATGCTGTTATATCTTATCAGTGTTCCTAACTCTCTCTGACCCCTCCACATTCCCGTGCCCCCTCCAGGACCCCCCCCCCCCCCACCCCCCCAAAAAAAAAAATAAAAAAAAAAAATTCCAGATTTGGATTCTTTGTCCAAATTCACTTACTAGAGAGCTCAAAATTAGGTTTGTAGGGCTTGTACTTTAGAAGTTATTCACACATTTTGAAAGTTGAATGTATCTTATGCTATGCATTTGTGTATATGGTGGCTGTTTGAGATGGTGCTCGGACATTTCGGCCACGGACATTTCGGCCTAGGACAGTTCAGCCACGGACATTTCGGCCACAGAAATTGTCAAGGGTGGACATTTCGGCTTTATCCAAAAATAACTTTTTATAATCATATGTCTTTTTATAGTCATATGAGTAACTAAAAGCTAAGTCTTAATAAATGCCAATGAGATGTTGTTGTTGTCTTGCTGTTTTATGGACCTTCAACATCTTTAAGGTTATTGTGAGCATCTAAAGGTGAAAAACACGGTGAACAAAGATTTCAACTACTTTAGCTAGGGCCTTATATGATATTTGCTTAAGAGTTTTGATAGATTTATAGCCCTTAAACACTTTCAAAGTCATTTTGAGCATAATCTGGCACATTTGCAATCCCCATCCACACGCCAGTGTGGCCTTTATCATTCATGTGATGCCTATCGTTTCTTAATAAGCAAACATATGGCTGATGAATCTGTGGTGCACCCATTTTTTGGCTTAAAGAAATATGGTTGCAGCTATTTTGAGCCCAGTCACATATTTTGGTGTCATGTGTGCAGAAAAAACATATATTTCATTTTAAAGGTTTACAGTAGCATGTTTTCATGTCCCCATTTTTTTTCAGATTTGGCCGAAACGTCCATGGCCGAAATGTCCGTGGATGAAATGTCCATGGCCGAACTGTCCTAGGCCGAAATGTCCTACATTCGTTTGAGATATTACCTCTTTGTAGCAGTCAAGCATACTATTTTAGTCTGAGTGTTAGATAATCATGCATCTGTTAACAGTTAATGTCAATCAGAAGCATAAAAGAACAACAATATATTACTAATATGTGTTTTGGAGTGCACCCTTTTTACCAAGGCCCATGGGGGTCTTTGGTCGGGGGATCTGCCATCTCCTCTGATGGCTATTTTTCTGGTAATACTAAAGTGTATTTCGGTAAAAAATAATGTATATTTTGGTATATTCTGGTGGATTCTGGTGTATTTTGGTATATTTCGGTAATTAAGTGTATTCCGGTATTTCTAGTATTAAAAAAAGTATTAAACTGCTGGTCAGGTGTTTCAGATGTTTTTGTATTTTTGGCCTCAGAACACTAGTTTGTGCCCTTCTTTGCTTAATAATCTCAATGGTTGGCTCGACTCTTGAAAGGGCTGTAAAAACCCATACTATTAAACTTAAAAAAAAGGTTCCTCTATGAAAATGGTACAGTGTCTGAACAGTGACATAAAAATGGTAAAAAATTTTATACTATATTTCTCCGGCTATAAGACAGTGTTTTTTCCATGTCTATCATCACCCCAAATATCTAAATTAGTGACTTATGAAATTCTGCTGAGAGATGGATTTTTCCCTTCTAAAACAATCCAAAAAATCTAGATCCATCTTATAAGATGGATCTAGATTTTTGGGAATGTTTTGGAAGGGGAAAAGCCCTGTTTGATATCCAAAGAAATACAGTATTTTTTTGCAGGGATTCAGAAACTTATATCTTTGATGGCACAGACTAAGTTGGGATTTCCACAAGTTATAAATTTGACAAAATGTTTATTGTCCAGTGTCAGTGCTCTTCACCTTTATTTCTAAATTTGGAAAAACTAATGCGTATACTGTTTTCAAAGAAGTTGGGAAAACAGCTTAAGTTTGTTAGAAAAATTTTTCAGCTCTATTCATGTTTGACACTAATGCATGCTTTTTGCTATTTTCTCTTCAGTTTTATCCTCGAGACCACGAATGGTTCAAACTGGATGCTCCGAAGTATGAATACTACCCAAGTGTGGTTGGTCAGTTTCAGGAAAAGACTAAACATTGTGTCAGCACAGGTGGGTCAGCCTTCTTTAGCCATGCACTTGTTTCAGGGCTACAGAAATTTTGAAATCCAAATCGGTCCGCACGGCCAATGACGTCATACCGATATGTCATTTAGTCCCCATGTTCTTATCGTGAAAAATGCACTGCAAAGCGCACAGACAAACTGAAAGTAGACATGCTTATGATTGGTATAACTGCCAGTGGTAAATGGGCTGATAGAATTGAGCCGGTAACAAGTTTTTTATTCGAGTTAATTCCCTTGAAATTTGTATATATACTTGCAAAAGATACCTTCTGACGAATAAAAAAAAATCTTTTTTGCGTGAGTAATGATGTCGGCCAGAATGAAACTCTAACCAGCCTGCACATAATCAAGTCAGGTTTAATATTCTTTTTTCTTTTTTTTTTGCTAGTCAAATTCTTTCCTAATGCTTTCTTTGAAAGTAAACAGTATATGAGGTGCAAAACTTTTGCCGCTGGCCAAATTGTGACAAATGCGCTAATTATTGAAGATTTCTGAAAACATTATCAGTGTTCACACCTTGTCAAGACAATCAATGCTTTGTTTACCTGTGATAACTTTTGACAGCAGTGCATGAATATTGGATAATCCAGATTTATTAATTGTGTCATTATACATCCGCAAATTGTTTCTTTTCGGACCAAAAAATGTGCCTTATGCCAACTGAATCAGTTTTTCGGACTCAAATTTGGTCAGAACTGACAAAAAATCAGATTTCTGTATCCCTGACTTGTTTATTTAAACAGAGCTCCAGATAAGAGGGGATTTTGAAGATAATTCAAAATTCCTTTTTTTAACTCGCCTGAAGGAAAGTTCAGGAAGAGCTATTGTTGTCACCACGGCGTCCGCGTCAGCGTCAGCGTCCGCGTCAGCGTCCGCGTTCGGATTGGATGTTTTGGTTAAAGTTTTTTAAAGACCTATATCTCCTTAACCCATGGATGGATTCTTTAGATACTTGCACTGTTGTTAGATATTGGTCTAAAGTTTAACAAGGCACCACCCTCTCCCCACTCAGTGACCTTGATGTCAAGGTCATGGACTTAGAAAATTGGGAATTTTTTTGGACTGGATGTTTTGGTTAAAGTTTTATAAAGCCCAATATCTCCTTAACCCATGGATGGATTCCTTTGATACTTGCACTGGTTAGATATTGGTCTAAAGTTTTCAATGGCACTACCCCCACCCCCCCTCAGTGACCTTGATGTCAAGGTCATGGACTTAGAAAACTGTCTATTTATTGATTGGATGTTTTGGTTAAAGTTTTTTAAAGACATATATCTCCTGAGCCCATCGATGAATTCTTTTTATATTTGCACTGTAGTTAGATATTAGTCCAAAGTTTTACAGCATACTACCCCAACCCCGCTCAGTGACCTTGATGTCAAGGTCAAGGACTTAGGAAATTTGGTCTTTATTAAAGTTTTCTAATTGCATACTGATTCATAATGCTTGGCAGAGATTTAGTTTACACTTGAACTGATGTTAGACACTTTTTTGAGTTTTTACAAAAACTTTATACTTACCCCTCTACCCCACTGGATGACCTTGAAGTCAAAGTCATTGACTTTGAATTTTGGTTAAAGCTTTATGTTTATGAAGACATAATTTCACAGTACCATGATGGACTCAGTTGATACTTATTTTTGGACTGATGTTAGATAATGGTTCATGGTTCGATATATCCTAGCCCCCCACCCCTACCCTTACTCCCACCCCACACCCCCTATCTGCTTAGTTCTTTGACTTGAAGCTCATGGACTTTGAAATTTCATATGGATTTTTTTTTTATTTTAATTTTATTTTAAGACATATCTGAGATAGCTTTTGTTTATAAATGTGTTGTCATATTGGACATGCTTTCCTGAAGTTTTATGCATAGCAGTTCACACCACCATAGCGACTGTGTGGTGGGCAAGCACCTCTTCAGGCGAGCTATGCTGTCAGGCAACAGCTCTTGTTTATTTATTTCTCTACAAAAGCATATGTTGTGACCCCTCATTAGAACCGTCTTGGCAAGACGGTTTTTATGAGGGGTCACCACGTACCGTATTTCTTCGGCTATAGGGCGAGTCGTTTATAAGACGGGGGGTGTTTTTTGGACTGTCTGGGCAAGTATTTAGCTTAGCCTTGCCTATAAGACGGGCCTATTTTCTGCCAATTCCCCAACACGGGCGGATGATCGGCGCCCCGTAACTTCATTCTGCTGAGATGCTAGATTTACTACTAAATTCCCCATAGGTCATCACCGGTCACCGATGTCTACATATATTTAAACTGGTGGCTATGCAGTTACCGTAATGTGCATAAATATCTTGGATTAATTACCTCATTATTTTATCCAGTATGAGCAAAGGTCGAATTTCCATAAGTTAAATTTAGCTTTGCATGTACACAAGTGGAGAAAACATATTCCTGTTACCAGTTTGAAGATGGAAGAATCCATATTAAACAGATTTTGTTTTTATTCACAAGCCGAATATTTAGCATAAATACAGTCAATATCCAAATCCAACACCAGTGGTTCAACAAACATTGTGTCACCTGAAGGTCATTGACCGGCTCACTTTTAGCGGCTTCTTTGATCTTCAGCTCGATCAATACTGCTCTCAAAATAATTACATAACCGACTCGGTTTTGACAGGTCACTCGGGTCAAGTCAGGATATTAATACCGACAGATAAAGAGTAAAAGTGCCTTACGTTTTTACGTCTAGGTTGCAGAAAAATACCTATATGAATGTTTAGGAAAAAATAAGATGATAATGTTACACATTGTTTGCGGATTTGGAATTCAAAAGGAGTTTAATGAGGGCACACAGTAGAGAAATTCGGTTTTGCTAGATGCAATCAGTGTTTGCATACGGTATCATTTCATGTGATCGGTACTAGAGGTATTGTTTATGTCTCAACACCTATTGGGTTTTGCGATGCACCTGGACATAACTAAATGGGAGCGCCTTGTATATTTACAAACATGGACCGTGACCAGCTGCTCAGGGACTTTGGTGAAAATAGCTAGGGTGTCTAAAGCCTCGGTTATAAGACGGGGGCAAATTTTGGGGGTCATTTCGGCGGGAAAAATCCCCGTCTTATAGCCGAAGAAATACGGTATGTCTTTGTGGAGAAATGTGGAAAATTATTCCTAAATTATCCCTGTTACCCTTCTTATCTGGAGCACTGTGTTTAATATTGGAATTACTCAAGACATAAGGTAGGGGTTGAGGATAATTTTAAGATAATTTTTCTTATTTGTCATTTGTAACATAAGTTGTAACTCCTCTTTAGAACCGTCTCGCTGAGACGGCTCTAATGATAGGTCACAACATATGTCTTTATGGAGAAGTATGGAAAATGATTCCTGAATCATCCCTGTTACCCCTTCTTATCTGGAGCACTGTGTGTAATATTGGAATTACTAGAGACAAGAGCGCAAGATAAGGTAGGGTTTGAGGATAATTTCGAGATAATTTTTCTTATTTGTCATGTGAAACATAAGTTGTGACCCCTCATTAGAACCGTCATGGCGAGATTTGCTTCTCTAGGAGCAAATTCTTTCCTTTGAGAGTAGACCCCATTGAGCTACCTTAACAGGAATTGACGCAATGTAACATTATTTTCAGAAAAGAGGCAGGGCCTGTTTATTAGAGCAGGGGCGTTTATTAGGATTAATACTGTATATTGTTATGAAATTTGGATATAACTGAAGATGACTAGACACACCTTCAGAGGAAGCAACTTTACCATTTTCCTGTTTTGCCTTTAACCCTTAATGCGCCAAAAAGCAGACGACAATATAATACGTCTGCATAATTTCAAAAAATGTTTCGTCCAAGCGATATCATACTGAGAATTTGAACACTAGAGGGCAAGCAGTCTAGATTCAGATGAGGTGGCTCATTATGAGCCACCTCATCTGGATCTACACTGTTTGCAAATTCAACAATTTTTCATTTTTGGCGCTTTAAGGGTTAAAAGTTGTAACCTTTTTCAAAGGTTACATCATCCAGGGAAGTAAACAGGAAGTCACAAAAGTTGTAATCCAATTAAAAATGGCGGAAAAACACGGAGGTATATCCGTACACCTTAAAATCCCCACCCATGTCAGTTCTGAAGCACAGGTCCCTAGGTTATAAAACTTTATTGGTGCTCAGGTCAGCTGAGCATAAAATTTTCTCTGTTGATAAATATGGCCCACTTTGAATCAAACTGTAGTAGCTACTTTATTTACTAAAGTTCCAATCAAAGTGCGATGGTAGCTACTAAAATGGCGTCATAACTTACCAAAGATCAACCGAGGTCTGGACCGCCGTTACTCTAGTAGCAAGATGGCGGCCGTTGAAGACTCTCGCGATTTGTTGGTGTACAACAAGAAGTTGTTTTACTGAGTTGTTTGTATTTGTTCATACAATTATTTTAGGTCATATATTATCATTTAATCTATAAATTAACGTTTTTAAAGACTACATGCACAGAAAAGGCAATGAAATGCATAGTATTTATTTCCGTTTCCATGACAATCTACTATTATAGCAACTTTAGGCATTCGTTTCGTAATGCGAGTGCGCATGCCCAAAAATCCTATTATGGTCGGTACTCTAGTTCGATTCAAAGTGGGCCTTTGAAAATGCCAACTAATGTTGGCATTTTCATATTCATAAGCAATGAAAATTTCAAACTCAGCTAAACTGAGCATGAAAACAACTGTACTTATCAGTTATTTGCTATTTATTAGCAGGTAAAATTTCATGCTCAGCTGAGTTGAGCATGAAAAAAGTTTTATAGCCTTTGGTCCTGGTTTCCTTATCTCCCATGTTTTACAGGGGCCAATCTGGGATCCCCAAATGAATTCACCTTGCTATCAGTACTTCAGCCGAATCATAAGCAACTTCTACGAGTTCTTGCTAGGTCTGGGAAGGATGCATATGAACAGAATGTCCTAGGCTATGGAGTGGTTAACGGCTTTGTGTCCACGGTAGCTCAAGCTTATTATCAAGGTAAATTTTTTAAAGCTTGGTCTCCTGGTTAGGGATGTATTTTGTTGATAATGGAGATGATTGTGGTTATTTAAGAAATCGATCAGCTCTAGCAGTGAGAGTTGAGTAATAATTCACTGTTGTCAGATGTAAAGTAGAGCATATCACCAGCGTCGAGAGCGAGAGATATATCTACTTACAACTAACGGACAAACACTGAATTATTACTCAACAATTCAGTGCTACAGCTGAACTTCTCCTAACCTTCCCACCACCGGGTTCATGATCCGGACAATATATGTTTTTTTTTGACAATTTTAGAGAGAAAAAGAAACGTAACACAATCCAATGTCAAGGAATGTCATAATAAAAATGTCACAAAATACATCAGTATTTAACTGCCAGCAATTAGACTTGCGCACTCCGAAACAGTGAATTATTGCAGAATAAAAAACCCAGAAACTCTTCATTACTTCTATAGGCACACTATTAGAATTCTTCATAAACATGTTAACTCTTTAAGCCCCAGTGACGCAATTAGCAAAATTTCAAACAGAGTAGATCCTGATGATGCGGCTCATGATGAGCTGCCTCATCTAGATCTACACTGTTTGCCCTCTAGTCATTGAATTCTCAATATAAAAATTCTTGGACAAGGCATTTTTGTAATTTTTGCAGACGTAAATTTTGTC
The DNA here is from genome assembly GCA_963989385.1 of Ctena decussata. Classification (NCBI taxonomy): domain Eukaryota; kingdom Metazoa; phylum Mollusca; class Bivalvia; order Lucinida; family Lucinidae; genus Ctena; species Ctena decussata. The sequence continues at coordinate 56,575,214 of OZ022505.1, forward strand.
GTCTGCTTTTTGGTACTGAAAGAGTTAAGGTTCTTCACTAGAACTGCCTCACTGAGGCATTTGTAATATTAAATGACAACACATATGAGCTATAACACGAGAAAACCAACAAAATGGTTGTGCATCCAGCGCAGACTCAGATCAGCCTGGGCATCCACCCATTCTGATAAGACTCTTCGTTAAGCGCTTGAAGGGTAGCTAAGGGTCATAGCTACCACTGTGTGGACAGCAGATACTCCAATCAGACTGGGCACATGCCCAGGCTGACCTGAGTCTTCATTGGATGCACACATGCAAATTTTATCATAGAATGTGAAATCCCTACTGCTACTTATATGAACATAGGAATCAAAAGACAGTATTTTAAAACTTAAAATGCCAGAAAGTAAAATAGTTGAATTTGCAAATAATGTAGATCCAGCTGAGGCAGCTCATAATGAGCTGTCTCATCTGGATCTACAGTTTTCCCCCTGAACTCTTTGAATTCATAATGATATAGCTTGGATGAAATATTTTTTGAAATTTTACAGACTTGAATTTTGTTATCAAAGGATTAACCACATTGCCATACACGGAATTAAATGACCTGAAAATAATTATTTTGTCAAGAAAATCTGAAATTTCTGTTGAAAGAATTTCAGTTTGCGATGTCAATGAAAACTTGGCGGACCATGGCATACAGTCAGGGTGTGCGTTGCAGGCGAAGTTGGGCGATAACTTCGCCTTGGGGCTCATAACTTCGCCCTGGGTTTCCCGAAAAGCGAAGTTCGAGTCGCCCTGTTTTTCTGGGTCGTAAGATCAGTAATTCGTCAAAATGACTGGCGCCAGTATATCAAATTTCAACGCCAATTAACAAAGCCCCCTTTCATTTACCAGCGTTAATCCCCTCACCGACCCTGATTGAGCTTTGATCTCGATAGGTGTTGCCGACATCAAGTCGGTAAAATTAACACCACGGCAAAGCCAACGGTAGTACAGTTAATCCACTAAGTGACGAGCGAAAGAGCTTTGATCCCGCTACATTTTGCCGACTTAATCTATCCATCTGCTTTGGCGGCAGGTGTAAAGCGCATTCTGATCATGGTCTTTATTGATTTCTTACGTTATGGTAGAAATTTTCCTATCTTTCAACTAGCGCTATAACGAGCAGAGCAGATACCACTTGACAGTTCTCACTTAGGCAGGCTTACGAAGTCCGTCGTATTCTTCGAAGTTCAGAATGATAATGCTGGCCGTGTAGACAAGTGCAGGACAGCGCATCAGGTTATGATCTACATCGTTCATAGAATTTTGTGATTGCAAAAGTTCTTCGGACAGTGTAGCCCCGACGTCGGGCTGCACTATTCGCAAATGCATTACCCGAGACTTACTCATTCCCGTCGAATCGCTGTCACATATTCAATATCGTTTTGGGGATTAACCGGCATATGAACAATCTCAAGTCTCAAAAAAAAAAAATTGCAAAAATTGGCGACCAGTGCGAGTTATGCATTTTGATCAATGCAAACGCGATTACCTTGCGTAAAACCGGTAGTGCAATGGTTAAAGACGGTAACCATTGCACTTTAATAGGTCAGACACGTTTGTTTAAATCCCACTTGTTGATTTCAGCTTCAGATCAAAGGAGCCGCCGTCTGACACGTGCAACTCAATGTGTCAGATTGAACCGAGAGACGGGACAAGGTATCTTAACCCAGACATACGCTGATAGCAAAGACTCGTATCAGCCTGCGCAATATTGTAATGCGATTGGTGTTTCCTGTCCGCTAATAAGGTCTTTGTGTTATGAGCGTCACCGTTACCCAAGAAAAGCGAATGCTTTCGAAGAAGTCTGCACTCTTCGCATGTTCCATAAGATACATTTTATGTGGTGCGGGTCATGAGTTCCCCGGACTTCCCATGCAGCGACTGTCCGCTGTGAGTTAAAATATTTTTCTTTGTGTCGGGTAAAATAAGACCTTACGCCATCTGAAACTGAAGTTAATCAGAGTCTTCCTCTATAGATTGTTCATCGAGTTAGCTTTCATCAGACTTTGGGAGTGCGCATGCTAATCTGCGTCGTATGCATAAGTACCTTTTTTAAAAGTAGCCTTCGAAGTGGTGAGATCGCATCCACGAGTTTGGCATTGTGGGTGTGCAAACGTAAACCAGCCTGCGCAGTCTTGTCCTAATGGTCAGATTTTGTTTCAATATACAGCCAGTTGTCTCGGAACGAGACTGCGCTATGTACGGTGCTGGTGTAAAATTTACTTCGGCATTGAGCCGACGACCGAAATCGAGACTTCTGATCAAAGTTTTTCCGTACAAACAAGCTCTGGACCGTGCGGAAGTTATATAATAGAGGAACAAGACTCGGATAAGCCTGCGTATCCGCGCTGTCAGAATCTTGTCTGTTCGCATCAGTGGTTCGCATCAATTAAGTATGGATTCTGAGAAATATATAGCCAAGGCGTTGACTCTGAAGTCTCTATAAATGCGCAAGCTTTCGGAGACTTCATTGGTACATGCAGTGTCGCAACATCCAGACTTCAAAGACACCGCTAGACAAGTGGCACGTGCAGATTTGTACTGGTGTGTCACGGGGAAAGGTACTGGGTGCATATGCAAAGAGAACTGACATAGATCAGCCTGCAAGTCTCCGCAGGCTTATCGGAGTCTTTTCTGTTCGCATCTAACGTACATGAAATCTGACGGAATCGCATAACCATGATAACGGTCAGTATGCGCAGATCTGCATCTTTATCTATAATTGGGCAGGGGAAAAAGAAGTTAACAAGGTCATAACTTTCAGTTTAACGATTGCGTTTTTAACTATGACAGGACATGAAAAAAATCATGAATTTCTCAAGTCGCCTTGTTTCTTGAGAAGTCGCTTAGCTTCGGCAGGACGGCGAAGTTATTTCGCCCGATTTTTTGGGCCCAGCGCACACCCTGCACTGTGCTCTGATACCAGTGATTTTCTCAAACCCATAGTTCATTCTCAAATAATTTAATTCTCTGTTGCAAGTGAATGTGCCTTATGGCCTATACATTTTGAAAGAGAATTGGGCTCTTATGCTCTATTAACCTGTTTTGCAATCGTCCTGATATGACTGAAATACTGTTGAAAAGGACGTAAAATCGCAAGTCATCCATCCATCCATCCTGTTTTGCATATAGATGGATGATATTCAGTTTGACCTCCCTTTCAATAGGATTTCAGTCATATTGAATGTTAGGATGTAAATGAAAGGTGTTGTGCAGTAGAACTCTGTTTATGGTGTGAAGAATTTTGTTGCCAGGTGGATTCAAACTTGGGACTGTTTACACACTAAGACAGTGCTTAACCTACTGCACAAATGAGGATCTGCTTGTTTTGCAAGCAGGGTAGAACTGCGATATGACTGAGCCGCCACGAGATATGACACGAGAAAACCAACAATGTGGTTGTGCGCCCAGCGCCGACTCAGATCAGCCTGTGCCTCCTCCTAGTCCGCTCAGACACTTTGCTATGCCCATAAGGGGTAGCTAAGGATCTAAGCTACCTTCATGCGGACAGCGAAGACTCTGATCAGACTGGGCGGATGCCCAGGCTGATCTGAGTCTGCGCTGGCTGCATAACCACATTGTTGGTTTTGTCGTGTCGCGACTCATATGTAATTTCTGTACAATTAAATGTTTTGATATCTACAGGGCTGTACTTGATTCACCTTTTTACTCTGAACAGGCAAGAACTCCAATCAAGTATCAGAGAACAGCTGTGCAGAAGCTGTTTTGAGGACACCACTGTCCGAGGTGGTGTGGTCAGAGAAGACTGGTCATGTGACCTAACCAATATGGCTGACTTTTAAATTTCTGCCCTGTTGTTGTTAATTTTCTTACTGCATCACATTTTTTGACCATTTTAGATAAATGTCAAGATCACTGTTATCATATTGCAATAAAAAACAAAGGTTCTACTGTAATATCTCTGCAACTTTTTGAATTTTTTGATGGCACTAGATATTTTGTTACGTATATGAATCACAGTGTCAATTTTTTGGGGAAGTTGTGCAGGAATAGAACTTAAATGACACATAATTATTATTTTATGCATATTTTAAGTTTTCATCAAATTACATGAGAATGTATTGGAGTACTCTCATACTTGATTCAGTAAATTTTAGAGCACTCCGGGTACTCCAGAACATGGCTTGAATCAAGTAACATAGAGTGCTCCAATACACTTGATTTATATGTGCAGAGTACTCCAGTACACTCTGCTGTGAATCAAGTGATGTTTTGATGCTTATTTGATAAAAACCAACATAGAAGGTGCAGAAAATAAAAATTACGAGCAATTTAAGTTCCATTCCAGCACAGCAGCCTAAAACACGATCTTTAAATTTATAATACACAACAAAATTTGTAGCGCCATGCAAAACATTAAAATATAACTTTAGAGATATTTCAAAAATTCAATAATTTCAGTTGCTGGGGATTCTAATATTTTTATCTGAAATAATCCCAAAATATGATGTAGAAAATAAATTAAAAACAACGGAGCTGAAATTTAAAAGTCATCCATATTCGTTTGATCACGTGACCACTCTTCTCCGACCACACCACCTGGGACGGTGGTGTACTCAGAACAGCTTCTGCACAGCTGTTCTCTTCAACTTGATTGGAATTCCGCCTGTCCAGAGTAAAAAGCATACTCCGAACAGGTGAGTCAAGTATGACCTGTGCAGAACTGTGACATAAATTATGTGAATTGGAGTGCTCCATGTTACTTGATTAAACTCAATACGCTGGAGTACTCTGAATTTGTGGAATCAAGTCTGACCCTGGTAACATTGATTTCAGATATATGTCTGCAGGTTGGGTAAAAAGAAATATTGAAACTCACTTCTAAGTGCTCCAGGTAAGTTGGGATTTTGAGGATAACTCGGGGATAATTTGAGCCACGACGTGAGAAAACCAACAATGTGGTTGTGCGCCCAGCGCAGACTCAGATCAACCTGAGCATCCACCCAGTCTGATCAGACTCTACGCTAAGCGCTTAATGGGTAGCTAAGGATCTAAGCTACCTCCATGCGGACAGCGAAGACTCTGATCAGACTGGGCGGATGCCCAGGCTGATCTGAGTCTGCGCTGGGCGCACAACCACATTGTTGGTTTTCTCGTGTCGCGGCTCATTTTTCTTATATCTCCACCAAAACATATATTGTGACCCATCAATAGGACTGAGGGGGTCACAAAAAATGTGATGCAGAAAGAAAATAATTCCTAAATTATCCGTTACCCCTTATATCTGGAGCACTGATGTTTTATTTCCTAATTTCATTCCCTACAATCATCTCTCTGGCTGTTCCTTACAATATTTTCTGTTCACCACAATTTTTTCTGATATCTTTCAGGCTTCAACACTTTTGAGGAACTGACGTACCCATTTACAAACCAGACCATCATCACAGATGGGCAGTCTTATCATTTTTATGCGTACCAGCTCAACACGCTACATCTATGGCTCAATGACGGAGGAAATCCTCTGAGAAATGCTTGCTGGCATTCAGGGCCACATAAACTGTACGACTCTATTGAGGATGGCAAAATACAGGGCTTTAACGACGACACTTTTAAAATGTTACTTCTCTTTCTGACGCTGAAGCCAGTGGACAGGGGATATAATCTACGACCGAACCTGGATGCAGATGATACACCTTTTGGTGTGGAAAAATATATTCCAAGGGAAAAAGAGCTCGTTGAAACTAAGGAGTTTATTCAGTATGCACCAGAAAGGTGATCTGCGTGATGTAATAAACTCTATATCAGTGCTCCAGATAAGCAGGGGTACCAGGGATAATTTTCCTTATTTTTCCATAAAAACATAGGTTGTGACCATCCATTAGAAACGTCTCATTGAGACGGTTCTAATGAAGGGCCACAACATACGTTTTTGTTGAGAAATAAGAAAAATGATCAGAGACATAAGACATGAAAAATTTTCTCAGAATTATTCTCCAAAATCTGCCTTATCTGGAGCTCTGTCTATATGTAGTAGCCTTGGAGCTCTATAAAAGATGGGGTATTGATAATTCTACAATATTCATATAAAATCATCTATATAAAATATAATTGAGCTGTGACACAAGGTAACCAACAAAGTAGCCTATGCGCCCAGAGTCTTCCTTGTGCACTTTAAGCTAGTTCCATGTGGACATCACAGACTTTGATCAGACTGGGCAGATACCCAGGCTGACCTGAGTATTGGCTGGGTGCACTTGCCACTTTGTTGGTTTTGTTGTGTCACACTCATAAGTTTTTACCTCTCTTTGAGGTGATCACACTGAGGGTTTGTCATATTTTTAAGAAAGAAAAATAATCCCAGTATTATTGTCAAATCTTCCTCTTGTTTTGGAGCTCTTAGTGTTAAAATCACAGTGCAGTGGATTTTGGAAAATGGAGAATGAAATTCTGCAGAAATAGACTTTCCGGGCTTTGTCATTTGAGCTACGACGTGATAAAACCAACAAAGTGGCATGTGCGCCCAATGAAGACTCAGAACAGCCTGAGCATCCACCCAGTCTGACCAGAGTCTTCTCTGTGCTCTGTGCTCATGTGCTCCATGCGGGCAGTAAAAACTGATCAGACTGGGCAGATGCCCAAGCTGATCTGAATCTTTGCTGGGCGCTCATGCCATTTTGTTGGTTTCTCGTGTTGCAGCATATTTGCCTAGTAATGTATATATTTGGCTGCAAGATGGAGTGGCGGAGAGGGGGATGGGGTGGAATGCTGAGGAATTACCATTTGGAAAACAGTAGTTGGCTTGTTCAGTATAATCTGTCAAAGGTCATACATATACTAGGAACATTTAAAAGTCATGATAGATTGGGAAGAAATATATATTAATGGTTACGTTGTCCTCACACAAAATCATTGAGGTACTGTTTGTTAGTTAATACCTGCTCTTCACATGTCAATTCCTGTTGTAAAAATAACCATTCTAGTCAGGGTATACAAAAATAGAACAGTTATTGTAACAGTAAAAGGGAGTATTTGGTGATAATTTTGGAAAAAGTTTTGAAACGTATGTATTGGGTATCACCACACCAAGGCTATGCTAATGTGTATCATTAACATCATTTATAATTTGATGGAGAAATGTAGACAGTAATTTCTGAATAAGCTGTCTCTTATTATATGCAGTTCCGCGGACAATAAACAAGCTATGACACAAGAAAATCAACAAATTGGCATGTGCGCCATTTGAAGACTCAAATCAGCCTGGGCATCTGTCCAGTCTGATCAGAGTATTCACTGTCCACATGGAGCTTGCTTAGCCTCATAGCTACCCTTTAAGCGCACAGAAAAAAATCTGATAGACTAGGCAAATGGCAAAGCCCAGGCTGATCTGAGTCTTTGTTGGCCGGGCATGCCACTTTGTTGGTTTTGTTGTGTCACAGTTCAAATTAAGTTAAACAAACATGATATCACAGAGCTCCAGATAAAAAAGGATAACAGGATAAAATGTATGATTTTCCATATTTCTCAATGAAAACATAAGTTGTGACCCCTCATTAGAATCATGTCGCCGAGCAATTCTAATGAGGTGTCACAACCTATGTTTTTATTGAGAAATATGAAAAATTATTTCAGAATTATCCTCAAAACCAAATCCTATCTGGAGCTCTGAATATAATGCCTTGACCAGCTATATGTGCTTCTGTATTTTTCAAAGGCCTTGTGTAACAGGGCATGTGTAAGACTTATGTGCTTTAATATTATGTTGAAGAAATGTAAAAAGGTTTGTTGATAATAAAACTTGATAACACTATTTTGTTTTTTATTTGTATCATTTCAAGTCAAAACATATATTAACTTGTACTTTACTGTACATAAAACATACAAAAATATCAAGGAATGTTATATCACAACTGTCAGTCTGCCCAAGGCCACAAAAATGTAGCTAACCAGGGTTCGAGGTTATAAAATTTGAAAATAATCTCAAACTCCAAATAAAGCACACTGATTGGCTGCTTTAGAGCAAATGAAAATAAAGTACACTGATTAGCTACTTCCGAGCACATGAAAATAAAGCACACTGATTGGCTACTTCCGAGCACATGAAAATAAAGCACACTGATTGGCTGCTTCCGAGCACATGCTCGGAAGCAGCCAATCAGTGTGCTTTATTTTGAGTTTGAGATTATTCTCAAGTTTTATAACCTTGAACCCAGAAAACTATCAAGGTGTATTATGGGTACACCTTCATGTTTTTCTGCCATTTTTACAAAGAGAGGCAACTTTTATGACTTCCTGTTTGCTCCCCTGGACCACAAAACCCTTCCAAACTGGGATCTATTCTTAAACGAAAGAATCTGCTCCAATAGGAGCCAATTTCTTCCTGTAAGAGTTGACCCCAATTGAGACGGGAGGCAAAAAGAAGTCTGAGTTGGTTCCCCTGGAAGTGTAACCAGTTGTCTTAAGGCTGATACGCCTGATGACTGACAAAACAAGCTTACTGGCAGGTTTTCTACTAATTCAGGATGTATAATAAATACACAATTCTTGGACAGATTTTCCATATCACAGTAAAATTCACTACCACTATGACAAGTCACTTGCTAAGAATTACCATACATTCAGACAGGTTAGTTTCAATATTTAGATGTTTTGTTGGCAAACAGTCCAGACAAGGATCTGACTGCAGGACTTTTCATTTACCTAAAATATCTTCACGGAGAGAGGAATATATCTCTTTCAATTCAGCAGACCCAGTATTTATTGGGCAATAAGAAAAAGGGTTTCCCTTCTAAAATTAACCTCAAATATGTAAATCAGTCGTGTTGTTCAGCTATGACATGGGTTTTTCTCTTCCGAAAGTTCAAAAAATCTAAATGTAAGGCAAAACACTGCCTTGTAACCGAATAAATATGGTTCATAACATAAAACCCAAATTCAAATGTACTTACGAATGTAACGCAACATCTGATTGGTTAACGTCAAAAACTTAAAACAGTATATCCAGCGAAAACAGTATATCCTGCGATATACTGTCGGAAATACGACGTCATTTTGAAACGTCGCTTCTCATTGGCTGACGTTTGGTTTTACATTGCTAACAGCGCTTAGCTAAAATGTTAAGAAAGGTGAAAATGTGAAAAAGTGCATTAGAATGTGAGGATAACTGTATTGAAAATTGTCATTTGGGGAGATAAATCATTGGTTTTGTGGTTGCAAATTGCATTTTACAGTTCTGCTTGAGCGTAGCCAGAAAAAGACATTTCCAACCATAAAACCGATGATTTACTTCTGTAAATGACAATTTTAAATAATGATTATCCGGTAATTTTGTTGAAGAGGAGTGTCTTAGCAATTGGGTTTTCTCCGCAACCATAGTTTAGTATAAAGACATTATTCATTCAACAACAAAATAAAATGTTAAGAAAGGTGAAAATGTGAAAAGTGCATTAGAATGGAAGGATAACTGTATTGAAAATTGTCATTTGGGGAGATAAATCATTGGTTTTGTGGTTGCAAATTGCATTTTACAGTTCTGCTTGAGCGTAGCCGGAAAAAGACATTTCCAACCATAAAACCGATGATTTACTTCTGTAAATGACAATTTTACATAATGATTATCCGGTAATTTTGTTGAAGAGGAGTGTCTTAGCAATTGGGTTTTCTCCGCAACCATAGTTTAGTATAAAGACATTATTCATTCAACAACAAAATAAAATGTAAATTCATGGGACGGAAGAAAATATCACAGTCAAATCAGCAGTTATTTCACATAAAAATAGCACATAGAATGTTTAAATTTTTAAATTGGTGGCACAAAGAGCCATTACTGGACCGAACTTTCTCAAGGCATATCACCTCTGGTTAACAAGGGCTGTTACGAAACAAAAAAACATAGTTACCAAACGACCTGATGACCAGGTTGTTTGGTAACTATGACACTTTTACGTTTCGTAACAGCTCTTTTTCGTTTCGTAACATCCTTGAAAACATAGATAACCAGGTGTGATATGAGAAGTGCTCATTATCTGATCAGCTTGTGTACATGCACTGGTATTACATGGTCCTGTACCTAATACAAGAATTCCGCAGAATGCTATGTCGCACCTGCTGTGTGCCTTCACATGAAGAACTCAATGAATATACCAAGTAGTTCTGGAGAAAAAATTTGATTTTATTGGTTTTGCTATTTTTAGTAACAGTGACCATCTTGGATTTACGACCCGCCCGAATTTTATCATTCTGAAGCCCTGCAGTCTGATCATGCTGCATGTGAAATTTGAGAATCAGAGAATAAGTCATTTGAATGAACTAAAATGCTAGGGTCGACATAAATTATTCTAGGGTCAACCTAAGGTCACTGTGACCTAATTCCGCTACAGATGTTTTTCATTTTAATAATTCAGAATACCAAGGTCCAACTTATGCTTCACACAAAATTTCAGCCAAATATACAAAGTGGTTTTGAGGAAAACTTGATTTTATTGGTTTTGCTAGTTTTAGTAACGGCGACCATCTTGGATTCTCGACCCGCCTGAATTTTACCATTCTGAAGCCCTGCAGTCTGATCATGCTGCATGTGAAATTTGAGAACCATGGATGCAGTGATTTCAGAGAAAAAGTCATTTGAATGGACTTAAATGACAGGGTCGACGTAAATTATTCTAGGGTCGACGTAAGGTCACTGTGACCTAATTCCGCTACAGATTTTTTTCATTTTGATAATTCTGAATACCAAGGTCCCACTTATGCCTCATACAAAATTTCAGCCAAATATACAAAGTGGTTCTGGAGAAAAAGTTGATTTTATTGGTTTTGCTATTTTTAGTAACGGCAGCCATCTTGGATTTTCGACCCGCCTGAATTTTTACCATTCTGAAGCCCTTCTGTGTGACCATGCTGCATGTGAAATTTGAGAACCATGGATGCAGTGGTTCCAGAGAATTAGTCATTTGAATGGACTAAAATGCTAGGGTCGACATAAATTGTGAACGGAAGGATGGACGGACGGACTGACGGACGGAAAACCGGACGCCTATATCGCACCTTGCTAAAGCAGGTGCGACAAAAACCACATCAACATCCATGCCTTCAAGTGCTCATTTGTAAGTTCGCTGAGCTTTCTGTGTAATGAAGTATATTGAATATTGGGATCATGCATTTTTTTTTAGCTCGTCTGAACTAAGTTCAGGAAGAGCTATCGTACTACCCCCAAAATGTTAAAGTTTTACGTTAAAGTTTTTTAGGAGATGGACGCTATAGTATTTTAGGTGATGGGCAAGGCACAGTCAGGCGAGTTATCCTGTCCCACTGACAGGTCTTGTTTTTTTATGCATTAACATATGCAGGGTCCCGAGGAAGAAGTTCAGAGCTCTAGATAAGAGGGAGTATTTGCTGATAATTAGGGATAATTTTTTGTTAATTCTGCATAAAAACATATGTTGTGACCCATCATCTGAACCGTCTCGTCGAGACGGTTCAGATGAGGGGTCACAACATATGGTTTCAATGAGAAATAAGAAAAATTATCCTTAATTATCATCAGATACTCCCTCTTATCTAGAGCTCTGGAAGTTGAACCACCAAGCATAAGCCAAGTATTCAAACTTCTTTTGAGAGATTCTGCGAACAACAGCCCAATTACACAAACATGTAGAATCACTATTCTTGCATTTTGAAGTATGATTTCATTGAAAACTCATCAAAAGTGCCCATAAAATGATACAAAAAATTGTCATGCATACTTCCTTGTGACGTCATTAGTGAAAAACAGAACGGCTTTGACGCCAATAAACCTAAAAGCATTAAATGCTTATCCCAGGGTGACAATGCAACATCAGCTAAACCAGTTACAGTCTAGAATGTGGATAACCAAGTCTGAAAGAATGTTTGCACAGCCTGAAAATTTAATGATCAAAACACTGATTTTGTTTCATTCAAACATGGCCTCAAACAGCTATGTATTAGGTTATCTCGGCAATAATAAAATGAGCCACGGCACGAGAAAACCAACAAAGTGGTTGTGCGCCCAGCGTAGACTCAGACCAGCCTGGGCATCCGCCCAGTCTGATCAGAGCCTTCGCTGTCCGCATGGAGGTAGCTAAGACTCTTAGCTACCCTTTAAGTGCTAAGCGCAGTCTCTGAACAGATTTGGTAGGTGCCCAGGTTGATCTGAGTCTGCGCTGGGCGCAAAACCACATTGTTGGTTTTCTCGTGTCGCGGCTCAAATTGTTTAAACAGCAATGACACTGATCAGCCAGACATTTATGCAAATCAATTAAATACACTGACAAAATGAGCTGCGATAAGACCAAACCAACAAAGAGGCATGTACCCCTTGCAAAAACTCAGATCAGTGTGGGCATCCGGCCAGTCTGATCAGTCTCTTCCCTGTGCTCTTTAAGGGTAGCTAAGGGTTTAAGCTAGACCTATGCAGACAGCAAACACTCTGTTCAGACTGGGCAGATGCCCAGGCTCATATGAGTCTTTGCTGCGTGAAAATGCCACATTGTTGGTTTTGTTGTGCTGCCGCTCAAGTGAGTCTTTCATCTGTATTTCAGTTTACTTCTCGTTGATGAGGAAGTAGGTGAAAAACCGTGACCGGAGTTACACTTTCTCATTCTGCAAACTGTTTTCATAATGCCAAAGTGTAATGTTTCTCCCATCAGTAATAGTCTAAGATATAAGATTGTAAAACTAAAATATCAGTCCCTGCTGTCACGCCACTTTCTGAGATGACATAACCATAGGAATGGGATCTAACTGTGCACTCTTTAACGGGATATGCTTCATCATAGCTTCATATTTAATAGCATTCTGTTTCCGTTCCTCTTGTAGCCAGTGAAGCATCTCGATTCTGTCCCATTTGATTTTGTCTTGGTATGGTCTTCCCTGAAATATACGTAGATACAACATTGTTAATTCATATCTAGGCCAAGTTGTTCAAAACTATGTCGTTAGATATCGAGACATTAAATTTTCTAACATATTGTACACAAAACACAGTCATTTGTTTTGCAGAAAATATGTGAGGAGCTTTTGCACTGCAAAAGCTTCTCACATTTTTCAGCACAACTGATTTTTCATGTAACAGAAGACTTTACAAATCGCTGACTAATGACTTATTAAGCTAACAATGCTTTCCACAACTGGACGCAGAATAATGAAACAGCTGCTCTGAATCACAAGTGCAAAAACTTGTCGTTTCAGATCATTTATTTAGAAAGGTTAAACAATAGTGTAACACAGCTACTCTTGGAGCATTTCGAAATCAACTGTTGATTAATAATACAAAATGTATCACTGAAACTGTTGCATGTTTACCCCAAATGTTGCATTTCATAAAAGAAAGGTAAATCTGATAATGTACCAAGGTCATTCCTAAAACATATGGAAATGAAATTCTTAGGTCATTGAGGAAGGTATAATGGAGAGTATTAACATCACCCATGGGATTAACCATGTCATTGCCAACTACAGACTCACCTTGTATGTGATGACATCTTTGAAATTGTCTTTGATATACTGAAGTTCATATTTGATCTCCCCATCAAGCTGTTCTATCCTCTGTAAACAACAGAAAAATAACATAAAACACTGAAGCATCAGATGCAAACAGTGTTGACCTGGGCCCGCTGTTCAAAACTTCCGACATCGTTAGTTAACTAGACGTTAAAATTTCAAACGTTAATATCTCAAATATGCCAATATTTTTTGTTGCAAAAAATGTGAAAAGCTTTTGCATTGCAAAAGCTTTTAACATTTTTCAACAAAAACATCATTGTATTTGGTAATAAAGTCGTAAAACACTTAACGAATTGACCTCTTAACGAGCTTGTTAGGCTAACGATGCTTAGAACAACTGGGCCCTGGACGTCAGTGTTCACACTGCTTGCAATTAAACCAAAAGTTAATATTAACACTTGACCGGACCAATGGCTTTGTCCAAATTTACCAACAGTAGATAAATCGGGCTGGAAAAATCAGCTCGTCCGCTCGCCATGGCGAGTGCCTCAAGCTACAAGACGAGTAGAATTTCTCAGTACTGCCAAGGTAACTTATTAATTTCACTATACATCTTGTGATGCAGGACGAGTGAGAATTTAAGAATTTTCCAGCTCTGAAAATTGTACACTATGCATGTACATTGTAATTCATTTTATACAAAATGTTACAAAAACACTTCATCTAATTTTTTTCAGGTCATTTAGATCAAAATGTAATAATCAATAGGCACATTACTCCAAACTGCTCCTACAGTAGTAAGACTTGGGTCTACACTGCTAGCCACTCCTGTTTCAATATATAGGAGTAACATGGTATATTCATTCGTAAGTGAGTCAATTTGCAAGAAAAAAGTCATCAGGCTGTAAAGACTTAGATATGCCTGCACTTGTCAGCATCTGAGAACCTAAACAGTTCACAGTGTAGATTCTGGTCAAGGTGAATAACTCTTCACTGTTCGCATATGCCATATATCACTTTTTCTGATGACACAATCTTTGTTTGTTCAGTTGCAGCAGGTACATTTCCTTAGTGCGTCTTCAGTTTTGCACGCATACAGAGCTATAGTTAAGAGGGAGTATTTGATGATAATTAAGGATAATTTTTCTTATTTCTTATCAAAACGATATGTTGTGACCCCTCATCTGAACCGTCTCATCGAGACGGTTCAGATGAGGGGTCACAACATATGTTTTTATGCAGAATTAACAAAAATTATCCCTAATTACCACCAAATACTCCCTCTTATCTAGAGCTCTGTGCATATATACATGTACAATTTTGCAGGTTTGATAAAGCAGATGCCACCGCTAATGTTCAGTGCCCCTGCAATAACAATCACCACTCCTTATAGCACAACTCATTTTGAAGACAAATATACACCTAAAAAGTTTACCTTATAGTAGAAACTTCTTTGTTGAGCTTCTTTTAACCGCATCACAGAACTTCTTTTATGACCTGGATTTAAAATGAAAACTTAATTAAACAACAGTATTAATGCTCTCAAATTGTGCAATCAAAGGTCAACATAAACACTTTAAGTTGAGGTCAACGTAATGCGCAAAGTTAAGGTCAACATAAACACACCAAGATAAGGTCAATAGGCATACTTGCAGAGGAAGCAACTCTAAGATTTCTTTTTATGCCTCCCTTCTCAATGGGGGTCAACTCTTAAAGGAAAAATTTTGCTCCTCTAGGAGCAAATTCTTTCCTTTAACAGTAGACCCTTTGGGCAGAGTATGGTTGCCAAAGGAAGCACAATAAAAGTCACAAAAGTTGTCTCCCTCTGAAATTATGAAAGAAAATCATGGATCTGTACCCCTACACCTTAAATACCTGTAAATTTGTTTCTTTTTTGTGATGAAATAAAATTCAGAAAACTACAATACCTGTGAATATGTCTGAAATTGCAATTTCCTGAACATCTTTCATCCTTACCTTTCTGAAAGAATCTGTTAGGATCTGAGGCTGCCCTTTCAAACTTTTCTAGCTTTGACAACAATTCTTCTCTTTTCAATATCAATTCTGTGATTTTCTCCCATCTTTCTATTGCCTGTAACGGAAATATGCAAATTTGATTTTTTAGAAGCTGTATAAATTTTGTGGTTTATATCTTACTATAAATGAGCCGCGACACGAGAAAACCAACAATGTGGTTGTGGGCCCTGCACAGACTCAGATCAGCCTGGGCATCTGCCCAGTCTGGCAAGACTCTTCGATAAGTGCTTAAAGGGTAGCTAAGGGACTGAGCTACCTCCATGTGGACAGCGAAGACTCTGATCAGACTGGGCGGATGCCCAGGCTGATCTGAGTGCACTGGGCACACGGCCACATTGTTGGTTTTCTCGTGTCGCGGCTCAAATATAGAGATATTCTCATTTGTTCTAACATTTATGATGATGAATTAGCACCACGTTGTTGAACAACTTTAACTGCACTCCACATTATTGCAAAACCTTTAATCTTCCCAAACCTGGAGATTTTAAGATTAAGGATGGGCATTATCCTTTTCTCATGAATAAGAACAAGTAGGAGATCAATATTCTACCAGCCTGCACTACTAGTTCAGGTGTTCTAACACAGTACACCTACAGAAGAAATGAAACATTTTTGTGTTTATTCTGACACAATTCCCTGTTTTGGAGGGTGCCAATTTAACTGCTGACAATGTTGACAATACTGATGAAATTTGTGACGTTTCGATGATATTCCTTGACAATGGACACTGTAACATTCCTTTTTCACTATAAACTTCTTCAGAAAAACATACATTTATCTGTTTGCCGGATCATGTGGGAGGAGACAAACAGTTGAAAGATTTTGAAGGGAACGAGTATTTTTTCAGCAGGTTTGTGTTAGAATCTTAACAAGTCAGCTCCAGCCAGAAATTTTTGAGGAATAATTTACTGTCTGTTGGTCAGTTGTAAGCAGACATATCACTAGGATGACATGCTCTTGATAAGATCTATTTCACAACTACCTCCAAACAGTGAATTTATTAAACAACAATTCACTGCCAGAGCTTATCTATTTCTAATTTAAATTTTAGGATAGTAATAGCATAGCAACTGTTCATGGTGTTTAAACATTCAGGACAATTTGATATTCCTATACTAACCTCATTTAGTCTAATATAGAACTCGTTGCAACTGTATTTAATTGCCATATCCAGCTTCAGACCATCAGGCATCTCCAAGGAGGACCAGACTTTCTCAAGCCGGTCCTGAGGGGTCAACGGGGCCTCACCTTCACTCTGTAACAATAAATATACACACATTGGAACAACTAATATATTGCTCTATCGACCAAATAACATTGAATGCATAAGTGACACTCAATGTACATATTATACATTATTCATGTTTGTATACTTCCTTATATATACCACCACATTAGGACAATGGGTAGCCTATGTCCACAACTTTGTCTAAGGTCATATATGGGATCTGATTGTATTAGTTCCTGATCAGTGCCTTTCTTTTCACTTTTTAAATCATATGCTATAATATATTGTAATTTGTACAGGAGGTATAATATAAAGACTACATGTTTCCTTTCTAGATGAAATATACTTCTTAAGGCATAATGAAATATGAATATTTAACAATACTGTTAACTGATTTCAACATGTGCTGTAACAGAACAGTATAGCTTGCCTCAGCACCCTGTCCAAAGGTATTTAACAAAATATGCACAAACATGATGTTGAAGATTACATTAATGCCAGTGTAACAGCAAGCTCTCCTTGCACTTTTGAACAAGCAAGAAATGAAACTATTTTTTTTTTTTTTTGTAACAATGATTTTTTGCTCTCATCAACATCAGAAACAGGAACAAAAATTTTAAAATGTCAAAAGAATACAAGCAATAACTCATCACAGTAGGAAATACCACATCTAAATATTGTTGATCAAAATCAGACAGCTTGTACTGTAGCAATGTGATAAGAGTCTGTATTGTCCACCAATTGTTTTTCTCAACATCTGGGCCCACTTGTTGAGAACTAATAACATTGTCAGCTAGCAAAACATTACATTTTCAAATGTGTTGTATGACAGACACAGACACTGCAATTTTTTGCCAAAGAAATGTCAGCTTTTACCAAGCCCCACATTTTATTTTTCAGCAAAAAGTATTAGCACACTAAATTGATGTAATAAAATAACAAATCCTTGACTAATGATTTAGTTAAGCTACTAATGCTCTGAAAAACTGGGCCCAGGATAGGACACCTGTCCAAATTCAAAAACGAATACATGTACTGTAGGCCATTAAAGAAATAGTTCAGGTGTCTAAATACTTAAGATATGATAAATTCAAAATTCAAAACAACAAGGTTTAATGATTTTTAATAAATCAAAATCTGTGACACAAAACAATGGCATAGTTTGAAACATGGAACAAAATGGGCTGAAATGGAATGCAAGAAGTAATCTGCCTTCCACTGGCCATAGTTTGCTTCCACAGCCTTTGATGGTACTCTTACAGGAAAGACTTTGCTCCCACAAGGGGAGCAAATTCTTTTCTATAGGAGTTCCATCCCAAATCAGTGGAAAAAATGGGGGATTCTCCCTGGAATTCCATTCCATTCCAATCCATGTTTTAAACTATACACAAGATAATAACAGAAATGTTTCTTTTGAACAGTAAGCTACCGTCGTTATTGCTGGAATTAATCTGATACTGTAACACTGAACCAATTTCTCCTGCCACGGGTCTGAGCAATATTTGGCGAGTGCAGGTGTTGCGCTTACAGATGGTCTTATGTGGGATTTCTGTGCCACTGGTACTTGCTTTAACATGTGGGAATGACATGCAACAGAGCTCCAGATAAGAGGGGGTATTGAAGATAATTCAAAGATAATTTTTTTTATTTCTCAACGAAAACATATGTTGTGACCCCTCATTAGAACCGTCTCGGTGAGACGGTTCTATTGATAGGTCACAACATATCATTTTATGGAAGAATGAGGAAAATTATCCCTAAATTATCCCTGTTACCCCTTCTTATCTGGAGCACTGATGCAAGATGTGACACATGAAAGGGGAGTTTAAGGTGAAATGAACTGTCAGCCTGCAAATTTTTGCAGTCTGATCAGACTTTTTCCTGTAAGGCTTGAACTATATATGGATTCTGAAAAACCTTCATTGCAAACAGTGAATACTTATCAACTGTAGGGGTACAACACTGATAAACAGCATGAATGCACATGTTGGCCCAAATGTATGCTGGTTTTCATGGTTTGTACAGTCAACTCTCTGAAAAACAGCATTCATTACAGCAGCAAAAGTCTTTATATACATCATTCTGATATGCACGGAATGGCTTTATTGTTCACAATATTGTGTTCCTGTATAACAGCAAATTCAGTTTTATGCCAAAATGTTTGTGAACAAATGCTGTCATTCCAAAGAGGGTCCACTGTGCCCCTCAACTAATATTTGTCTTTTATTTGACCTGCATATAAATCAAAACTTTGTGGATTATAATTAATTCTAACAGTGCGCCTACAGAAGCAATGGAAAATTTCCATGTTTTATTCTGCAGCAATTCACTGTCTGGGAGCACACGAGTCTAATTGCTGACCTCATTGAAAATCACTGATATATTTTGTGATGTTTTGAGGCGTTTTCTTTCTGAAATTGCCATAAAACCATACATTTGTCTGTGATACAGTTATGAATATTGGTGGAAGCATGAACAGGCTGGCTGGAAGGTTGGAAGAATTTGAATGAAAAGAACACTTAGTGGTTTTGAGTGTTAGAATTGAAATAGTTCAGCCTTAGCATTGAATCAAGTGTTGAGTAATAATTCACTGTTTGCTGTGTCTGTCGGTTATAAGTAGATACACTGCAACACCGTTATAACGCTGATCGTTTTACCGCGGTTATCAGTATAACGCGGTAAATCCTTGGCTCCCGTTTTTTTTTCGTTTTTTTTTTAAATATGTTTTCAAAGATTTCGGGAAAATACGGTAAAAGAGTCGCGTACTGTTAGATTAACGGTCTGCTGCACATAATCTACCTGTTGACCTACTAAGTGAACAGAGTTAACGGTAGGTGTCGCTCATACTAATTACCGCGCTTTGATCTTTACACAATACCTGCGACCACCTATCGTGTCAATAAATGAGTGAAAGATGAGAAAGCAAACATGTTCACTAGCGCTTTGATATTGCCGCTCGCACGTGAACACAGTTCAGTGTCCCGAAATTGAGCAATTTCTGCCCTAATTTTTGGCCCTTATTAATGTATTGGATGACAAGCAATGTCATTCCTAGAAGGTACGTATGCGATCTTCGTTCTTCTTTGCATTGCCGTTACATATTCTATTCTTATTTTGCCATTTATTGTATGCTTGCTTTTCAGATTTGTAAATTGTGTACATTTCCTTAAAAAAAAAAAAAAAAGTGCGGTGTCGGTGAATTTTTGGTGTTCCGTTGTTGCGGTGTCGGTGATTTTTTGTGTTCTAGTGTTGCTTTAGTGATTTTTTGTGTGTGTGTGTTGAATTTTCGCACGATGGCTACAGCTCAGGGTTCACGGAAAAGAAAGGCTTATTCCATCTCGGAGAAACTTCAGATTGTTGAGAGAATTCGGAAAGGAGAGACGCAAGTGAAAGTAAGTAAGGAAGTTGGTATCAGGGCTCGGGAAAACCGGATTTTTTCGGTCCCAGACCGAAATTCAGAAATTCGGACCGATTGGAAACAGCCCAAAGCCCCAAAAAATCGGTCCCATATTGGCCCAATGCTTAGGATATTTTCTTTGATTCTGTCAGATATTTCTTTGTCGCGGATGTTTCGGCTATTTTCGTCGATGTTTACGGCACTGCATTAAAAGTTAATTGGGTTGTTTACATCAATTTAATCAACAACGTGTCAAAAGTTATCACAGATAATCACAGCTCCGATTGTCTTGCCAAGGTGTGAACATGTTTTTAGAAGACTTCGATAATTAGCGCATGTCACGTGTTACCAATCTGAGGTCACCTCATATACACAATACACAGGCCGACGCTCGGGGAAAAAGGCCGTGTAAAGTAGTCAGTGATTACTTCCAAAGAAAGCAATTTAAAAGACTTTTCCTTGCGAAAAAAACAACAACAACAACCTGATTTGATTATCTGTAGGCTTGTTATTGTTTTTAGGCGACGTCAGTACTCGCGCAAATAAGTATTTATTTATTCGTCCGAAGGTACCTTTTTGAAAATCACGGGCAAGGGAATTAACTCGAATGAAAACTCGAATAATAATATTGGTCACCAGCTCAATAGTTTTTGACCCATACGAACCGGCGGCAAGACGAATCATGTGGTTCCGGCATGGCTACTTTCGCTTTCTTTTTCTGTATTTTAATGCACATGTTTCATAATAAGTTACATGTAGAACAAAGGGACTAAATTGCTACTTCAGCCCTGATTTTCATTGTGTCAGGTAAGCAGCAGACATGTCTATCTAGGGCTAAACAAGCGCTACGAACATGTAAACATGGGATTTTTCATTAGTGGGTGGGGGTATTCAGCGAAGATCGTTATATCGTCCCCCGGCACCCGCATACTGAAGTTAGGTGATGACGTCATCGGCTGGACCGATTCAATTTTCAATATTTCCCGAGCCCTGGTTGGTATTCCTGAGTCTACTCTGCGCGGATGGCTGAAGGACGAAGGGAAGCTGAGGGAGGCAAGCAGCGTTTTAGATGACTGTGGACAGGCAAGGAAGAGGGCCAGGACCGCTCAGGATCAGCAGCTAGAGAAAGCTGTCTTCACTTGGTTTACACAAGCTAGATCGGAAGGCACGCCCATCTCCAGACACGTTATTCAAGCCCAAGCGCTGAAGATGCACAAACAACTCAACAGGGATGAGGAGAATTTCAGGGCCACTACTGGTTGGTTGGTTGATTTGATGCTTAACGTCCACGGTAAACAACTAAGGTCATGTCGGGACGGTCAGTTAACCTAACCACACTATTCCTGGGCAGGCTTAGACCTCCTAAGCGGTTAACCAGTACTAAGTGCGCATACTTTCGCCAGTAACTGACAACTGCCCTTCTTGAATCAGCGGAAGGAGAAACGAAAGTATGTGGCCAGACCGGGATTCGAACCCAGGACCTCTGACTTACGAGTCAGGTGCCCTACCGATTGCGCTACCTGGCCCGGCAGGGCCACTACTGGATGGTTACAGCGGTTCAAGGGGCGTCATGGAATTTCACAGGTCACTCTCCGCGGGGAACAACGTTCGGCAGATGATGAGGCGGCTGCATCCTACCCAGTGGAGCTGGCAGAGATAATCGCGGAAGGAGGCTACACCGGCGATCAGATCTACAACTGCGACGAGACAGGTCTCTACTACAAGATGTTTCCTGACAAGACTCTCGCTGCCAAGAGTGACGAACAGAGGACGCTCGGCTTCAAGCAGTATAAAGACAGTAACAAGTCGGGCTCACACAAGTTAGCTCCCTTGGTGATAGGGAAATTCGGCAAGCCAAGATGTCTGCACCATGTCAACATGAAGATGCTACCGGCTTTGTATTCTCATTCGAAGAATGCATGGATGACCTCAGCCATTTTTGAAGACTGGTTTCATGAAGAGTTTGTACCCAGCGTCAGAAGACACCTTAGGCTTAAGAAGCTCGAACCCAAGGCAATCCTGCTGATGGACCACTGCCCTGCACACCCTGGGATAGAGTCGCTTACATCCATTGACAGGAAGATAAAGGCTGTGTTCCTTCCAAAGAATACGACGTCCAAGTTACAGCCACTGGTCTAGGGCATCATTGCTACTCTGAAAAGGAATTACAGACGTAACCTTGTTGTCAGCATGTTGGACAGCAGCGTGAGTGTTTCCGACTACCTCCGTCAGCTAAACATCAAAGAGGCTATTCATCTCACCGGCGAAGCCTGGAAGGGTGTCACAGAGAAGACTATCAGAGGATGCTAGAAGAAAGGCCTTGGGGCAGCATTTGACAATGAGGACACGGATAGTGACTCATCATTTGATGGCTTTGATGCACAGGACTTGTTTGACGCCGAGCGTAGGGCAGCAGATTTCTCGGATTTCACAGACGTCGATGTACAGCAGGCCCAGCGTGTCCTAGGTACAGAGGTGGATGAGCAAGCAATGGCGGCTTGGCTGACTGTTGATGAGAATGAGCCGACGTATGAGAAAATGACAGATGAGGAGATTCCGCAGAGCGTCACGCAGAATACAGAGACTACTGCCAGTGCTGAACCAGTGGAGGATGATGATGAGATCGTGTATGAGCCACCACCATCAGCCACTGAAGCCATCAAGGGGTTCGAAGTCGCTATGAGATGGTTGGAGTCGTCTGAATGTGCCACAGCAGCAAAGGTTGCCCATCTCCGCAATCTTTTACTACTCAAAGAAAGTTGACAGATTTTTTCACCAAGAAATGAAAGCTCAGCCTGTAAGTGTGTACAGCCCTGACTACGGGTAGAACTTTAAAAAAAAACAAAAAAACAAAAAAAAAACTTAAAAAAAAAAAAAAAAAAAAAACTTAAAAAAAAAAAAACTTCTTTCTAGTAAGGTCACCCATCCAGGCACTAACCACACATACCGTTGCTTAACTTTATAAACTTGTCAATATTCGCTACTGTTTGCGCCAATACACAACTCTGAGAACAAGTATAAAATCAATAATAAGATAATGCAATAGCCGTAATCTCAGCATCATTTGGAACGCTTCACAGTTTATCGTAGTTACTAACTATGGCATCTCTGCTTCATAGTGAAGATAAAACAGTGCTGTTGTTCCGGTCAAAACAAGGCTGAGAGGAGCTGTACTGTTGTTCTCTGTGATGTTGTGTATGGAGGGTTAACTAACAACTATGTTGTCATAAATGTTTATAAATTATTCTTAGAGCTTAGCCTATGTCAAATATATGTTAGTGATATGTCAGAAAAATGATCATCAGTTGTCCTCACTGTCAAGAGTGAATGGTGAGATTGCCTGTTGATCAAACATTTCTAGAGAGGAGATATGCATATTTGATTTTCCTTTCAAACACTCATTTTTCTGCATGGACTTGAGTGATACTGAAATCAGACAGTTTATATATTAACAATTATGGTTTGGTATTGTTTACGGTACCATGACTGTTGTAGATCATATATTTCAACATGTCTAGTTGATGAATAGGAAGAATTTCGCTACAAAATCTGATTTTCAAAAAAATGCTCATTATACTCCATGGACTTGAGCTAGTTGAAAATCGTACAGGATACTCTGAGTAAATGCAAAGAAGGATCATAATAGTGCAGTAAGCTGGCCTTGTTTTTTACAGAACTCAATGTGGCTTCGGAGTCATTAATCCAGTTTCTCAACAGTGTGTTTTGTGTATCTTAAATTTAAGACGTGAAAAGAACATTCGGCGCACCACCTACTACGCGAGTACAAGTGTGTTAAATCTACCTAAAGAAGAATACCTAGAGAAACATACCTGAGAGATCACTATGGCCAATTGGGGCTTAGTAACAACCAACCAACCAACCAGCTTCAGCGATCAGCTGGCAATTTTGTTTAATTATCAGATCCGAGTTATAACTGGGTTAGAAAATAAAGACAAACTTTAGTATTACAACACATTTTATTCATTTGAATCACTTCTTTCTCTCTGCAATCAATATACATGTATTAGAGCTTACCGTAATCGCCCCATTTACCGCACATGCCCCTATAACCGCACACCAAGGTCATTTCCGCAAAAAAATCACAAGCGCACACTGTTTTTTCCGTTTGAAACTCACAAAATGCATCAAGTTCAACTTACCATTACTGTTTCAACAGCGATAGTGTTTTCAGTTTTGTTTTCCCGACGCAATGTGCGAAGAGAGCAACTCTATCGGTCTAAATGTCAATCGGGCATCCTCGCCGATATTTACGGAGTTGGCCGAAGTGTTATGATGTAGCGGACTCGGATCAGCTTACACATCTGCGCCGTCTGATTAGCGTCTTCTCTGTCTGCATCAACAATGGGAATGCAAATGTTGATCCGAGAAGGATCGAGCTTACGAAGTTATGAGGCTGCGGGGATGCGCAGGCTGAACTGAGTCTTTGCCTTTCGTACATGCGAAAAGGCGCCATTTCCCAGAGCAATTCTTGTCATATAGCGATAATGTGCACGTGCGCCAAAGTGCGTTTGGGAAAGCAACATGAACGACAGATGAGAAACCCGGGTTGCAAAAGAAACAAGAATTCCGCGGAATGCGGTGTCTCGCCTGCTGGCGCTTTGTCACAAAACAGAGCTAAATCAGCAAAGATGTATGCATGAACCAAGTTTCTTGGCTCTAGCCCTTACAGTTTCTGAGAAAACTTGACAAAAAATTGCAAAGTACCGTAATCGACCCATTTACCGCACCGTGCGCTTAACTTTTTCAAAATTGCAACAAAAAGACGTGGTTAAAATGTATCTAATAACTGCACACTCAGAACAATGAAATGCAGGGTGACTGGAAAGACGCAACATGGGTAGGACTGGAAATACCTTGTGTTTATACTTTTCATGATATAAAGCCTTGAGTTCCCATAGTTAGTTATTGGGTTTTGAGAGAGTTTCAAAGAAAAAGCAGTGTGCGCTTGTGCAGTTTTTCCGGAAATGGCCTTGGTGTGCGGTTATAGGGGCATGTGCGGTAAATGGGTCGATTACGGTAAGTCAACCACAAAATATTGGTAAAGACTCAATATTGATGATGACTTGAGTTCTCTTCCAGATGAATGCATGAACCAAGTATCATGGTTCTAGCTAGCCCTTCAAGTTTCTGAGAAAGACCTAAACGCTAAAACTTGACAAAGAAATTGCAAAGTCAGTCAACCGTAAAATGTAGGTCAAGACTCAATCTTAATGATGGCTTTCAGATGTACTCTTCGAGACGTATGCATGAACCAATTTTCATGGCTCTAGCCCTTATAGTTTCTGAGAAAATGACCTAAACACAAAAACTCGACAAAAAATTGCAAAGTCAGTCAACCGTAAAATGTAGGTCAAGACTCAATATTGATGATGGTTTTGAG
Source organism: Ctena decussata (assembly GCA_963989385.1). Lineage (NCBI taxonomy): Eukaryota > Metazoa > Mollusca > Bivalvia > Lucinida > Lucinidae > Ctena > Ctena decussata. The sequence continues at coordinate 56,600,723 of OZ022505.1, forward strand.
ATTCACTCTGACAGATGTACAAATGAACCAACTTTCATGGCCTTAGCCCCTTTAGCTTCTGAGAAAATGACCTAGACCTGAAAACTTGACAAAAAACAGCAAAGTCAGTCAACCGTAAAATCTAGGTCAAGACTCAATATTGATGATGACTTTGAGATCTACTCTTCCAGATGTATGCATGACCCAAGTTTCATGGCTCTAGCCCTTATAGTTTATGAAAAAATGACCTAAACCCGAAAACTCGACAAAAAATTGCGAAGTCAGTCAACCGTAAAATGTAGGTCAAGACTCAACATTGATGATTGCTTTCAGCTGTACTCTTCCAGATGTATGCAAGACCCAAGTTTCATGGCTCTAGCCCTTAAAGTTTCTAAGAAAATGACCTAAACCCGAAAACTCGACAAAAAATTGCGAAGTCAGTCAACCGTAAAATGTAGGTCAAGACTCAACATTGATGATGGCTTTCAGTTGTACTCTTCCAGATGTATGCATGACCCAGGTTTCATGGCTCTAGCCCTTATAGCTTCTGAGAAAATGACCTAAACGCCAAACATCGACAAAGTTTACGCCGCCGCCGCCGACACCGGAAAAGCAATACATATGTCTCGCCTCTGCTTCGCAGGCGAGACAATAAATTGTCATTACGACAAACTCTTGTTTCCTGAAAAAAATCAGTCTGAATACATGCGCAAACTGAACGAAGCGACCAGCCTGCGCATATGCATGGTCTGTGAATTTAAACAAAGTTCGCGGTAGCCATAGGATAGGTTTATCATTGGCATAGCCAGCCCGTGGGCCTCAAAAGGGCCTCAGGACACATCCGGTCAGCAAACACCCGCATCATACAGTGCATTTGCGAACACTGACCATTCTTACAAATCTCCAGGATTCGCCGATAGTTTGCAAAATAATTGTTTAAAGATGCGCAGACTGGTCTAAGGCTTTGCTGTTTGCACATGTAATACGGTACCTTTCTCATGACAAGTTGCCAATATTTTTGCACCCTTGGACGTAATATAGGACAGACAGAAAAATAGGAAAGATCAAAAGGACCGCATCTTCCAGAATTAGAATGTCTGTGTTATTAATAGAAGCCCGTGAATTTAAAGCAGACCCCTTGCGGCGAATGAATAGCCAGAGCACTGACAAACACATATTAGGTCATCGTAAATGTGTTGAAATACTTTCCTTTCTTTCGGAATATTTATTTGGAATATTGAGGAGGATGAAGAGAATGAAATACATGCATAATGAGGACATATTTAATACTGAGAGGTATGAGATATAATTTGCGACTTGACATGAGATTGTTTTTCTCCCAGAAATTGGCAATTCAAATAGTTCGAACACTAAATATTGTCATGACACTTCGAACACCCCGATTAACTGTTAGAACTAAATAAGAATTTACCGTATCGATTTTCCTTAACATCTTTTTTTCTTGTTTTTTTTTGTTTTTCGTTCTGAGCGTGCGGTTATTAGAAACTTTTTTAACCACACCTTTTTGTTGCAATTTTGAAAAAGTTAAGCGCACCGTGCGGTAAATGGGGCGATTACGGTAACCTTAAAAGTTCGTTGTATTGGTGGGTGGGGGAATTCCCCACCTCGCTATAACGCGGTGATCACTTCTAACGCGGTCGGCTGTCTTGGACCCCAGCATCCGCGTTATAACGGCGTTGCAGTGTATATCACTCGTGCTCCCTGCTCGTGGTATGATCTTTACTTTACAACTGACCTCTAAACAGCGAATTATTACACAACAACTCAGTGGTAGAACCGAATCTATTTCTTAAATCCTGTGCATGCCCAACAGCAAATTCACACCATCCCATTCAAACAGTCTGGTTTGAACCTTTGCTTTATAACAGCTGCAAAGACCAGACTGTGCATGTGAACAGGCTGGTTTAGGCAAGCACACATTTTAACTAAATTCTGGCTTAATCACTGAGAGCCCTAATAAGTTATGGCATGTACATGTACCTGTATTTGTGAAAATGATTCTCCAAAAAGGATCTCAAGTCCTTGTCTAGCTGCCCTTTTCCTTTGTGCTCTAAGCTGTTCTAACTTATAATGAGAAGGAAGGAAGAAAGAAACAGAGAAGAAATAGAAAATAGAAGAAGAAACATATCGTAAGAGTCACAAACAGATATTACAAGACAAAGTAACTTGAAAAAATGATAAGTTAGGTGTACAAATACGATACAGATGATATGGCAAGCAGTGTAGGCCCTAATCAGACTGCTCCTCTGGGAGCAGTCTGATCTGGGTCTGTGCTGGTTGTTCAGACCTATCTGTCCCAATACTTAGAATTTACAATAACTATTTTATTTCTACTATCAATAATGTGAAGCACTTTACACTTGCATGATTGAATATGGAAGAATTTGGGTGCATTATTAGAATATTAAGATTTTCTGTACAAGATCACAGTTGCATAAAAGACAGAAAGTTCATAAATAAACTTATATTTCCAAACTTCATCACACTGCTATTACATTTACTTTCAGTGTAGTTCATAACAATGAATCATGTAATGCCCAAGATGCATTCCTTCAACAGGCTGTTACAGTCATGTGCTTTGTGTTAAACTCAACCATAACCACTCAATTCACAGTGTCAAAATAAATAATTTCACACTCACCAATGAAGATCTGTCCGTGTCTAGCTTACTGAGGCCTGTCAAGGTCGTTACCTTGGAGGCTCTAGATTGACTCACATCCCTAGGAACAGAAAAAGTGATATGAGCATCATTCTGAGATAGAATACGAAAGCCATGCGTTGTATTCTTCCAGATTAATTTCTGCATGCATACCAAAATTCTGATGCTTTGCCATAATTACAGTGTAAAATACTGCAAGATGAAATCTGATTATTCCAACTCAACTCACTCACCATGGTTAACCAAATTCCTGAGTCCCTGGGAACAATTCGGGCATAATTCAACCCTGGATAACTAAAACTACACATAATTAGAATAAATTTTCATGATTTCATGAGAGTACTTGAGTCAACCATGCCTGATAATGTATCCAGTCTAAAAGGTTTATAAAAAACTTTATATTGTGACTATAACTTTTGTTCCGTGAACAATAACTCACCGCAACCCTGAAGTCTTTTAATCTTCTATAGGATAAGCAAAGATTCAACTTACCTGGATGATTTCTCCATCTTAGCTGAGTGTCTTGCTGCAGCTCTTTCTTGTAAAGTTTTTGCTGATCTTGTTGTTTCAGCTGATTTTGGGGCCTTTAATGACCCATCATCCTCTTCTGCATAAAAAGAGAAAAATTTGTGCAAATATGAGACATGAATTCCCCTCCCCCTTTCAAAACAATCCAAATCTAGATCTGTCTTATTAGACTGATCCAGAGTTTTGGGATCTGTGTGAAAAACAATGCCAAAAAATTAGATCCATCATTAAAGACAGATCTAGAATTTTGTTTCTGTTTTTGGAATGGAAAAACACACTTTAAAGCAGAATTACTAAAGACTGAATTAGATATCCTGCAGAGCTCTAGATAAGAGGGAGTATTTGATGATAATTATGCAAAATTTTTATTATTTCTCATTCAAACCATATGTTGTGACCCCTAATCTGAACCGTCTCAACGACCCCTAATCTGAACCGTCTCGTTGAGACGGTTCAGATGAGGGGTCACAACATATGTTTTTATGCAGAATTAACAAAAGTTATCCCTAATTATCACCGAATACTCCCTCTTATCTAGAGCTCTATATCTGGGTCATTTAGATGGGGAAACCTCCATCTATAGCCACGTAATTGAGCCCTGACATGACAAAACCAACAAAGTGGTTGTGCGGCCAGCACACTCAGATCAGCCTGGGCATCCACCCAGTCTGATCAGAGTCTTTGCTGTCCGCATGAAGGTAGCTAGGACACTTAGCTACCCTTTAAGTGCTTAGTGAAGTGTCTGAACAGACTTGGCATATGCCCAGGCAGATATGAGTCTGCACTGTCGCACAAGCCACTTTGTTGGTTGCCACTCTGACTCGGCTCAATTACAGTTACCCTAAGTACCCATCTCCAATTTTGAGAATCCCAATTGTACTCCCTTTGTTGGTTTTCTCAAGTCGCGGCTCAGTTACAGTTACCCTAAGTACCCATCTTCAAATTTTGAAAATCCCATTTGTACTCTCAGGAGATCTGTGTAATAGGACAGACCCTGACCAGACATTTCCCAAGCAGCTGTCTGAGACTGGTCTACAATGTTTGCTCAGGCATCAGGGATTTCTTTTCAAAGAATTGCATAAAACACAATGTAAAGTTTGTGATGCTGAATAATGAATGAGGAGAGGAAAAAGGGTTGAGGATCCCTTTCTACAGTAGAGATTCCATGAAACTTATTGAATTTAAAATATAGATGAGCCACGTCACGAGAAAACCAACAAAGTAGTTGTGCGCCCAGCGCAGACTCAGATCAGCCTGGGCATCCGCTCAGTCTGATCAGACTCTTCGCTAAGCACTTAAGGGTAGATAAGGATCTAAGCTACCTCCATGCGAACAGCAAAGACGGATGCCCAGGCTGATCTGAATCTGCACTGGGTGCATAAACACATTGTTGGTTTTCTCATGTCGCGGTTTAGATGTAGTTTTGGTTTTTGGTGTCCCAATATGAAGGATATGTACTGGAGAATGTATGTTTTAAACCTACAGGGTGATAATCCTACCTTCCAATACAGGGTCTTTGCCCAGACCACCCAACAGCACTGTGTTAACATTCCAGAAACCTTCCTTGTATTCATTCTTCTGTGTCTTCATTTCTTCCAATTTTTTCTCTTTTTCTCTGCAGAATTTAAGTGTAGATCATTAAAAGCTAGTAAAAATGGAGAATTGCAGTCAACACATTTTAGTTTTGTAATATGAGCCATGACATGAGAAAAACAACAAAGTGGCATGTGTGCCCAGCGAAGACTCAAATTGGCCTGGGCATCCATCCAGTCTTTGCTGTGCGCTTAAATGGTAATCAAGGGTCTAAGCTAGCCCCATGCAGACAGCGAAGACTCTGATCAGACAGGCTGGGTGCACATGCCACTTTGCTGGTTTTGTCGTGTTGGGGCTCATATAAAGTTTGTTTAGGCTATTGCTGTTTCAATTTTCATAATGAGGGTCTCCAAGAAACTCAGCGGAACAAATCCTTGGCACCACCTCCTGGCACCAAGTCTGTCCATAAATCTTACCATTTAATGGTTAAATACTATCAAAGTTCTTGAATTTGCAATCCAGCAGACTCACAAATATCAGTTGAAACAACTCTTGCATACATGGAGGTAACTGGGTAAACCCCCATGTTTTCCACCATGGGTAACAAAGCTTTGACCACCTGTTTGCTTCCCTGGAGGACGAGACACACCGAAAAGGGGATATTGATTGATTGATTTGATGCTTAGTGTCCACGGTAAACAGCTATGGTCATGTTGGGATGGTCAGTTAACCAAACCACACTATTCCTGGGCAGGCTTAGACCTCCTAAGCGGTTAACCAGTACTAAGTGTACATACTTTCGCCAGTAACTGACAACTGTTCTTCTTGAATCAGCGGAAGGAGAAACAAAAGCATGTGGCCAGACCCGGTTTCGAACCCAGGACCTCTGACTTATGAGTCAGGTGCCCCTGAAGGATGAGGCCCATCCAAAAGGTGGTATGAATGAGGCCCATCCGAAAGGTGGTATACTCAAACTCTCCTACAGGAGCAAATTCCTTTCTTTAAGAATTGACTCCCATTGAGAAGGGAGGCATAACTGAAAAATGACAGGGTTGCTTTCCCTGAAAAAGACCAATTCCCTTTAAGATATTTAAGGAGAATTATAGTATTTGCTTTTGGCATCCAATATTTATGGTAATAATAGAGTTTTTTTGCAAAAGCGTGCATTTTTATTTTGAGAATGATTTACCAAAAAAAAATGCTCAGAATTGGGACAAATAGGTCTTAGCAAACAAGTCCACACTGTTTGCCATTCCATCTGCATCTTTTGGACACATTGCAGCATTGTAAAACCAGAATGTTCTACATACTGACAATTAAAGTTATTACTTTAGGTGTCCCAATTTTTCTAAACTTTTATGCTACATCTCATTTTTTAATGCAAGTCACTTTCATTTGAAATATTATAATACCTCTGTTCTGTGTGTTTACTAGACTGTGTCTGTCTTGACACTGAAGGCTTGTAGGATATATGGCCAGATGTTGCCGGGTAGCCGGTTCCCTGTGGCTCCATGTCATCATCATCACCATCATCAGAATCGTAGAAATGAAATACCACACCCATATAGTCAGTTTCCTACAGGAGAAAACAAAAATTAAGTATCTCAAATGTTATCATAGTTATAACATCAAAACCTCAGAGAAGCCATTGCTCAGACTCTTACCGTTAGCCAAGTCAAAATATGGGACTGAATTATCTCCCTTGATAATGGGCTTATACCTATTTTGCCAAAGGATAGTAACTCAATGTCAACTATTTACATCTTACGTCAGCAATGACCCTCATTAGCACATGTATTGAAAGAATCTAGTTTATACCACACATATTTAGAATGTGTAAAGTGCATAAGAAATGATATAGGTCAACGGGTCCAACTCCATGTTTTTCTGCCAGTTTTTAAAAGGAAAACAACATTTGCAACTTCCAGTTTGCTTCTCTGGACAAGGAAACTTTTTGAAAAGGTGTCTACTCTTATAGGAAAGTAGGAGCAAATTATTTCCTTTAAGAGTTGACCCCATGCAAATGGGAGGCAAAAAGGTAAATGCCAGAGTTGCTTCCCCTGAAAGTATACCCATTCACCTGAAAGATGAGTAAAAGTCAGTGGCTGCAAGTTTGCTAAATCGGGCATATTTTGGCTTGTTTCAGCTCATTGATAATTTCCTACAATGCTACTCTTCCCTCATGAACTTACTTGTGTGGAGACATATTTCATATAATCATCACTGGTGATTGTAGATTTCCACCACTGTAGCCATGAGGCATATGTCCGAGCCATCTTGTCCTGTACAAATGCTGGCAGGTTCTCTGATGTCATCAGTTGAGACATCTTAGAGGGGTTACGTAGCACCTCGTGAACTTTATCCATATTTGGAGTCTGAAACGATTTTATCATGAAAATGTTAAATGTTAAAGTTAATTTTGAGTGAGATTTCATTTTCTTAATTAACAGCAGTAGACAGAATATGGGTGTTTTCAGGACTGGCCTATAGAAATGATCATGATGTGCAGACTTTTATGTTACACTGTATAAAAGACTCTAAAATATTGGTAATATTATTATGTGAACAGGTAATTTTGTAGTTGTTTTCAAATGCTGCACTTTTGGACAACCTGTTTATTTTTCCCACATCATTCTGATTTTTTTGTGCTGGAAAATATATAAATTCCATTTATAGTTCACAATCTCTCTTAGTACAACTCTGTATTTATAAGCTTTGACAGCCATTAGTTTCTGTACAATATATCTCACTAAAAATTTGGGATCATTCCTCTTAAATTCTAATCTCACTACTTTTTTCTAGAATCTCACTAAAACTTATTATGTCTGAGATGTAATTCATACATGTAAAAACAAAATCAAAATATAAATATTTGATATAGAATTATATAAGGGAAGAAATAATTCAGTACAAGAGGGCCAAGAGGCCCTGAATCGCTCACCTGCGCTAAAAGGTTTAAGGTCAAACTAGGGTCATAGTTTGAACAAACCTGATAGTTTGCAACCATTTCCAAATGGTTCTGAAGAAGAAGATTTTTGAATATTTTTCTATGTATTGCTATGGTTCAAACCCTGGACCCCTTGGGCCAGGCCATTTTGGACCATGGGGCCATCATTTGAATAATCTTGATAAAGGGCCACTAGGTAATGATAGAAGCTAAAATTCAAGCCTCTGAGCCAAGTGGTATTGAAGATGAAGATTTTTTAATATTTTTCTACGCATTTCTATGGTTCAAACCCTGGACCCCTGGGACGGGGCCATTTTTGACCCTGGCACTGTCATTTGAACAAACTTGGTAAGGGACCACTAGGCAATGCATCATTCCAAATTTCAAGCATCTGCACTAAGGGGTTCTGGAGAAGAAGATGTATGTACATTTTGATTTCAAACCCAAGACTCCCTGCCCCAGAGGCATTTTTTGATCCCAGGGCTACCATTTACACAAACTTTGCAGGAGTCCACCAGGCAATGCATCATACCAAATTTCAAACATCTGAGCCAAGTGGTTCGGAACAAGAAGATTTTTGAATAGTTTCCTATATGTATTTCTATGGCTCAAACTCAGGACTCCCTGCCGCAGGGCCATTTTGGACCCTCAGGCCATCATTTGCGAACTTGATAAAGGACTACAAGGCAATGCATCATACCAATTTTCAAGCATTTGAGTCATGTGATTCTGAAGAAGAAGATTTTTGAATATTTTTCTATGTATTTCTATGGTTCAAACCCAGGACCCCCTAGGGCGGGCCATTTTAGACCCAGGGGTCATCATTTAAACAAACTTGGTAAAAGACTACTAGACAAAGCTACATACTAAATTTCAAGCATCTGAGCCAAGTAGTTCTGAAGTCAAAGATTTTTGAATATTTTTCTATGTATTTCTATGGTTCAAACCAATGACTCCCTGCCGCGGGGCCATTTTGGACCCTGGGGCCAAAATTTGAATTAACTTGGTAGAGGACCACTAGGCAATGCATCATACCAAATTTCAAGCATTTAAGCCTTGCGGTTCTGAAGAAGAAGACTTTTGAATATTTTTCTTTGCATTTCTATTGTACAAACCTTGGACTCCATGCCAAGGGGCCATTTTGGACCCTGGCGCCACCATTTAAACAAACTTGGTAAAGGACTAATTAGTCAATGCTATATACCAAATTTTAAGCATCTGAGCCTTGCGGTTCTGAAGAAGAAGATTTTTTTATATTTTTCTATGTATTTCTATGGTTCGAACCTGAGACTCCCTGCCCCGGGGCCATTTTGGACACTGGGGCCACCATTTGAACAAATTTGGTAGAGGACCACTAGGCAATGCTACATACCAAATATCAAGCATCTGAGCCAGGTAGTTCTGGAGAAGAAGATTTTTAAGTATTTTTTAGTTTTGAACCCAAGACCCCCTGCCCCAGGGCCATTTTGGACCATGGGGCCACCATTTGAACAAACTTGGTAGAGAACCACTAGACAATGCTACATAACAAATATCAAGCATCTGAGACAAGCAGTTCTGGAGAAGAAGATTTTTAAGTATTTTTTAGTTTCGAACCCATGACCCCCTGCCCCAGGGCCATTTTGGACCCTGGGGCCACCATTTGAACAAACTTGGTAGAGGACCATTAGGCAATGCTACATACCAAATTTCAAGCATCTGAGCCAAGCGGTTCTGGAGTAGAAGATGTTTAAATATTTTTTAGTTTCGAACCCAAGACCCCCTGCCCCAGGGCCATTTTCGACCCTGGGGCCACCATTTGAACAAACTTGGTAGAGGTCCACTAGACAATGCTTCATACCAAATATCAAAGCCCTAGGCCTAGCGGTTTCAGAGAAGATGTCATTTATAGCAATTGTTGACGACGCACGACGGACGACGGACGACGAACACTTGGTGATCACAATAGCTCACCCTGAGCCTAAAGGCTCAGGTGAGCTAAAAACAAAGATGGATGGCAGATGTTCTACATGCTGAATGAATTATTTCAAATAAAGGAGTAAACAATGGGAAAATATAGACATAAATCATGCAACAGTTACACTGTGCAAAAATGGCACTAATTAATAGTACAAAGCTGTAACATCAAATGCACCACTGCATGAAAAACAACACTGTCACAGAAAAAGGTACCTTGTATATTAAACATAAACTATTATTTGTTAAACATTCAGAAAGACTGTCTCAGCAATCATTACAGACCTAGATTATTTTATTTTATTATATTGTGTGGTATAAGAATAGATATTTTCCACAACACTAATAATAATAAATGTATGGTATATGAATAATAACCCATACTATAACCATATATTCTATCATATTTAAAACTCCTCAAAACGTATTGTGTGGTATAATAATATGTATACAATAATACAACAGTAAGTATTTATTACAAACAATAGCAGTTCCAAATGCAAATCAATAATTATACGACTTTCTGAGTGACTCATTATCTTCATTACATTCAATAAGAATGACTTAGCTCCCCAAACTTTGAACGAGGTTCTGTTCCAAAATTTAGCCCAGGATCATCACATGTATGTAATGTAGAAACAGAGATAATGAGAAAACCTGTGTAAAAGAATACACCAGCCTGCAAGTCCCCAACCCAACACTGTACATGTCCACAGGCTGATCTGAGAGAGTGCAGTCTGTATATACCTTATGACAAATGTTCTAATCACCCATCTCGAATGAATTCTAGAATTTCCCTCAAAATTTGCCCCAAACTATCAATCATGTGAAGCAGACTTTAGAGTTCTGTCATATATATATTACATGAATTGTTACTCTGGAACCACTGGCGAGGTCCCAAATTCCAGACCAAGTGACTGCATGTATATTGAATACCGGTATTTCCATTTAGTTGTCAATTAATCCAAATACTGAAGAGAAATCTTGAACGTGTTAGCCATCAATTGAATAACTCTTGTGAATATCCATCAAGTATCAAACTGTGGTTCAGATGGCTGACTTGTCAAACTCAGATGGCTGACTTGTCAAACTCAGATTGTTGACTTATCGAACTTGGATGGCTGACTTGTCAAACTCAGATTGTTTACTTGCCAAATTCATATGATTGAACTGTTAAACTCAGACTTATCAAAGTCAAATGGTTAACTTGTCAAACTCAGCTAGTCTGATAGTGTACCTATCAACTAAGATGGTTGACTTATCAAACTCCAATGGCTGACTATACAAACTCAGATGGCTAAACTTGTCAAACTCAGATGGCTACTTATCAGCTTAAAATGGCAAGACTGAAGCAAAAGCTCCTTTACTACCAGTATATTCTAATGTAAAGACATTAACTTAATACTTAAGGTGAATCAGTATACCTCCATGCTGTCCTGCCAGTTTTGCAAAGGGTAACAACTTTTGGGACTTCTTGTTTACCTTCCTGGACAAAGAAGTGCTTCTAAAGTAGATTTAATATACTATCTCAGAAAAAAATCTGCTCTTAGGGGAGCCAGTTCTTTCCTCTAACTGAAGACCCCTTCTGGAAAGGGAGGCAAAAAAAGAAAACATGTTTTTCTCTTGAAAATGCACTCAATCAACTTAATACAGGTACAAAATAAGTGTAGCATTTTACTTAAACTATAAATATGTTTCAAGTAGGCACACAATGATTTGTATCAATCAGGATGCAACAAAGTATCTGCCTGAAAGGAACACACAATATTTTTTTTCAATTATTTAAAATGTTTTTCTGTTTGTTTGAAAAGTATACCTAATCCCCTCCAGTATCTGACGTTGTGCACTGTATTTTCAATAAAGCTTTGGACAGAACTGCCTGAGCAAACAGTGTAGACCCAAATTAGTCTGCTCCTCAGAAGCAGTCTAAACTGGGCCAACACTGTTGCCAAACTTAAAATAAAACATGCCCTGATAGAGGAAACTGACTTGTCCAAATTCAAATAAGAAACAGTCCATTACATATACAGCTATGGTGTCCGAAGAATTACTGTAAAAGAAAACAAGAAAGCACTTGCACATTTATACCATAATACTTGTGAATGCAGGATGCTAATATTTGCCATTAACCACTGAATTACATGAAGGGTCTGAAGTCATATGCAATATGAACATTACAGATCTGACTGAAGCTAATGTTTGTTTCTATGATAAATCATTTTTTTTTAATAATCAAACAGTCTACAATGACATAACTTTGAAACTGAACCACAATCTCTGTGCCTTTTTTATAATTACCTTTTTATTTCTGAAACACTTGTTTGCTGCTGAAAAATATAATAAGCCCTATCATTCACTTCCACATAAATTTCTTTTCTGTTGATTAAGTCTGATAACAACTGTTTAATGAAAGAAACAAGCTGATGCTTACTATTTATGTTTTGCATACTAGTTACATGTTTGCTTTCAACATCCTGCAAACACCTGAATTGCTGTTCACACCTCAGCTGCCATAAATCAGGTTTTTAATGCCAACTTCTTATTCACATTTTAGAATTCATTTTAAAATGGTAGTTAATGTGTATGAGTACAATGCCATGTTTTTTTTTCACCACACCATTTTTTTTCCAAAGGACAGCAACTGTCCTGACTTCCTGTTTGCTTCCCTGGATAAAGCCCCACAAAACTGGGATCTACTCTTAACAGATGGTTTTGCTCCTAGAGGAGCAAATTCTTTCATTGAAGAGTTCACTTCAATTAAGAATGGAGGCAAAATTGAAAAATGGCAGAGTTATGTCCCCTGAAAGTGTACCCATTCACCTTGACTAAAACCTGTTTTACAACATGAGTCCTGTAAACTAATTTTTTGATAGTGTTCCACATTTACAGCTCAGATCAGATAACCTAGACCAGACAGTGCTGTCATACTTACAAGTATATGGATATATTCAAACTGTAAACAGGTATAAAACTATTAAACTGTGGTCATGAGCAATTAAAGAAAGAGAGAGAGAGTGGGAGAGAGATAGTGAGAGGCAGAGAAAGAGAGAGAGACAGAGAGCAAAAGAGAGACAGATAGATGAAGAAAGACAGGGACAGAGAAAAATGAGACACAGTGCCGAATAACACTGTCAATGCATTTCCAACAAAAGGTAAGTGCTTAACAAATACATCTAAAGCTTTTCAACAAGATGAGTAAAAAGATGGTCAGATCTTGGCTAACAGCTCAAAACATAAAAATGCTGACTTCCCTTTTAAAAATGTTTTTCTTAAAAGCATTGAAAACATCAATAAGGTTTGAAAAATGCAGTGGAAGTAAGTACAATATGGTACATAGATTTATCTCAAAACTGATATCTCAAAGTGTGGTCTCAAGAAGAAGTGAGTATCATTACACTAATTAAAGTATCTATATGTCCTTTATTTACTGTACTTCTCTGATTATAACAATATCAAAGATCTATATCTTGAAAGAGGGCACTAGATCTTTGGGACTGTTTTGGAAGGAAACCCTGATTTCATAACTGAATTAAAAAAGACTGAAACTATATATTTGTGGTATTTTAGGAAGGATAAACTCTTGTCTTATAACCAAATCAAATAAGAACAGTTAACTGTATCTTAAAAAAATATTTCAACAATTTCCTTTTCAACTAAATCAACTGGTATGTATGTGTTAGATCAAATATTACTCACTTCTATATATAATCATCACTACTGTACAAAAGCTATTTTTTTACTTTTCAATAAAACATAAATTATCTAACAGAGCTAGAAATGCTGTAAATATAAAGTCTGAAGTTGAACTATGAACAATACAAAAGAAAAGATGAAGACAACACTACATCATACAAATAAAAAACAACATACTGCCACCTTTCATAAATCCAACATTCAAATCTTTACAACAGGTCTTTCGAAAACTCAGTGAACCAATAGATTTACAATCATGCTCACAATTTTGAAACAGCTTACAAATTAATGAGTGTTTGACCATGAAATTTGCTGTGAAATGATGCAAATTTCTGGCAACTTAGGACTAACAAACATTATAAAAGACTGTTATAATCAAGGTGTAAGGGTACACCTCCATATTCCCCTATCATTTTTACAAAGGGGAACAATTTTACAATGGCATTTGTGCAGAATAAAAAAACTGATTTTACGACAAGTTTAGTCAACATTTCATGCATCCATAATTATTACCTCATGAAACAATGGAAAAGGCCATTGCAATGTGCAAAAGGCCATTGTAATGTAACCTGTAATGAGATGAAGACTGATTAATAACTGATGGACAGGGAACAGGAGACACCACAAACAGAAAGTGATGGTAATGAGTCTAAACTGTTTGCAAGGCTGTTAAACATCTTTTGTAATTCGTCAAGTAGTCCTTTCAAAGACATTGGCAAAACATACCTTCTACAGATAGAAGCCCAAACCTACATTGGATGTCAGACACGTTATACCTGTGGTTGTTTAATACAGTTTCATTGCCAACCACTCTTATAATACACATTAAATGTACACAAATTCCATGGAATGCAGTGTCTCATTTGTCTGTGTATTGACATAAAACAGAGGCAAAGTTTATGCCGTCACTGTCAAGGTCAACAACAACAAAAAAGTAATACCTGCGTCTTGCTTTTGTTCATTGCAGCCGAGATAATAACAGTACAACCTACAACGGGTTAACATGCGTTCTTAACAAACAGTAGCTGATATCTGAGCCGCAACAGAACAAAACCAGTAAAATGGCATGCACGCCCCAGGGAAGACTCAGATCAGCCTGGGCATCTGCCCAGTCTGATCAAGAGGCTTCGCTGCCTGCATGGAGGTAGCTGAAGCCCTTAGCTACCTGTTAAAAGCACAGCAAAGACTTTGATCAGACTGGGCAGATGCCAAGGCTGATTTGAGTCTTCACTTGAGGCACAAGCCACTTTCTTGCTTTTGTCGCGTCATGGTTCATTTTTTACAGGTCTTCAACTGTTTGATCATTAAATGTAATCTCTCAAAGTAACACACCAATCAAACATTTTCTTTTGTCAAATTATTTTCATAATTATGACAGCAACAAAAGCATTAGTTACACGCATTACTTTTATTGCTTTCAAAATCTTCAGTTAAAAACTACATCACTGTCTTACAATTCTTACCAGATTTGGTATATCATCTCTTGTGGACTAGAATCACATTCAACATTATTTCTTTTATGAAATTTAAAATTTGACCAAACAGAACAGTATACCCCCACTTTTTCCAAGCGGGGATATAAAAAGGAAAAAAACCATGGCTATAAAACTATTTCAGCCGGAAGTAAAACATATCATATACAGTTCTAATCACAACATGTATGACTAAATTTGAATGATAATGGCTAATTAAATGGGCAGTTACATGCAACTGATAAACATTCTAGGACTACTATGCAATGGACGTCTAATTTTTTGACAGCTATAGGACAAAAATAAATTAAACAAATTATAAATTGAACATATACTGAAGAAAACTGGTATACTTGTACAGTTTACAAGGGGATTATTATCTGAGAGGTACGAAATGAAATTGAGGTACAGTTATTTTTCACCCTTACTAATTTACTGAGTATAGCAAATGCATCCTCCACTGCTTTCTGAAAATAATTTCTAGTGAATTAAAGAGAACCATAAACCAAACAGAACATGGGAATAATTTGGTATTTTCTTATAGAATGCTTTTAACTAAAGTGATTTATTGATTGATTTGTTGCTTTACGTCCACAGTAAACAGCTATGGTCATGTTGGGACGGTCAGTTAACCTAACCACACTATTCCTGGGCAGGCTTAGACCTCCTAAGCGGTTAACCAGTACTAAGTGCACATACTTTTGCCAGTAACTGACAACTGCCCTTCTTGAATCAGCAGAAGGAGAAACGAAAGTATGTGGCCAGACCGGGTATCGAACCAGGACCTCTGGCTTATGAGTCAGGTGCCCTACCGATTGCGCTACGCAGCCCGGCAGTGATGATAATCAGCTAACTAGAGGTAGCAACGCGAAATGAGCCGCATTATGTGACTTCCAACAATGTGGCAATTTTGTCATGTGATATTCTGATCATCCTTCTCATTTATACAGGGTAATTTTCAACCTTACTAGTGGCTCTATGGCTTGGATCATATCAGCAGATGGCTGATGTAACAAGCAAAGACTCTGATCAGACTGCACTTATGTGCAGTCTCATCAGAGCCTTAGCTTGTCAAAAATGCCACATTGATGGAAATCACATGATGTGGCTCATATCTATTATTAAGCAGCGTTTATCAACTACCTGATTTAAATCAAAAGCAAGTGAACAGGGAGCAACTGGCCCACCTTTTAACTTTACATAAATAGCACATGGGAAATTATAATTGAATCATGTAAATTGAATTCACCATTTAGGTAAATCTAATAGAAGGCCTGAGTAACAAAGGTAAACCAAACAAAAGAGGCAAAAAAATGTTTGCTTAACATGTAAATTACTTTCATGATCATCAACTTTTTTGTCTCGAAGACATATATAAGATGAAGTTATATCATTCAATCTCATCTAATTTTCCTCTGTTAAGTTGTAAGTCAAAGATCATATAAGTGTTCTAGTACAATTATTGACAAGTGTGCTAATATTTTTTTGCCACAAAAATGTGAGTAGCTTTTGCACTGCAAAAGCTACTCACATTTATCAGCCAAAAATGGCTGTGTTTTTACATACAATTTTATGTTTTGTAATTTACAAACGTTGGTAGTTTTGAACAAGCAGACCAAGATACGTTGAATTTCTGGGGATGATGGTTTTTATTTTCTTCTTATTTCTCCAGTAAATAGATATGGAAATTACTTCAAAGTTCTAAATTAAGTATTGGGGCAAACAGGTTTGAGCAAACACTGCATACCCGTATCAGACTGCTCAGGTACAACACTATTTAAAATGCATAACCATAATGTGCCTATGTATTGGGACACCGAGAATAATTAATTTTCCATTTGTTCCAAATGGAAAATTAATTATTTTAGGTGTCCCAAAAATTTAGCCATATTACAGTACTTCACTGTAAAACCAAACTGTTACATTGTTTAGAGCAATTACAGTAATTGTTTCAGGTGTCCCAATTGTTATGAATTTTTATGCCTCCTAAATGGCCATTCTAATACTGCTATATCTTATGGACTGAGCTGCAACAAGACAAAAACCAACAAAGAGGCATGTGCTCCCAGCGATGACTCAGATCAGACTCGGCGTCTGCCCAGTCTAATCAGAGTCTTTGCTGTGTGCTTACATGGTAGCTAAGTGTCTAGCTCCATGTGAACAGCCAAGACTGATCAGACTGGATGGATGCCCAGGCTGATCTGAGTCTTCACTGGGGGCCCATGCCACAACTTTCGTATTGTCATGTTGTGGCTAAAACAACAAAACAATGTCTAAAGCTGCAAAAAAACGAAAAAAATAAAATATTTACTTACAAGGGGAGCAAAAACATCTTCTCCTTGGAAATTCTTGGGTGGATTGTTAGGACTGAAATGCAGAATTTACAAAGTGTCAGTCATAGAGCTCCAGATGGATGTAAAACTCAATGTGAGCCATGAAACAACAAAACCAACAAAATGGCATGTGCGCCCAGTGAAGACTCAGATCAGCCTGGGCATCCGCCCAGCCTGATCAGAGTCTTTGCTGTCCACATGGAGCTAGCTTAGACCCTAAGATATCCTTCAAGCACAGAGTGAATACTCTGATCAGACTGAGTGGTTGCCTAGGCTGATGTGAGTCTTCACTGGGTGCACATGCCACTTTGTTGGTTTTGTGGATATTGAACTCAACATAATACTATTGTCTACAGAGTATGCATGTTCTGATGTGAATATCCCAAATGCTAGTCTGAGTTTATGCACTTGACAGATGACAAGTTTTTTTCTAGGATACAGAAAGAAAATTATGAAGAAAAAAAATATGTAAAGGCTTCTCTAAGAAAAACAAAAGGTGAAAAAAACAAGACCTGTCCGCATACAGGATAGCTCGCCTGAAAGCCCCTTGCCCATCATAACTAGAGCATGTGAGCAGGGGCTCAGGTATACCCCCGGCCAGCACCACCGCCTAAAAGAAACACTGCCACACTTAATACAAAACTTTAAAATAAATAATAATGAATGATAAGCAGAAGGAGGCTCAGATACTCTCTTACTTGATACAACTAGTCATACCCAATGTTTGGCCTAAATATCAAAATACTAGCAATAGTGATTCCTGAGACATCTGTGACAAAAATTAAATTGGAAAGAAAGAAAAAATGAACAAAAGAGGGAATGATACATATATGGAGGCTGATACTCTCTTACACAATACAACTAGTCACACCCAATATTTGTACCAAATTTCAAAAACCTAGCTGTAATGGTTCCTGAGAAATCTTCAACAGAAATTAAATTGGAGAGAAAGAAAAAAAGAGGGAATGATAAGTAGATAGAGGCTGATGGTCTCTTATATGATACAACTAGTCATACCCAACTTTGTAACAAATTTCAAAAACCTAGGTAAAGAGGTTCCTGAGAAGTCTTTGACAAAAGAAATAATTGGAGAGGAAGAAAAAATGGACAAACAAAGGGAACAATAAGAGAAGGAGGCTGACGTTCTCTTACATTATACAACTAGTTATACCAAACATTTGTACAAAATTTCAAAATCCTAGCTGTAGTGGTTCCTGAGAAATCTGTGACAGAAAAAAAAGGTTAATTTAATTGGATAGAAAGAAAAATGGACAAACAAAGGGAATAATAAGCAGGAAGAGGCTGATGTTTTCATACACATTACAACTAGTCATTACCACGGTTTGTACTAAATTTCAAATACCCTTACAGTAGTAATTCCTGAGAAATCTGACAGAAATTAAATTGGAGAGAAAGAAAAATGAACAAATGAAGGGAATGATAAGCAGCAGAAGACTGATTCTCTCTTACACTGTGCAACTAGTCATACTTAACGTTTGTACCAAATTTCAAAATTCTAGCTGTAGTGGTTCCTGAGAAATCTTTGACAAAAATTTAATTGGAGAGAAATTGGAGAGAAAGAAAAACTGGACAAACAAAGGGAATGACAAGCTGGAGCAGGCTGATACTCTCTTACACAGTACAACTACAATGTAGTCATACCCAACGTTTCTACCTTTCAGATACCCTTCCTGTAGAAGATTTTGAGATACCTTTGACAGAAAATTAATTGGAGAGAAAGAAAAAATGGACAAATAAAGGGAATGATATGCAGCAGAAGGCTGATTCTCTCTTACACCGTACAACGAGTCATACTCAATGTTTGTACCAAATTTCAAAATTCTAGCTGTAGTGGTTCCTGAGAGATCTTTGACAAAAATTTAATTGGAGAGAAATTGGAGCGAAAGAAAAACTGGACAAACAAAGGGAATGATAAGCTGGATCAGGCCGATTCTCTCTTACACGGTACAACTAGTCATACCAAACGTTTCTACCAAATTTCAGATACCCTTACTGTAGAAGAGTTTGAGATATCTTTGACAGAAAATTAATTGGAGAGAAAGAAAAAATGGACAAATAAAGGGAATGATAAGCAGCAGGAGGCTGATTCTCTCTTACACAGTACAACTAGTCATACCCAATGTTTGTATCAAATTTCAAAATCCTAGCTATTGTGGTTCCTGAGAAATCTGTGACAGAAAAAAATGTTAACATACACACAAACATATTAACGGAAAAGCCAAAAACTATATACCCCCTATATACTTCGTATACCGGGGGTATAATAAAGACCTTAACGTAAAACTTAAACATTTTGCTAATGTCGCTGCCATCTGGGGTAGTGAAATAGCTCTTCCAGGTGAGCTAAAAATGAAAGAAACAGAATATACCAAACATTTACCGTCAAAATTTCAATTTTCTTTTTATCCTTAATTCACTCAGGTTGTATATTCTGCAGTTCATACAAATGAAAATTTGCCATAGCTATTAAAACTAAACCTACGTTTTAACCCACTGCTTATGATCCATATCTCCCCAAGGAGGTCTCTTGTTTTCTTGCAAAAATGCAGGGTTGATAACTCTATCTGCCTTCCTTCTGGTCAGTGAGGCTGAGGCCATGGTCCCAGAGAGATTCACACTGTCAGCTGCTGGGATCACACTGTCATCCTACATAAAGAGAAAGGACTTGTCTTATTTAAGGTTCATACAAAATCCCTGAATTTTCCGCAACAAAATCTAAATTTTTCCCTGATAAGTATGTTCAAATAAGCTTACAGATAAAGCATACACTAACTATGAAGTGTCTGAAAAACATACAGACATGGCTATCTGACTGATCCAAGAGTAAATTCAATTTGTTATAGTAATTATGGTAAACCTAAAAGCATGCTTTTAATATAATGAAGATACAGACAAAATA
Organism: Ctena decussata; assembly: GCA_963989385.1. Lineage (NCBI taxonomy): Eukaryota > Metazoa > Mollusca > Bivalvia > Lucinida > Lucinidae > Ctena > Ctena decussata. The sequence goes on from OZ022505.1 coordinate 56,620,764, forward strand.
ACATTCAGCATCAACCACATTAATAATACAAGTATCAAACCATTTTTCCTGTGTTTTCTCATTTTCCAAGACATTAGCTTAGTGGTCACAATTTCTATTTTTTATTCTAGATACAGCTCTGACAACAGTTCAAGGACTTACATCATCCAATTCTAGATGCTGTGTCGGAACAGTTCTCATAATTTCATGATAAACCTCTCGAATCTCCTCACCAAGGAATAAGTTACTATCTAGCTGCTTCACAGTTTGTGGATCAATCTGTAATCATATGGTTTTACAACTTAAAGTATCGTGGGTTACTGCAAGGTCTTGAGTGAATTACGTTTGAATATATATCCACAACAGTATGAATAAGAAATGTTACAGTGCCATATTGTCATAAATTTTTTCCAATGTCCTTTGAACTATTTTTCAGATAAATTATGTTTTACTCTAGGTACTGGAAACAATGCCATTAATTTTTTACTTCTGTAATTCTAATTTTTGTTAGTTCTTCATAAATTACAACCTCACACATTATATGACATTTAACATCCAACAGTCAGCTTGATACAGCGACTAGGAAATTGATTTTTGTACAAGACAATTCAGTAGTCCCCCAGATTTAAGTCAGTTTATTCCAATCAGAACATGCTGAGAAATGGCCAGACAATATAGTAATGAGATCTACCTTCTGACATGTTTCAATTTATTAAAGTCCTTGTGCATAATGCTTCATAAAATCATTACTCTCTATACTTCTGTATAGTGCTCCAGATAAGAAGGGGTAACAGAGATAATTTTGGGATAATTAGCCATATTTCTCCACAAAAACATATTTTGTGACCCATCATTAGAACCGTCTCGTCGAGACGGTTCTAATGAGGGGTCACAACATATGTTTTCGTTGAGAAATAAGAAAAATTATCTTTGAATTATCCTCAATACCCCCTCTTATCTGGAGCCCTGCAGAGCTCCAGATAAGAGGGGGTATTGAGGATAATTCAAAGATATTTTTTCTTATTTCTCAACGAAAACATATGTTGTGACCCCTCATTAGAACCGTCTCGACGAGACGAGCTCCAGATAAGAGGGGGTATTGAGGATAATTCAAAGATAATTTTTCTTATTTCTCAACGAAAACATATGTTGTGACCCCTCATTAGAACCGTCTCGACGAGACGGTTCTAATGATGGGTCACAAAATATGTTTTTATGGAGAAATATGGCTAATTATCCCAAAATTATCTCTGTTACCCCTTCTTATCTGGAACACTGGGAATCTGTAGAAACTACTGAATTCCTTTCAGATAACTCTGTGGAATGGTCCAAACAAAGCTTAGACAAGATTGCATGTTTGACCTATGACAGACTGTGACCTTCACCTCAAAACAAGTTACTATAGAAACAATGTGTATATACAAACCTCTTCTATCAAATCATTGTAGACCGTAGCATAGCGTTCCAACGTAATAGATGACATACACACTCTCTCTGATACTCTAACATCAGATGCCCGTACCTGCATCTAAACAAAGAGGTATCTACTTTAAGCAGGTTAATTCAGACAAATTTTTTTGGAGGTTTTCTGGGTTAGCTATGTTGTAGCCCATCAAAAGAGTTGGTTCTAATGAGGGGTCAGAATGCATGTTTTCAATGGAAAATGAATAGTTTTCTATGCACTATGGAACAAGAACAAGTCATTTTGATGAAATTCTCTCTAATCTTTTCTGATAGGTTTTTACATCTTGACTTTTATTTGATGGAAAAGATATATTCCTCAGAAGCTTTAAATAGCAAACAGTGTAGGCTGAGTCTAAGTCAGGTATGGTCAAAGACTTATATTGCCCTTAATACTGGACTTTTTCAGGCATCTTAAAGACAGCACTTCTCTGCAGGGTGGGGGGAGGGGGGAGAATTCTGGATCCCAGCATACAGCAATGTTACCTATACAGGTAAAGGTGTGAAAATTTAGTTAACCAATCAGTGGACCAGAAATAACAGTTATGATGATTTTACTGGCTGACTGGAGGTGTTGACACTATGTGATCAAGAGACAGAATGACACTGTGGGAAATGGACGGACATGCGGGGACAGGTGTGTGCAACTATGTTTACCTACCACTTGGGGAATGTTGTTACAAGAACTGAAACAGAATAGAACACTGTGAAAGTCAATTCTCCTTATATAGTACCATCCATGTCTTAAAGTACAAAACAGTGTTACTACAAACATGATGTCAATAATCGTTCAGGGGGAGGTAACTAGTTTAGATTCAGACTGTATAACCTACCTGATTTGGCAACACTGTACTGACAGTTGCTGGCTGAGGGTGGGTTGGAGCCCTCAAAGGAACACTGCAAATCAGAAAAAAACAAATATACAACAGTTATGGTGCTGATCAAAAATGTTCCGACGTAAGTACTTGAGTAAAACAGAGCAGGCCCAGACACGACTGCTCCTGTACAGGACTGCTCCATAGGAGCAGTCTGATCACTGTCTGTTTGCCATTCTGAAAGCAATTTTTGTGATATAGACTTAAAGCATCAATTAGATAGATACACATGAACTCTTCTGGACTGAAAATCCACTGACTACAGCTACTTTCAATCTTGAAACTTCCTTCATTGTCAACATTAAGCTTAGCTGGCATCTGTCTCGGAAAACTTAGATTCTACAAACCTGATTTCATTTGCTATAAGGTTCAATGTACTAGGATATAATTAAAAGAAGATTCTGACACTGTTCCTTTTGACTCTTTTTTTAAAATCATGCAGTGTGCCTCCCCATTACAAACACACTGACGAAGTAGTTCTAATAAGGGGACATAATTTATATTTTTTATTGAGAAATAAAAATATCCTAAAATTATCACAAAAACCTCACCAGATCTGCAGCATTACAACCGGGAGAGTTCAATTTTACCTTTGTTTTTCCAGCTCCTGTTTCTCTTTTTCTTCTAATTCTTTCAGTTTCTTTTCCAAAACTTCCTTCTTTCCATCATGTCTCACATGTCTCGTAATAGCCTTAAAGAAATATCAATTCATGTAATACTGTCAAGAAATGCCAAATAAAATATGCAATCAACAAAGTCTCTAACTAAACTGCTCTGATACTAACCCTGTTCTTATAACTGTTAACATTTTTAAAAAGAGTTAAAAGTGAAAATAGCTGAACATGCAAACAGTGTAGATCCAGATGAGGCACCTCATAGGTGAGCCATCTCATCAGGGTCTTCTGGGTCTATACTATTTGCTCTATAGTCTTTGAATTCTGAATATGATACAGCTTGGACAAAAATTACTATTTTAAATTCTGCAGACATAAACTTTGTTATTTATTTTTTGGTACTTTAAAGATTAATGATCCTCTATATTATCATGGCTCTTTTTATGATGGCCACAAAAAGAACAATTCCTGTAAAACTTGGCTCATAGTCAACACCAAGCTTTCAAAAAATGAATTCTGAGAAATGTCATGTTCTGCATGCACAGAAGTATCCATTGGCTGCCTAGGACATGTTAGAATTTAGGAAAACTTTCACATATCAGCATGTTGTTGGTAAAAATTAATTTTCGGAAAAGAAGATCCAAGTTTGATTTGTCAGGCCCTAAGCATGCATAGCAGGAGAAACAGAAAACTCAACTCTTAGACTGCACCTTGCAAAAACAGGTGTGACAAAAACAAATGAGCCATGTTACGAGAAAACCAACATAGTGGCATGTGCCCCATGCGAAGACTCAGAACAGCCTGGGCATTGGCCCAGTCTGATCAGAGTCTTCCCTGTCCGCATGGAGCTAGCTTAGAACCTTAGCTACCCTTTAGGTGCACAGCAAAGACTTTGATCAGACTGAGCAGAAGCCTAGGCTAATCTGAGTCTCCGCTGGGCGCACATGCCACTTTGTTTTGTCGTGTCGTGGCTCAAATTTAGGTGAAGTCAAACACTCCCAGGAGAGGTGATTCATACCTAGAAAGAGGTTTCTCATTTTGCTGAGGGCTTCTCTTTAAGGCAAGAATTTGCTCCCTAAAGGAATAAATTCTTTCCTTTAAAAGTAGGTCAGATTTAGGATGGCCCAGGAAAGCAAACAGAAGTCACAAAGTTGCTTCCCTATGTAAATATAGTGAGAAAACATGGAGGTGTAGCCATTATGAAAACCTATTCATGTTGCCATTAATTTTGATTTGCTAAAACACTTTACATTCTCCCACCTGCAGTAATGGAGGCATGTCTTCTTCCACCTTAAATTCTTCCTGAGATCGGCCCATCAACTTTCTTAGGTCATTTGCAGCAAACTCTCTGGTTCCTGGTCTGGGGGATGGCTCTTTCTGTACTACCATTACCTGTAGCAAATAATGTACTTTTAAGTCAGTCTGAACTAAATCCTGGCCTAATTGTCAAAGGTAAGCATACAATATCTAACTCCTGTAAATGGTGCTTTTTCTGCAGGAAAAAAATATATGTCAAAATCAACAGAGTAAAAAAGTTTGCAATACAACAACAGCATTTGTTCCCGAAAATTTTGACCTTAAACTGAATTTGCTGTTATGAAGAATGCATTTATAGAACAATCCAGTCATTCCGTGCATAATGAAATGGCGTAATAAAGAATTTTTCTGTTGTAATCAGTGCCGCAGAAAAGATGTCTGACCGCATAAACTTGGACATTTTGAATAATTCAACATGACATTGTATACATATTTGATATAACTTCTGAGGTATCTTTTTCACATCATCGGAATCACCTGGGCCAGATGAGCTGCTGAAACTTCCATGATGGTGAGTCACAAGTTACAATAAGCCTCATTCTCTCACATTCATATCCCCAAAGTCCACAACTTAGCTTTGACAGAGGAGTTCCATATTTTAAGTGTAAGTGTGAAACACAAACAAAATAAAAACTGTTTGCTCAAAAAACATTGTAAATACCTGGTCTTGTCTTCTATCTGACTCTCTCTTCAGTAGATCAAGTTCGTATTGATACAGGGGATCTACTTTGGTCTCTCTGTCAATACCTAACTCCTCCATTATAGCCTCGGAGACGTCCATTTCAGGAACTGAATTGGAACGCTGAAATGAAGAATTATAATTCATTTATTCACAATGTCATGACAACATATACATACAAGTATATACATGTGCCAATGGACTGGTCGTAGGCATTGCTTTTATTTGTCCTCTCCAGTTGGTGACGCAATACAGATATATACATATACACTATGACATTAATACCAATGCTAGTAATAAGTGCAAACAAGCAAATTCAAAGAATTTATGTCCCCCGCCATTAATGTTTTTTTTTTTTCAATTAAAGGAAAAGTAATGTGAGGATTATAATCAAACCACAGGCATATCTTCAGACCATGATCAAAACACCTGTGAAGTTTCAAAGGAATCGGCATAAAACTGTAGGAGGAGTTGCACACACAAGGTGTCCACTATCTATTCACTTTGATAGTAAAAATGTATGAAAAATCACTTAAAGTTCAACTTGTGGAAAAAGTGACAAAAAATAATCTCAGGATTATATCCAAACCATATGCATATTTTCAGACCATGACAAAAACAGCTGTAAAGTTTCGAAAGAATCGGCACAAGACTGTAGGAGGAGTTGCGCACACAAGGTACCTACTACTTTAGGGGGACGGAAGGACGGAAATAAGGACGGAAGGACGGTCTGCACTGTTTGCCATAATGCCCGCAATAGATGACATAGCAATGGATAGAAAACCCAATCTATGTAAGTTTAGGACAAAAACAACAAGAGCTGTCGCCTGACAGCATAGCTCGCCTGAATTGCTGCTTGCCCATCACACAGCCGCTATGGTGGTGTGGACTGCTATGCATAAAACTTCATGCAAGCATGTCCATAATGAAAACACAAATGTAAGTCTTAAAATAAAATAAAAATAAAAAAAATGAAATGAAATTTCAAAGTCCATGAGCTTGAGGTAAAAAAACTGACGGGTAGGGGGGGGGGGGGGGGGGGGGGGGGGGGGGGGGGGGAGGGGGGCATGAGTATATATCAAAACCCTGAACCATTATCTAACATCAGCCCAAGTATTAGTATCAACTGAGTCCATCATCGTGGCACTGTGAAATTATGTCTTCATAAATATAAAACTTTAACCAAACTCTTTAAAACAAAATTCTAAGTCGATGACCTTGACTTCAAGGTCACCCAGTGGGGTAAGTATAAGGTGTTTTGTAAAAACTCAAAAAAGAGTCTAACATCAGTTCAAGTATAAACTAAATCTCTGCAAAGCATTATGAATCAGTATGCAATTACAAAACTTTAAAAAAGACAAAAATTTCCTAAGTCCCTGACCTTGACATCAAGATCACTGAGCGGGGTTGGGGTAGTACTCTGTAGATCTAACTACAGTGCAAATATAAAAAGAATTCATCTCTGGGTTCAGGAGATATGTGTCTTTAAAAAACTTTAACCAAAACATCCAATCAATAAAAAGACAATATTCTAAGTCCATGACCTTGACATCAAGGTCACAGAGGGGGGTGGGGGTAGTACTTTCGAAAACTTTAGACCAGTATCTAATTTTAGTGCAAGTATCAAAGGAATCCATCCATGGGCTCAGGAGATATTGGGCTTTATAAAACTTTAACCAAAACATCCAGTCCAAAAAAAAAACACCAATTTTCTAAGTCCATGACCTTGACATCAAGGTCACAGAGTGGGGTGGGGGTGGTACCCTGTTAAACCTGAGACCAATATCTAGCTACAGTGCAAGTATCAAAAGAATCCATCCATGGGTTAAGGAGATATAGGTCTTTAAAAAACTTTAACCAAAACATCCAATTCGAACGCCGACGTGGACGCGGACGCGGACGCCGTGGTGACAACAATAGCTCTTCCTGAACTTTCGTTCAGGCGAGCTAAAAATTGGTCAAAGTGGCGATTATGAAATGCCGATAAACCTGTTATAAGCATACACTTTAGATAGAACTAATGATTGAGGCAGAAAAGCTTTCAAGGTCCATGGGTATTCTCTACATGAGCTGCAACTTGACAAAACCAACAAAGTGCCATGTGTGTGCAGCAAATATTCAGATCAGCCTAGGCATCTGCTCACTCTGATCAGTGTCTTTGCTGCCTGCATGGAGCTTGCTTGGACACTTAGCTACCAGTAAAGCACACAGCCAAGACTCTGATCAGACTGGGCAGATGCCCAGGCTGATCTAAGTCTTTGCTAGGCACATATGCCACTTTGTTGGTTTTGTCATGTTGTGGCTCGATTATTATATGTAATACCAAGGAAAGAGAACATGGCAAAACAGCGGGTTAACGATTAAGCAATAAATATTCACATACTTTTAGCACCACTTTCTGCATAGATAATTCCTCTCCAGAAGAACTGAAAAACAGGAAAAACAAATCATAAGACAAGAATTCCATATACATGTAATGCTTTATCATAAATTGTGACAGTGCCTGCAATTTTGAGTCCTGTTGAGGAGCGACGTTGACGTCACAAAACGTGAAATGAAAGTGATGTCATAAAATTTGCACTAAAAGTTAATTGTTTTTCCGCGCACTGACTAATAAATTTCAAAGCATCTTCTGAAAAGAGTGATTCAACATTTCTATCGGCATGTTTAATTTTCTTCATCTACACTCTTTTAAGAATGTTCGCATTATAGATCTTTGAAAAAGAGATGTCGCGAACCAGAGTTATAAAGATTTATCCAGCTAGTATGTATATTAAATCCAATCAGTGAAATGAAAACAAAAATTTGGGTTGGTGTGAATTTCGTTTGCTTTTGCAGTAAACCTTAGCGCTATTTCTTTGTGCTTCTCAAATTCTATTCTGGAAGCACTAATAAATATGAAAATGTTAAAAACAAAATTTCCTAGTTTCGCTCCATAAGGCTCAAAATGCCAGACACTGTCACAGTTACTGGTTATATTATAACCTCGCTGTTATTCAGTGGATAACGTCCTGTCATAAAAATTGTATGACCACGTGTTATAACACTTTGGTGCGTAAACATAATGTCACTGACAATGTCCATGTCAAAAATGAGTTTTCTTATTGAAATAATGCTCAGTTTGAAGGTGTTAAAATCCCATTTTAAAGGGTCATATGATAAACAGAACCTGACACTCATGGTCATTTCATATGAAATTTATGAAACTTGTCTTTGGCTAATTTCATATGAAATGACCATGAGTGTAAGATTCTCTATATACTGCATCCGACCCATATTTCCACAGCAGTAGTGTATAAAAGGTTTGATAATTATAGATAATATAATTTGAGAGAACTGCCTTAAATGCTAGAATAGGTCAACAATATCAGATGAATAAATGGAATAGAAATGCCAGATCTTGACTGTCTGTGCATTTGCCTCTCTGTGTGTTGTCACAAAACAGAGCTAAACCTGAAAACTTGACAATCGTTTTATGCTGCCAGCACTCACAGACTCAGACCTCAGACCAACCTGCCACCTGTTAGGTCTGGTCAATGTCTTCCAGCCATGATATAATACGTTCTGATTCAGAAGATGAACTAAGCTGCCACACAAGCAAAGATCATATGGAATGTGAGGACAGCACTGACTGGGACCAATCTGACACCTGTAAAATCTGATCAATATCTTCCCTATTTGCATTAACATGAGAAATGTCTGTGTAACAAACAGCCAAGACTGATCAGTCTCCAATGAATACTATATGAGCTGCGACACGAGAAAACCAACAGAGTGGTTGTGCACCCAGCACAGACTCAGATCAGCCTGGGCATCTGCCCAGTCTAATCAGAGTCTTCCCTAAGCACTTACAGGGTAGCTAAGGGTCTGAGCTACCTTCATGCAGACAGCGAAGACTCTGATCAGACTGGGCTGATGCCCAGGCTGATCTGAGTCTGTGCTGGGTGCACAACCACTTCGTTGGTTTTATCGTGTCGCTGCTCAATTATGTATTCTGCTATAAGACAAGGTTTTATCCCTACCAAAAAGTTAGATTTGTCTAATAAGATGGATCTAGAGTTTTGGATTTCTGGAGAAGGAAAAAAAACTCCACCCACCTCATAGCAGAATTACACAAGACTGGTTTGGACTGGTTTTGATATATGGTTTACTTATAGAAGAAGAAAATCCTTGTTTTAAACCAAATTGTCATGGTACACAGACTGATCTGAGTCTAAACTTGTCATATATACTCTGGTGGTATGTCTAAAATGAATAATGGACAGCAGCATGACATGATTATACTAAATTTTTTAGCTTACCCCAGAGACTTTCCCTGAGCTTCTGGTGTCTGTCGTCTGGACTCTTCTGATGCTGTAAATTATCAGAATAACATTTAATGTATTGACTCATAAACTGGTACAGATTCAATTTCAGGGAAAGCAACTGTGGTTCCTCAATGTTACATGTTATGTCCGCTTGTCTATGGTCTCTATTGTCTAAGAATATGGTCACTGAATAGCTGCCCATTCTGCTTTCTCTTTTGTTTTGTCATCTAAGACTGAAAATAGGTAAACATAGATGTTGATGCTGTTTTCAATCAGGGCAGCTGAATGACCACCTCTTGTGGAAAGAGCTGTTCATTTGGTTTACTACATGTATGCATGTCTTTATGAACTTTTGTCGATCTGTGTGTGCTTCATTTTCCCTTTTGGTTTTTGAGGGTGGGCTTTGGGATATGATTGTATTAATTGTTGAACATTGCCCATCCTTTTACTCTAGCAGTTTTACTTTTGACTTTTTCTCTTCGGAGGTCAACCCTTAAGGGAACGAATTTCCTCTCCTATGAGCAAATTCTTTCCTTTAAGAGTAGAACTCATTACAGCCATCTTTTCAACGTGTTTCTACTAATGAGCCTGGCTTCTCATGTAATCAAACTCTAAGAAATTCCACTGCAGTATAAAAAAATATCTGGCAAAGAGCATCAACCTTGTGAAGGAGTAACCATGGCTCTGTCAGGCATCTCAGAGATCAGATCTAAAACTTTAGTTGTGTCCAGGGTCGGCATCTCATTGGCTATCTGTAAATATGGAAGAACTTATGTAAAGGGTGCTCTGGATGATAAATTTTGGGATATCGTAAAAATTCTACGTACTGGGACAGATAGATCTGAGCAAACAGTGCAGACCCAGATCAGACTGCTCCTAAAAAAGCAGCCTGGTCAAGGTCTACACTGTTTGCCATTCCATTTGCATCTTTTAAATGCCTTACAGCACTGAAAACACAAAACTGCTCCATATTTAGGAAAATTATAGTATACATTTTGGGTATCATCATTTCTATAATCTTTATGCCATTATTTCCATTCCCCATGAAGACATATATTATGGTAAATATCGTGAAAATTCAAACATCAAGTTGTGACAAAAATGCCTAGGCACTGATTGTAGACCCAGATCAGAATGATCCTTTGGGAGCAGTCTGACCAGCATCTTCAATGTTTAAAATTCTACCACGTGTTTTACAAGAGGAAACTATGTACAAATTTTTTTGCCACAATCCTTGTGCAGTCTCAGAACAACTATAGTCATTCATTTATACAGAATCTACATGCATTATTTACCTTTAAGTTTGTGATTCCCTACATCATTACACAATACTGAGTTGAGTTGTAGAACTGCATTGATTCCAGCCATCTTAAAACTTGTATGTTCTTCAAATTATTGTCTTAGCTACAGCTTAAGGTAAATACACCTCTGTTATTCTGCCATTTGTACAGAGACACAACTTAGTGACTTCCTGTTTGCTTCCCTTGACAATGAATCCCCTCCAAAATGAAGCTACACCTGATGTTAAGAATTCTCTCCTAGTGGGAGCTAACTCTTTGCTTTAAGAGAAGCACTCTATGAAAAGAATTACAAGATCTTATTGAAAGGCAATTTCTACACATTACAGTGCTTTTATTGTCCTTAAAAAAATTAAATAGGACTTATAACTACATGATTATCTGGGCTCTTTGGAGTCAATTATAAATAGAGCTTCCCTCGCTTTTATGACAGTTTCTAACTTGTCAATCTTCCCCAGTAGTTCTAAGATACCATATAATTTTTATGAAACAAGTGTTGAAGGCAAAAGTTTTGAAAGGCTGAGATGAAAACTCATGTGACTCATTTTTTATGCCTCTAACCAAGAAATAAGCAAAATGGTAGATAAATAGAGAAAGAAAAAGAAAGAGTGACATTAGAAGTAAGTCCCAGCTTACTTTTCTGGCTTCTTGTTGGGGTGACTGAAACCTCAATTTTCTCGTTTTAGACTTTGGTCTGCTGGTGGCTATCTGTAATTACAATAGAATTCAGGTGTACCAACTGGATTAAAACAATATTTGCCTCAATACATATGAAACCCTGCCTTACAGCGTATGTTTATAAGCTACAGTCAACTCTCGATATCTTGAATACTGATATCACAAAGTCATCTCTTATATCAAAGAATATATGTGGACAAATTTCCTATTTTTATTGACATTTCAACTCCTGTAATCTCAAATAACTGATATCTCAAAGTAAATTTTCTGGGACCAGAAAATTTACTTTGAGATATCAGTTGTTTGGGATGAACTCTGAATTTGAGATATCGAGAGTTGACTGTATTTGTTTCTGAAACATTGGTATGAATGAGTAATGTCTAACAACTACAGATCCTGCTGGAAGGATTCTAGGCTCAGTGGTTTATGTGCATATAACTGAATCACAAGATCTTGGTTTGGTTCTCAGCAATATACTCTGGTATGACATTTCTTTGTCTTATTTCAAAAGTCCCATTGCTCACTATTCACTGGCCCGTAATGACTGAAATGATGTTGGCTGGATATAATCATAATTAATCCCATCTGCATGATAAAACTAATGTACTGCACCATGAAAAATCGTATTTCAGAATCAGCTCAACCTGCATACCTATATAGGCTCATCAGTTTCTTCTTCCCACTGTTCAGAATGTTGTGAACCACAGATCACTGCTGTAAATATGGGAAACTCTGATCAGTCTGCACAGATGTGCAGGGTGATCAAATGTTTCCATGGCCCGATTGTTCAAAACTAACAACATCATTAGTTAACGTTTCGTTAAAATTTCAAACATTTATATCTAAAATACGTCAATAATTTTTGTTGAAAAAGTATGAGAAGTTTTTGCACTGCAAAAGCTTCTCATATTTTTTTAACAAAAAAAACTCAGTGTATTTGGCTATAAAGTTGTAAAACACTTAATGAGATGACCTCTTAACAAGCTCGTTAGGCTAACGATGCTTTGAACAACTGGGCCCATGTTTGCAAATGTAAGCCTACACAGACTTACCAAGCCTTTATAAGATATTTTAGGTGCTGGTGTTCTGGGTTTAGAAGTTCGGTAGCTGGTGAGATCCTCAGAGTCAGCAGATTCCTCATCCTCTTTCTCTCTTATGTCAGCTACGATATACCGGCGTATTGTCAGTATATTTAAACTGGAAAAGACAAACTTATGCCTAGAGTATGTTGTCATTTTGTTTGTAAAACCAAAACATAAATGAAAAATTCACTTTTCAGCTTGCACATTAAAGTCAGCTCAGTATCAGACAAGCTTTGTATATACTGTATATACCAACATCAGAAAAAGTAATAAAGAACACGAAAAACAAGAATATGGTGTCACAAATATTCGATGTTATCCAATCAGACATCACGTTACTTTGCAATTAATACACTGGAATGATGCATATTCAGATATAACCAGTAACATTAACCCTATTGCACTCAGAAAGGCCAAAATTGTATACAATTTTGGCCTTTCTGAGTGCAATAGGGTTAAACAATCAAGTCATCTCTTTAAACGAGCCCCAACACGACGAAACCAACAAAGTGGCATGTACACCATGCCAAGACTCAGATCAGGCTGGGCATCCGCCTAGTTTGATCAGAGTCAATGCTGTGGGCTTAAAAGGTGGCTAAGGGTCTAAGGTACCTCCATGCTGAAAGGGAAGCCAGATCAGACTAAGTGAATGACAGGCTGATCTGAGCCTTCACCGGGTGCACATGCTACTTTGTTTGCTTTGTCGTGTCGCGGCTCAAACGTCCTTGATTAGACATTATCAAGCTGAATTCTTCTCAGACATCATGTCTAGCTTCTCTCAAATATTTTTTTTTCTCTCTTGTATTTAGTGATATCAATTCGTAAACTTACAATCTGTCTGCATCTAAGGCAAGCTGGGCTTTGAGTCTACTCATGTTGGCAGGACCACTAAATATTCCTCTGCTATTTAATACTGAAACACAAAATTAAAACATGAAATTTGGAAGCAATTTATTGTAAAAATTCAATAACTTGAGACACCTTAAATAATTACCGCAACTGTCCAAAAAAAATAAAAAAATTTGGTTTTACAATGCAGTAATGTGTTCAAAAGATGCAGATTGAATAGAAAAAGTGTATACCCTGCTCTGTTCGCTCAGATCTATCGGTTACAATATTTTGAGTTTTTACTTAGCATTGAAAAATGATGAAGCAAACTAAAACAAAGCACACTTTTACAAAGCCTAACGATTTTGACAGGCAAAGAAGTTTGTAAGCAGACAGCCAAGATGCTTACATAGGAGCAGCCTAATCACACACTGCTATTCCAATACCTATTTTTGACAAATTGGCAGTGAGTATAAGCAGTCTGTTGAAATTTTAGGATAATGACAGTGCTCTGTTGATATCCCAACCACTGGCAAGAAAACAATGCCTTCCATTCTGCTTGTTGCCGATTTGTACCTTTGAGCCTCTTTATAGCACAACTATTTATAACACTATTTGGATATAATGCTATCATATGTCATGGCTCCCACTATGACTGAACTGCAAAGGAATGTAAGGCAGATGAGCACTGCATACTAAACTACATAGAAATACAAGGCAAATGAGCATTTAATGCTCATTTGCCTTATATTTCTTTGCAGTTTAGTTTAAATGTTACATCATTCACTTAAAACACATGCCTTTCTATATGGAAACATTGTGAAATGAAGGGATAATACTTACCTTCAGCTTTTTGTAGGTAGTGAAGAAACAACTGTTCACAAACATTGACTATATGGACAGCTATTCTTCTGTTTAATTCTCTATTCTCTTCAGGACTCTGTCAAACATAAGTAAAATATATGAATTCTACAGTTCTATGTATTTAAGTATATGATGATTAAAATATATGAATCCCATAAACAATAAAAAATAGAGTATCTGATGGTATTTCTATGATAGTTTTTCTCCATTCCTCCAGATAAACACATTACGCTCCTCATTAGAACTGCCCACCAAGGCATTTCTAATGAGCCACCACATTATCTGTTTTATGGTAAATGAACACAGACTGTCTCTGATTTACCAATACAAGGGTCATCATTATATAATAGCCTAGCCCTTTCATCAACCCATTATGGCTGCAAGCTTCTCACATATTATGCAGGACTATATACTGTGTGTGTGCACAAAGTTTGGCTGAAGAATTTCAGTTAAGACATGCATACATAGTCCATACATAGGGGATGGGTGCTGCTGAAGAAAAGGGCACTCTTACCCCGGCAAAAACACTGGGGGCAATGTTACTGCCATGTTTATCTTTCTGCTAATTAACAATACTAGAAACCAAATACTGTAATACAGATATTTTAGATTTAGTGTTATGAATTTTTATAATTTATCAGTACTGTTCTTAGTGTCAGTACTGTTCAGCAAGGTCCATTCCATAACTAAATTTCTTACAAATATAGATGATGGACAATAAATGATGTGGTATAAATTTTCCTACCAGAAAAGGGTCATCAATTTGTTTTCTGATCTCTGGCCACACATCTGTTACCTCTCCAATCAAAATACCAGCCTGAAATGGAGATAACAGTCAATGAGCAAGCTTTCAATGTACATAACACAGAGCTTCTAGTGGACAGGGATGTATGCAGTGTTGATGATCAATCCAGGATACCTGACTGACATAGCAGGAAATGGTACCTTACAGCTTGTGCATACAGAATGATTTAGATGGCGTAAAGGTCCCTTCTCACATGACGCAAATAATTCTAAGTCTCCACTATAACATATACTGTATTCTCATCTAAGTGGTTTTAATGAGGTGCCGTAACGTTTATAAATAACCAACAGAAACAGTATCAGAATTATCCTCAAATATTCTGTAACAAGATGTTACATTTCAAACATTTTTTTCACAAAAACACTGCCATTTGTTTCAGCAGAAAAATATTAGCACACTTAATTTCATGAATACTAGAACACATAAAGAATCCTGGACTCATGACATTGTTAAGCTATCGGTAATGATGACTTGAGCTAATGGCACTTGGCTAGAGCAAACTCACTTGTATTGTTTAAAAATAACATTAAATCACATTTTGCCTGTACATGTATATAAAATGTTGCAAAGAAAATGCTCTGCTAAAAAATACTAAGACTGTAAAATTACCAGCATTTGTTGGTCTTCTGTAGAGAGATGAGGTACATCTGACCTAGGTGAGATTCTTCTACGTATGTACTTGGCCAGCTTGTCAAAAGACAAGGGCTGTGTCTTAATCTCCTCCTGCAAGACATTGAAAAAAGCTGTTCAAAGTCTCAGATGAAATCTATTTCTAAATCATATAATATACCTAACATCATTAGAAATGCAAATTTTACAAATTGATAATTTCATAATTTTCTCTTCCTGGAGCAAATAAGCGGCTCATAATATGTTTACATGCACCTAAAATCCTTGGGTAGCATATGTTTCACAGAATAACATGCTAAAATTTATAAGTAAAAATTTTGGTCTTTTTGGGAATACTGTATTATTATTAAAATCGTCAACTTGCAGAATTAATGGCCTTAAGTATATTTGATTTAGGGGCTGCTGAATATTGCAAAGGTGCCCTAAATTTTGAACCACCAAGGCATCGTACTGATATTATCTTATGGTAAGGCAAGGGCTTGCTGTGCCTGGGCAGATGGCTTTATACAGACTGAAACACTCAATATCTCTAAGAGCCACTGAAACCAAAACAGTCAATTAATCGATCTGGTGGAATATCATCAGAGGTCCATATATGATATATTTTTTGGGGGAGACAAGCTTTATTCATTCTTCATAACATGAATTCTGCAGAAGATGGTGTCTTGCCTGTAGTGTATAGTCACAGAACAGATTTAAACCAGGAAATCGGACAAAAGTTTACACTGCTGCCGCCAATACTGGAAAGTAGAGAATACCATGGTAGTGTCTTTTGATATCAAGTTTATCAGGCGAGACCAGAAACGGCGTAGGAATGGCAAGACGTGCCATTCCTACGCCGTTTCTGGTCTTGCCTGATAAACTTGATATCAAAAGACACTTACATGGTTTTCTATTTATCATGCACCATTAGAAGGTTTGAGGATTTAAAGAGACTCAAACAAATGAAAGGCAAACACAATTTAGTTCGAACTTGCTGACGTTGCGAATGCGTTATGATATAAGTTGGTGACGTCATTCAATCAATCAAAATGTTATCACGGCCAACGTCAGAACACAGCCAATCGTCTTCAGAGACCGCTTCTAAAGGCATGACCTGATAACATTCGCGCAAGCGCAGTTCTACAGTGACATTATATCACAATGTGTTAGCATACTCCTGTTATGAGTGGAATTTTGCAGCAGGTACATGATAAAGCAATACATGTATCTATGTCTCCCATTTTGCTAGTCCTTAGGCAAGATAACAAGACCTGTCAAAGGGCCAGGATAGCTCGCCTGACAGCGCCTTGCCCATCACATAAAAAAACTTTAACGTAAAACTTTAACATTTTGCTAACACCGACGCCAACGCCGACGCCAACGCCCCCGCTGATGCCGGGGGTAGAGCAATAGCTCTTCCTGAACTTTGTTCAGGCGAGCTAAAAATGCATGTTCTTGATGCTCATTAGAACAACCAATAAAAAACAATATCCTCAACTTCCCTCAGTTGGAGCTTTGCAACTCTTATCAAAATATTTACAAGAAATTGCAGCAGGCTTAGAATTTTCATATTTTGCTACAATTACTGTTTATATTTTTTATTTACTGCGTGCCACAATCCTATTGTACAACTGTCAACTGAAACTTCTATTTCATCAAAAGAAATTCCCCAACTCACACCGAAAATGATAACAAGGCCATAAAGAACTATGAACAACCGTATGCTATAATACAAAACTGAGAATTAAAGTTTTCAAGTGCAGAATTTAAAATGATTTGTGAAGCTGTCTAAATGTATGTTTAAATACTTTATTCTCCGCCAAGAAGAGCATGAATTAACAGTTATTCTATGGCCTTGTTACCTCATTACTCATGTGAAACAGGGACTTTCTTTTGATAAAATATCAGTTTCATTGGACTGTGTTTAATTAACAAAATTACATGTATTTGTCTTTGATGCAATTAAAGTAATTACTTATACTTACATCGATAGGAGTGACAGGCCTCTCAAGCCCCAAATCTGGCTTCTCCTCTGGGGCTAAAACAGTATGAAATTCACCATATAAAACTGTCCTAAAATTTCTTTTTTAATGTAAATAATACTTAACACTTTTGCTGCCAGCTCCCTCAAAAACTAATAACTCATTATAATCATAACAATTGTAATGACTGAATAATGAAAATTTTTTATTTAAGTCATTAGCACTCTGTTTAAAGATATCTATATTTGTCAAACATTAACACAATCACATTCAAATACTTGCATACAGACTTAAATATCATATGCCAGAAATCAGCCTAGAGGGTGATTTAGGAGAAACAGTCTCCCTAAGCTGGTTGACCTTTCCCTATTTTGAGCTGAGGGAAAAGTGAATGTATAGAACATATAGGGAAATCAAAAATTTTGGCCAAAACTTCTCTCTCAAGTGCACAGTAAACTTCTCCCTGTCTGAAAGCTGTAGACTGACCCCTGATATGCTATGATACAATTTGGTTCTTCTTCAAAACAATCATTAAAGTATTCTTTTACCTCTATACAAGCAAATATTCAACAATTTAGCTTTTACTATCAAGATAAGCATATATCACACCCAAAAACTTCCCAAAGTTACAGTGCTGGAAACGGCCAGTGGCCCAGTGGCCAAATGTGCCCAGTTTTTGTTTCAGGCCACCAGAAATCTCCAAAATATGAGCTTTAGTGGCCCAAATTGATCTTTCCGGCAATACTACATGAATTGGAACATTAGGTAGTGGATAATTCGGGCCACTGAAAGTTAGGCTTGTTAAGCTTTGGGCCACCATATTAATCTTGCGAGTTTCCAGCACTGAGTTAAAACCCCCCCACAATGAAACAAATACTACTAAATTAGAACTATGTAAATTCAAAATTAAGAACTTTAACACATTAACCATAAAAACATTTTTCAATGTAACACATCTGGCAGAATCTTATGTTAAATACAGTCAACCCTCTTTACAACGACACTCTTTACAACAGCAAAATTCTTTATAATGTCATTTTGATATGCACGAAATGGCTAAATTGTTCTAAATATGCATTCTTTACAACAGCAAATTCAGTTTAAAGTCAATTTTTTTAGAACAAATGCTGTCGTTGTAAAGAGGGCCCACTGTATAAAGCAAAACAACAGATGCCAAAATGGCATAACATTAACAGCAAAGACAAAACCTGACCTGCATGTACCCTAATGTGCATAAGTTTTGGGACACCTAAAACAATAATTTTCCATTTGGGACAAATAGAAAATTAATGGTTTTCAGTGTCCTAATATTTAAGCACATTAGGACCCTAATGTGCTTAAGTAATGGGACACCTAAAAGCATTGACTTTCCAATTGTCCCAAATGGAAAATTCATGGTTTTTAGGTGTCCAAATATTTAAGCACCCTATGGTTTTTAGGTGTCCAAATATTTAAGCACATTAGGGTATCTCCTGATAATGCCAACATCAGCACTAGATTTGGGCTATACTATCAGAGGAGACAACTCTTCCATTTTCTTTTTGCCTCCCTTCTCAATAGGGTCAACTCTTAAAGAAAAGAAGTTGCTCCTCCCTTAGGAGCAACTTCTTTTCTTTAATAGCAGACCCCATCTTGGGAGAACTTCATCATCCAGAGAAGCAAACTGGATGTCACAAAAATTGTTCCCTTTTGTAAAAATGGCTGAGAAAAAAAAGTGTATCCATACACCTTATAGAAAATAATAAAATATATATATTTTTTTGTTCTCCATAAAAAACATGCTTTGGTCCCTCACCAGAACCACTGTACTGAGGCAATTGTGTTGAAGTACAACAATAAACTGTTTTTGGTTCTAAGAGAAAAGGGGTGGGGGGATAGGTTGTTCCACTCCCAAACAATCCCAAAAATCAAGATTAATCTTAAAAGACAGAAATATAGATTTCTGGGATTGATTTGGAAGGAAAAGATGCATCTGATAACAAAATTACACAATATACTGATTTAGATATTTGGGATTATTCTAGAAGGGGAAACTATTACAGTACCAGCATATTTTTTATGGAGAAACAAACATAATTCCAGGGTTATCATAAAAAAACCCTCTCTTTATCTGCATCTTGAAATTTCCAAAGATTTTGATTTTTAAGCAGTTATAAATGCCATCCATTTTTCTAACCTCAACCTCATCATAATGAAGAAAGCTGCATATTTTTTAATATTAAAAGCAAGAAAAATACCAACTGTTTATTACCTGGTTCCTCATAAATTACTGGAAAATTTTCAATTAAGTCTGTCATACATAAGAAACAATTAGAGATATATGTACAAAGGTGATCAATCACGGTACTCATGGTAAGAATTTGTTAAGAGTTAGCGTATTAACCCTTTTGCACTCAAAACGGCCAAAACTCCATAGAGTTTTGGCCGTTCTGAGTGCAAAAGGGTTAAAGGAAACAGAGGTTTACATTTTCAGCCATTCACAATCTGTCTGTATGCACTTCAGTAACCTGAATTTGGCAGTAGCTACAGGTTCTATTGCTTCTTTTTCTAGCACTTTTTCAACTTCCTAAAGGACAATAGTAGCATCTTTTGCACAGATACAAGGCTGTCTTATTCCTGCATTTGACTGCATTTTTATGAACTCCAATTTGTAACCCTGCTTTGTGACAGACAAGAACCATTTTTCTTCCATTATTTTCTTTCAATGCTTTATGAAATACATGTACATGTAGCTGACTCATTACCAGCATTTGTGTTTACTCATTAGGGTTGCGTACGGTAACTTCGGACATCGGGTAAACTCAGACACTGCAAACAGTGAAAATCCGGATGAGAAGGCTCATCATGAGCCATCTCATCAGGATTTTCACCGTTTGCCCAGTTATTTTTACTTTAATTCCAAACAACTGACATATTATAAAGGAAACAAGTCACTGCCCAATCTACCCGCTGTCCAAATTTACCCGACTTGACCCTAAGGCTAATGAATAGGTGCATTTCACGGGAAGCAAATCTGATAGTTTCAGTCTCTGTTTTCAATTGTGTCCACTCATAAAGGAAAGAATTTGCTCCTTTTGGAGCAAATTCTTTTTTTTTATGAGCAGACCCATTTTAGAAAGCTATGTCTTCCATGGAAGCGAAACGAAGTCATAAAAGTTGTTCCCCTTTGAAAACTTAAGGAGAAATATGGATGTAAGTAAAGAAATATGCTGAAGAAAAAAAGGGCATTAAGAGTTTATAAATTAATGCAATGTTAATAAGACAAGTCTCTGTTTTGTATGACATAACTTTTTTGTAAATGAAGTCTTTATGACACAGCTATTTTGTAAATTATCTGACAGTGCAAATATTTACAAGAATACTTACTGTCTTCATGTGAAAATGGAGCAAACAATGACAAGGGCCCAAGCACACCATTTATACGCTTTTCAACATCCGTCTGTAGAAGAAACATGAAAAAATTTCTGTTACTGTCATGAACATAAACATTTGGACAGACAGGTCCGAGAAAACATTGTAGGCCCAGATCAAACTACTCCAACAGGAGCAGTTTGATCAGGTCTACGACATTTGCCATTCACTAAGCATCATTTGGATGCATATATGTGTGTAAAGTCCACTTTCTAAGAATTTTTGAACAATAATTGTCAGACTTTTGTGTCCAAAATTTTAGGATCATTACAGTAATATACCCTATATATTGAGTTATGAGAGGTGATTTCCCTCCAAAACAACCCCAAAAATTAAGATCTGTCTCAGAAGAGGTAGCAACAAAAGAGAACTAAACCATGCAATTACTGTAGTTACAGAATTGCATATGACCAGTGAAGTGTGAAAGATACTTTATGGCATATGCTAACAGGGAATTCTCAGATCAGTCTGCAACTCTGTGCAGTCTGATCAATCTTCCTATTTTACACAATGATCTGTGAACTCTGTGAAATGTAAAAATTGTAAAGACTCTACTCTGTTTGCATTGATGCATACACTGGTTGGTGTATTTTAAGTATGCAAATGCTGTTTGTTTCCTTTTCATGTGGTGCCTATCACACTCATCTCATCCATTTCTGTAATAGTACATGTATATCTATATTTGAATTTGGAAAGGCCTAGTTGTCCAATCAGGCACACTTTATAAAACTTTAAAAAGTGCACCTTAGGAGCAGTCTAATCAAGGTGCAGTCTGATCTGGTTGAACTTAAATGTATGCACAGATATTTGTGTCATAACTATCCAGTGTGTTTGAGAAGTTTTTTTTTCAATTTTATTTTTCTTTTGTTCTGATATATATATTCTGTGGGGTCTAAATAGGGCATCCTCTGTAGAAACTCTACCATATTACCATAAAGTGCTTTTCAAAGTACTGGGACACCCAAAACCATTAATTTCCCATTTGTCCAAATGGAAAATTAATGGTTTTAGGTGTCCCAGTACTAAAGCACATTAGGATATATGTCACATTTTTTTTTTTTAAATCAAGACTTTCCAACCAAAAGCTTAGATTATTTGTTCTTCTTACATTATCAAAGGGAGGCCACTGCATGTTGTACATATCCCCCTGTCTATCTGCTCTGCCAGCCTTCCTGGTCTGTGTTCCCTGGAACCCATCCTGGGTCTTGTGGCCACGGAAACCAGCTGACTTGGTCCCTGCTGGCATGGTTACACCTGCATAGGAAAATAAAATGAATACTGTTAGGTGAAACTTATGCGCTCCCTCGTCATTTCCATATTTCTGTGTGCCTGTGAATCGTGGACCTTGACTGCAGAGTCGGAGAAAAGAACACAAGCCTTCAAGTTGAGATGCAATCGAAGGTTACTGAACGTTTTGTACAGGGACCATATTACCAATGAGGAGTTTGTAGAAAGATCCAAGCAGCCATTGGAGATTATGATGGAGATAATGATGAACTCCTGATCTTGGTCAAGAAACAGAAACTAAGGTGGTTTGGTCATGTCTCAATGTCTTCTGGTTTAGCAAAGACAATTCTACAGGGCACAGTGAAAGGAAAAAGGAGGAGAGGTAGACAAAAGAAGAAATGAGAGGACAATATTAAAGAGTGGAGAGGAATGGACTTTGCCAGCTCAACCAGGGCTGCTGAAAACAGGACAAGGAGGAAAGGGATTGTTTCGAAGTCATCTGTGCCATTCTGTGGTGCCCCAACGACCTTGTAAGGTTATGGGATAGAATAGAATTTTCTTTTAAAATTTTGGATACCAAATTCAGAAACATCATGGGAAAAAAGGTTATAAATTCTTTTTTTCCTACAAGAACTTAGTAGAACAGCAACTGAAACGTGTAGCCCTGATTAGACTGCCCTGGGTCTACACTGGGCACCAAGGGTGAAGGCATTTCTGTCACAATGTGATGGCCAAATGTTTTCAACAGTTTCCATAACTTGACAGATAAGACACTATCATGTAGATCCAGTATCTATTAAAACGACCAAAATAATCATCTTTAGTTACATTTCAGCTTTTCAGCAAAGGTGTATTTGTTGGAAAGGGTGATTGGGATGTGTGTAGCTCTCAACAAAATTAATTTATTTATCTGCAAAATAAATTTACGACTTACAGCACCAAAACAGCAGACAACAAAATTTACATCTTCAAATTAAAAAAAAAAAAAATGGTTTGTTCAAGCTACATCAAAGTCAGAATTCTCACACTCAGACTAGAAGGCAAAAAGTGTTGATCTAGATGAACCCACGTGGCACATGATGTTGAAATGACGTTGTACTGACGTCGATGCGACGTAATGACATCGCATCGACGTCAGTACGACGTCATTTAGACATTATGTGCCTGCTGGGAAATATCTGCCTCATCTGGATCAACTTTGTTTTCAAATTCAACTGCTTTTGTCTTTTTAGCGCTTCAAATAAATTTTGAGATGTTTATTTCAAATAGCAAGTTCATTTAAATCCCTGAGGCATTTCAAGGCATGGTTTTGATGGCCAACAGATGAAAAACTGGAGGTCACACTGAATATCAAAATGGTCAAATCTAAAACCATGAGTAGACCAAAAATAGAATATTTTACATTAAGTATACAGACAATTTCTCCAAAAATTTAGGGGCCCAGCCCAAAATATTGAGGCCAGGGACAAGAGGGCCTCTGTTAGTCTTTGTCCATGGGGAGGCTGTACAGAAGATGGATCTATCTATCTCTCAATACTGAGACGATCATTTTCTGATCATTACCTCAGGTGTAGTGGGTGGCTAAATTTAGAATTTAGCTCAAAGGGAAAACAAACTTTCGGGGTGGGCCATTAAAACTATTTACAAGAAGCAGATCAGAAGCATGCTAAAACACATGCCTTTGGACCGATAATCTAAATTTATAAGGGCCTTAAACTCCTCAGTGATTTTGGCAGACACCACCAAAGAGGGGAGACTATTCCACATAGGAATAGTCCTGGGGAAGAATGAATTTTTCAGACAGGGCATCACTATATGCAAGGTATCTAGTGTATTGTGAGTCATGGGATGCCCTAGTTCTTCTCGACTTTGGTGCTGGGGTTAAGTTCATATCTTTCTCAAGGGACACCCTACCAGAGTGAATCTTGTAAAAGAGGGTTAAGGAGGACTGCTCCCTGCGGGCCTCCAGTGATGGCCACTCAAACTTGTCCAGCATATCGTCCACACTACTTGTGTTCCGCCATCGCCTGCAGGTCCACCTGGCAGCTGTTCTCTGCACCCTCTTAACCTGCTGAATCTGAGTTTTATGATAGGGATGCCAAATAGGTGCTGCATACTCCAGTTGAGGGCGAACCAATGTTTTGTATGCAGCTTCCTTAGTTTGCCGAGGTGCCAGTGCCAAATTGCCCCAAAGAAAACCCACGGTCTTAGTTGCCTTACTTGATATTTCTGAAATATGTTGACCCCAATCCAAATTGTCAGTAAGTGTTATTCCAAGATATTTGACGAACTGAACCTGTTCCAATCTTTGCTGATGGAGAGAGTTATTAAAGTGTATTTGCTTGCTAGGGAGGTGCCCAATCACCCTCATAGAATGACATTTGGCAACATTAAATTTCGTTTGCCAATCGGCCTCCCATTGTGCAAGGTTGTTCAGGTCATCTTGCAAGATCTGGAAATCCATGGGGTAGAAACTACTCTTATACAAAACACAATCATCATCAAAAAGATGAACAGATGACCTGATGTTATCTGGAAGATCATTAATGAAAATAAGAAAAAGGACCAGTCCTAAGACCGATCCTTGAGGGACACCAGATAGAACCGGGACTGGATCTGAGGCTTGGCCATCTAAAACCACTTTTTGAGAGGGCTTAGAGAGCCATTCAGTGATCCACTTAGCAGTAGATCCTCTAGTCCCGTAAGAATCTAATTTGTACGATAGCCTCCTGTGTGGTACCTTGTCAAAGGCCTTTGCAAAATCCATAATAATCACAACAGTCTGCTTACATGTGGCCACGATTAAGGGCACCATCCAGGTTTCTTACCAAATCGTGTTAGAACTGAACAAGTTGGGTTTCTCAAGACCTCTGACTTTGGAAACCATGCTGACAGTCAGCAAGAATGCTTTTAAAGGCTAGGTGCCTGTTAATGTTATTTACTATTATATGCTCTAGGGTTTTGCAACAGATGCATGTACCGTAAGCGACACCAGTCGATAATTAGCAGCATATTTATCTCCTTTCTTAAAAACAGGAGCGGAATTTGCTTGTCGCAAATCATCTGGTACAGCACCCTGAGCAAGGGACTCATTGTAGATGGAGGCCAGGACAGGAGCAATTTCAGAACTACATTCCTTTAACACCCTAGCACTCAGGCCATCAGGCCCAGATGCCTAATGTATATTCAGGCTGTTCAACAATTTAGTGACCCCATTTGGGTCAACTGAAATCTCCCCCATGGGTGAGAATGGACTAATACCTTTGGAGGGAATTTCAGAGTCAGATTCACATGTGAAAGCTGACTGAAATTGTCTGTTACAAATGTTAGCCTTATCAAGAGTGTCGGTTTAGTCAGATAAGTTTTGTCTTTGATAGTCAGATAAGTTTTGTCTTTTGATTCCCTGACAGTACTTTCATATTAGCATCCCTTAGGACTACTGGTTACACAGTGGTAAGAGCTTTCCTTTCTGTTTGCTGGCCACCTTCATAACTTTGAGTTTTGGACAGTTTGAAATCTTACTGTGACACTTTTCTGGTACTTTGTAACATTAATTATATTAAAGTCACTGCAAAATAGTAAATGCTCCATTGACTATAAACTTCAATGCATCTACATCTACCAATTAAGTGCATGGCCAATATTGGCAGTCGCATTGTGAACAACCTTAAAACATTTGCACTGGAGGGTTCCTATCTACATGCGGTGGGTAATCTCGATAAATGGAGCCATTGGCTCTGCATCTTAAATCTTGTGGAGAACTTCCTCATTCACATGCAGCTCTGAAGTTGTACCTGGGAAAATTGTGACAGCAAGAGGTAGGTCTGGCATGTCTAGATTGATTGATTTGATGCTTAACGTCCACGGTAAACAACAACCACACTATTCCTGGACAGATCTTAGACCTCCTAAGTGGTTAACCAATACTAAGTGCACATACTTTCGCCAGTAACTGACAAATGCCCTTCTTGAATCAGCGGAAGGAGAAACGAAAGTATTTGGCAAGACCGGGTTTCGAACCCAGGACGTTTGACTTATGAGTCAGGTGCCCTACTGATTGCACTATGCGGCCCGGCTTGGCATGTCTAGATTTTTATCTGTTGTTACAGGAATTAAACGAAAAAAAATCAGAATAAGGAAGTTCTCCAAAATATTTAAGGTGCAGTGTGGTTATTCCCCTATATTGTGGTATACCCACTGTGTACAGCTAAATTCTGCTAAAAAGCTAGTCTGAATTCTGCAAATAAGTAATTTTTTTTGTCTCTGTCATCTGACCAAAGATTGGTTTGCTTTCGTTCTTAGCCTTTTTGCCGCAGTAACTCTCTGATGCACAGATTCTTTAGCTGGTGGATTTTGCCTTGACACAAATCCCACAGGAGCCCGGTTGCTTATATCCAACAACTACTTGTAATTAACAACCGGGCTTTTCTGTCTATAATATAAATATCCACAAGGAGTGACAGCAGCCATTTTATCCGCAAAGTTCTACAAACTGGTTCCCGCTTCACCGATGTAACGCCGTACAATCCGATAAACGTTCTACAAACGTTCAAGGGAAAAACAAAAATTTATTCTTGATACTATTTTGGAATTTAATTTCTAGCTCTACAGAACTGGTCAGGCCCCCCTCAAGGTTCTCTGACGTTCAAGTCAAATTTGAATTTTACAGGTTTACAAATACGTAATGGGATGGTTTTTGAATTGTTAGGGCGTTACATGGGTGAAGCGGGAATCAATTAGAGAACGTTGCGGATAAAATGGCTGCTGTCGCTCCTTGTGAATGCTTATATCCAGTGACAAAACCTATACTAGCTTAAGGAATAATTGTTGGATATAAGCAACCGGGCTCCTGTGACAAATCCGCCATGTTGTTTATCTTCACAACCAGCAGTGAAAATAATACGCTTATAACGCGATTTAACCTGAATATATGAATGATTTTGGATGAGAGCAAAATCTTAATCGTACCTACTTACAGCTTAAGTTACATTGTGGGACTTAAACTGAGGAAAAAAGACCAAATTCTGCACTTTTCTTAGACAGTTCTGTTGCTAAACAAGCGCCCAATTTCCGGTTTAGAAATCTTGTGACTGTTAGTACAAAAATCGTGCAGCTTTTTATCTGCATAGTTACCGTGTCAGTAAGTTGTTACACTTGTCTAATAGACACACAACCATCCCACGCTATCTTTATAATTCTATCTACCACCTCACCTACCTGTCTGTCTACTTTACACAGTCTTATTAGTCCAGCTCCAAGCCTAAATTATTTCAAAATGAAAATCTATTTCTATTTTTTTCTGGCCGAGTGCTGGGCTAACCGTCTTATCATCTTAAACCTAACCAATTATTTGCTCTAACTGATATCTAATCTAGATGTGAACAAATTAACCCTATCCATTATTTCCACCATCCATCCATCCACCCATCCATTTATCCATCCATCCATCCATCCATCCATCCATCCATCCATCCATCCATCCATCCATCCATCCATTTTTCCATCCATTCTTCCATCCATCCATCCTTCCGTCCATGCTTCCGGCCGTCCGTCTATCCATCCATCCGTCCGTCCATCCGTCCGTCTGTCCGTCCGTCCGTGCATCCATCCATCCATCCATCCATCCATCCATCCATCCATCCATCCATCCATCCATCCATTCATCTTTCCTTCCGTCTGTGCTTCTGGCCGTCCATCCATCCATCCATCCATCCATCCATCCATCCATCCATCCATCCATCCATCCACCCACCCATCCATTCTTCCGTCCGTCCGTCCGTCCGTCCGTCCGTCCATGACAAAGGTGTTAACTTATGGAGACATTGCAATGATGTATATTTGCATTAAATTTTGTCACTGAAATTTTCTAGTGCCTGGCAATGGAATTACTACAAATCAAGTATCAACTGCAACCAACGTCCTTCTAAAGGCGATGGCAATTTGTTACGGTCAACTGTCAGATGAAATATTCCGCCGAAAAACTGATTTCTTTTGATTCAGTTATAACGGTATTAAACCCGCTCAGTTAAAGTCGCGGTAACTAGATTTGTGACGTCAGATTTTCGCTGTATTCTGTAAACCTCGCGCTCACAAAGTGACCGCCGCGGAAGTCGTTAATGATGTAGCTGGCAGGTGCCGTTAAAGACAAATTTTGTGACTAGGACCAACTGAGCCGACGTCTATGAAGAAATGACTGATTGTCTGTCTTTTTATTATTTTGAGATAACGGTGCGTTTCTGAACCTGCTCCAACAATGACATGTTGCAGTGTTGGATTGACGCGTAGTAAATGCAGTGGATTAACACTGTTGACGACAACAATGACAACGCCGGAAAGTGACTCCTATGCCACTCCTTTGCTTAAGCTTATGATATCGCAGATGCTGGCAGAGAACTTTAACATACAGGTGAAAACCCTGATTGATAAGCCAACGCCTATGAAGTTCAAGATTATAACTCAGTTACGGAATGGATACTGCCACCTCAAGTGATATCGATAGAAGGTGGGAAGTAGCAAATTAAACCAGTGTGAGTGTACCGTAATGACTCTAAAATTTTGGACACGCTGCAGTTGGACAGATATTGTTCCAAATTCTTAGGAAGTGGATTTTAATGCATCCAAATGATGCTTCGTGAATGGCAAACGTTGCAAACCCTGATCATGGAGCAGTTTGATCTGGGTCTACAATATTTGCTTAGTCCTGCCTGTCCGAATATTTAGGGACATTATGGTAGTTCTGTGGAGACTGTGGATCACTATTTCCTCTACTGCCCACTGTATGAAAATGCACGAGGAATCATGCCTATATGACTCCGATGGGAGTTCGAAATCTCTGCATTGGACCCATATAAGACTCCAACGGGAGTTCGGAATCTTTGCACTGGACCCGGCAATCCTGCTTGGCTATGGCGTAGAATAGAAAGGCGAGCGTTTGAGAACTGAACTACTTGAAGTCCTGGGAAGCTTTATTGAAGCGACGGGTAAATTCACGCGCATGCCTGGCACGTGATGAGAAAGCGTGAAATATAAGAATTTATCATTGATATGATACAGAGGGTGGGTGCTTCAGTAGCTTTGTATTAGACATATGAAAGAGTGATGTCTGAAGGAGTTAAACCTTAAACGTATATCAGGTTTGTGTAAGCTCATCACGAACAACGAAGGGACAGACCAGCAGCCTGCAATCTTCACAGTCGGATCACCCTGGATAGGGTAAGATTATCTTCACACTGATTGTGGGGTGGTGTGGAGCTTGATGTTTAGTGATTGAAGAAGTCCAGGACACATGACCAACATGACTGCCATGCGCATATTATGGTATAAACCTTTAATTTTTTTTCTACAGAACCGATTCAGCGATGGCCTTGAAACTTGGTATGTAACATTGAGTACTCAAGTACTACATAGTTTGTTGAAATGATGACCTTGGGTTGACATTTTTATGGCATGATCAAATATGTGAGAATGCTAACCCATTAAATTTCATGGAAGAATTTGAAAAGTTTGGCCCTAAACTGGCATATACGGTTGTCCTAATAAAGACATGAAGATTCATGAGTACAAGAGGTCAAGGCCATTCTTTGAGCCTTGGCATAGGATTCTCATATTTTGACCATTTCAAACATCTCAAAAGTCACTGTGCCAGTTGCTCAGGTGAGCGATTCAGGGCCTCATAGCCCTCTT
This sequence comes from Ctena decussata, assembly GCA_963989385.1. Classification (NCBI taxonomy): domain Eukaryota; kingdom Metazoa; phylum Mollusca; class Bivalvia; order Lucinida; family Lucinidae; genus Ctena; species Ctena decussata. The sequence continues at coordinate 56,650,466 of OZ022505.1, forward strand.
GTTAGAAGCAGACAGCCTTGATGATGATAATATAAACAACGGCGAGACAGAACTATTTATTTATTTTGTTGTTTGAAATATTTACAGTTTGACAGTGTTTATTTTTCTTTTCAGACTTAGAACAATACTCTCATTGGAGGAGAGACGCCACTAACAAGGAAATTCAACATTAACAGCGAGACACAGCAATCGGAGCACGCTCGGCCAATTCCGTGATTCACGGAATTGGCCGAGCGGTGTTCCGATTGCGAGACACAGCTGATTTTTTTTATCTACTTAGGCATTAGCATTATTTGTTTTACTTTTCAGACTCAGATCTACACTTTCATAGAAGGAAAGACGCCAATAACAGAATTTTCCAGCAAGACACAGTTTATAGTTGTTTTTCTTTCAGACTCAGATCTACACTTTCATAGAAGGAAAGACGCCAATAACAGAATTTTCCAGCAAGACACAGCTTATAGTTGTTTTTCTTTCAGACTCAGATCTACACTTTCATAGGAGGAAAGACGCCAATAACGGAATTTTCCAGCAAGACACAGATTATTGTTGATTTTTTACTATTTGTGCATAAGCGTGATTTGATTTGCTTTCCCGACTCAGATCTACACTTTCGTAGGAGGAGAGAAGCCAACAACAAGGATTTTTACCAGCAAGACACAGCTTACAGCCCCAGATCCAGGAGGCGGGCTTTGGGGCTTTATCCCCGTCATCTTGGCCTTTGTGCCATGTACAACATGTAGGCCCCCAGATAATAAGGAACATCTGATGACAAGTTGAGATGATTTATCCATGTGGTTAGATTAAAATATATGTTGTGACATCGGCGAGGCGATTCTAATGAGATATCACAACATATATCAAGGCAAAAAAGACATTATTTAAAACTGTCATCAAGTAGATCCATAATTATGTCATATGTATTCAAGCCCCTCGCTCGCACCCCCCCCCCCACCCCGCCACACACACACACACATATCTCGGCACCTCCCACCAGTTATCCAGAGCCCAACCAGAACGTAGTGGTCTGGATCCGGGCCTGGCTTACAGGCTTTTAACTACTAATGCATTAGCATTGTTTGTTTTGCATTTCAGAGGGGGCGAGGAGAGATCCCAACGACAAGGAATTTTATTTAAGAAATAGATCAGCTCTAGCAGTGAATTGTTGAGTAATAATTCACTGTTTGTAGGTCAGTTGTAAAGTAGATCATATCACGAGCGCGGAGCGCGAGTGATATATCTACTTACAACTGACCGACAAACAGTGAATTATTAATCAACAATTCACTGCCAGAGCTGAACTATTTCGATTCTAACACTCAAAAACGCTGAAAAAGTATTCCTTGCCTTCCAATTCTCCCAACCTTCCTGCCAACGCGTTCATGCTCCCGCCAATATTCTTAACTGTATCTAAGATAGATGTACGTTTTTTATAGCGAATTTAGAAAGAAAAAGAGACGTTGCACCGTCTAACGTCTCAAAACGTCACAAAATTACGTCAGAACTGCCAGTGACGTCAGCAATTGGACTCACGCGCTCCGCAACAGTGAATTGTTGCAGAATAAAACACGGAAGTTTTCCATTGCTTCTATAGGCGCACTGTGTTAGAATGTACATTTGAGAAGATATATTTGAGTATATAGAATACATTGCCACATAATTTTCCTATTTACCCTTACCCTTTACTGATACAAAGGTGACTTAAGTGACGTTAGTCCTTAACTAGAACTAGAACTAGACAAAACTAATAGCGCCTCTATGTATGTATGGGGAGGATGTGGACGTGATATATTTAGACTTTTGTAAAGCATTTGACAAGGTCCCCCACAAAAAACTTCTCAAAAAACTGTATAATTATGGCATAGTAGGAAAAATATTCACCTGGGTAAAAGAATTTTTATCAAATAGGAAACAGCGGGTAATGATAAATGGCTCCAGATCTGAATGGCAAAATATAACCAGTGGAATTCCTCAGGGGAGTGTCCTGGGACCTATCTTGTTTCTGATTTTCATAAACGACCTCCCAGACGCAATCAATGTATGCATAAAACTGTTCGCTGATGATGGAAAAATTTACAGTAGTGTGAACACAGAAGAAAAACAGAAGATTCTCCAAGAAAATGTGACGAAAGCAGAAAATTGGGCCCATACTTGGGAAATGTTCTTTAACAAACAGAAATGCCACCATCTGCACATTGGAAAACGCAACGCAATTGGTACTTATACCATGAATGGAGAAAATGGACCAATAGATATTGAAAAGGTAGATCATGAAAAGGACCTAGGAGTTTTAGTAGACAGAAATCTAAAATTCAGAGAACATATTATATCAAAGGTTAATATTGCAAACCGTAATGTTGGAATCATCTTTAGGACCTTTACATATTTAGATACTGAAATGTTCTTAAATTTATATAAGGCACTGGTTCGCCCTCATTTGGAATATGCCTCACAAATATGGACACCAATATACAAGAAAGACAAAATCACAATTGAAAATGTACAGCGTAGGGCAACCCGATTAGTCAATAGTATAAGCCATCTAACTTATGAAAACAGATTAAAAGAATTAGGATTGCCAACTCTTGAATACAGGCGGGAAAGAGCAGACATGGTCCAAGTATATAAGATATTAAATGGAATAGATCAGATAGAAACGGGCAAATTATTCACATTGGCGAGTCATTCAGTTACAAGAGGTCACTCAATGAAGCTTTTCAAACCAAGAGCACGATTGAATACCAGACGTCAGAGTTTTAGTAACAGGATAGTGGATACCTGGAACTCATTACCAGAGACTGTAGTAAGGGCACCCTCTCTCAACTCATTTAAAAGTCGTCTGAATACACATTGGAGACAACACTCACGGAAATTTACCGCCGCATGCTACCGGACGTACTATGAAACCGGATATCGACAAACCTATCAAGATGCACCCACAGAAGCAGAAATTGCTTGAATTGGTGTCGAGGTTACAGTAAGTTACAGTAAGTTACAGTAAGTATGGGGGTGTGGTTAGAGTGGTGTGTATTTGTCGCAAATTAAGCAACGATTAATTTGGAATGGGGACCCATTAGACTGGAGCCTGCCAAGTCTCATTAGTGGTGTCAAAGATGTTGGATCGAGGCACAGGTATTATTTCCTGTCATCTAAGAAAGGAGGTAGTGGTGGCGAGAGGTTGGGGGGGGGGTGCGGGGAATCAGCAAAGTGACTGAGGTTACAGTGACTAGAATGTCACAAAATACTCCTGGGTTTTAAGGAAAGGGTGGGGGTATTGTAGTGCAAGCGTATAATACCACTATTGGCGCCTGTTTGTACAAACATGCTTTTATGGCTACGTAACTGGAGATTTATGTGCAAGTTAAGCGACGGCTTACTCGGTTAGTACTTGAACGGGTGACCCAGTAATCTGAAAACTGTCAAATTAAAACCGACTAAATGGCATTAAATTGGATAGTGTGGGATCTGTTGTAGCACTGGTCAAGTTACTTGTCAATTTCGGTAAATGTGGGTACCTTTCGTTTGACACGGTTAATGAGCCGCTAGCATTGACTTCCGATGTAAACAAAGGCTGAGGATATCGGCACGACCGTCGTGCCGATAAGAATCCTTATCGGCAAGACGGTCGTGCGGATAAGAATCCTTATCGGCAAGACGGTCGTGCGGATAAGAATCCTTATCCGCACGACGGCGATCAGATACTCCATTACAGATGTTATGGTCTTTCTTACAATGGTTTCATACAACACTGTGTCAGCAATTCATATGGAGGATATTAAATAACTTTAAAAATGGTATAAAAGCATCTTATGGCCATCTTTTAGCTGTTAAAACGTCTGAGAACCGGCTTCCAGCTTTACCGCTAATGGGGACAATCTTATTTTGGGCATATTCCAGTTCGATGTGCACAGGTTGTATCGTTTATACATATGTATGTAAAAACGTACTCAGTCAGAGTGACAGTATGAGTTAGCACTGAAAAATTGGTTTAATTACCAGTTTTAATTTATTTTTTTATTTGTTCTGCTTATGTACAAATCCAGAGAATTCAAAAAATTAATAAATAAACAACAACAACTAATCAGTGCAACCCAACAATTGTTATATCTGACAATATTTATCAGACAAGTAGAACACTGACTTTGACCAACAAGTTATTAAAAGAAAGTTAGGCATGAATTATCAGACTAACTGTCTTTAACTTGTCGGTTAAGGTCAAAGATTTATTTCAGTTGTTGGACAAGGGCAAAGATTTTTTGACTCATTTTATACCAGTTAGGTCGTCCCTAAAATACCTAACTTAAAATACCTAACCTAACATAACATAATACATAACACTAATTTACCTAACCTAACCTTATTATACCTAACCTAACACACTAATTTACCTAACAATAATAAATTAGGTAAATTAGTGTTTCACTAAAATACCTAACATCCTGATGCTGTATGACATTGTATGTAACGTCATTTGACAGCTGCTTTTTTAGGGATAGTGATTGTGGTCTGTTTTCCATAGCAAATGCCACTGAACTGGCATTTAAAGGGGATCCTGGAACAGTAAAGTATGCCAATGGAGATATTTTACGTTTCCATCTGATTGAATGCTTGGAAAACAGATCCATTAGCATCTTCCCAAGAGTAGGTATATTAGACCCAAGGACCCAGCATTGTCTAGTTATGAAGGTCCCTGTGTTTTGCACTTGTAGGATGCCGGAGGACAATGAGCTATATTTTAGTTGTCTTTCATGTAAAAAATGGTTTCATACAGCATGCCAGGGTCTGTCACATTTAACAAGGGCACAAGTCAAAAAGTCATGCTCACTTAAGAGTAGGAAAAATAAAAAGTAATTCATTGTGCTTACTTCTTTGTTGATAATTCTGATCTCATCCAACCTAACCTAACCTCCCCTAACTTGACCTAACATTATCTAACCAGTGCCCACCTAACTAAATCTTACCTCACCTAACCAATGCTGACCTGACCTAACCTTACCTAACTTGACCTAACTTTACCTAACCAATGCCCACCTAACCTAATCTAATCAATGCTAACCTTACCTAACTTTACCTAACCAATGCCCACCTAACCTAACCAATGCCAACCTAATCTAACCTAACATTACCTAACTTGACCTAACCAATGCCCACCTAACCTAACCTTACCTACTCTCTTGTTGAGGCACTCCAGCAAGTGGTTTTTCGAAGTATATACTTAAAGGATAAAGAAACAGCAAATTCCACTTACATGGTTCAGTTTACTACCATTTCTCATAGTCAAATCTGTCCAATAGAGTTTTTGAAATTCATTGGCATGCTCTCAAGCTTGGAAAGTAATCTCTTGCAATGTATTTTTTCAGTTTCATAATGGCCGCCTCAAGATAACCATTATTGCTGTAGGGGTGGCATGTTTCAAGCACATTCTTGAAAATTACCATTTCATATAAAATTAACATGAAATCAGTTCAGAAGAATTTATGCTTATATCTTATAGCAGTTATTTTCTAAGTAATATCTTTTTGGAAAACAAAAAAGATGCATAAGTGCAGCTGACACTGCAAGCAACCCTTTGCTGAAATGGTCACATTCCAAAACAGATCAGGTGATTAATGATGACATCATTTCTGTTGTGATGTCACAATGGGTGGTTTCCAGCTTTATTAAAATTAAAATGAACCTCATCAAAGGCTGGAAACCAGAAGGAATATTTTTTACTATTGGAAAACCCACCTCCAAACAAAAAATGATAAAAATAGACAAAAGAGGTCATGCAATATGCTGCAAGTCAGTATTTAGCTACGAGAAATGGTTTTGGGTATGTTAAACCTAAAATTTTGATATTTAAGCCTCTTTAAAGAAAAAAGTTCCACTAAAACCGACTTGCTGGAGTGCCTCAACAAGAGAGTAATCTAACCAATGCCCACCTAACCTAACCTAACCTTAAGCCCAACATAGCCTAATCAATGCCTACCTAATACCATAATAATGCAATATTCAGGTATGGTATTAAAAGTAGGTAACAATGACCTAACTTGACCTAACCTAATTTGACCTAACCTAACTTGACCTAACATAACATAACATAAAGTTAGGTTAGGTATTATGAGTTAGGTATTTTAGTGTTCAGCTACCAGTTAAGTCTGCTACAATAAATTTAATTTTGTTCGATAATACATTTACATTATGTAATGCTATTTATAAATAGGTTTCGACATTTTCCTAAAAGGATTTATTAGTCTAGATTTCTTTCAGTAATTTGTCAGTTAAAATCTAAGATTAGTTTCTATTGCTTATTCAAATCAATGGTTTATTTCAACACATTTTATATTGGTAACACATATTATAAATTGATAAATTTAAAATGATTGATATGAGCCGGAATTAAGCCGTAAACAAAATATTGACAAAAACTTTGCTAGGAAAAAAGTCTGACACAAGCAGGTTACAATCAAATATTTTTCTGATTCAGCTTGTCTGTCAAGGTCAAAGATTTGTTAGAAATAAGTTTATGTCAGTTAACTTGAATCCGGGTCGTAGGTTTGCAAGGTCGCGCACATTCTCACTGCGCTACAGCCGCTGATAGTTTGAGAGCGATAATCTGAATTACTTAATGTCAAATGTTCAATATACAGCTGTTGTCATACCCACATCGGACTGTGTTTTAACTGTAATAAACTTGTTGTTAACGTTAACCTGATCATCCGACCAGATAAAAAGTATTCAGCAACTGATGTTGAAATATAATTCGCATTTTCGCAATTATTCGCCGGCTCTATGTTCGACGGTCAAAAGGCTTCCATGATGAAATATAAGAAAATAATTGAAATTAACATTGTGTGTTGTGACTCAAATACTTAAGAACAATTTTTACAAACAGAAATGAAATAATATTATTATACCATAATAATAATAATTCTCAGAATGATTGCAACTTTGTCTATAGAAGATCTGACCGCCGTCGTGCGGATAAGGATTCTTATCGGCACGACTGTCTTGCGGATAAGAATTCTTATCGGCAAGACCGTCGTGCCGATAAGGATTCTTATCCGCAAGACGGTCGTGCCGATAGTCACTCCCGTAAACAAAACGAAGATATTAATTTCTTTATCGACTTTTTAAGCTCCCTGAAGTCCTGCGTTCAAATTTTGGATGTGATTTACCCATATAGTTTTGAGGCATGTTTGACGGACATGTATGCTAAATGAAAGACTCGCATCAGCTGCGGAATTATAGTGCATAAACGGGCACTATGTATGCAGTGGCTAGGTTTCGGCTGTATTCTTATTTCGATAACAGATGCTGTGGTATCACTTTGACACTTTTAGATTAGAGCAGCCTTAGGGCTTTTGTTAGAAGAAACTATGTAAGACACAAATGTAGGTACAGCAATGCAAGGAGCTTTAGTCAAGAGAATCAGTGATGAACCACAGAGTTCAGCTCCACAAAACATCATCTCACAGGTGCATCTCTTCACTGAAGACACTGCCATTTACCTTTCTTTCTTTCTTCCATTTACGCCACTCCCGAAGGGGACAAAGACGGTGTACTTTTGTACACTCCGGTGTTGCAGGATGAAAGCCTATGTATAGCCATGTAGCTATAGTAGGGATCTTTAACCTGCACAGGGGATGACTCCCCATGCACAGGGGGGCCTCCAGTTAATTTCCCGATTCAAAGAATGGCACACTTGTTAGCATCATCCCTGCAAATGATGCTAGAAAAACGTGTTCGGACATAGGAAGAATTTGCCTCGGGTGAGGATCGAACCCACGACCTCAGGCTTCAGAGTCAAGTGCACTAACCACTGAGCCACCGCGCTTCTCACTAACATTGGAGACAGAGCATGACAGTGACATTTTGCAGAAAGACTTGGAATGATGGGAATGAAAGTGGGATATGTAGTTATGTAGTGGGATATGTAGTTTATGTAGTGGGATATGTAGTTTAACCCCTCCAAGTGCCATGTAACTTGAGAGTCACTTTTTCCAAAACCACCTTCAAAACTTGAGTATACACTCCAGGTTCAGAAGGCAGTATTTAGTGCTTTGTACTTGAGGGTGGATACCTCTGACTCCCTAAGCTGGAACATACTTGTGGACAGGATTGCAACAAACGCCAATAGGTCTGTCAGATTGTTAAAAGAAACCTGAACCTTATTAAGTTGAAGGTGAAGAAACTAAGTCCTCAAAAGTCCAAGAAATGGCCTATCAGACCCTTTTCAACCCAGGCTGAAGTACGCTCCAGCAATATGGAACCCCCATACAAAAGGAAATACCCATAAAATTGAAATGATTTAGTGGATATCCTGCGCCCTGGACCATGAGTGATTATGCCAGAACTACCAGCATCACCTCATTGTTGCAGCATTTGGACTGGCAAACATAGATAAGACAGGAAATGTGACCCATCTCTGTCTCTTTTACGAAATTTAAAATGGCATTTGGCCATCCCCTTTCCTGAATATATGCAGTCCACCCATAGGATATCCAGATACTGGCATTCTATGACATTCCATCAAATTCAGGCATCAAATAACCCCAAAGGATGGGGCGCTTTTTGGAGCAGTCATAGTTATAGGATGAGACCATGAAGTTGAGGATGAAGACCTTTCAAGCTCGTTGGAAGATTGTCAGGAAGCCAACTCAGGCAAGACTGAGGTTTGATATTGAGAAGCTAAGGGACCTGAATGTGGCAGGCACATTCCATACAACCATAGGTAGGAAATTCACTTGACTCATTGGCCTGAGTGATGTTGATATGAACATAGATACCATGCTTTAATACCAACTAGCTAGATACCATAAATGCAGTAATTTTGGCGGGTTCAAATTTTCGTGATGTTGGATCCAAAATGTAAACATTAATTTTCGCGGTCGGCAATGTGTGCGAAAATGAAAATCGCCCATTTAAAAAAGTAAAAGCAATAGTTGGAAAGTAACAGAGAAATACTGAGTGAGTGAGTGAGTGAACTCGGGTTTAACGTCCCACCAACAACGAGGTCATATAGAGACGGGACCTCGGTTTAAAGTCTCATCCGAAAGACCGGAGAAGCGGGGGATCGATCTTGCGACCCCTGGATTGGTAGTCCGGAGTGTTACCCACTACACTACAGCCGCTCCTCAGAGAAATACTGTAGATTTACTTTAATAAAATGTGCATACCTCAAGACTTAGTGTATTCACCGCTTGAAAAATGCTTTTACATAAAACAGATATGGGCATCAGTAGCAATTATTCATTTGATTGATACGAATCAACAAGCGTGTAGAAAAATGTTGTGTTGTCAGTTTGGTGGCATTAGGTTTGATTGTTTTTATTAAATCCATCTCTTAATTATGATTGGCTTTAAATCAATGAACCATATGAAACCCAATGTGGAAAGCTAAAATAACCTAAGCAAATGGACACAAAAGCCGATCCATATACTGTCAGCAAATGGAAAATATTTGGAGATTTTTAATTTTTGTGGTTTCATGATGACTGCAGAATGGGAAGAATACAAAAATGACCATGTATGCTGTACTTGAGTATTGCAGAAAAAAAAGCTATTGGCCACCAGAAATGTTCATATGTCTATGATGAGAGGTGACATGAAGCAGAATGAGCAGAAGAATACATGTGATAGGAAAGGTAACAGAAGGATTCAAATTTGAAAAGGCCATGAAGAAAGCAAAGAAGGACCTATAGGAATTCAGTGTGAGGAGTTTATGGGCAATCATATGAAAGTCGCCGTAGTCAAGTGGTTAGAGTGGCTCGGTTATTGTGCAGAAAGTCACCGGAAGGTCGTGGATTCACGGCCCACCATTGCCATTTGACGACTGGAAAGCTCTGTCTGTCAACCCAGCAGTAAATGGGTACCTTTTTTGAATAAGGGAAGGATAAGGCAGCGAAAGGAGAGGGGTGGGCTCTGCCTTTCATCAGCTGTGCCAAAGATACAGTGGATCTCTAATCTCCACTGCCCCTACAGCTATGGGAAACCTTTACCTTTTTTATATGAAAGTGCTGTAGCAATGCCAGTCTAATTCTTGCCATTTGGCACCTTTTTGACAAGACCACAAGTGTAGCCCAGATAAATGGCAGTACAAAAAATGGTTAAATAACAGCTGGAGTAAGGCATGGATGTCTGCTGTCACCCAAACTCTTTAGAGTTTTTTCTAGAGGATCATGTCTGAAGAAATAGATTAGCTGAGGATGCAGAACTATTACTGAAATTCGGTTTGCTGATATTGATGCCCTTGCTGAGAAGGAGCAGGAATAAGAAGCCCATGTGTCTTAATATAGCCCAGACAATGCATAAAATGGAGATAGGTGCTGGGAAGACCAAACTGATGACAAAGTGACAAACAGTGCAAGTGGCATCCAACGGGAGATCAAGGTTAAAGGCCACCACAATAAAGCAAAGCACCTGTCTAAGATGGCCAAAACTCAGATCCCAAAATACCATCGTCAGGGTAAATTCACCTGTATTAAGCAAACACCTGCCTTAAGTATTTTTGGTCCTTCCCATGTGTGCTTGCTTAAGACAGGCGTGACTGTGCCATTGAAAAAATTGTTTGATAGACATATAATTTCTGCACAAGAAAACCTAAATGTATATGTTTTTTTTGTAGAAGTCCATAAGCTCTGAGGTAGAAGATGTAGAAAGAAACTATCTGAAAGTGGTTTGAAAACATACATGTTCATAAGCTGTGTAATGAAACATAGTAAACTTTTTTCTTGATTCTCTGTGTCCCAGAAACTTGATAGATTTATTCAGATTATTTACACTTTACACTTGGGACATTTTAGCACCAACTCTTACTCCAGGGCACATCATGTGTGCTATACCGATAATTACAGTTAAAGTAATACAGTGAACGAAGACCTTTTATTACCTTTAGTAAAATGATCAGTGCGTATGCAAAACTAGTCATTTTAATCATATTGAAAGGTAAATGTAAGTTTAAGTGAAGTATTTATAGCTCACCTGAGCTTTTGGGATACCCTGATGTCCGTCGTCCGTCATACGCGTGGACGTCCGTCAGTCAACTTTTGCTTGTGTACACTCTAGCGGGCACAGTTTTGATCCAATCTTCACGAAACTTTGTCAGAACGTTTATCGTCATAATATCTAGGCCAAGTTTGAAACTGGGTCATGTCGGATCAGAAACCAGGTCACCGGGTCAAATCTTAGAACAACCTTGTGTAAGCTCTAGAGGCACAGTTTTGATCCAATCTTTTTGAAAGTTTGTCAGAGTGTTTATCGTCACAATAGCTAGGCCAAGATAGAAACTGGGTCATGTCGGATCAAAAACTTGGACACTAGGTCAAATATTAGAAAGACCTTGTGTACGCTCTAGAGGGCACAGTTTTGAGCCAATCATCATGAAACTTTGTCAGAATGTTTATCTCCATAAAATAAAACCTAGGTCAAGTAAAAAACTGGGTCACGTCGGGTCAAAAAAAAGGTCACAGGGTCAAATCCTTGAAGAAAACCTTGTGTACACTTTGGAGGGCACAGTTTTGATCCAATCTTCACGAAACTTTGTCAGAATGTTTATCTTCATTAAATCTAGGCTAAGATTGAAAATGGGTATTGTTTCATCAAAAACTAGGTCACTAGGTCAAATCTTAGAAAAACTTTGTGTACACTCTCTAGAGCACAGTTTTTATTCCGTCTTCATGAAACTTTTGCAGAATGTTTATTTTCATAATATCTGAAACTGGGTCATGTCGGATCAAAAACTAGGTCACAGGCTCAAATCTTAGAAAAATACATTTTGTACACTCTAGAGGGCACAGTTTTGATCCAATCTTAATGAAACTTTGTCAGAATGTTTATCTCAATTTAATCTAGGTGAAATTCGAAACTGAATCATGTCGGGTCAAAAATAAGGTCACAGGCTCAGATCTTAGAAAAACCATATATACACTCTAGAGGGCACAGTTTTGATCCAGTCTTCATGAAACTTTGTCAGAATGTTTATCTCCATAAATCTAGGCCAAGATTGAAACTGAATCATGTCGGGTCAAAAACTAGGTCACAGGGTCAAATCTTTGAAAAACCTTGTGTACACTCTAGAGGGCACAGTTTTGATCCAATCTTCATGAAACTTTGTCAGAATGTTTATCTCTATGAAATCTATGCCAAGTTTGAAACTGGGTCGTTGGGCCGAAAATAAGGTTACTAGGCCATATCTGAGAAAAACCTTCCGTACATTCCATAGAACACAGTTTTGATTCAATCTTCATGAAACTTTGTCAGAATGTTTATCTCACTGAAATTCAGGCAAAGACTGAAATTGGGTCATATTGGGTAAAAAAACTAGGTCACTTGGTAAAGTCTTAGAAAGCCCTTGTTTACGCAATGAAGGCTTTATTTTCCATTGAATCTTCATGAAACTTTGTCAGAATGTTTGTTTGAATAATATCCAGCTTTGAATATGGATTATATTGGTTTAAAAACTAGGTCACTAGGTCGATTGGCCAACTGCGATGAAAATTGGTATATGTTATTGGGGACTCAGTCCCATCTTAGTTTCTTCATATTATGAGTGAGTGAGTTAACTCAGGTTTAACGTCCAACCAACAACTAGGTCATACGGAGACAGGACCGCAGTTTATAGCCATATCCAAAAGACCGCAGATGTAGGTGATCCATCTTGCGACCCCTGGATTGGTAATCCAGCATGTTATCCACTACACTACCACTGCTCCTTTCAAATTATGACACTGGGTTGACCATGACCTATTTCATGCGAAGGTCAGTAAGATAACTCTAATATTCTTGGTGCACATGATACTCAGGTGAGCGATTCAGGGCCACCATGACCCTCTTGTTTCTTTACTTTTGGAACAAACCTGACCGTATTTTGGGCTATCATTTTGAAAGTTTTAAAGCTATGACAGTTAAACTTTGCATCACTGATAAGGCTATTGCATTACATATTCTGTCAGTAAACAAAGTGTACATGCAGCTTTTAACGGCAACTCAGGGAGAAGATACTTTTTGTATAGACATAGTATTATTTAGTGGTTAACACGGGCACATTTGAATAATAGTAATAAATTGCTCCTGCCTCTTTCTCAAAAATAAATGTTATAATGTCCTGCCTACCTCTGTGTTTCCCTATCAGTTTTACTGAGGTAAACAACATGAATTCCTGTTTGCTTCTTTAGAGGACATAGCTCTTCCTAATGAGGTGAGCAAAGTCTTTCCTTTGAGAGCTGACCCCTATTGAGAAGGGAGCGGCAAAAAAAGTCAAGTTACTTAATTGGAAAGGACATGTGTATCCATTCTCTTTAATACTGTTTATTAGAAGTATTTGGCAGTGGCTGATTCACTTCTCTTTAGGCTCCTGATAATGTCCTCCTTTCGTAAAATGCAACATGCACGGGGATTTAAAAGGATTAATAAAGTATGATATGAGGTTAGGTAATATTTTTTACCGAAATGCTTTTCTCACTGTTTCAGACTGGAAAAACAAACAAACATGAATCCTATTGGCTTAATGAGAACACCATTCAAGTTCAAGAATGGCACTCCACGTCAGCCCACTGTCTGTGCTCATGCTAGAGGCTCTCTCTCGATTGACAAGTCTGTATTTAATAACCCAGAACATTCTTTAGAGGGCTTGGAAGACTTTTCGCATGTCTGGTATGTATGGTAGTGATACATAGAGGATATTTACTTTTTCTAGGTGAATACCAAATATATTTCATCGAATGGGATGGAAATATCAGCAATTTCACGAGTGCAGAGCACGAGTGAAATTGCTGATATTTTCAACACATGAGATGAACTATTTTTGGTATTTACCGAAAAAAAGAGAGTAAATTTTCTTTTTCTTTTTTCTGCTTAGGTGAACAACGCAAAACAGACAGCTTCAAACTAACATTTTTCCTAGTCATTTCTCGTTAATTTTGCTTGGCTCATCGCGTTGAGTGGGTATTATATTGGGTGTAAACATAGTTTGCACCTAGAACGTGCGAAAGTCCACAACATTAGGGCAGACAAGATTTACTAGAATCTAAATATGGACGGACGAACGGCGCCCCGTTTCTGCGGCTATGGATACGTTCCGCTGAGGTGCGGGGGTAACGTCGTTACGAGAATTGAAATACTACCGCAAAAATGCTATATTTCAGACCTTTTCGGAAAGATATTGAACCCAAAATTGTGAAAAAGCACAAGGTTTGCTACAGTGAAAAAATATAAACCGTATCAGTCACTAGTGAAATGATACGATATTTTTTCTCTGTAGACAATATCACTTCTATTCCTCAGAGGTATGTATTGATTTCACTGCTGAGTATAAAATAAATTACGCATATTCCAGATATGGAGGGATTTTGACTACATTTCAGAGATAGTTTTTGTTTGTTCTCCTTACAAATACATGTACGTATATATATTTAGTCTCCATGTTAATTGCTTTCTGTTAAATGGATGGATGCTGTACAGTTTTGTGTCCCTTTCTATTGTATATCAGTCATGACAATGGAATGGTGGTAATGAAAGGCTTTATGCAATGGAACCCATTTACGAATTGATGATGCACCCAGCAACGACTAACTTTATGATAAGCAATTTTATAACACAACATATACATATTTTTCATACATAAATACTTACTAGTCATAGAGTAAGACAACCCTGATCAGTGATCACACTGCACAGATATGCAGGCTCATAATTATCTTCATTGTTTCCATATGTCGTTGGGTACCTTTTCCGTTGAAGTTTGTCATTATCCATTATCAGAAATAAGAAGATGATCTGCTTTGTAATCTAATGAATTATTACAAAACTGTGAGTTATCGTTTTTCTTTGCATTTAGTAATAATTACCAAAATTAATCTAAATATTGGGTTACTTCAACTATCAACTTTTTTGTTTACTGAAAATGAACAAGGTGATTTACCAAGATGCTGTCAGTTCTTGTCAGGAACGGTCTGATCTTTTCTCTGACAAGCTATTAAGGTGAACTTGTACACTAACAGAGAAAGCAATTCTGCCATTTTCATTTCCGTCTCCCTCCTCAACAGGGCGGACTCTTGAAGAAAAGAATTTTCTCCAATAAAAGCGAGTTCAATCTTTTTATAGTGTACTCCATTTCTAAGGGCTGATAGTCCAAGAAAACTAACAGGAAGTCACAAAAATTGTTTGCCTTTGTGAAAATGACTGATATACAAGTGTAACCCTATGCTATGATGAAGTACTTCTGTCGTTGTGCATTGTCGTCATTAAGATTTTGCTTTTAAAATGAATGACATTATAAACGGGTTGATTCAACTCGATTGTAATATTAGTTTATTTTGATATTTCCTTTTACTACAGGATACTGTTTATTTTTCACAAGAACAACAATGCATACACCAAAGCTAAAGTGAAACCACCAAGACTGAATGGCAAGAAAGTGGGACTGTTCTCCAC
Organism: Ctena decussata; assembly: GCA_963989385.1. Lineage (NCBI taxonomy): Eukaryota > Metazoa > Mollusca > Bivalvia > Lucinida > Lucinidae > Ctena > Ctena decussata. The sequence goes on from OZ022505.1 coordinate 56,665,880, forward strand.
CAGATCTCCCTACAGGCCAAACAACATTGGACTTTCCCTCGCTAAACTAGAATCTGTCAGTGGTAGGTAATAAATAAAAAGTCTCCCCTGTCTGGACTTCATAATTGGCTGTTTCCTGTGATGGGCCCTTATATGCATGCAAATGTGTGAACCTCAATCCATTTTTTCTGCGATTGGTACTGATTGATTTGAATAAAGAAAAAAAAAGTCAGTTCTGACAACCTCAGAATATAAACTGATGCAACAAACTGCGAATGGTTGCAATGGATGACTTGCAATTTTACGTCCTTTACAACAGTATTTCAGTCATATCAGGACGATGGGAGAGTGAAAATGAAAGGCTTTGTGCAATGGAACCCCGTTTACGATTGCAAAGATTCTCGCATAAACTGGCTTACTGCGAATGGTAGAACAAGCCTGAGATAAACTGGCTTACTGTGAATGGTAGAACAAGCCTGAGATAAACTGGCTTACTGTGAATGGTAGAACAAGCCTGAGATAAACTGGCTTACTGTGAATGGTAGAACAAGCCTGAGATAAACTGGCTTACTGTGAATGGTAGAACAAGCCTGAGATAAACTGGCTTACTGTGAATGGTAGAACAAGCCTGAGCACATCGGTGGTCAGGCTGTTTGCCAGGATGGGGATTTGGCATTTTAGATTTGAAACAGCATTAAATTACACGCCCTGTCCAGACAGGATACCTGCACAGGCTGGTCTATGCATGCAGGTTTCTCATGTTATAAGACACACATTGTTATACTGTGTAACAAGTTCTAGAGCTGGTGCTTTTTATCTTGTTGAGTGGATGGATCGAATAAGTTGCTCGAGTGTGATCCAGCGGTCTGAGGACATCCACAAGACATGATAATGGGCAACAGATCAAGTTACTGTAGTAATGATATGTTTTTATGCCTTGAACATTTAATTCTAATCCTAAGAAAAATGAATTGATTATCAGCCTTTGGTGTCCTGTCATGTTGGTGTTATGTTAGACTCACTGGAAGCATGTTTTACGGCGCAATCTGATGACGTCAAACGAAACTAGCCTTGTTTCAGAGAATGCTGATCAGGGTTTGGAAAAAGCAGACTCTCTTTTTGACCTGACTCTCTAGATCAGACCACAGTATGTAATTCACCTTTTTGAAACCACGCCTACTTTAAACAGGTATACATCCCTCCATTCACTGTAAGGTAAAATCACGGAATTATTGTGGGGCATTGACCACGTGCGATTTTGTTTGTGGGACTATGCCACTTGTTAAGTTGTTATATCATTCGCCTGTTAAACACTTACAGGTGACTTTTGAGTGACATTCGGGAAGGTGAATTGTTTGAAAGCGGTATCAGTATTTGGCACGTCACTCAGGTTTTGTCGAATATGCATGGTTACGCAGCTGTGTTATCAGACTTACCAGGAAGTAAATTGGCAAGCAGTGACCCTTGACCAGATTGCCTGAGTCGAATATGCTGATTGCAATAATTTTGTGAATATCATTTGCAATCTCAATAACTAATTAGGCTTAAATATTTTACATTAAGATGTCTAGATGGACTCTCAATGAAAGCAACTCCATCATTTACTTTTTTTGCTTCCTGGGAAGGGGTCTTGTAAGAGCAGACCCTTTCCTGTAAAGGTACAGTCCTTTTGGGAAGGGCTATGTCTTCCATTGAAACTTGCAAAAAGTTTTTACAAAATTTGTTTCCCTTTGCAAATGGCATACAAATCTGGAGGTGTACATGTACCCATACAAAATACGTGACTATGACTATAACCTGAAATTTTTTATCTGGCGATGTTCCAGACACTTGTTGGCAGACACTGAGACAGGTAGACAATGCATATCCTGATCAGACTATTTAATTGCTGTCTGGACAAGATCTATGTTCTTTGTTTGGGTACTCCTGTCTGATTATGTAGGGTCATGACCGTCATGGTATACTATAATATGTTTTTTCAGGGGCAACTATATATGTGTCTGGAATAGATGTCTTAGATGGTACTCCAGTATTAGATATCAAGCCATACATTCCTCAGTACGATTGTCCTTCACTTTGGGTAACAGGTGAGTCAGCTGACCCTGAACTAGATGCAGATCCAGATAACGAAAATGAAGCCAGTGGTGATAAGGAAGGAAATGATGATGATGAAACTATTTCCAAAACACTTACAGACGTTCACGAATGTATAGAACCTAAAACAATTAAGGCAGGAGAAATGGACGACTGTTTGCATAATAAAACGTTATTGGGTGAAAGTAATTATGAAAATGATTCTGACAAGGATATATATGAATTCTCTCAAAGCAAACTTAAAAGTGATAATATGATAGGAAAAAATGAAACGATTGAAGGTATGATTGCGTCTGTGAATAGAAAGAAAGAACCTGTTGTTGGAAATGAGCCTTCCCGTGATCTAAATAGGGTGGGAGTTTGTCATGAGTCTTTTTTATCTAGTAATGATCAAAGGAGAAGATGCGACGTAAAGAACAGAGGTCATGAAGAAGAGCAAGATTCCATTGAAGACGTAGATGAAAATTTAATTCAGAAAGTTCAATCGCCTTCTGAAAAACATGAAGCTCATAAAGATAGTTCGTTATTTTGTGATAAACAAGAAACAAAACCTCCAGAGGATACATCTTTTAATTCTAACATGCTTGTAGCCCAAAGCGGTGTTTTTAGCCATTGCAAGTCTTCGACAGAGTACATGTTGAATACTGATTCAGGTATTCTCTCACAAACAGCGAATTGGATATCTAATTCTAATGTTCAAAAGTTGTGTGTACGTTTCACTCCTTCGGCTGATCAGCAGTTGACCATGTTTAGTGAAACCAGTGAGGATAGCTTATACAGACTTCAGCACTTGAAGAGCTCACAAGCAAGGGAGGCAATTACCAGTATTTTACATGAAGATCCTAGGTCTACCTATAGAAGAAAAAACTGTGTTGATAGTTTATATTACTTTACTGTCGACTGTTTACATGTAACCTGTTGGTTTGATGAAAGCATAGTTGAAGTTGTTAGAATAAAACCAGCAGCTCTTGTTGAAAACTGCAAATCAGAATACGAATAGGAGCAAATCTTTTGTGAATGCCTGTTTTTTATCATTATTATTTTTATTATGCCCCCGTGACGATAGTCAGGGGGCATTAAGATTTTCTCCTGTCCGTTTGCCCATCTGACTGTCCGTCCGTTCGTCACACGCTATGGTATAGAGTTTGTGTAATCAACTCCTCCCACAGTTTACAATGGATCTTTTTCAAACTTTGCATACATGTTGTGGACATGTGCATGTGGATTTTTGATGGAGCTAGAAACAATTTGGACAGAATTACGGCCATTTGAACTTAGTCATTTTAGGCAAATTTTTGCATCATAGGGTATGGAGTTTGTGTAATCAACTCCGCCCACAGTTTTCAGTGGATGCTTTTCAAGCCTTGCATTCATGCTGTGGACATATAGAAAATGTGCATGTGGGCATTGTTGGAGCTAGAAATAATTTTGAAAGAATTACGGCATTTTGAACTTAGTTATTTCAGGCAAACTTTTGCATTGTAGGGTATGGAATTTGTGTAATCAACTGCTCCCACAATTTTCAGCGGCTGTTTTTCAGACATTGTATACCTGTTGTGGACATAATGAAGATGTGCATGTTGGTTTTTGATAAAAGAAATAATAATTTTGACATAATTATGGCCTTTTAAACATAGTCATTTGGGGCTACATTTTTGCAATGCTTGATTTTTGCAGTATAAAGTATGAAGTTTGTGAGATGTTTTCAGTGGATTCTTTGTAGATACCTGGTAGTGGTTGTGCTTAAAAGGTGCTTTAGGGATGTACAGATCCTGTGACAGGCACTGCACTGGGCATCATTAGTGTCTTACAGACACAACTTTCTAGTTATTATTTGAACAGATGACCACGTCTATAGTCTGATCTTTCAGCAGTTCCAGTTCAACAATTTTTTAAAAACAGATGGATAATTCAATCCTACAATGATCTTGCAAGAATAAGTTTTTGCACTTCATATCAAAGGACGATCAAAATAAATTGTAGATCACTATGACTGCCAAGAAAATAATGCCTAATTGCCTAAAAATTTAAATAACCACAGTGTCCCAGATAATAATGAGTAACGGGGATAGTTTAGAGACATTTTCCATAAAACATATCTTGTGATCCCTCATAAGAACCGATTGACGAGACAGTTCTTATGAGCTGCAACTTGTTTCTGTTGAGAAATAGAGAAAAAAAAAAAAGAAAGTAAAAATTGTCCTCCACCACATTGTGAAATTCAACCTAGCTTTATCAGATTAGCTGTTTGCATATTATTTTACCATGTAGTTACTAACAACACATAACACATTGTATATGACAGTTTTATTATGGTAGTTGCTTGACTCTCTCACTTTGCTACTTTTGCTTCGATTTTCACCACTCGATTAATACTCACTATCATGTAAAGTATTCAATATAAAAAGGTAAAAAAGTTGTACATGTCTGTACATTTAATTATACCCCCGGTATACGAAGTATATAGGGGGTATATAGTTTTTGGTCTTTCCGTTAATATGTTTGTGTGTATGTTAACATTTTTTCTGTCACAGATTTCTCAGGAACCACTAAAGCTAGGACTTTGAAATTTGGTACAAACGTTGGGTATGACTAGTTGTACCCTGTAAGAGAGAATCAGCCTCCTGCTGCTTATCATTCCCTTTATTTATCCTTTTTTTCTTTCTCTCCAAGTAATTTTCTGTCAAAGATATCTCAAAAATTTCTACAGTAAGGGTATTTGATATTTGGTAGAAACGTTGGGTATGACTAGTTGTACCGTGTAAGAGAGAATCAGCCTTCTCCTGCTTATCAGTCCCTTTGTTTATCCATTTTTTCTTTCTCTCCAATATTTTTTTTGTCACAGATTTCTCAGGAACCGCTATAGCTAGGACTTTGAAATTTGGTATAAACGTTTGGTATGACTAGTTGTACTGTGTAAGAGAATATTAGCCTTCTCCTGCTTACCAATCTCTTTGTTTATCCATTTTTTCTTTCTCTCCAATGAAAGTTTTGTCACAGATTTCTTGGGAACCTCTACTGCCAGGGCTTTGAAATTTGGTACAAATGTTGGGTATGACTAGTTGTACTGTGTAAGAGAACATCGGCCTTCTCCTGCTTATCATTCCCTTTGTTTGTTGATTTTTTTCTTTCTCTCCAATTAAATTTTGTCACTGACTTCTCAGGAACCACTACAGCTAGGACTTTGAAATTTGGTAGAAAGGTTGGGTATGACTAGTTGTACACGTAAGAGAGAATCAGCCTTCTCCTTCTTATCAGTCCCTTTGTTTGTCCATTTTTTCTTTCTCTCCAATTAAAGTTTTGTCACAGACTTCTCAGGAACCACTACAGCTAGGACTTTGAAATTTGGTACAAACCTTGGGTATGACTAGTTGTATGGTGTAAGAGAGAATCAGCCTCCTCCTGCTTATCAGTCCCTTTGTTTGTCCATTTTTTCTTTCTCTCCAATTAAATTTTTGTCACAGATTTCTCTGGCACTACTACAGCTAGGAATTTGAAATTCGGTACAAATGTTGGATGTGAATAGCTGTATCATGTAAGAGAGAATCAGCCTCTTCCTGCTTATCATTCTCTTTGTTTGTCCATTTTTTCTTTCTCTCCAATAAAATTTCTGTCAAAGATTTCATAGGAACCTCTTTAGCTTGGATTTTGAAATTTGGTTTAAACGTTGTGTATGACAAGTTGTACTGTGTAAGAGAGAATCAGCCTCCTCCTGCTTTTCATTCCCTTTGTCCTTTTTTCTTTCTCTCTAATTTTTTGTCACAGATTTCTCTGTTCTCATGAATCCACAGTCTTCAAATTTTGTATACATCATGAGAATGGCCATACATATTGGTGGAAAGAAAATCAAGATGCTAAGATTTCTTTTGGCCTTCTTTTTCTTTTTTCTTTTTCCCATCTCTCACTCCAATGCAATAAATGGGAAAATTTGTCAAAAATTTCTTAGATTGCTATGTTATTAGGTTTACATCTAGCTTTAAACTGATTAGTTGACATCATTTGGATGCTGCTGCTGACTTTAGGTCAAGGTTGCAGACATAGAAGTTTATGTAAAATTAAAATCTTAAAAAGTTCCTTCAAGAGCAGAGAATACATACAGAAGTAGGAACATGGGCCAGACTACGTAGTTTCGACTAATAAAGCCTCGTCAGTGACCCTAACAATATCTGGTGACGAAACCAGAAAAAAGCATACTGTAATTTCTAATTTTAATTTGACAGTCGATTCAAAGACTGATTAATTTCAAATGGATCCAAATAATATAAAAGACGATGATCTAGAATGATAGTCTAAATCGGTCTAAAATTTTAGATTTCTCAGAATCTATCCTCTGATATCAAAGGATGTAAATAAAATATAATCTGCACTATGGATGATGTACGGGGAGACGTTTTACGGCCGCCACACGGCACAACACCAGCTGCAGTGAGGTAAAATTAAAATCTTAAAAAGTTCCTTCAAGAGCAGAGAATACATACAGAAGTAGGAACATGGGCCAGACTACGTAGTTTCGACTAATAAAGCCTCGTCAGTGACCCTAACAATATCTGGTGACGAAACCAGAAAAAAGCATACTGTAATTTCTAATTTTAATTTGACAGTCGATTCAAAGACTGATTAATTTCAAATGGATCCAAATAATATAAAAGACGATGATCTAGAATGATAGTCTAAATCGGTCTAAAATTTTAGATTTCTCAGAATCTATCCTCTGATCTCAAAGGATGTAAATAAAATATAATCTGCACTATGGATGATGTACGGGGAGACGTTTTACGGCCGCCACACGGCACAACACCAGCTGCAGTGACGTAAAATTAAAATCTTAAAAAGTTCCTTCAAGAGCAGAGAATACATACAGAAGTAGGAACATGGGCCAGACTACGTAGTTTCGACTAATAAAGCCTCGTCAGTGACCCTAACAATATCTGGTGACGAAACCAGAAAAAGCATACTGTAATTTCTAGTTTTAATTTGACAGTCGATTCAAAGACTGATTAATTTCAAATGGATCCAAATAATATAAAAGACGATGATCTAGAATGATAGTCTAAATCGGTCTAAAATTTTAGATTTCTCAGAATCTATCCTCTGATCTCAAAGGATGTAAATAAAATATAATCTGCACTATGGATGATGTACGGGGAGACGTTTTACGGCCGCCACACGGCACAACACCAGCTGCAGTGAGGTAAAATTAAAATCTTAAAAAGTTCCTTCAAGAGCAGAGAATACATACAGAAGTAGGAACATGGGCCAGACTACGTAGTTTCGACTAATAAAGCCTCGTCAGTGACCCTAACAATATCTGGTGACGAAACCAGAAAAAAGCATACTGTAATTTCTAATTTTAATTTGACAGTCGATTCAAAGACTGGTTAATTTCAAATGGATCCAAATAATATAAAAGACGATGATCTAGAATGATAGTCTAAATCGGTCTAAAATTTTAGATTTCTCAGAATCTATCCTCTAAACTTATGTTGAAATTTTAATAACATAATTTGCATTTATTTTAATGGAACCGTTAGGTATTTGTTTATAGGCCTTTCACTAGATTTGTAATAGATTGTCCATCTGTCTGTCTGTCTGTTAGTTAACATTTGCTTGTATGAAATGTGTTTTTATTTTGCAGTGGCATTGGCCGGGGGTATACGTGAGCCCCTGCTCACATGCTCTTGTTCAGTCAGAAAAAGAGCAAAATGACTACAGTATAAATATTTGCAAATATTGATGGTGATGATGACTTGGGGTTTTTACATCCTTTTCAAAAGTATTATTTTATTCATATCAAGACGATAGTATAGTGATTAAAAGGTAAAGGTTTCCCATTGCCTAAGAGCCGTAGGGGCAGTGGGGGTTAGAGATCCACTGTATCTCAGGCACAGCAACTGAAAGGTTGAGCCCATCCTCCTCCTTTCGCTGCCTTATCCTTCCATGATTCGAAAAAGGTACCCATTTACTGCTTTGTTGGCAAAGAGAGTTTTCCAGTCTTCTGATGGCGGATCAACTTGGTATGTAGCATCGACTTCTCGAATACTACCAAGATTGTTCAAATGATGAATTTGGGTTGACCTTGACCTTTTATGTAAAGTTTTGCAGATTTTGGCCTAAAAATTGTTATGTACCTTTGTCTTAATGAGTCCATGAAGGCTTGTGAGTACAAGAGGTCAAGGTAATTCTTTGACCTTGGACCCAGGACTCTCATATTTTGACAGTTTCAAACATCTCAAAAGCCACTAGGCCAATTGCTCCTGTGAGCGATTCAGAGCCTTATAGCCCTATTTTTTCTATTTTCGTTCTTGATATTAAAAACAAAAACATGTGAACGTGAAAGGCCTTATTTGAAAATTCTTTTCATTTATATTTGAGAATTAAAGAATGAATTGCCATTTGGAAATTTTGCGTCGCTGTATTAATTATATTAGTGACATCCTAATGTTAAATTTCTTTGCAGTCTTGTCGTCAGATTTTGACTGTACAAACCCTATTTCTCATTGCTGTCAGCATAGCAGCCAGGAAATTTAGGGGATAACTGTACTCAAAATTGTCATTTGGGGAGGTAAATTGTCGGTTATATGGCCGGAAATTTCGTTTTACGGCGACGTGCCAGCGGAGCCGTAAAACGCAATTTGCGACCATAAAACCGACGATCTACCTCCCCAAATGACAATTTTCAATACAGTTATCCCCATTCTAATGCACTTTTTTTCACCTTTAAAAGTGTGCTACTGTGCACCCAAAGCAAACGCTTTCAGTGACGTAAAACCATACGTCAGCCAATGAGAAGCGACGTTATGAAATGACGTCGGGTTTCAGACAATATATTGCAGGATATATTATCGCAAATTGTTGAAGTTATCCAATCAGACGTCGCGTTTCATATGTAAGTGCACTAGAATGCAAAGTTACTGTCCCTGAAAGTGTACCCCATTCTATTTAAGGTGTACATATATAGTCTGAAGCGTTTTTATGTCCCCCCACCGAAGGTGAGGGGGGACATATTGTTTTCAGTGCGGATCCCGTCGGCGTTGGCGTCTGCGTCGGCGTCGGCGTGACAGATTCTTGTATGCGCGATATCTCTTGAACCAATGGATGGAATTTCACCAAACTTGCATGGATGTATCAATGGGACAAGCTTATGAGCTGATTAGATTTTGGTGACCTTGACCTCATTTTCAAGGTCACAGGAGGACTTAGATGACAATTTCTTGTATGCGCGATATCTCATGAACCAATGGATGGAATTTCACCAATCTTGCATGGATACATCATTGGGACAAGTGTAAGAGCTGGTTAGATTTTGGTGACCTTGATCTCATTTTCAAGGTCACTGGAGGACTTAGATGACAATTTCTTGTACCCACTATATCTCCTGAACCAATGGATGGAATTTCGCCAAACTTTCGTGGATACATGATTTGGACAAGTTTAAGAGTTGAACAAAATTTTGGTGACCTTGACATCATTTTCAAGGTCACAGGAGGATTTAGATATGTGAAAATTTCACTAAAATTGATGTGTCTCTTTAGCCTTTGGCTTGATTTCCACTTTACTATCATAGATATACCTATGGGACAGTCTCAGGAGTGTACTGTGTTTTGATGACCTTTAACCCATTTTTAAGGTCAAAAGCTATCTTACAAATGCGTATTTTTCTCTCTTAAAAATGAGATATCTTAACCAGTGGATGGATATTCATCAGACTTGCATGAATGTATGGTTGTGACAGGTTTAAGACATGTTTAGTAGTTGGTGACCTTGACCCATTTTTGAAGGACATAGTCTTCTATGTAGGATATCTTTAGAACCAGCAGATGGATTTCGTCCAAACTTGCATAGATATTTCATTTGTACAGGCTATATTCATTAGAGGGGATGGGAAATGGGCTGGTGGGGGGACATCAGTTTTTCTCTGAAAAACATTTCTAGTAATACGTTTAAAAACACTTGGGCGTAGTTTAATTGCAGTTGGGATAAAAGTTTTGTTTTATGATTCTGCAGTAATTTGACCTCATAGTTTTCTTCATTTTACATCAGTAGCTAAATTAGGTGTTAGCATATATGATGGCTGTACCAGTTTTCGGGATGATAACGTTATCTCACAAAACTGTGTGATAAACAAAGATCGTAAGATGATAGTCTTTATGCACATATATGAGATCAAATACAAACAGATGCTCAGCTGAATCTGCACTCTGAAACTGCCCCCGTTTTCGGAGTACATTAAAATTTGCCAGGAAAATGCATCAGCTGCAGATCCTAATGACAACAACTGCCTTTGAGAGACCTGTAGTTCTTTTGGATATAGAAACGATTTTTGAATTATTAGAAAAATGCTCTTAATTGAATAAATCGCCGCGTCATTTTCATTGGTACTTTCCATAATCTTTGCAGTGTTCCCAATATGGCCTCTTCCACGGTCACCAACGACGACGTCATGGATGACGTCAATACTAACGTACTCTAACGCGTCAATAAGTGAATGCCGAAACATGCTGATCAGACCTGGGTAATGTAGTTATCTGTAATTAAATACAATTTTCAAAGTAATCGTATGTAATTGTAATCATGGTTTTGCTCAAACACATTCAATGTAATGATTACAATTGCTGAAAATATTTTAGCAGTAATTATAATTATGTCAATTACCAAATACTTTTAAATACATTAGGCTATTTAGAAAATTTGGTCACCTCTAGAAACTAACTGATGATTAATGACATTATTTTAATTTAGATGATTGAGAAACAGGTACTTTGTGTATAAATAAAAGATCAGATTGATTTTTGTTGGCAATAATAAAACACATTATAAAGATTTAGTCAATTTTGGAATTAACATCATTTTTATTCAGATGTTTGAGAAAAAGGTGCATAGTGTGTAAATAATAAATCAGATTGATGTTTTTTTACAAAATTAAAATAAATTTTAAAATACTGCAATATATGTTATGACATGGCATAAGGTACATTTATGTCTCAGACAAAATTAACATTGACGGCATTTCTATTTTCCCCTTCAATAGCTGGAGGCTTAAAATTGACAAACACAAGTAGTTCTGCTCATATGAAGACACGCTTAGCTGATTTCGCAGGTAATTTTGTCAATGCCAGAGCATAAAAAAATATGTTCTTATAGTGGCAAAATCAGCTAGGTTGTAGCCTCTGGCAGTTCTGCAGAAGAGCTTAATTTGGCACCAAGGTTAGGACCAAACATAATCCATTCTTAATAAAGAATAAGGAGCTGGAAAATTTGCAATCTTGTTATGGGTAAAAATCGGCATAAACCACACAGTCTATTTTGTTGTGCCTCATAGCTCAACTTCTCAAAGGTGTATTTGGAGATTGAATATAGCCAGCTCGTGAAAAAGTACTTATGATCCACTAAATAGCTACATGTACATGCATATGCATGTGTGCTGAATCATAATTATGACACAAAATGCATAGCTAGTTGATTGTCATTTTTTTATGAAACTACAGTATAGTTTAGGATTTTCTTGAAAGAAAGAAAAACAAAACAAAATGAAGTTATATACTAAAAAACTGCATAGACCCTACCTCCTGCTTATAGCTTTGAAAGTGAGTATAGCATATGGTTTTATATGAAAATTTCAAAGTATTCAGTAAGTATTTGATTACATTTCTAAAGTAATTGCAATTGCAATCATTACATTTCTACAGATCCTGTGATTGTAATGTTATTATAATCATTGATCAGTGAAAGTACCTGTAAAGTATTTGAATACTTTTTAAAGTATATTTGGTCCCAGGTCTGATGCTGATTCAAGTTACTGTTTGCAAAAACTAATCATCTTTCGACATTCCTGACAGACATCCCTGACAAGCTAAGCGTATAATCTATTAGAATACTCCCGAGTTCTGGAGCACCCCAAAACAGGTCCATCGACCATACCAGTTGCAGGGCAAACGAATTCCTGACAACTGCTCTGCTTAATAAAATAAATTGCTTCATTTAATTATGTTCATGTTGAACTTTATAGAAATTAAACCGGATATATTTCTTATTTATCATATTGTACTTAAGGTAGTTGTATACTGAATAGCTCTGTTTGTTTTTGATTAAATCATAACTGAGTTATTGTTCATGATGAAATCGGTCAACTGTGGAGTATATGCAGTTATCATATGCACTTACAATGTCTTCCGCAAAGATCCTAAGTTTTCAGACTCTTTTAGATTTTAATTTTACTTCACTGCAGCTGGTGTTGTGCCGTGTGGCGGCCGTAAAACGTCTCCACGTACATCATCTATAGTGCAAATTATATTTTATTTCTGTTCTTTGAGATCAGAGAATATATTCTGAGGAATCAGAAATTCGTTTAGACTCGTGTTCTAGGTCATCGCTTTTTCTTCTTTTGGGCCCTTTAGTTATTGATCAGTCTTTGAATGGACTGCCTTTATGAAATCAAGAAATTATAGTATGTTTTCTCTTGTTTTTGTCACCAGATCATGCCAGGGTCACTGATGAGGCTTGAATAGCCGAAACTTCGAAGTTTGGCCCAAGTTCCTTCTGTCGAATGTCTTCTCTGCTCTTGAAGGAACTCTTTTAGATTTTAATTGTACAGACAGTGAAAACTGAGAACCAGTCTGATCAATGTCTACGCAGTTGCCATTCCGTCTGCGCATTTTATTGGCATTACTGTATAGTAGAACCGGAATAACAGGAAAATGAATACTTGGACGAGGACCGGTGTGCTGGCAGCAGATGCAGAATGGGTGTTGTCTCTTTTGGGGATATTCTTTTATTTAAACATTTTCTTTGCTAGGAAACGAAATGGTGAAATTTTTTTTTTTCTTATTCTGTAACATACAATGTAAGTTGTACTGAAATAATATGCATAAGCATGCCCCATCGATAGAATATATTTTTCATGAATTTTTTAATGAAATTCAATTTACTTGCATTTTTTAAAAGAATGTTAAAATATACTTATTATCAAGATAAATGCATTTTTACCAGGTTGTTTCAAATATATTATAGATTATATGATTTGCAGAAATGAAAGTGCTTTCAAAGCCTTTCATGTGCTAGAGATATGGCTTTAAATGGAAAATGTGCTAAAAAGTAGATAGAAATACGAAATTTTGCTTTTTTAGGGAAACAAAATGGTGATTTTTTTCGTATCCAAAGGTTTTATAGCTCTTTTGGTCATTTAGCTTGTATAATGGTTTGAATGCCCCGCCAATATTTCCGTTCAGTATCCTTCAACCATAATACAGTGTAGAAACGAAACCAGATATATTTCTTATTATATAACTGTCCGTTTTTTTTTATCATTTTCTTTTAAATGTTTATACTAGTATTTACTGTTCATTATTGGCCAGCGGTCAGTTTTTAAAATGATGGTTACATATAAGTGCTTTGTCTATCTCGGCTATGGTGGCTTTTTTCCCTTTTCTACTTGATTAAATAAAAGTTTGTGAGAGTGAAAGACTAATCTGAGATTTCTTTTTGATTATATTTGAAAGTAGAAACGATTGCGGCTTACCAGGAGTGCTTAAGGGAATTTTTGCACTTTTGCATTCGATATGATATTTCATTGAATCCTAATATTTAATTTCTTAGCAATATTTTCATCAGACTTTCTACAAATCCTATCTATTTCCAATTTCTGTCTGCATATGCAACCAGCAATAGGTACCTTACGATTTTCTTTTCAGTGACGTTTTCACGGTGCAGTTTGCCACAGAGCAAGTTTGAAAATTGCACAGCGTACTTTGAAAGTATTTGATATTTTATGCAAAGAGCGAAAACACTTATCATATTGCTTCGATGTGCAGGTTGGTTGTTGTTTTTATCATTACTCGGTACCCTATGGCTTTTTAGCTGTTCCATGGCTTCAATTTGTCAACAGATGCGGAGTTTATTTACCACCCGGGAAGATAATACCTGATGCTAGAAAACATAACACAACAGATAAGAGAATTATAGAAAATAACATCACTCGTTTATACTGGCTTGAAGGATGACATATAATGGCAAGTTGAATATGTTTGCGTTTCTGTCCAGTGTTATTGTGTTTCTTGGTAAGTCTCTCATTGCGGTTCTTATACATTAGGGTTTGAGGCTTTTTATTGATTCAAAAACGATTGAATAAAACAACGAGATAGTTTTGATGCTTGTGATGAGCGAATTAAGAAATAATTTTCTTAACCTTTGAATTATTATATATTATATATATCGCTGATTACGCAATTGTCTCTCTTGGAGAGACGATTGCGTAATACTAAACTTCGACGTTTAAATGAGCATAGAAAGATATTTCGATTCTAACATTATACAGAATGAAATGCAAGGATATTGTGACATTTTTTTGAAGGAATATTTTTCGTTGTTGTTGTAGACAGATGTTAATATTTAAATACGAAGTCATCTAAGCTCGAAATGGTCACACTGCGACGTTAGCAATGTATCACATATTTTTTGACACGACGTCGCTTCGTGTCCCCTCAGTGGAAAAATTGATGCATACTTTGGTAAAAAATTTTACGTCTTTATTACATCATGTTATGTGTGCGAAGACAAGCAAACAGAAAAATGGAAATTGAATTTCAGTCATTTATTATAATTTCTGTCTCTTAATCAGTTATCTTGGAATCAATTGGCCAAATGATCAACCCTTTGTGGAAATCACCTGATATAGTTTTTTTCGGTTACTTGTTTTCTTTCGTTAATTTAGATCTTGCTTAGTCATATATCCCTGTAATTAGCACCTGCTATGAGGATACATAAATTATGTTTGGGAAGGTCGGATATTGCTAAATACACTACGCAAAATGTTTAAAGGGGCATCTAATATTATTTCCATAGACAACAGTGCAACACATCTCCACTTTGAGAGTCATTTACTTTCGATCGACAAAGACATTGAATTTCCAATTATTTTACCAATATCTTTAAAGAGGGTCGAGGATTTTGATTGAAAAAGTTTTGATTCAGTATTTATCCTGCCCATTTCCATGGACTGAATTTTGTAAAAAACGGAATTTCGGTAAAATTGC
Source organism: Ctena decussata (assembly GCA_963989385.1). Classification (NCBI taxonomy): domain Eukaryota; kingdom Metazoa; phylum Mollusca; class Bivalvia; order Lucinida; family Lucinidae; genus Ctena; species Ctena decussata. The sequence continues at coordinate 56,680,981 of OZ022505.1, forward strand.
ATTTTAGAACAGGTAAAAAGCATAAAAAAACTACCAAAAACAAAACGTCCATTTTGTCTATGACGTTATATGTCTTACAAAGTGACTCGTCTGAAATGATCACCTTAAACTTAAGTTAAATTTAAATTTTGTATAGACTTCTAGAAAATTGCCTCAATTTCAGAAAATTCAAACATTGCAATATTTGTTCCATGGAAATAAATAGTGCATCAGTTGTATTGAAATCCTTGCTGTCTTAAACGTCGATCCTTCTTGAAATGCAGCAAAAGAATGGGAAATTCTTGACAACTGGCGGTCGAATTTATGGACCGTTTAACTGGGTATATGTTGTATCAATATGTATTGGAAAATATCAGTTGCTCCATTAAATATTTTGAGTAGTGTATATAGTGGGTGACAGTGCTGGTTAATTTCAGTTAACTTTAGTGACAGTGTTCTTTAATTTCAGTGTACGTTTTCTTCTGTGGCAGTCAGCGAATTAGGCAGGGAAACGGTTGGGTTCCGGGGAGGACTGGTAGAAAAAGCACAAGGCAATACCTCGGTTTCTTAGAATATTTCATGTACGTCTTCTAGCTGAAGGTCTACAGACCTATCTGTTTTTCAGGGCACCACGTAATACCCGCACCACCATACAATTTTAAACATGTCAGAAGCTTTTCAATATCAATTTTGTATTAGACAAAGGCACCCACGGTTGGAATCCATGTTATTTCTGAAATTGTTATAAGTTAATTGAAATATGGCTTTTGATCCGCTGCACGGATGGGTAATAATATCACCACTGTATTCTCTTGATAGCACTGGTATTATGGTATTAAGGCATTAGACCATGATCCTGGCTACACAACAATAGCGCCATAATGAACTGATCTAAATAATAAAATGTCAATACACAGGGGTAATTTGTCAGAACAAATTACTGAAATAAGCAATACCAAATATTTGATTGACACGATGTTGAATGTCCGGTAAAATAGCAGGCTGGCCATTCATGTGGAAGGTTGTTTGAGCATCAAAGAGACCAGGCTTCCATTACTGTATTAATATTTGTTCTAGTTACAAAAGAGAGCCTGGTTTGCTGCTACATTATTACATTTGTTCACTATGGGAGACCGGAGAATACAATATACAGTTCATTACGACAGAAAACAAGACTAGAAAAGATTAATTCTGTATTTTCTCGCTGTTTATCAAATATGTCATTTTGCTAGAGTAAAAACTAAAGGTATAGAGAAAAAATCTCGATATGATATCAGAATATTATAAAGAGTATGAAGCTATGTTTGTCATTTATTAAATAAAGAAAAAGATCTTTTTTTACCATTTTGCAGTTTCAGAATATTACACAAAGTGATATATACATTTATAGATGGTATTCTGAAGTCACACACTTATTGTAAAGGATCTTTCTTCTGTACATGCTCTGAAATACAGATTTTATTTTCACGTGAATTGTATAAGTTCAGGTAAAAATACAGCTAATTTAAAAAATCCGAACCGCATAGATTTACTTTTTCGGTGCAACGCTCTCTGTAAACCCATTTGAGTGATGCATGAGTTAATGCTGTTTACAAGTCTATAATTACATTGTGCCACGTGGTTGAAACTTTCGACATGAATCTGAATTGGGAACTGACCTTAAATTTCGAGTGACAGTTCACCTCACTAACTAGCACGTGGAAACAACATGCCATGTGTACTGGCTAGCAAACATTGAGTGATAGTTCTCTACGCCCACTTGCATGTGAAATCTACAGCAGGGGGTGCATATTCCTGGTAGGCAGTGACAATACGACTGCTCCAAACTATTGCAAAATTCGACCGGTAATGCTTTTAAAACGACTCTTTATCTAAATTGATGAAAAGCATCGTTTAGAAATATAAATATAAGGTATAAATGTTATTTTTTTAACGTTTACTGAAGTATAAACTACATCGGGTCACGAGCAAAAGTTTACGTTAACCCCGATTTTTTAACGTTATCTGAAGTATAAACTACATCGGGTCACGAGCAAAATGTACGTACATCTCGAAACTACACCGGATCACGAGCAAAGTTTATGTAAAATTCTTCTTTTACGTAAACTTTGCTAGTGACCCGATGTATGTATTCTTCAGTAAAGATAAAAACTTAAAATACTAACATTAATTCCTTAAATGCTGCTGCATATCTTTATATGTCATCATTCTTGAATAAAACATTAATATGTTTAGAGCAGATATTTGTGTACTTTCAAAACAGTCGTAAAATTTTCTAAAATCGCACAATATTGCGAATATGTATTTTTCTATTTATAATTTTCTTAAATAGAGAAGCTAGTTCACGTTTGGTAATTTTTGAACATTGTACATGATGACATATATTCATATATCAAATGTTCTGAATTCAGTCGGCTATCATAAAACGATCATTGTAGTCTATTTTTACTATAAGATTTCTAATCTGCATATTGCAACATTCGGTATGATGGAGATTACAATTTTCATGGACTATCCAGCGTCCTGTGAGAAAGTGTGCAAAAGCAGCATTTATAACTGAAATATCTGCATCTTTTCATGGTGGTAGAATAAAAAGGAAGTAGATCTATACAAATTATAAAAAAAAGTCCTAAAATTGGACAAAAGATGAAAGTGTTTTACCAGAAAAATTACCCTGACTATAACCAATTGAACCTAAATGTGATCGCTACATATTTGATTTGTTTAGTTATTTTGATGTAAAGCATATGTATGCTATATGGAAAACATGTTCTGTGTATAAGATGCTTTGTGTAGTTTCCATGTAAAGTATAGAAAGCGTTATGTCTCGCATGCTTTGTTTCGTTAGTGTTGCAGCCGCATATATGATTTGTTTAGTTATTGTAATGTAATGGCATATTTATGCTAAATGGAAAACAAGTTCTATGTATTACATGCTTTGTGTAGTTTGCATGTATAGCGTAGGAAGCTTTATGTCTTGCATGCTTTGTTTGGATAGCGTAATGTAAACACTTCCTAATGTTTTACATGCTTTATGTATGGCACATAGTATATTTACATGCTTTGTGTTTAACAAAATAACATGCTTTATGTATAACATTTGCATGTAAATCTTTTATATATAGCTTTTATATGTTTTGTTAGTAAGCGTTATGCAATTACATGTAGGTTCTTAATGTATAGCTCAAACGTTTTGAATACCCTTTCTATCAAAGTCACTCTGAATATGGATTAATGTCTGAAAAAAATTATCATTCGCAAGCAAAGAGACATCAAAGATACGATTATAGCGGACTCAGTTTTACAGAGTCTTTTTAGAGACGTTGGGAAATTTTTTTGTATATATAAATAAGTAAGCGTAATTAGATAAACAGGGTTTACCCGATGTTACTGATATGGCTAATGTTATTATTGCTTATTCTGTACATCATGGCATAACCATATTATAAGGAATATATGAGTCACATTGACAATTTGTTTGTTATCATATTATGACAATAAGTCACATGACAGTGTGATTCTTTTGTCGTTGAAAAGAAATATTTGATGGTTAGACGTTTTAATTACAGGGCGACAACATTAGACATATGGTATATTATTGACAAACCGAATATTATACCTTAAAATGATATTTTCTGATCTTAAAAACGTTTTTTTTTTGCTTTGCATACATATAATACTAAAGGCAATACTTGTATCACTGTTGACAATATAATTCAATCGCAGTGGCTCGGAGAGGGCTGATCGATGCCTGCCGAGACCTGTCCATCACCCTTTTCCTTCAAACTTTTGGGATTTAAGGTCACTGAAGAAGTCAAATACAGAAACGTGCGTTTGGTATTGTGTCATTTATATTAACCCTTCTGCCTCCGTGGGTGTTGTATTTTATGAGGGGCCGTGGGGCGGTATTTAGAGCCTAAATTGTAGTAATTCAGCCACTGCCATTCCTACTGAGAAGGAAGGCAAAATAATCGAGTTACTTCCTCTGAAAGTATACCCATTCACCTTAATACTGTTTGTTAGAGGTATTTTTTCTGGGGGGGGGGGGGGGGGGGGGGGGGGGGGTGGCGGGGACTCTTAAATGAAAGAATTTCTCCTCTATGAGCGAATTCTTTCTTCAAGTGTTGATTCCATTTCAAAGAGCTAACTCACAGGAATTCAAGCTAGTTAATATAACATTATTTTCGAAAAAGAAGCAGGAGGCATTTATTACATATAGAGTAGGGGCGTTTGTTAGGATTATGTACAAAGTACGTCACTATGCAAGTTAATCGTCAGCATATGAGTGTAATTATGCAATATCTTTTTTAACAGCATGCAATATACATTGTACAAGATTACGCCCATCTTGTCTATGCAAGGTTTGGATTAACTTAATATTATATACTGTATCCGTTACGCCATGTACGATTTTAAAGTAAGATGTCTTTATTTTCTTTGCAAAATTTGATATTAAATAAGGAATTACTAACGGTATGTAGTACATGTCATTTGGTTTCGAGATTGAGAAAGGTCTATATCCTCTATATTACAGAAGTATATTCTAATATTAGATAGCAAATTTCGATAACATAAATTTAATTCTTTAGAAGAGTACAGTATATGTTTCAGAAGTAATTGGGTCTTAATATTTACAACTTTTGTGAAGGCACGCGTTTACAGTTATGTGAAATACGTTCTTGAAATGGAACCTTAGTTTCCTCATTAGCAAATACAGGGAAGCGTGGAATAATACTTTTATCTAATCATCTTAAAAAGATGACAAAATTGAACAATATTGTGAATGATCTATTTCTCTATAATTTTCTTAAATAGAGAAGACAGTTCATGTTTAGTAATTTTAGAACATTGTACACGATGACATATATTCATATAATCTTCTGAATTCAGTCTGCTATCATAAAAAGATCATTGTAGTTTCTTTTTACTATAAGATGTGTAATCTGCATATTGCAACATATTGCAACATACGATAAGATGGAGATTACAATCTTTATGGGCTGTCCAGCGTCCAGTGATAAAATCTGCAAAAGCAGCAGTTTCAGAACTAAAATATCTGCAACTTTTCATGGTGTTAAAATAAAAAGGAAACATACAAATTATAAAAAGTCCTAAAATTGGACAAAAGATGGAAGTATTTTACCAGAAAAATTACCGTGACTATAACAAATTGGACACAAGAGTGATAGCCTTATATTTGATCTGTTTAGTTATTGTAATGTAACAGCATATTTATGCTAAATGAAAAAACATGTTTTATGTATTACATGTTTGTGTAGTATGCATGTAAAGTGTGTAAAGAAAAGAATTATTTGATTGTTAGACACTTGAATTAGAGGGCGACCACCATAGAAATATGGAATTTTTATTGACAAACTGAATATAATACATTTTAATGATATTTTCTGATCTTATAAATGGCGTTTTTTGCTTTGCATACGTATAATACTTATGGCAATACTAGTATCACTGTTGAAAATATAATGCACCCACTGTGGCTCAGAGAGGGCTGATCGATGCCTGCCGAGACTTGTCTATCACCTTTTTCTTTCAAATACAGTCAAATACAGAAATGCGCGTCTGTCGCACTAAATTCAGTATTGTTACATTTGTATAAACCCGTTCGGCCTCCTGTGGGTGTTGCATTTTATGAAGGGCCGTGGGGCGGTATTTAGAGCCTAAATTGTAGTAATACAGCACTGCCTTTTCTACTGAGAATGGAGGCAAAAATAACAGAGTTACTTCCTCTGAAAGTATACCCATTCACCTTAATACTGTTTGTTTAAGGTATTTTGGGGGATTACTCTTAAATGAAAGAATTCTTCCCTATGAGCAAATTTTTTTCTTCAAGAGTAGATTCCATTTCAAAGAGCTAACTCAAGCTAGTTAATATAACATATAATATTATTTTCGGAAAAGAAGCAAGGGGGGCATTTATTAGAGTAGGGACGCTTGTTAGGATAAAAGACAAAGTACGTCACTATGTAGGTTAATCGTCAGCATGTAAGTCTAACTATGCAATATCTATAAAGTAAGATGTCTTGATTTTCTTTGCAAAATTTGATATTAAATAAGGAATTACTAACGTTATGTAGTAATTTGGTTTCGAGATTGAGAAAATTCTATAGAAGTATATATCAATCTTTGATATCAAATTTCGATAGCATAAATTTAATTCTTCAGAAGAGTACAGTTTATGTTTCGAAAGTAATTGGGTCTTAATATTTACACCTTCTGTGAAAGCACGCGTATACAGTTATGTGAAATACGTTCTTGAAATGAAACCTTAGTTTCCTTAAACCTTGGTTTCCTTATTAGCAAATACAGGGAAGCGTGAAATAATACTTTTATCTAATCATCTTAAAAAGATGACATCCACAAATGAGTATCAAGGTTTTACCTGTATGTATGGAAATGTTCTATTAGCATCGGATCAGTGAAATAAGACGATTTCACGGTTTTCAGGACTTGCGCACAATTACTGTGCTTTCCGATGATCAATCTTGACAAAGCTTAATAACTAGCATACGGGTCCCTGTTATCATATCTTGTTAGCAACTAAAGCTACAGGGATTGGGAATTAATAAATATAGATTTATATTTTACTCTGTAATGCAGGCACCAGAGATTAAGCCTTAATAAATATAGATTTATATTTTACTCTCTAATGCAACCTGATTGTTAGAGGTCTGAATTATATGATTATATTTCATTACGGGAAATATGAGCCGCGACGCGACAAAACCAACAATGTGGTTGTGCGCCCAGCGCAGACTCAGATCAGCCTGGGCATCCGCCCAGTCTGATCAGAGTCTTCGCTGTCCGCATGGAGGTAGCTTAGACCCTTAGCTACCCTTTAAGCGCTTAGCAAAGAGTCTGAGCGGACTGAGGGGACGCCTAGGCTGATCTGAGTCTGCGCTGGGCGCACAACCACATTGTTGGTTTTCTCATGTCGCGGCTCATTTCATTACGGGAAATATTAGTTGACTCATTTTCACATCTTTTATCTTAATCAATGACCTTTAAGTTGTTAGTTCGATTAAATCAAATATTTATATCTGGCTGTGCTAATAGCAAAATTGCTATTGATATCATGTACGGTTGATGGATATTTTATGCCTCAATTCCTACAGTTTGTAAATTAGAACACATGATTTCGTTTAGTCTATGAGGAAAATATAATATTGCCATACTGTTCAAAGGAATTCGCAAAGGTCTAGCGAAGGTAGATTAGTTGTGTTGCTAAAATTATTCGAAGAAAGAGCGCAATTACTGATAAATGCTTTAATATTTCATGTCATATAAATTGAGAGAGACGAAAAACATGTCAGATAATTCACGAAAATTAAAGCTCTTTTGTATATCTTTTAATATTAAAGGTGAAATTTAGATGAAATGCAAAGGACTCACAGATTGTTGTGTATTGCAAATGTTAAAAACCAAAGATACAAAACTTCCTGATAAGGTTCATATAAAACTAGTTTCATTTGATATTATCACTATTATGAGCAAATGCTATCATCAACGGAAAATATGCATTAATCTGAAACTCTTCTTTGATTATTTCGGAAAGAAGAAAGAGGATGAAAATATATAAACATTTTCCAACTGACGTTATTTTCTAGGCCTATAAGTGGAAGCAGACCGGTCTTATATTCAAAGCAGTACAATCAAAACTGCATTTGAATGAATTTTAAAATGTTTGTTTCAGAACGAATATTAAATATATTCCACTCCCCGCTTTCCCTTGATAAGCCAATATCCAGCTTTGTTGTTTGGATTTGCAGCCTTAATCGGATGATTCTAAAATTTTATTTGTCTTGGTAGTTTCAACAATTTGTTTCTCGAACTTGGCTTAAGCATTTTCCTAATATGGCACGTTCCACTTCATTGATATGCACGCTGTAGCGCGCCTGTAATTCTCCGTCTAATTTCTGTAATACTTTAATTCTCCAATTACCAGAAGAATAACTATTTGAAATTATTTCTCACCACAAAGGAACCCAAATGACGATGAAAGGATGAAATATAATTATGTAGAATTAATTTGACAAATACTGCCGACACAGTTATAGATAATTTGACCAGAAAAATAATCCATCATGAAATCGTTCAAACAAGGGTCCCGGTAGTCTTTTATGGCGACCTCTAAATCAGCGGGTTCCGGCTATTACTTATATTTTATAGCAATTGCTGTAGGTTGTATTTACATATTTTATTACGGTAAATATCAAATATTAACATAGTCTATAGACATATGATATGTAACTTTGCCAACCCATGGCGAGGGTGTCGCCAACCGTGATTTACGGACTGAAGAACTGGGGTTTGAACGTCTTAATAAAAAATAATTAACTACTTATCATTTCTAGATTATATGAGCCGCGACACGATAGTTAACTATTAGACTCGCAACATGACAATAACAAAGTGGCATGTGCGCCCAGCCAAGACTCAGATCAGCCTGGACATCCGTCCAGTCTTATCCGAGTCTTTCCTGTAAGCTTAAAGAGGCGCTAAGGGTCTAAACTACTTCCATGCCGACAGCGAAGACTCTGCCCAGACTGAGCTGATGCCAAGGCTGATCTGAGTCTTCACTAGGTGCACATGCCACTCTGTCTGGTTTGTCGTGTCATATATGGTTGGCATGACGCGAAAAGTACTTCGCGGCATGTGCAAATAGGGAAGACGCAAACGAAATATTACCGTTTTTAACCTGTATTATTATTTTGTAACTATGTTTCTTTCATACATGTAGTATATGCATTACTTATCATGTTGACTGACGAATTTGAATATATATCTAGGTTTCAAGGTTTCAACGGTTATTCCTCAAACTTACGAAAGTATAGCAAAATTGTTTTCTACCGTTAGAAGCGTATCACTTTGGATATGTTTGCTTTTGATTTTTTTTTGTGTGAGTGTATCAACGTTGTAGGATAACATCTGTTCATTAAGCGCTACCTTAAGTCGTTAAGCTTTTTGCATTTAACAGTTCTGGGGCTGTATTTATAAAATGACTTAAGTGGTTGCTATGCTGTTGCTAAGGCTAACTTTCTATGAAGGAGATTCCCTACAACTATGAAATTTGCTCTGGAGGAACAGTCTTTTTAAACCAAGCGGAGCATACATCAGCTATACGGTACATGCCCATACCTTTTTGTCCTGCAAAGTAAAGTGTTGTTTCCTGAAATTGTCGAATTCTGATATACACGTAAATGAATTTTGAGAAGATGGGTGATTCTACCTACAGTATGCAATACCAGTGTGCAGTATTTATGGGAAGTATGTATACTTATGCAGTGTCGGTTTGTGACGTCAAACAAATGGTTTTGACATCGTTGAGTCAAGAAAGTCTTTGTCGTGGCTCAATATCTGTGGATAAAATGACTTGAGAATTATTTGCTTGAGAAAATCTGAAGTTTCTGTTGAAAGAATTTCAGCTTGTAATGAATTGAACAATTGGCGGAGCATGACTGTATGCCATGCTCCGATACAAATGATGTCATGAATCTGTTACCATGGCAAATAATTATTCATTCTGATGTCAAAGCGACGTCACCTAGACGTCATTCTGCCAAGGTAAATAAGCAAAATAGGTGGTAATTCCATAGTTACCATGGTAACATCTATAACGTCATCTCGCTTGTAATTTGACAGGAGCATGGTATACACTGTAGGCCATACTCCACTCGAATTATAACTGAGATGCTACCTGAAATTCATGCAATTTAAAACTGTGATTTTCCAAACCTATAATTTATTCTAAAATAATTTAATTCGCTGTTAAAAGAGAAATTGTTCGCCATTCTCTTTAACTTTGGACATATCGGATTCTGCGTTAAATTGGACGGAAAACGTCGCACAAATATTTAGACAGATAGTAAAGATGTTTGGGAATGACAGAAAATGAATAATTGTTCTCAAGCATTCTTAAGTCAGAACCGACTTCAAATCGACTGACTTTTTTAATTAATTAAGTTGGAGGAATTTCAAATGGTCATCATCTTGCAATAACATTGTAAACCAAAGTGTGGTCAACGCGCCATCTTGTCTGGCTAGCAAGGCCACTTGCTTTGATGCTCTGGTCAGTGGTCAAGTGTACGGTCAATCAGGCAAATGACCCTCTTGACGCTTTATGTTTGTTTAGTTGTTTGTAAAATGGCCAAAATTCTTTTTTTCACGTAAGGCGAATGGGTACACTAACAGGAGAAGCCACTCTGGGATTTTCTTTTTTGTTTCCCTTCTCAGCTGAGGTCTACTCTTAAACGAAAAAATCTGCTGTTAGGGCGAATGAATTTGTTCTCCTAGGGTCGAGTTGGGTAACTTCGGACAGCGGGTAAATTCGGACATACCATTGCAAACAGTGAAAATCCAGATGAGACGGCTCATCATGAGCCATCTCATCAGGATTTTCACTGTTTTTGCCAGTTAATTTTATTTTAATTCCAAACAACTGACATTTAAAGGAAACAATGTCACTGTCCGAATTTAACCGACTTTACCCTAGAAGATTTTTTCCCTGTAAGAATTGACCCCATTTTGGAAAGGGTTTTATTTTCCAGGGAAGGTACAAACAGAAAGTCACAAAAGTTGTTTCCTTTTGTATAAATGGTAGATAAATATATGAGCCGCGACGTGACAAAACCAACAATGTGGTTGTGCGCCCAGCGCAGACTCAGATCAGCCTGGGCATCCGCCCAGTCTGATCAGAGTCTTCGCTGTCCGCATGGAGGTAGCTTAGACCTTTAGCTACCCTTTAAGCGTTTAGCGAAAAGTCTGAGCGGATTAGGCGGATGCCCAGGCTGATCAGAGTCTGTGCTGGGCGCACAACCACATTGTTGGTTTTCTCGCGTCGCGGCTCATATTAAGGTGTTCCCATACAGCTTGAAATGTGCGGATGCGCGGGCTAATAGAATTGAAGAATTGACTCCATTTTGGAAGGGCTTTGTTTTCCAGAGAAGGTACAAATAGGAAGTCACAAAAGAGGTTTCCTTTTGTATAAATGGTAGATAAATATTGAGGTGAACCAATACAGCTTGCTGAACTGCTCGGATGCACAGGCTGATGTGATTGCAAGTTTAACATGCGTGGCATAGGCCCTTTTATCGTGGCAAGCAAATAATTGAATCATGGTGACCACATGATTGCAAAGTACGTTATTTTACTATAACTTTTTAGCTCGCCTGAGCACGAAGTGCTCAGGGTGAGCTTTTGGGATACCCTGATGTCCGTCGTCCGTCGTACGTCCGTCCGGACGTCCGGACGTCCGTCCGTCCGGACGTCCGTCAACTTTTGCTTGTGTACACTCTAGCGGGCACAGTTTTGATCCAATCTTTCTGAAACTTTGTCAGAATGTTTATCTCCATAAAATCTAGGCCAAGTTCGAAACTGGGTCATGTAGGGTCAAAAACTAGGTCACTAGGTCAAATCTTAGAAAAACCTTGTGTACACTCTAGAAAGCACAGTTTTCATCCAAAGTTCATGAAACTTTGTCAGAATGTTTATCTTAATAATATCTAGGACAAGTTCGAAACTGGGTCACGTCGGGTCAAAAACTAGGTCACCAGGTCAAGTCTTAGAAAAACCTTGTGTACGCTCTAGAGGGCACAGTTTTCATCCAAAGTTCATGAAACTTTGTCAGAATGTTTATCCTCATAATATCTAGGACAAGTTCGAAATTGGGTCACGTCGGGTCAAAAACTAGGTCACTAGGTCAAATCATAGAAAAACCTTGTGTACGCTCTAGAGGACACAGTTTTGATCCAATCTATATGAAACGTTGTCAGAATATATATCTCCATAAACTCTAGGCCAAGTTCGACACTGGGTCATGTCGGGTCAAAAACTAGGTCACTAGGTCAAATCTTAGAAAAACCTTGTGTACACTCTAGAAGGCACAGTTTTCATCCAAAGTTCATGAAACTTTGTCAGAATGTTTATCTTTATAATATCTAGGACAAGTTCGAAACTGGGTCACGTTGGGTCAAAAACTAGGTCACTAGGTCAAATCTTACAAAAACCTTGTGTACGCTCTAGAAGGCACAGTTTTCATCCAAAGTTCATGAAACATAGTCAGAATGTTTATCCTCATAATATCTAGGACAAGTTTGAAACTGGGTCACGTCGGGTCAAAAACTAGGTCACTAGGTCAAATCATAGAAAAACCTTGTGTATGCTCTACAGGACACAGGTTTGATCCAATCTATATGAAACATTGTCAGAATATATATCTCCATAAACTCTAGGCCAAGTTTGAAACTGGGTCATGTAGGGTCAAAAACTAGGTCACTAGGTCAAATCTTAGAAAAACCTTGTGTACACTCTAGAAGGCACAGTTTTCATCCAAAGTTCATGAAACTTTGTCAGAATGTTTATCTTTATAATATCTAGGACAAGTACGAAACTGGATCATGTTGGGTCAAAAACTAGGTCACTAGGTCAAATCTTACAAAAACATTGTGTACGCTCTAGAGGACACAGTTTTGATCCAATCTTTATAAAACATTGTCAGAATGTTTATCTCCATAAACTCTAGGCCAAGTTTCAAACTGGATCATGTCGGGTCAAAAACTAGGTCACTAGGTCAAATCTTAGAAAAACCTTATGTACGCTCTAGAAGGCACAGTTTTCATCCAAAGTTCATGAAACTTTATCAGAATGTTTATCCTCATAATATGAAGGACAAATTTGAAACTGGGTCATGTAGGGTCAAAAACTAGGTCACTTGGTCAAATCATAGAAAAACCGTTTGTATGCTCTAGAGGACACAGTTTTGATCCAATCTTTATGAAACTTTGTCAGAATGTTTATCTCCATAAACTCTAGGCCAAGTTTGAAAGTAGGTCATGTCAGGTCAAAAACTAGGTCACTATGTCAAATCTTAGAAAAACATCGTGTACGCACTAGAAGGAACAGTTTTGATCCAATCTTCATGAAACTATGTCAAAATGTTTATTGTCCAAATATATATGCCCCTTATGAAACTGAGTCACGTCAGATCAGAAACTAGGTCACTAGGTCAAATCTAAAAACAACTTTGTGTACACCCTAGAGGGCACAGTTTTGATCCAATCTTCATGAAACTCTGTCAGAATATTTACCTTTATGAAATCTAGGTAAGTTTGAATCTGGTTTGTGTCGGATCAAAAACTAGGTCACTAGGTCAAATATAAGAACGACCTTGTATACGCTCCAGAGGGCACAGTTTTGATCCAATCTCAATGAAACTTTGTCAGAATGCTTATTCTTACAATATCCTGTTTGAAACTGGGTCATGTCGGGTCAAAAGCTAGGTCACTAGGTCAAATTTAAATTAAGTTATGTTGCAAGAATCAGAACTAACATTGCAATGATGCCAGCCACAAACTCCTTGGAATACATTAGTTTCACCACAGTGAGATAATGATGCTACCATTCTATCATCTGTGTTTGCCTAGTTAAGTCTAGTTGAAATCCATCAAAGGAACTCAACATGAACGGGAACTTTTCGGAGAAGCGACTCTGCCATTTTTAGCTCACCTGATAGAGCCTTACAGTATTGGTGTTAGCTGCCTCTTTCATCCATCCATAAACATTTTCAAACATCTCTGAAACCACTGGGCAGATCAAATTTCATATGGAGCCTGCACATGGGTCAAAGGATTGAAGGATTGAAAGTTCTTCAAATGATCTTGGTCACATGACCAAGGTGGCCGCCATTCCCATGTATGGTAAAAACTCTTATAAATCTTCACCAGAGCCAGTGAACTGATTAATGCTCAGGTGAGCGATTCAGGGCCACCATGGCCCTCTTGTTTCCGAAAGCAGTCACTCATTTTTCCATATAAACATATTTTGTTTGCATCGTTTTTAGCTGCAGTTGAAATTAGTGTTATAAAATGCGCGACTGATTTGAAATCTATTACTTGAAAAATTGCAAAGGAAAATAAATGGAAAAGTATTAGCTGGAAATATTTAATATCGAGCTCATTAAGATGTATCTGTTTACTGACCCAGTTTATAATTAAGAACCATAATATGGATATGAAAATTATACGTACATTCGTGAGTCTAATTGTATGAAATCGATAGGATATTAGCAAAGCATATACTCCTTTATGGAAGACAGTATATAGAACTGGTCACGTGACATCACTGATGGATGGATGATTTGCGATATTACGTCCTTTTTAACAGTATTTCAGTTACATCAGGAGAATTGGAGGGTGAAAATGAAAGGCTGTGCAATGAAATCCCGTGTACGGTTGGAAAGATTTCCGCCGGACGGAATTGAATCAGGGACCGCTAGATAAGCAGGCCAACGCTTAACCCACTCAGTTACCCAGGCTTCTACATCATCAAAACATAAAAGTAAGGAACAAAACTTACCTGAATATATCTGAGGGTCGAAACATAATCTCAGGTATCTAGTGAATGAATGAAACATTCGTTCATTGTTCATTTGTTTGCAATTCGATATGATCTTTATTTTAAAGTATTCATGATGATACTGTTGCTAACAGAAGTTTGATCTAGCAAAACTTTGAAAACAATTGTGATTAGACAATTTTCTGAATAGAATGTGAATACATGTATAAATAGAGGATATTTACTTTTTTCGTGTGAATACCAAATGTATTTCATCGAATGTGGTAAAAAATCAGCAATTTCACAAATGCGTAGCACGAGTGAAATTGCTGATATTTTCAACACGAGGTGAAATATTTTAGTTATTAACCGAAAAAAGTAAATTATCTTTTTATTTTTTCAGATAGGAGAATAACAAAAAACAGACTGATTCAAAAATAACTTTTTTGCTTGTCGCTTCTCGTTAATTTTGCTTGGCTCAGCACGTTTGGTGGTATTGCACCCAGAAAATAGTTTGAATGTCATTTTAATGAATGAATAAAAAGAAATCGGCTTTTTAAGAAAACCGCTTGTAGCTGCCATCGGATTGACATCGCATGCAAATAAAAAGTTACATCAAAGTGTGACGTCATTTGACGTGCTTTGACGTGCCAACATCCGTAGCATAATGCCAGACAAAACGCTACATTTCAGGCCTTTTCGGAAAGAAATTAAGGCCAAAGTTGTCAAAAACAGGCGCGGTTTGCTACGGTGAAAAAATATAAATCGCATCAGTCACTAGTAAACTGATACGATATTTTTTCACTGTAGATAATACATGTATCACTTTTATTTATTCTAGATATGCATTGAATTCACTGCTAAGTATAAAATATATGTTTTTTGTTGTTGTTGTTTTGCATAGTTTAACATATGAATGTAATCTTCAGTCTCTACGTACAAACAGGTGCATATATTTGGCTTTATCAAAATCAAAAAGTTTTCAACGATGCAGCCATAAAGTAAGCTGCTGCTACTTATGGAATACCGAGCCTAACCACTTCAACTGCTTATTGTAAACATTTGAACCTCAAGTTCTTCGCTTTAGAAGGTCAAATGCACAAACCGAATTAGAATTAATACCCACTTATATCCTTATTTTTCAAGCTGGTCATGACAAATATTTTACCAGCTAATGAGAAATTAAGTATAAAATAATCATGTCATTTTTTATATGACAAAATTAAAATTCACGCTCAATTTTGCATACCAAAAGGCAAAAATTCCTCACCGTATAATTCAGTTTCTGCGGGACTTCACTGTTCCTGCGGTACTTCAATATGTCTTCTAGTGTCGTCTGTTTTCTCTATTGATAATGGAAGATTGATTGACACTCTGCTTTGTTGGTGATTAATTCAGCGTTAATAGTGGACATACAAATAAGCCGCGACGTGACAAAACCAACAATGTGGTCGTGCGTCCAGCGCAGACTCAGATCAGCCTGGGCATCCGCCCAGTCTGATCAGAGTCTTCGCTTTCCGCATGAAGGTAGCTTAGTCCCTCAGCTACCCTTTAAGCGCTTAGCAAAGAGTCTGATCAGACTGGGTGAATGCCCAGGCTGATCTGAGTCTGCGCTGGGCGGACGACCACATTGTTGGTTTTCTCGTGTCGCGGCTCAAATGTTTTCTTTTGCAGACTGCGAAAACACATTGATGATATCCTGAAACTCCAAAATTTGTCACGAGTCATCTGAGGTCACGTGGTGATACATCGAGTGGATGCTGATTTGAATAACGGTTTTGCGACAGCTGAAAAATGAATACTTCAGGTGAATCTGAAAGACATTTCCACACCATTGTTTTGCTGGGTTTACAGTCTGGTTTTCGAGTATTTGGTTTTGCCTGATCTTAAGAAAACTGTTTCATCGAGAGCAAGGGAATTCAATTGTCTCGTAGTACATGAAAGTGTCATGGCTGGCAGATATGGCAGTGATGTAACTACATGTACATAATTTTGTAAATCGATTTGGACAGGTGTAACTCTATAAAGTCTGGGTCCAGTCGTTCAAAATTAACGACGTCGATAGTAAACGTATTGTACACAAACATTCTGTCATTTTTGCCGAAAAAATGTGAGAAGCTTTTGCAAAGCAAAACCTGCTCTCAAATTTTCAGCAAAAGTATTCGTATACCTGATTTTATGTGTACTAGAAGACTAAACGAATCATTGACTAACGACTTCATTAAGTTAAAGATTAAAGATGCTTTGAATAACTGGGTCCTGACAACTTGAGATGTATTGGTACAGCTCTATATCCCATCATTTTTACAGCGGGTATCAACATTTTTTGACGTTTTGTTTGCTTCCCTGAACGATGAACCAACCCCTTCCTAAAAGTGATCAACTCTTGGAGGAAACAATTCGGCACTACAGGAAAATATACTGCTCACAAAAAGTAGGGGATATTATGATACAGAAGCGTGCACAAAAAATAATAATAATGGCTGGGTTAGTTTATTGTTATATATTGACAGAACACTATTCAAGTAACAATATTCAACTAAAAAAGAAACAGTCAATGCAGGTCATGTGACCTAGAGCAGCACATAAAGGACTATGGGGTCTACTATGGGGTCTACCTCAATTTCACATCGGCGAAAAAAATTCTTTTGGACCCTCAGATTCTGTGAATAATGAAATACTCCATAATTTTCCAGACTGAAAACACCCACTTTGGTTGGCTTTATTGCGTTATTTAAGGTGTAGGGCTGTTACAAATGTTACCATATGTGAGACAATTCACCACACAATGGTATCTTTTACGCCTATCATTTTCTCCTGTGATAAAACCGCATGAAAAAAGTATCTGTATCTTGTTAACTGAGGCATTAGGCGTCTCGCTTAATAAGTGTGCATCAAAATTATTAGTCATTGCTGCGCTGGATTCGTGTGAAATTTGGATGTCGACCCCTTGTCTACTTCCAATTTTCTCTAGGTCACGTGACAAGCTTAATCGTTTCAATATTCATATTGAGGGTCTCTATGAATATTTGTTTTATGAATTATAACAGTTTAATATTCATTTACTTATTTTCCTTACTTCTGCTGCCTTAAATGTCTTAATATCCCTTACTTATTTTGAGCAGTATATTTTTTCCTGTAAGCTTTGGTTTCTATTGAGAATGGAGGCAAAACGAAAATGACGGAGTTTCTTCCCTTGAAAATTTACCTTTTTACTATTAATTACTGAAAAATGACTTTCCTTGAATTTTATTTATCCTATCAAATGATATAAAATTTAGTCAGCTTATTGCAAACAGCGCAGACTTTGACCAGACTAACTGGATCCATGATGTTTGCACACACGTCCAATTATTTATTTTGGTCGTCAGTCAAGCTGACATCATTGGCACCATCACTCGTAGATCAAGTATAATTTTCCTTATTAATGGGTTCTTATAAACCAGTTTTAACATTTTATCTCGACAGTGTGAAGGTATGCGCACGCAAGAAATAATAAATAAATAAAATGACAAAAATAAAAGTTAAACTGCACTTAGACTATTAATGTCGTCCCTCTGACATACATAAAGTAGTAGAAAGAGGAACTCTACATCCTTTTCCAGAATCTGCATATACCGTTTAAAATGGTCTCTTAGATACGCAGACACTGTTAATAAGTTAAGGACGAAGGAACCCTTAGACATTGGGTATTTGTTCTTTAGGAATAAGCTTTGAAAAGGATAACGTCTCTAGCATTTATATTTTCTCTTCCCATCAGGGATCAACACTTGAAGAAAAGAATTTGCTCCTCTTAAATATAGGAGTATACTTTTGTTTGAAGGATCCAGGGAAGTAAACACGGAAGTTGTCACCCTATGTAAAAATAGCGGAAAAAACATGGAAAAGTTCACAATCACCTAAAATAGCTTGACTTCTTTGCATATTTTTAAATTTCCCAACGGGCACACAGAGTTGAACCAACATTTAATTATCGTTGATTCAACGTCATGACGTTGAATCAACGTTGATTCAATGCTGATCAAACGTTAAGTGCATGCTGAGAATGTCACCATGGTGTTTTGAAATGATAGTCTAGAGTCGACTTCTGTAATGCTATGACAATGCACTTCCAATAAGTGCGATGAAATTAAATTTCAAGAAATATTTTATCATACCTGCGCAGTTGAGAGAAGTTTATGATTGATTTACAGAAGTGTCATCACTTTAATTATCTTGCTAACATTCATCTTCCTACTAATCGGCGACATTACCACTCACTTAGAAGAAGAACATCAATGATGAATAGAATTTCAGTTCTTTCTGAGCTGCTCTGAGAGAAATGCTATCTTAACAATTTTGCTGTTTCAGGCCCCGAGGTTATAAAACTTTTTTCATGCTCAACTCAGCTGAGAATGAAATTTTACCTGCTAAATCATAGCAAGTTATTGATAAGTTCAGTTGTTTTCGTGCTCAGTTTAGCTGAGTATGAAATGTTATCTGCTTATGAATATGAAAAATGCCAACATTAGTTTGTATTTTCATATTTATCAGCAGAGAAAATTTCACGTTCAGTTGAGCACAAAAAAAACAACAACAACAAAAAAACAAAAACAAACAAAACAACAGTTTAATAACCTTAGAGCCAGGTCCGATATTATATATGGGGTGAAAGGAATGTTAAGATCTGCAGGCGGCATAAATACACGGAAGGGAACGTAAAGATTTTCAAATAGTATTTATTTTTAGTAATCTGCCTACAAGACTATTGAAGGAATGTTTAGATCGAATTGGTATTCTGCCTAAGAGACCCAGGAAATGTTTGTTTAAATCTTTAACATGTTTAAAAAGACCATTAATATTCTGCCAACAAAACCAGAAAAGAAGTATTAGATCTTTAGACTGCAGTAAATTTGTACCTACAAAACCAGGATATAATGCTGCCTTGGAAATAAATTCAGTTTCTGCTTGTAATTTCAGGATCTTCAAGTTGCATTAACTACAAGGCAATTGAAAAGGATTATTGAGATCATCAAACCGCATTATACTTCTGTCTACAAAGCCAGAAAAGAAATTGTTAGCTCTTCATGCTACATTAATATTCTGGCTGCAAGTCCAAGAAAGAAATGTTTAAATCATCTTTTGGCTGCATTAATATTTTCAGGACATGTTCAGGAATAAGATATTTAGATATTCAAACCGCATTAATATTCTGCCTCTATGTCCAGGACAGGAATTTTAAGACTTTCAAAACTTTCTTAATAATATTGTGCCCACTTCAGAAAAAGGAGTGTTTAGATATTCAAACTGCATTAATGTTCTGCATACAAGACCATTATGCTTACCAGATCAGACAAGGAATGAGTAGATCTTCATGTTGCATTAGTATACTGTCTACAAGACTAGAAAAAGGAATGTTAAGACTTTGAATATGCATTAATAGTCTGGCTGCAAGACCAAGGAAAAGAAAGTCAAGATCTTCAGCATGCATTAAAACTCTGCCTGCAAGACCGAGGAAAAGAATGTCAAGATCTTCATTATGCATTAATAGTCTGACTGCAATTCAAAGGAATAGAATGTCAAGACCTTCATTATTCATTAATAGTCTGCCTTTAATACAAAGGAAAAGAATGTCATGATGCATTAATAGTCTGCCTGCAGTACAAAGGAATAGAATGTCAAGAACTTCATTATGCATTTAAAGTCTGCCTGCAAGACCAAGGAAAAGAAAGTCAGGATCTTCATTATGCATTAAAACTCTGCCTGCAATATCAAGGAAAAGAATGTCAAGATCTTCATTATGCATTAATAGTCTGCCTGCAATACCAAGGAAAAGAATATCAAGATCTTCATTATTCATACTCAGTCTGCCTGCAAGTGCAAGAAAAAGAAATTTAAGATCTTCATTATGCCTTAAAAGTCAAGACCAAGGAAAGGAATATTTAGTTCTTCATACTGATTGACATTCGACCTGCAAGTCCAGGAGAGTTATGTTTACACTGCATTAACAATTTGCCTTCAAGTCATTTATAGGAAAGTTTAGATCATCTTCAGACTGCATTTGTATTCTGCATACAAAATTAGGAAAAGAATGTTTAGCTCAACAAACTGTCTGCTATAATATTGTCAACAAGAGGAGGAGGACATTTGTTTTAGATATTCAGACTTGTAATATGATGCTTATACGCCTGATGCTGAAAAGTCTTTGATATTTTGAAAACAGACTCAAGAAAAGAGCTCTTGGAATCTTACAACAGTCTACCTAAGCCGAAAACAGCACTAAGAGCATCCTAATGCATTACTATAAGTAAAAGAAACTTTGGCACCT
Source organism: Ctena decussata (assembly GCA_963989385.1). NCBI lineage: Eukaryota > Metazoa > Mollusca > Bivalvia > Lucinida > Lucinidae > Ctena > Ctena decussata. The sequence continues at coordinate 56,701,616 of OZ022505.1, forward strand.
TCAAACTGCATACAAGACATGCCTAGGCACGATACTTGAGTTTATGCATCTTATAAGCGAATTCAAACTCTTCTCCATTGCAGCTTTGAATTGATGTAATTGAAATCCAATTACTGCTGAACAAATGGTCAGTTATAGTCACTGTCCAAAACAGTGTTAATTTCTTGTCATCGCACTAAATAAAGAAGCGAGCGGCGGCGTTTACAGAATTAATTTCAATAATTGAATTGTTAGGACAAACAAGATATTGATACATTTCCAGATGAATTCGTCCAGTGTGGATGTTGAATGAAAACTCCACAGGGGTAATAAAGTAGTGGTCAGTTCGGGGCTGGCGACTGACCAAAGGACCGGAATGACGACAGAATGTCATATGACCCATCCACCTTTCGTCGCCACTGTAATTGATATCTGATTAGGAAAATTCGACAAGTTAATAAAAATGTACCAGTTTGTTTGGCGGTCATGATCCTTCATTTTCAAAATGTTCTTTTAGATTTTTAAATGCATTTTGGTGTGCTTTGGGGGCTCAGCGCATCAACGCCAACTTTTCTATGGACGCTAGAAAAGAACAACGCAGGATAAGATAGCGAAAGGAAAACAAATAAGCCTCGCCTTTCGTATTATATGCCCTAGTTACGAGGGGCCTCTGAATTCCACTACCCTACGGCTGCTAGGCTACGAGAAACTTTGAAATTAACAACGCGTTTTTCTGATTTTTTCAAAGAACAGTACATGTTTTCGCAATTTACATAGTTTGACGACTCAGTAACCGCTTTCTTGTGTGTTTATTTAATAGTTTAGACAATATGCCATATGTGTATTAATGTATTTAGATGTTCGTTTGTGGAAATGAACTCTGAAAGATGTTTTATCTTTCCTTCAGATGGCCAAATACTGTATATGCTGCTTACTTGTATGTGCTGCTTGCTTTAACATGTTTGCTTTACGTCAATAAAAATATTTGAGCCGCGATACGAGAAAACCAACAAAGTAGCGTGTGCGCCCAGCGAAGATTCAGATCAGCCTGGGCATCCACCCAGCCTGAGCAGAGTCTTCGATGTGCGCTCACAAGGTTAAGAGTTTTAATGAAAGTGGTCAAAGTACCCAAATCATAAGTCCGAACTCGTAAGTCATTTTAACAATTCCGGAATATTCTAGATACACAGACATGCTACCTGCAAGCCAACAGCGAAGACTCTGTACTGATCAGACTGGGCGCATATGCCACTTTGTTGGTTTTGTCGTGTCGTGGCTTAATTTTTTAAATCTTTTCAACAATGCCTGTACAGGGTACGAGTCTCTGGCCACATACTTTCGTTTCTCCTTCCGCTGATTCAAGAAGGGCAGTTGTCAGTTACTGGCGAAAGTATGTGCACTTGGTACTGGTTAACCGCTTAGGAGGTCTAAGCCTGCCCAGGAATAGTGTGGTTAGGTTAACTGACCGTCCCGACATGACCTTAGTTGTTTACCGTGGACGTTAAGCATCAAATCAACCAACCAACAGGGTACGAGTCGAATGGTAAGTTCTTCTATATTTTAAGACACCCATGGTGTATCTAAATGAGCTCAGGGGCCGTATTCATAAAACAACTTAAGTCGTTGCTATGCAGTTGCTAAGGCTAAATTTGTCTGAAGGAGATTCCCTACAACTATGAAATTTGCTCTGGAGGAACAGTCTTACAAAGACTGTTCCTCCAGAACAAATTTCATAGTTGTATGGAATCTCCTTTATAGATATTTAGCCTTAGCAACAGCATAGCAACGACTTAAGTTGCTTTATGAATACGGCCCCTGGTAGATACCACGAGACGAAGGACATTTTTCTTGTGGTGTGGTATGAGTATCTTATGTCAAGACCTGCAAATAAAAAAAACTGTTGTAATACGAGAAGTTGCTGCTACAAGCAAGCTCTAAAGACTATACAAATATTTAGATCGGAAGCATTGTGCCTTGCAGTGACATTATAGGTTGGAGCGACACTAATCGGAGTTTGCACTATATGCCATTTTGCATGCTCATAACAAAAACAAAAGTCAGCCGGCATAACTTTTAAAAGATAACAGTTACTGTATCAGGTTAAGGTGTCTGTTTAACTAGAGTAAGGAAACTGGGGCTCACATATGCATCTGGCCAATGCCACCCCCTAACGAAAACAAACTTAATCTAATACAAATTTACAAGTCCTTGAGAGAAACAACACCCAGGTGATGTAAAGCAATAAGTAATATGTTTTAAGTAAATCTTGTCACGCTACAAAGCCTCCAAGTATATCACTACTATAAGCGAAAAATTGCAACTAAGGCATGTCCTATATAATGACCCTGGCCCTATCCAGAGATCTTATCAGGGGCTTAGCAATGCCATACCAGTGGTAGTGTCACAAATATCATGAGTAAATATGCAGTTACAGTGATGTGAACAACCAAACTTCAGGTTTAATGCAAAACTTTGTCGTAATGAAACTGCTTTTAAGTTTTATTTACTGAGCCCTAACTGGACCCAGGGAGGGAGGACGGGACCTAGGAGTTTAGTTATCCCATATCAAAGCTAATGCTATAAAATTTTGAGAAGAACCTGAGACATGGTTACAAATATGAATAATATAAACTGTTTGAAGCAACATTTTGATGCTAGTGTTGGCAAACGGACGGACGAACGGACAGAAATACAAAAACTACATACACACATTTGTTATGCGGGTGTTATTATTAAGAAAGTTAGATATTAACTACAACTGCACTGAGCTGTACTCGTAGAGATGTACTGTATAGGTGGTCTAAAGCAGTCAAAACGCCAACTTCCAATGGTTTTAGGCATTGAAAAACAATACCCTTTACCTCTGAAAATCGGCATGTAAGCATATTACTAAGCACAGGCGTGTAGTTTTATTTCTTAACAAAACAGAGTTCCTACCATGTAGGTCTTAAATGTCATATTTCTGGGTTACTTACTCCGTCAGACTGTAAAATAATCTTGCAGTCTTCTTTGCACCAGCTTAAATAACAGGCGTATCTGGTTTACTCCAACACAATTAATTATCTTCCTCTATTTAACGTTCCAGAATCTGTTTATCTTAGAATGGCAGAGAATTTGCAGAAGTCTATCTGATTTACAATAAAAATATTTGCAATCCGAGCGAATCGAACGCAATCAAACGCTAACTCGATTTCATCTCTCGTATACCATTATTACTAGAAACGATTTATGTAATTTTGTGACAATAATTGAAACCAATGTTTTCTTGTAATTGTGTTAGATTCTTGTTGATACAAACCAAAGACAACTATTGATATCGCAACCACGCGCCGAGATTAATTTTAAAACACCAGAGAACTTGAAATTACACTGTCGTCTGCAACCGCACGCGCTTTTTCCCGCTATTAATAAACAGAGCACGAAGACAACGGACTGCGAAAATTAAACGGACGGTAATCGGATCTCGATTACATGGAAATCTGTTGATAATCAACTTATATTTGGAGATTTAAAGGGACAATGTGACAAGGCAGTGTAGAGGGAGATTGTTAACGGGATCAGATGTCATCCGAGAAGCGTGTTTAGACGATTGTTTTGCGCCTATCTGACATGATGTTACAGATGTTAACTTTAATCTGTCTACAGGGCTGGTAGAGATATGAAAACACTAAAAGAAGATTTAGCAAGTTATAGTGAAGGAGTACACTTTCAGGGGAAGCAACTTTTTCATTTTCACTTTGCCTCCCTTCTCCATGGGTTCTGAATCGGGAGAACAACCCCAAAAAAGAATTTATAATTGTTTTAGGAAACACTAAAACCCCAACCATATTGCAGTCATATTGGCTCCAAAAAATGACTGTTTTATGTGCCTAATATCAAAGCTTGTTGTCTGTCTAGTTAATCTAGAACTACCTCTTACAACTGCTAGTTGTTATTGTTTCTGATCGCCTACAAAAAAGGTGGCGGTTTTCCTTAGCCTAGTGTATTGGACGGACACTCGGCGCCAAGTGCGTGCAACTATGGTTACGTACCGCTGATCCACTTGGGGAACGTCGTTAGAAGAATTGAACTGTACTTAACTGAAATTAGCCTAGTGTTAGAACTAACCCTTTTCAGTTTTGTACAGCACTCCTCACTGTTACTGTTTCTGAACGCCAAAATATAAACCTCGACAAAAGTTTAGCATATTTCAGTGTCACGGGGGTTCCGTTACACATCCTGCAGAATAATTGCAAAATATCAACTTTAAAGAAAGTTTGCATAAGCTTGTCCAGTAGTAATTTTGGTCCAAGCATACCAGTTTTAAGGATTTTGGCGTGTGTAATTGTAATGTATTATTCTAGTCAAACACTATTTTTAAATTTCAATTTTCTGCGTATAAAAATCGTGCATGTAAAAATTCCTGCTACGTCAGATAAGAGACCTTACATAAAAAGTTTGAAGTTTCAAAGACTACCATTTACCCGTAAGACAAAAATGATATGAATTTTTAGGAAATTTGCACTATCGGTCATTATGGATTTTTTTTTGACAAGTTTGGCTTTTATACCCGAATTTAAAATGACATGACCACAATTAATTTAGATCATTTCAGTTTAGCATGTTTCGCTATAGACTATGTAAGTTTTGTAAAGATGAAGCTAAATGTGGTGATGTTTTGGACACAATTATTAAAAGGGTCGAAATACGGTGATCTTCACTTTTGGGATTGTGTATCCAAACAGCTGCTGAATTTCAAAATTCCAGTGCCTTGGCATCTTCTGTTAACTTTATGGCATCGGATAAGAACAAAAAAAATGTCAAACTTATGACATATCAGAAGTCCTATGTATCGGTTATATATACTGCTTAATTAATTATGCTAAACTTTTGGCGAGGACAATTAAACATCTTTTGATAAATATTGCTTTATAAAAAAGGTGTTTTTCTTAGTCTAGTGGCCGTAGGGACAGTGGGAATTAGAGGGGGCCCACTGTATCCTTAGCACAGCATATGAAAGGCGAAACCCATCCCCCTCCTTTCGCTGTCTCATCCTTTCCTGACTCGAAAAAGGTACTCATTTACGGTTGGGTCGACAGAGAGAGTTTTCTAGTCATGAGTTGACCCAGCCCGGGAAACGAACTTGACATTCTGCTGCTCGAGCCACCCAACCCTGGTGCCTGTCAACTTTATTCTATAAAGTTAACTATTATTAATATCAGTTAGATGATCGTCAAAATAAAGGTAAAAAATGGTATAAAGGTCACAATGTATTATTTAAAACACATCATACTAGTATATAGCTTTTAAATCATTATTTAATCATAAATACTTCGTTACTTCATCTGTTTCATTCGACTGATTTAATATGTCAGCTATTCAACAGAATGGAGCATCTGATCAGACTGAGAGTTCAGTTGTAGACAGAATCTTCACAGTTTGGAGTACATTGTAGTAAGGGAGACCGTAATCAAATTGGGTGTTAAAGTGTTCAACAAATATAGATTCAACAACAAGAATCTTTTTTACACCCAGCTTACATGTACATGTAATAACATGGGGAGCAATAATGAACAGTAATACTACACATTATGGCGATTCAGGCTACCCTTACAGCCAACCAGTCATTTTGGCTGGTAAATAAATAGGGTCAAGTCTTGTGATAAAACTTCGGATAGCAGGTAAATTCGGACATACCATTGCAAACAGTGAAAATCCAGATGAGACGGCTCATAATGAGCCGTCTCATCAGGATATTCACTGTTTGCCCAGTTCATTTTGTTTTAATCCCAAAACAACTGACATATAAAGGAAACAATGTCACTGTCCGAATTTACCCGCTGTCCGAATTAATCCGACTTTATCCTAACATACTACTGACCAGAATATGCAAGTTCATTGAATCTGGCCCCGAGGTTATAAAACTTTTTTCGTGCTCAACTCAGCTGAGCATGAAATTTTTTCTGCTGATAAATATGAAAATGCCAACTAATGTTGGCATTTTCATATTCATAAGCAGAGAAAATTTCATTCTCAGCCAAACTGAGCAAGAAAACAACCGTACTTATCAGTAATTTGCTATTTATTAGCAGGTCAAATTTCATGCTCAACTCAGCTGAGCATGAAAAAAGTTTTATAACCTCGGGCCCCGGCTTGCGATTGGAGCTGCTGAGGCAGCCGAATTAAGTGCTGCCTGTTGTCTTCTGGGTCCAAATTTTAACACAGCATACCAGGTGCTTCGAAGATAAAACTATTTCAACTTTTCTTCTAACTTTTGTCCCACATTTCTTACCCATGCACCGACGACATAGCGCCTAAAGTAAACTTAGTAAATGCTACTAATTCTGATTTCATACTTCAGTTTGCAGTTTCAAAAATGTTTAATCTTCTTAATCTTATTTTGATATCTTGTTCCATATGCGTTCAGAAATTTTATTTGACGACGCCATAAGAAAGGTGCCAAGAAACAGTTTCGAACTAGAAAGACTCAGATCAATCTGCGCATAGACGAAGCCTTATATGAGTATTCCCTGTTTGCATAACTATTCTGTGGATATTGATGTATCTATTCTAGAAAACAAGAATTGCTGACCTTCCCCGTGGAGGCGCATTTTAATCTTTTAGTCTTACTCTTCGCACATGTGATAATACACATTTTCTTGTTGCGCGGCTGTGTTAAAAATTTTCTACCATATTCGTTCTATATAAGAAGTTTTAATATCAAATACCAAGCTTTAGGCGAATGTTGTCAAAATGCAGCTGAGCGCGAGGGATCCCGAATGAAGCGTAGAATAAACTTGCTTTTGCGTTTGATCTAACATAATTAATAATTAATTTCATATTTCATTTTTACAATTTAATATATTAAACACTAATTCATTTGCCAGATGTGCGTGTGTGGGTCTTTTAGTGTAAATTATTGCGCAATTTTTAAAGTTTAATGAAGAGTGTATCTTTTGAAACATGCAAATTCAAACGAAAATAAACCCTATCGCAACCGTAAAATACGTTTATCCTTCCCAGTCTGCGCTTATGTATGGTCCGGTCTAACCCATCATCACTTGCAGCCAGTGTTATTGAAAGCTTACCGAACGATTACTTCGCCGGCAATAGAGAAGACTAATTTATATTTTGGCGATACACAGATGCGGATAAGCACCTCTTTGCTCACCAAAGCCTAGTTTTGGAGGTCTTTTTGAAGAGGAAGCAAAGATCAAAGCTCCAAGGGTCTATTTGTTTAATCGCTCCAAATAAACTGTTTTCCTAACCAACTACCCTTGTGTTTGAAAAATCTTTTAAGTCAGGAAGAAGTAAATAACTTGCTTTGAGAACAAATCGTGTGAAAGTATTTATTGGATTAGAATTGAATAATAACTGATGGTAGAATTAAGTGATGTAATTGGATGGTTCCCATATAAAGAACTTGGCGGTGGAAGTTGCTTCAGGACATGTTAATTTAGGAGAGAACAGTGGTGTATTCGATTGGTGTATTCATGATTATCCAATAACTCGGGTGTCTTCGAGCCGATTCACAAAGAAATGTGGCTAATTAGCATTTGCGAACTAAGACGACTGGTATCGGCCTGGGCGACTGGGCTGATCTTTCTTCACTCATTGTCGAAAAAAAACCCCGCCACACTCTCCTGGTTCATCAGGTTTTTCATTACAAAAGGGTAGTCTAGATAGAATATAAGCAGAATGCACAGATACGTAGCCTGAGCAGTGTACTTTTTCGCTTATGAAGTAATGCCCATTTCCCCCTAGTGCGGCATACTAAATGATATTAGTTTACCAGTTAAAGAGGCGTTAAATTTGGTTAAAGATGTGCTACATAAACAGAAACTTAAGATAAATGGGCTTTTCTTGCGCTCGGTGTACATTCAGTATATTCGAGAGCAACCGCACTGAAAGGCAAATTAACTCCAAATACAGATGTCATGCTCAAAAGAAGTCAATGTTTTAGCATGGGCATACGTAATATTTGGCAAGCAATCAATCTTATTCAGTTCTTTTTTCTTTCCACCATCCCTTCCACTGTACTCATCCCACGCAACCCAACTCCTCGTTTTCAACTAGACTCCGTAGCTTGTGTGCTGGTTTGGCTCAAATATGTCATAAAACAGGGACTTGTACAGGAAATAGCAAAACTCCCTCGCATATGACATGTATAGCGTATAGATATTTCTCTTGCTTGCCACTGCTGCAATCCGAGTTCGGTCCCCGGCGTCGACATGTGATAGAGTAGAAGTCACCCAGCCAAGGCTGCAAGGCTTCTCCGTGTTGTCCGTTTTCTGCACAACGTAAGACCACAGAACGCCAAGAACGCCAACATCCGCCTCTGTATAATTTCGTCGCGGTTTATGTATATAAAAGTGACATTGATAAAGTTTTAACAATAATAACAACAAAAATAAAAATAATGATTATAAAAAGAAATATGCGTACTCTACCGTAACAAGCGATGTTACTACAGGTCATATGGCCGGTAGCGTTGATAGCTGCAAATGTGTGAAATGGTCTGTATGGAGTGTCTTGCGTTTCACACCTCCATACTAAGTACCCTAACAGTAAGCAAACATGTTTTACAAGTTTGTAAGTAAATCAACTTTATCCATCCTGTTAGAGTCTTTATTGTAAGGTTTATTTAAATGTAACAAAGGCAAAGAAAGAAGAAGCCGTACAATAAAATATCTAATATACATGTAACGGTATATTTGATTCCATTTGTTCGCACGCATGTCTATGTCTAGGGTTGACCGCAGTTCTTATCATTACCCAGTGGTATGCATGCGCCTGTCGCCTATTACGGCAGAGCATGCATATCTAATTCTAACTAGAGAATGTGTTTATGAAACACTATTCCCCCAACCATATGCTTGCCTCTAAAGAAGGTTACTCCCCTAATGTTTAAGTCAGAAAGGGATTTTAATTGGTCCATCTATATCTTAGCTATTAAGTGCATGCCAAATATAAGGAACATAGCTTGGGGGTTCTTCAGATATTTTGTTCACAAAGTTATTCATATTGCTTATTAACTCACCTGTCAAGGTGAGCTTATAGTATAGACTTGGTCCGTCGGCGTCGGCGTCGGCGTCGGCGTTCACACTTTAAAACATCTTCTTCTCAGAAACCACTGGGTGGATTGAAGCCAAATTTCATATGGAGCCTTAACAGGATGGGGGAACGAAAGTTTATATATTTCGTCCAGGTCACATGACCAAGATGGCCGCCACGCCCATATATGGTAAAAACCCTTCAAAAATCTTCTTCTCCAGAACCAAAAGGCCTATAACCTTGAAACTTGGTATGTAGCATCGGGCATGCGGGCCCATCATAATTTATATAAATCATGACCTTGTGATGACCTTGACCTAATTTATGACATGGTCAACTTTGGTACGTTAGGCTTTTATATTGGAAAACGCTTAAACGGTGGATTTCTCAGAAACTAGTTAAGTCTAAGGTACAATTCCTGGTATACATGGTCGACTAAATGACCAGATGAAGATATTATGTCACTAAAGGTCAAGGTCATTCCGTCGGACCATCCGTCGTCAAGATTTTCAAACATCTTCTCTGAAACCACTGGGCCGATTGAAGCCAAATTTCATATGGAGTCTTATCGGGATGGGAGAACGAAAGTTTATACCCGGGGTCTGGGTCACATGACCAAGATGGTCGCCATGCCCATATATGGTAAAAACCCTTCAAAAAAAATTTCTTCACCAGAACCAAAAGGCCTATGACCTTGAAACTTGGTGTGTAGTATTGGGCATGCGGGCCCATCAAAGTTTATACAAATCATGACCTTGCGTTGACCCTGACCTAATTTACGGCATTGTCAACTTTGGTACGTTAGGCTTTTATATTGGAAAACGCTTAAACAGTGGATTTCTCAGAAACTATTTAAGTCTAAGGTACAATACTTGGTATACATGGTCGACTAAATGACCAGATGAAGATATTATGTCACTAAAGGTCAAGGTTATTCCGTCGGACCATCCGTCGTCAAGATTTTCAAACATCTTCTCCTCTGAAACCACTAGGCCGATTGAAGCCAAATTTCAGAAACTATTTAAGTCTAAGGTACAATACATGGTATATATGGTCAACTAAATGACCAGATGAAGATATTATGTCACTGAAAGGTCAAGGTCTTTTGGCCACTTGACCTGAGCATATACTGGCAGGTGAGCGATCGTTGCCCTTGGGCGACTTGTTCATATTTAAAATGCCTATGTCCGAAAATGGAAAAAAAATCTACCAAAAAATTATGAGATAGACTCAAAAGTTAATCAGGTCATCTACATCTTCATCCAAACCTGCATGCCAAATATAAGGATCCTAGCTTATGCGGTTCTTCAGATATGTTGTTCACAAGCTTGTTCCTACACAAAATGCCTTTGTCCGAAAAAGAAGCATAACTCAGTCAAAATTCACCAATGTTTTACAAAACTGAATCAGGTCATTTACACCTTGGGCAATGTCTTCCTGCAAAAACTCATGATCCTAGCATTTGGGGTTCTCGAGATATTTTGTTCACAAGGTTCCATAGGCTTACAATGCACTAAGTCGAAAAAGGGGCATAACTCGGACAAAAATTCATGTTTTTTTTCAAAAGTTAATCAGGTCATCTACACTTTGGGCAATGTCTTCCTGTAAAAACACAATCCTAGCATTAGGGGTTCTTGAGATATTTTGTTCACAAGGTCCTATAGGTTTACAATGCACTAGGTCAAAAAAGGGGCATAACTCGGTCAAAAATTCACGATTTTTTTTTCAAAAGTTAATCAGGTCATTTACACCTTAGGCAATGTCGACCTGCAAAAATCATGTTCCAAGCATCAAGGTTTCTTGAGATATTTTGTTCAGAAGGTTCCATAGACAGAGTCGAAAAAGGGGCATTACTCTGGAAATCTGAGACCGGCGGAAAAAATACGGGTCCGCTTATTTTTCATGTACACGCCACATATAAAATTTCAAAATCCTAGCATAAGCGGTTCTTGAGTTTCCCAGCTTCCAAAAAGCGTTACGGACAGATGGACGGACAGACGTTGGACAGGCCCAAACCAATATGCCTCCTCAACTTTTCCGAAGGACACCTGAAATAATTATCGTACGGACACCTGAAATAATTATCGTAATTGTCTGAAAACCTAAACAGTATTTCAGTCTCTTTCGAGCCGTCTGCCAGACAGAGGGATAGGTGAGAGGAAAAATATCCAAACACACATACCCGCACCTACTGCATGTGCAGTATGTTCTTGCCCGACTATATCCAAATAAGTAGGACGCCCCGGCACCAAAAAGTACCCAGCACACTCGCTCGACCGCGACCATCCAGAGAGAGAGAGAGAGAGAGAGAGAGAGAGAGAGAGAGAGAGACAAAACAAACAAACAAAAAAAAGAAACAAAAACAAAACAAAAAAAAATGTAAACAAACGAGACGAATTAAAAACTCTTACACTACTTTTACCTGTTCTTCTTTCGCAGTATGATACATGTAACCGTTAGTGAAAACAGGATATATGACCTGCTCAGAAATCTTTTAGCCGTGTATGCATATCAGTGGGATCAGTCATTCTCCTGTTCACCAAATCTTATGAGAGATATTTGTTAAAACATCGATCTTGTTCTCCCCGTCTGCTTGAACAAGTTCTGCTGGTATATTATCAACATTGCGGACTTCCTCGTTTTCTCTGCTGCTACCGATATCTCATCTTCATCACGAAGAATCATATGTAGATCTATTTGTTGGTGCTGATTGCAGTTCAGAACTACATTACGCCACAGCTGTTATGAGCATGATTCTGACCATCTGCTGAGAAGCTCTTGTTCTTCTGTTTGACGTTCCCCAGACTTCTTCTGGATATTTGTAGATCTACCCTGTCTCTCTGGAGTTAATTCCTTGCTCTCTTGCTGTTGCTTTTGTTTAGGCACCATCAGATCTCCTTGCATTAATAACCTATTCAGTTCTCCTTTGCTCATGTACTCTTTCGTTCCTTTACCTTCATACCGCTCTTCAAAATCAGACCGATGAATGGCTGTTCGTCTATAGTTACAAACTCTAGGAATCTGAGGACTCTCTTATTCGATTCGGCACTGCTGTACATAGGGTCCACAAGGATCACTAGTCTGCCTGTGCAGCCCTTGTGAGCTTTGCATTCCAATCGCCTTGCACAAGCATAATGTCTTTCTTAGCTGTTTGCGCCTATTTTATATTCTTTGTTATACGTATTTACTTTATGCATAATTCTGTTACGTATCATGCTCTTCTATATGGAGGCTCTATTTACATGTATTTTTATTTGCAAGAGAATTAACTGCTTAACCGACTAATATATAAAAAATATACTGTTAAAAAGCTAAATGACTATAGCAATAAAATTATATTTTGGTGTGTATTTATATTGCCACATATCGGACTTGTTGCATTGCTGTCACCTGTATCTCTCGTAGAGCGATATCACTTGCTAATGGAACAAACTCACGACAGGGAAAACACTCGTTATAAACTAATTGTTTAGCAAGATGGGGACCGTTAAAATGACATTAGTGTCAGTTGTTTCTAGCAGAGCGCCACAACTATTTGGAGAACAAACCGGGTAGAAAATATTGTTAAAATATTAGGGGATCCCTTAGAAAGACATTATAACTTTCATTAAGTAAGGATACATGAAATTGTTGTATATAAACTAAATGGGTATCCACTGGCAAGCATGGCACTCGCAAACTTATTTACTTCTTGATATAAACTATTATTTAAGATATTTGGAGAATGGCAATTCTCTCGCTTGAATATCCTTCAGTGATACTTTTCATTGCAAAACGAACTCGGTATAAACTAAAAGTTTCATTAATAGGGGCTCAGCCTGAATGACTAGGAAGAACACCGAAGACTGCATGAAAAGCAAACACACACACATATGTCTATTTCTATAAAAAATAGAAATGACAATCTGACAATCTGATTTTCCAATCTCAAAAGTTTGGTGTTACTGTTCTATGTACAGTGCATTCTTTTGTGATTTCCCTTTTGAAACTAAATGGAATGCATTATATACATTCAACTCCCTATATCTCGAATACCGATATCTCAAAGTATCTTATTATATCAAAGAATATATTTCCTATTTTAATTTACATTTCAACTCCTGTTATCTCAAACTACTATCTCAAAGTAAATTTTATGATACCAGAAAAAATACTTTGAGATATCAGTAGTTTGGGCTGAAGTTCGACCTCGAGATATCGAGAGCTGACTACATTTAACCTTTTTTCTGCCCAAATTCTCAGAACTAGGTTTATTAGTTTATTAAAGTCTCATTTTGGTGTACAACATAACAGTGCATACATGTTTATATACAGACAAATAAAAATACACCAAACCATTCTGTACAGAATTATAAGAGACTATGTACATCATACATTACATATAGACTTATCTTATCACAGCTGACCAAATATGCTAATAAAAAGTAGTTTAAAAAATGTTCAAGGGAACGACTCCACAACTTATACCTCCTGGCACCGAGGTTGTCTGAGTCAAGGCCGAACCATTTGAAATCTAATTATTCAATTAGGGCCCAGTCGGGTAACTTCGGACACAATGAGCATTCCAAACAACTGACATATAAAGGAAACAATGTCGGAATTTACCCGCTGTCGGAATTTACCCGACTTTACCCAAATAATATCCAGTTATATTCAAATTTATTTAAATTTCCTATTAAGCTGATTTTTTTTATTAAAAATTCAACCACTTTTTTCCAGAAATCTTTTCTTTATAAACGATAAAAAATAACCACTATCGCATGCATTTCATAGGAGGACCTGAGTTACTACTGGGGAACATACTCGGTATAGATAAATCCGCTAAAAAACCTATCTTTTGCCCCCCAGCCCCCACCCCCCCACCCCCCCACCCCCACCCCACCTCAAACATCTCCCAAAGGACATAAGTAATTTGGGGAACAAACTTAGGGATCCGATCGAATGATATTAACATAACATGCAACTCATGGAGCGAAAGAAGCGTCAAGACTTCGGAGCAAATTTGGTTAATACTTATTGCTAACTTCAAGAAATAAGGGATGCACTACCACTACCAATACTAACAATTATTTCAGGCGCGAGATGCAAAAAGCGCATATATAGCCAGTAAAGGCTCAAACCAGCACCCGCGCAGTCTTATCAGAGATTTTGCTGTTCGCACACAACATGGATGTACCAAGAGGAATCCCGGGGTGGAGGATCAAGTGGTTTTTATTTTGATACGTTGTGCGGAAAAATGATAATCTCTTTGTTTATGTAAAGGTACATTGCGCTTTCTGCTTTCTCTTCGTTGTAAATATGTTACATTCGCCGAGCTATCCGCCATTTCCTAGCCCACGTTTGCCCGATTCTAACGACACATGGATCGCCCCGCAGATCCTTAGAGCAATGTATCTGTCACAAAATTTTATCAGGGAATGTCGACAATGAAATGGCGACGTTATCTGCATGGATGTCAATTCAAAATTTGGTACAAAGGCCCTAAAGTAAGATTGTTTTTGGAGCAATCACCCATTTAAAATTTGGGAAAATAATGGTTTGGAAAGTAGTGCACAGTGCAATAAATGACAACAGTTCAAAATGAAATATGTATTTATTATTTTATCATGCCATAAACAAAATGTGCATCAGTGAATCACCATTTTTCCGTGCAACATATAAAACAAACAAACAAACAAAAGAAAAAAATACCTCCCCCCCCACCCCCCATCCTTGAAACAAATGCTCTAGCTAGACTTCAAGGATTCTTCTACGCTACTCGCAGGTCTATTAAGTCACCGTTTTGCGAAACGCGTTCTATTCAAGCTCTAAACATTTTGAAACCTCAAATACAACGTTTTATTTTAATAAGTAAGAACAAAGTAATTGATGTTAAGCTCAAAACGGCAGACTTTGTCACAAATTAAACGTTTTGCGTCGAAAACTTTTATGCTTCAATACCAAGTGCACTAAATCAAACGCCAATATTTTCTTTGAGTCTACCAAAGTATAGTTTAAGAAGAACAGAAGGAAAAGAAAAATGTAAAACCATTTTTCAACGTTGCTAATTCAAACATCAAAATAAGTTAGAAGCTGATGACAGAGTACAGAATTCTTAGTACTGTTTTAGATTTCTATGATTTGAAAGCATATAGGGTCTAGTCGGGTAACTTCGGACAGCGGTACTGCAAACGGTGAAAATCAGATGAGACGGCTCATAATGAGCCGTCTCTTTAGGATTTTTACTGTTAGCCAAGTTAATTTTGTTTTAATTCTAAACAACTGACATATAAAAGAAACAATGTTACTGTCCGAATTTACCCGCCGTCCGAATTTACCCATCTTTACCCTATATATTTCTTCTTATAGAAGAAGAAGCATTTTCTTATTAAAACACTTCATTGAAGTTTCATTTATTGACGAAAGTCGCAAAATATAATTTATTAGAACTTTATATTGTTCAAAATACAAGCTGCACACGTACGCCCTTATTTTTAATTTGTTTATTTTCAGAAGAAAAAAAAGATAAACATAGTACTAACGACACCCTCTTGAATGTTCATCACGGCCGTGGAAATGTTTTATAATAAATATTTTGCTACAACCAAAATGTAATTGCATGTCACACAGTTTTATTTAATATGAACGTATGAATCTCCATACGACTATGTAGCGGTTTTAGCTCTAGGAATCATGAATATTTGTCGCTCCCTATTTTAAACTGTTAAAAAATGTTCTCCCCACATTAAAACATTTATTTCTATATACAGTTGTATGTTTCGTCTTGGTCCCTTCAACATACACTTGTAAGTTAAATGAAGCAAAATGTTTAGACCACATTACACACAGTATCCCCGCAAGGCAGTCCTTTTCTTTCCTTATAATTCGATCAGTTATTCTATTTGTCGCCGACCTGTGATATTCCTATTAATTCCGTCAAGAGACGCCTCTTCGCCTTTTCAATGGTTGTGATTGACGTGCTCTCACAACAGCCAAGGCGAGATTAATTGTAAAGAAGGCGACAAGAGGGCGTTAATAGAGGCGTTGCTAGCATCCGTAAATGTTGATTCTTTGAATGAAGTTTGCCTTCTTTAAATATGTATCTTGCTTTAAAAGAACATCGCATCATCAATAAGGAATGTTATTGAAATGTTTTTCTTCTCGCTTTGAACAAAACGACATGAGTTAGTTTAATATTTGTACGGACAAACAATTGTGTAAACTTGTACGGACGCGAAAAGTAAATGTTTGCAAAAAAGAAAGATAGTCATAACTAAAGGGATTGCAAAGCAAAGAAAACAAATTTAAACAATTCAATAGTAAGTATATATGTAAAATAATCTGATTTTATGTAAAAAGTTAAAAATACAGTTTTTAAATAATAGCTTAATCTAAAGTTGGTCTTAATTGTTGCCCGAAACAAAGGGAATGGCTGCTAAAGGACATTGAAAGAAATATTACAATATCATCTGTAGAACCGAAAAAATATTTGTAAAACTGTAAAAAAGAAATTTGCTTAAAAAGTTTGAAAAATGTTGAATGTTTACCTTTAATTTTCGCCAATGCAAATTTCTAAATTTGCGAATAAATTTGCGAAGCAAATGGCATTAAACAATCAGTTATATCTCTAAATGAGGATAGAAACAGACTATATAAAAAGCTGCTTTTAAATTTTTGAGCACGAAGATTTTTAATGCGGTTGACTATTACAATTATGTATCGAAGCACCATTCCATAAGATTTTTAAACGTGTCAACTAATAGTTTTTGCAAGTTACAATTTAATGTTTCAGTTTAATAATTATTCCAAAAATTAAATATAAGTGATCAACATTTTTTTTCTGAAAGGCATACTGATATAAACTTTTTTTTAATCGTGTCTGTTTTATAAATATATAGCTGCAGTATTGGATAAAGTTACTTTGTATTTCTTTTCAGGTAAGAACAACTGCAATCATGCCGAGGCCAGGCAGAAACACATACGACGACCAGAAACCGCCATATTCCTATATAGCCCTAACCGCCATGGCAATCCAGCATTCTTCAGAAAAGATGCTTCCGTTGAGCGAAATTTATAAATTCATTATGGAAAGATTTCCTTTCTACAGGAAAAACACTCAAAGATGGCAGAATTCACTTCGACACAATTTGTCATTTAACGATTGTTTCATCAAGATTCCGCGTCGCCCTGATAGGCCAGGTAAAGGAAGCTACTGGGCATTGCATCCATTTTCCGGCGATATGTTTGAAAATGGTAGTTTTCTTCGGCGGAGGAAGAGATTTAAACTTCATTTGCCAAGGTATCATGGCTTACCGAGTCCAGATAATGTGAAACAATCATTTGAAGGCCCAAACTACATTCAAGAGCAGGCCAGAATGCGGTTACAACAAATAGCAGCAAGTTCTAGATTCCTGCCCCTGGGGCATCTAATAGGGCACGGACGAACGCCATTAAAACAGCCATTTACAATAGAAAACATAATTGCCCCAGAATATAAAAACAATGCATTAGTGCCCGCACATCCATTACCTGCCCCCTTGCCGGGATTCGCCAGTCAGTTTGCCTCTGGGATCAGTGCCAGTCTAGCGTCAAATTTATTTCCATACGCTAATTTAAGACAATCAGAAAGTGAGCTAATTTCATCACTAGCGTCACATTACGGACATATGAATGGACACGTAAATGTGCCGGACTATAATATGTTAAAATCTGGTCATACTCAACCTGCCATCCCGGTACCATTAAAACCGTCGGCGTTTTCAGCCGTCAGTTTGGCACAAGTTCATGAAAGACTCGAGCCCTTGTCGGCAAAAACATCACCAATATTAAGTGTGGACTCTTTAGTTCAGCCGTCGTCGGTGGAAAGATTTTCACGGTCATCGTCAATAGAGTCGAAACATGAGGACAGCCAGATCGTTGACGTCATTTCTACGCGGAGTGGAAGTAGTTCGCCAAGATGATAATGTAACGTGATAAAGTGACTTCATAATGTTCGTGCATTCTTGTTGTTTATTGATACATATTAGTCTGTAAAACAATCAAAAGTATTATCTAAAACTGCACCCATGTGGCTTAATGACTGCAGAACTGGTAAAAACTGTGAATGACAGTTCTACAAATTGGATACCCCGCCATCTACTGGGTAACTCTGTGGTACACGTTTTTATTTTCTATTTAAATGATATATTTGTTTTTTAGAGCACTTGATAAGAGAGCTGGATAAAAGATAATGCTGAGGCCATTTATGTAAAGGTGTATGGATATGCTTTCAGGGGGGAAATTTCTTTCTTTTTCATTTTTGCCTCTCTTTTCAGGTGTTTTTTAGGTGTCAATTATTCAAGGGACGAATTTGCTCAAAGAGTAGCAAATTCTTTCCTTTAAGAGCAGACCCCATTTAGAAGGACAATACTGCCTAGAGATGCAGAACAGGAAGTAACAAAAATATTTCCCTTTTAAAAGAACGGACGGAAAATATTTTAGAATATCCATACACCTTATACATGTATCTTATTTTCTCAAAAATGATAAAAATAATAACCCTCTTTAGAACCATATGGGCGATGTGGTACTTTTGAGGGTCGAAAAAATCAGCCACAGGATTACCATCATATACTCCTCTTATACGGAGTTTCTGCCATCTAGCAAGGCTTTATGGTTTAGAATTAATTTATTCAATAATTATTGAAATTATAAAGATTGTAAAAAATCCGGTTATTCTGTTATTTTTACAAGTTACAATTATACATGTTTATTTAGCAAATCTCTGGTTTTTAATACATCAGTCAGTATACTCCATTGACAGGCATGCATGCACATTGTTTGTGTTGGTGCACAATGAGAAATCTAACGAGAACCCCTAGTACATGGTTTTGTTTTTAGATCACCATGCTTTCTCTTATATACTTGAGGCCCCAAAGCATTGTGTTAGTTAGTTTTTTTTATTATTGACACCACAAATGATAAAATGAGTAAACTGGCCCTGCAAATGTTATCATTGAATATATAAACCCATAACAAGGGAATGATGGAGTTAAAATCATACTAAATAAAATGCATGATGATTACGTTTGCTTTAGCAATTTTCAACAAGTTGCAGAATCTGCAAACTGTGTCGTTTTTTTTCTCATTTCCTTTTATTGCACTGGCTCACTCGCTCCTGAGAGAGAGAGAGAGAGAGAGAGAGAGAGAGAATCAGGGAAGTACGGCTTTAGTTTCGCTACTTTTATGCAATTATGAAATTATAAATTTAAGTCAGTAATTGCTTTATACGAACTTGGTCCTTTTTTCAATTGAATATGTAAAACTCCTTCATACCGAGGTTCCGGACAAGGGAGTACATTTATTAATGATATTTTTGGAAATTTCTTCTTTCGCCTCGGAAAAAAAATACACTTTAATTACTCTTTTGCATCGCCACGATGTAACAAGTTCTAATGAAGAGCTCTAATATATTTTAACACATGAAAACAGATGAATTTGAAAAAAAAAAAGCAAAGATCCAGATGAGGCGGCTTATATTAAGCCGCCCCATCTGGATCTGCACTGATTGCTCTCTAGTCTTTGAATTCTGAATATGATATTGCTTAGGCGATACATTTTTTTTTAAATCTGGCAGTTAAATTTGTCGTCTGCCTTCATAGCGCTATAAGGGTCTAGGAGAAATAGGCAAAAATTATATCAAAACCACCAAATGTCATGAGCCCCAATAACATAATAACGCTGCTTTAAATCAAGGATCTTCTTCGATATGATTGAAATAATCTAGTAACAGCTACAATCTTTGTTAATTTAAATAAATTTTCTTAATGTTATTTCATTCAGTCATCAGCACTTCAACCCTACAAGAGATCAACGTCCTAATATTGACATCGGATGTGATTTATATTGATTAAGTAACCCTCTAGTCGAAATTAATTTTCAACCACTGGTAGAACTATTACTCAATGATTTTTTTCTTATTCTTTTTATATCCAAGGAGAAATATTATATTCTAAATCCCAAATAGCTTTAATTTTCAGGTTTTGTCTTTGTTTTAGTTATAAACGCAAAATAATGTTTCCGTTTCATCTGAAACAACAAAGATGCAAAGGGTCTGCATATCTCTGTTCGCATTCGAGTAAACTGCGATAGTGATTTCTTTTAAACCAATGGTCATCCTATTTCTTTTATAGACGTCTAAACAAAGCAGTCTGTTAATCTATGAAATATTTTTTTCATTAAGTACAAAGATGTTCTACAGTTTTCAGCTTTCAGAATATGTGGATTAACATAAGTTTTGGAAGACATTATTTTTGAATACTTTTAGCATAAATGATTTACATGAATGTTTTACGCATGCACTCGGAATAGGCATCAACATTTAAGGCCAATTTACGAGTTATAGAAATACTCGAAAAGCAATAATAAGATATTCAAGAGTGTGCGGCGCAAATACGAATACTAAATTCAACATAATTATCAAAGTTCTGCGGTTATTTTTCTCAGGAGGTACACAATTAAGCTTTACAACTTTAGTGGTTATATTCATGTACCTTTACGAAGGCAGCAAATGTTTTAAGACTACATTTGAAGTCAATTTCACACAATCTGACCATCCTTTATTATTTCCTGTTTAGTTTTAGGAGAGCAAAACTTAGGGGAGCAGCACAGACTGCAAGACTGGACAGATGCATGGGCTTGTCTCTGTTACGCCTACTTGTGGCTTTCACAATGCACTGGTTCAAATTCAAATGTTAATTTTGCTCTTTATAAATGCAGGTGAATATTTAAAAAAAACTCTTCTACCGTAAAAATTCAAAAAAAATTGGGTTACCTATATTAGTTAAGGTAATTGTCCGAAAATGGAACTGTTTGGTGTTACAATGCAGTAATGCATCCAAAAAATTCAAACGGATTGGCAAATAGCGTAGAGTCTGATCAGAGTTTGATCTGGGCCTGCACTATTTGCTTAGGCCCATCTGTCTCGATTCTCAGACTTTTTACGGTTTAATATACTGTAAAACTATCTGCAGGGACAAATGAGCCCCCGTTGACAGTTTCGATCCCGCTGAGATTGCCTCTTTTAGCAGAACACTTTGGATAGGGAGGTTCTACGTCGAGTGTTTGTAATTAAGGAAGCATAAAACTGTAAAATGAACCTTTTCACTTTTTAAGAACAATGACAGCATTTGGTGTCGATGCCCAAATCTATAGGTTTCTTTTTTAAAAATGAAAAGCCCTGGTAAACGTACAATTCCATATCCATGTTGAAATTAATAATAATAACGATAACAATGATAATAAATAATAATAAATATTTCTGCAAACGATTAGCCAAACTATAACAATGGTATTCCACGCATTTAACATACATTCATTGCGCTTAATTTGGCTTTCAGGTAAAAATACCTGGTGAACATTTGACAAAGCTCCAGAAAGAGGCTAAACCGAAATTTTCGGTATGACTTTACTTTCAGGAGTTTTGTCAGAGCTCTTCCAGTTTAGTTAACATTTACAAAGCTGAGTGCACAAAGTAGGCGTAAACTACGCCGGCGTAGCTTACGAACGTCGGCGCAACTATGTCTGTACTACGACTGTATTTTAATCCAAGTGCACGAGGCGATTTGTGAGTTTTTAAGCTATTTTACGACTAAGTTTACGACACGCCTTGGTTGTGCACACGAATTAAAATTCTGCGACAGTTTTACGACGGACGTACGTTGGGCGTAGGCTTACGTTTGCTTTGTGCACTCGGCCCTGAATACTTTCACAAATACGGCTTGCCTTCATATGAGTCGAATAGGATGGTTATATTTTGCTTATTACTTGCAGAACTGCTAGATTTTTTCGATTTCCAGGCGAGAACGGAATTGCTTGTTTACCGGGCATGGTAAAAGTTCAGCGCTCTTTTCAACTTATCCTATCCATAGCTACTGCAAACACTAATTTGCATGATAAAAGCTGCATGTATTACAAATGTTATTTTAAATGCATTTTCTCATATGCTGTGCACTTGGACACCTATTGAATGGTAACAAATTTTACAAGTCTTGTAATCCCTTTATAAAGTATTACCAACAAAATTTGCGGTCGAGTTCACATCTGGAGGTAAATTTTATTTGCTTATGCAAAATATCATGAGAAATTTTGAAAAACATCTTGTAGAACATTTAGTTTTACCATTACCTGTGAAAAGACTTTGAAAAATATGAATACCGATTATGCGTGTTTCCTGATGTAAAATGTTCCGAATTTAGCCCTACATTCGTTTATTAATTTATTTTTAATCCGCGTTGACACTGCATTAGCCAAAACTTTTATTGAAATAGGAACCCGTAATTGTATTAACACTTTAAGCACCAATGACGACAAAAGCATAATTTGCAAACAGAGTAGATCCTGATGAGGCGGCTCATGATGAGCCACCTCATGCAGATCTACACTGATTGCCCTCTAGTCTTTGAATTCTCAATATGACATGTCTTGGACAAGCTTTTTTTGAATTTTTGCAGACATAAATTTTGTCGTCTGCTTTTTGGTGCTTAAAGAGTTAATTGTCATTTTGAAAAGGTAGAGGGGGTGGGAGTGAGTATTGGTTGACTTTGAAATATTGGAATAGACATACGCGCTTCCCTATCTTGCTCTATAGATATAAAAAGCATACCACAAAAAAAAAACAACAACAAAAAAACAACTCCCCCACCCCCCAGAAAAACAAAAAACAACAACAACAACAAAAAAACAACAACAACAAAACGTGCATTCGCGGCCAACTCTGAGCGAAATTTAATATTACACAAACATTTGTGCTCTTTAGTATTCACCATTGAATTAATAGCAAGTTTAACTTTAATATCAACAATGATAAATATCCTTGAGGATAATTGTAAAAGAACTAGTATTAGAATGTATTAACAAAAAATATTTCATGAATGTCTGTGACTATGGAATGACTAAGTATTCAAAGGCTAAACTATTTAATCACTTTTAATCTGTGACTTAGTCATTTACATGTATTTCCTTGCATTGAGTCATGTTGCATTGGTAATTTCATATGCACTACTTAAAAATGAAACAAAAGGTCAGTGAGTAACTTCTGAATTTGTGTACTTGTATTAAAACTTTGTCAGTATTTTTGTTGGCATCCATTAGAAACACTGCATATTAAATGTGGTTGGACCTAATTTTTGTCAGTTTTTTTTCGGCGACGTCACTATTGACGTCAGTTGAAAGACTATGATGATAACTATTTATTGTATCTTGGCTTATTCGGTTATGCCATCTGCTGAGCGGCAGCCACGTAATTTGTTTTCCTGCATACTGACAAATACATGAAAGTTCAAATGGATTTTTGAAAAGTTGACTCAGTTTTGGAATGATACAGAAGGCTGACGTTAACAAGAACTTGGCGCAGTTATCATCCTGAAGCCTCGTTGTTGCAGCTTGCAAAAAAACTTAATTATTCCTCACAGAATTTTTTTAAATAATCAGAGATGAATGGTAAATAATATTTAATGATAATATTTACTGGTCTTACATGCATCATATACAGTTTAATCGACGCAAAAGTCTTTCAACTGCTGTCAAAGACAAAATGGCTGCCAAGTTTCTCGGTTCGAAACACTTAAATATGACAGTTACTGTCAAGTTTCCCGCGTGACTTCTTTATCTTGTGCATTATGCCCTTGACTCAGTGCTAAATGAAGGAAAATATTGGACAGGTTGCTCCAATGTAAAACTATTTGAGAAAATGAATTAGATTACAATATGCACTGATAACATGCGCGTGGGATACTTTGACCAAATTTCATTACGGATATTTAAGAAACTTAAGACTTACATACTTGTTTCATTAAGAAACAAACTGGCGCATTCATTGCTGACATTTCATACTGATATTTTGATATATTGTTTAAATAAATGTAGAGTGTACTTAGTAAAAACAAAGATTTTCACACTAGGCGAATTAAACATATACATGTATTAAACTTTCAGAACCGCCGCCTTTAGGAACCAACACATAGTCATGCCAACAACATTTTGGTTTGCCCGTCCTTTCATGCTTCGATTTTGCAAAATACAAAGCGAAACTGAGGCAAAGACAAGACCCAGGGTCCGTAAATTTTATAAAATCACTTAAGTCGTTGCTATGCTGTTGCTAAGGCTCAATTTCTTTAAAGGAGATTTTCTACAACTATGAAATTCGCTATGGAGAAACAGTCTTTAGATTTCCTACAACTATGACATTTGCTCTTGAGGATCAGTCTTTTTCAGACTGTTCCTCCAGAGCAATTTTCATAGTTGTAGGGAATCTCCTTCAAAGAAATTAGCCTTAGCAACAGCATAGCAACCACTTAAGTCGTTTTATAAATACGACCCCACGACCTCTTTCACATTTTTGAGCCGGGGATGTCCGGCTTGGAAGTTGAACATATTGTCCAATTTATATGAAGGACATACACAAACACCAAACTTTAACTTTGAAATGAAAAATATATCCAGTTCATATAATTTGTGTCTCAAATCAATATCAGTTTCTGTAACTTATTTTTTTCCCTTTTTATGATTTTTTCCATTGTTCATCCAACTAATATTCTAAGCCTTCAGCCTATGCATGAATCTTTTTCTGGCAGTTGCTTAAAATAAACCGCCCTGTTCACACACTGCTCTGTTGTATAAAGCAAGGTGATGAGCATATCGAGGATTTTTGAGAATTCAGTCCAAATGCAGACTTTTCAACCCCAGCTTTTTTTACAAGACTCCGTCATCTGAGCATTCAAACACACAATGAGAAATGTTGCCGATACAGATCTCGACTTCCTGTATGTGATGTTACAAAATGTAGCATCTGAAGAAGTGGCGGCACAGAGTTTCTGCCAGTTTTTCTTCACGGACATCTTACAACACACCTTCTCCATTGTCACTGATAGTTCTCATACCGCTGGTATCTTTGCTGTCTAAATTTTGTATTAGTGGGCTAGTGATATAATGTAAAGGTTCAAAAGTAGGGCTATTCTGACATAATGGGAAGATTGAACAATAGGGAAATTTAAATTATTCGTTGCTTGAAGCTAACCTTAACTCTTTCGGCGCCAAAGTCGCAAAAATGCGACTTTGCAAACAGCGTATATCCAGATCAGCCGGCTCTTAAAAGAGCCGTCTGATCAGGATCTACACTGTTTGCCATTCAAATATGAACTTAAAAAGCCTGATTTTATGAAAAATATATTTAGATTGTTAAAATTTCCAATTACAAATCTGTCGTCTGATGATTTGAGCAGACGAAAATTTGTCGTCTGAAAAATTTGGCACCGAAAGAGTTAACATATAATCTCAGAGATGAAAAATATAACTATTCCAGCGCCAAATCTCTGTGCAGCCTTACACAGGAGGATGACCCCCAATAGTAGCATAGTAACTTAGCAAAAGTTACAAAGGTGTTTTGATACTTCTAGTTATTATTGCGAAATATGAAATATGTTGCAAATCTTTTACAAAGTGAATGTCCGGTGGAAACTGGTCGACAACTATAGTCTAGTATTATACTATTTGTTCTCTAATATTATACTATTTATTCAAGGTTTAGTCGAGTCATATAACGTAATTTCGCGCCTAAAGAGTCACAGATGTTAATAAATAGACATTGATTTAGCCTAACAATCCGTGTCTACAATTTGACATGACTTTCTTACGCGAATGAATCAAAATCAATTTCTGGTTTATTATGACATTACTTGCGTCTTCTAAAATGTTAGCTTGACTGCAAATTTCTCAAATGTAAAATAGAATATTAGGCAAAGCGCGAAAAGGAATTTTAGAAACGGAACAGCACAAATGAGCCGCGACACGACAAAACCAACAAAATAGTTGTGCGACCAGCGCAGAATCAGATCAGACTGGCATCCGCCCAGTCACATCAGAGTCTTTCCTGTCCGCATGGAGGTAGCTTAGACCCTAAGCTACCCTTTGAGCACTTAGCGAAGAGTCGGATCAAACTGGGCGGATGACCAGTCTGATCTGAGTCTGCGCTGGGCGCACAACCACTTTGTTGGTTTTCTCGTGTCGCGGCTCAAATGAGGTTTCTAACAGCAAGTTTGTGCTCGGGCTGCCTAAAGCCCACCTTACCCATCAATGAGACATCACAATATCGAAAATCTGACGACACTAAGTTTGGAAGTCAAATATCTTGTCACTTTTAGCATTTTCGTAAAGTCAGTATTTTTTCAAATTTCATTTTAATTTTTCATTTGATTCCAATATAACTTGGCTTGTTAAAGCGAAGAATATTCACATCATTTTAGGTGGTCGACAGCTATCAAAGCAAAAATGTTATAATCAAGTGACTAACAGTTCAATAACACAAAACAATCTTGTGTTTTTCTTAAGAAGTTAGGCTTATACTAAAAATATAATGTCGTACTTTATCTGATTCAAAGCACATTTTTTCTATTTTTGATTCTTTGGTGTGGGCATTGTTCACTCTTATCCCATAAATGCATAGAGACCAATAAAAAGGGCGTTGGCAAACGTGGCATCTGGTCAGGAGTACGCTGTATGCTTTAATATTGTTGTAATTATTGAAGATAGATTAGTGAAAATGAAATAACTTGGCATCCCTTATTTAAAATGAACTTTTCTAAAGAGCCAGGTACATGTAGGAGCATTCACTTACCATAAATGGGTAATTAGCGGTGATGGGATACAGATACTGATACTGCTCTAAGTCTAAACAAAATAGACAAGGAAGATCCTTTGTGACGCCAACATGAAGACGCAACCAAGCATGGACGTAATTTGTCTCCAATAATGTGCAAAACACGCCTGTAAGCGCAGTAATAATGTGCAGTTTGTCTATGACACTCAATTGTCAGGCCGTCGTTAGGTCGTCATAAGATCAATGGCTATTGAGAGCCATTTGAAAGCAGTTCACCAATTACTTGACCAGTTCTTGAAGAGGCCTTAGTGGGTATTGATGGCAATTGAGAAATAATTGAAGACAATGTCAAGTGACACGTGATCTTTGATATTTGAATAGTTTCAATAAATTTCGTGTCAAAACCGTTACAAGAACTACAAGACATTCAGCCTAGTTTGATTCGTCTTCGACGTCTGTAACAGATTTCAGAGGGAAACAACAACAACAAGCAAACATATACAGCCTTTAAACTACCGAATTACTCCCCGAAATATTGCATTTTTCTTCTTTTTCGCTCTGCAATGAGTACCGAAATCGTAAAAACTCAGATTGCTCAGCTCGAGTTTTAACTTAAACCTAAGGTAAGCCAATCATTCATATTACATTTGCCAAACTCGAGGTTGTCTGAAACTAGATTTGAGCAATTGACTCTTTTTTTTTATTTAGATAAACAGATACGGACATATATAGGAGATGTGATATGTGCTTGCCAAACAAATAATGGGTGTCTGCTTGTGGTGCATTGCATTTTGAATGCAGATAATAGGTTGCGATGTAAAAAGGCGATCTAAAAGTTTGGCATGTACATCCATGCTTCTGCGAAGAAATTCAAATGTGATTTGAATCAGTCATTTTCAAAAATTTTTTACAAAAAAAAAGTACTTTGTTAACATTTTGTCAGATAAAATGGAATCAAAATAGGAGCTGTATTGCGGATTTTGAAATCAACATTCAATTTGGTTTTGACAAACTCATTGATTGTTTATGCATAATATTTTGGGAGTTTTGTGTGCGTATTCGAGTATGCTCGATATTTGCCAGTCTACATCCCGTACCTGAAAAGTAAGCCATTATGTTCGGACTGCCAGAAGTTTGACAGTGTTCCAATATGTACAAATTCGGACTGCTAAAAGTTTAAAAATTTTCCAGTCTGTACAAACTTACTCCACTCAGCAATGAAGAAATATACGAAATCTCCATGAACGTCCAATCGGAGCCTAAATGACTAACGGAGTGAAAAACACAGCAACAAGCTGATGACATCCTGCAAACTTTACCCTTGTATCACTCAAAAATTATAATTTAACTGTATTGCATTCTAGCATTTTCTAGAGTGTCTGTTATGCCAAATAAATTCTGGAAATATATTCTGAATGGTTAGATAAAAACACAGACTCAGTTTAATTTTCTGTTCATGACTAGTTATGAAATCTCCGGCCACGTCTTCTCCGTCCTAGCACGGTTTAAGCGAGACACTATTTTCGAATGGTTCTAAAATTAAACGAAGTCAATGTTCCCAAAGGACCTGACTATTATGATCTTGGACGTTTTAAGGTCGCAACCTTGCACTAAACACCAGCTGCAGTGAAGTTAAGTAAGTTCTTGACCAGTAAATTATACGGAACGTAGTTTTTGCCATACATGACATTCACCAAGTGAAAGCCTGGTGTTCATAATAAAAGTCTTTTTCTCAAATACAATTAGACAGATCATCGTCACCAGTAACTTCATAGTCATTCGTATTTATTCAGTTCACAATGCCGAATCAGTTAGCATGGGTACCCTTCACACGTAAGTTAGTGCGCGCGGCGCATTGTTTTGGCAATGGTAGTCGTCCGTCCTGCTGTTTATCCGGAGCTAAAGCAAAGTAACCATAAACAAAATTTCATGGAAAGAGATTTTAAGATAACAGTAACAAACTGCATCATTCGACAGGATAGTGCCGAACCTCATAGCGATTAGTAAATTTGTGGGTTAAAACACTTAGTAATTAACAGCGATTAAACTGGTATTTTTATTTTGTAGGTTCACTGACATAAGTATTAGATAAATTTTACCGGGTGTCTTATCCATCTATCTCAAGATAAAAGAAGAACCATTTAATGTTTTGAGAGTAAACATGCTATAAAAATGATGAGGTTGCGAACAATAGTGATGTGCTTCCATTAAGTACCTAAAGTGAATGGCTGTACATATATGTACATTCTTGTGGGTTGTGGTGGTGGACAAAGGGGTGGGGGGACGGGAGGGGCTCTGTTTTTTCAATTTTGCTCTTCCATTTTCAGTCGGAGACAATTCTTTCCCATAAGACAAAGCCCTATTTCGAAAGGGCTACGTCACAAGAAGTCATGAAAGTTGTTCCCTTTTGTTAAAAAGACAAAAAAACAAAAACAAAACAAAAAACATACGGGTGTACACTGACTCTCAAAAGAGGTAAGTTGGTGCATGGCGCTTGCGAGTAAGGTATTAGAGTATCGTTTGGAACCGATGAAACTTTTCTTAACAGCTACTAACAGTAACCGAGCATGTTATGGATTCAGTGCTGTGGCGCCGTTGGATGTCTGCTTGGAGTTCTCAGCTGGAACATCACCATAAGAAAATGTACTTTCAAATGAAAGGTCCATGGAAAATGAAATCACCAATCCTTAGTATTTTAAAGTATTTTCTTGGACGCGTTACCACATAATCATGGGTTTGCATAATTTCGCTTTGTTAGTTTCTATTTAATGGTGTTTTCATGTTCTTTAGTTTAAGAAATCGTATTGAATTAAAAGAAGTCAATATTTGATGTTCTGACAATGGTGAAAAGGCTACGATGTTATGTTAGCAGGAAAGGCTCCGACAGGTCTTCGAATTCACGAAGTCTAATCATAGCCTTTTGCTGTTTGCCCGCAACATGTAGGGACCACGAAAATCCATCAGCCTTAAATAAAATCTGTAGGTGGACTCCCAGGATATACAGACCTTTTCGAGTTTCGGTTGCAGACGTGCTAAGCTATTCCTGACTTGTCGCTGCTTATTTGAATATTCAACAACAGCAACAAGAAGCGGTGTTTGGTTTACTCAGATGATAACATTTTTGTACGTGACGTGGAAAGACAAAACTGGCACGAAGGTATAAAACTTTTTCATGTCCGACTCTGCTGAGCATGAAATTTTACCTGCTGAAAATAGCTACATGTAATTGCTAATAAGTAGGTTTTTTTTGCTCATTTTAGCCGAGTATGAAATTATCTCTGCTAATGAATATGGAAATGCCAACATTAGTTGGCATTTTCATATTTATCAGCAGGGAAAATTTCATGCTCAGCTGAGTTGAGCACGAAAAAAGTTTTATAGCTTTATTAGACAGGACTGAATATACTTTGAGTACTGGCATTCTTGAGCTAAACCAAAAGCTCAGGACACGATTTCTTACGAAATAATCTGGGAAAGAAACTTAGAGTATAACTGAATCAAAAGTTTATCTGGCAAGTTGTAGATTATCTTAGACTGTATACCATTGATTTAAATCCCAGTTTAAGTGTCAGCTCCTGTTTGTTGAACAAGATCTTTATCGCAGTGTATTGTTCCGTTCACATTTCTTTTTCTTCGAATTGTCTTTAGAACTGTGTCGTTTAGAGTATTCTAATCTCCATTTTTAGCATTGTATCTTCATTTCTTAAGGTGTATGGGCCTTGGGGAAGCAGCCCTGCCATTTTCATTTTTGCACCCCTTTTCATTGGGGATCAATTCTTAAAGGTAAGAACTCGCACACCCCTCCCCACCCGTAAGGAGCATTTTCTTTTCTTCCCGACCACCAAATTCTTACTTTAAGGGTATGTTTCAGTTTTGAACAGCGTCGTGTCAAGGAAATAATTTTTTAAAAGTGGAAGTCATAAAAATTCTGCAAAATTAAAATAAAAATAATGTTTTGTCCAAAGTATATCATATTGAGAATTCAGTAAACAAAGTGCAAACAGCGTAAATCCAGATAAGGCAGCTCCTAATGAGTCGCCTAATGTGGAACTATGATGTTTGCAAAGTAAGCTATTTTCAGTTTTGGCGCTTTATGTGTTTAAACTGCTAAAAGTCTGTAACTAAAACACTTGCAGTGAGCAATTATGTAAAAAAAATATAAAGCTGGATGCAAAACATCTGCAAAACTCTCCGAGGACAAATGCTTTGACTTTCAAAACTAGAATTCGAAAAAAAAAAAAAAAAAAAAAAGACAAAAAAAAAGACCGACATTTAACTGTTACTCTAACGCGTCAATATTGTTGTTTATTCATTAGGGGAGAGTCGGGTAACTTCGAACAGGCTGGTAAATTCGGACATACAATTGCAAACAGTGAAAATCCTGATAAGACGGCTCATAATGAGCCGTCTCATCAGGATTTTCTCTGTTTGGCCAATTAATTTTTGTTTTAGTTCCAAACAACTGACATATAAAGGAAACAATGTCAGTGTCCGAATTTACCAGCTGTCCGAAGATCTCCCCTAGAATAGAAATACTAATTCAATAGACATGCTTTATTTGAGCTAGATGCCATTCTGACTGACTGCAGCCTATCTTTCAGTATTGATCCTAATTATTTGGACAGATTAGTATGAGCGAACAGTGTAGACCTAGATTAGACTTGTCACTGAAATGCAATGTGAAACAGGGTCTGCATTTTTCCATTCTGCCAGTGATTGTTGACACACGAAATGATGAAAAATGTGATTTCAGCACTGAAAGCGCCAAAACTGAAACTAGTCACTATTTGAAACAGTCTTAGTTCTTAGATTGAGCCGTCTCATCCGACTCTACACTGGTTTCCCTCTAGTTTTTGAATTCTTTTTGTGATGTTACTTGGAGGATTTTTTTGGAAAGTTTTGCTGACGTAAAGTGTCGTCTGCTGTTTTGGCACAAACAGCGTAGATCCAGAGAAGGTTCATCATTATGAGCCGTCTCATGTGGCTCTACACTGTTTGCCCTCTTTTCCATGAATTCTCAATAGGATATAGAGTGAAAGAAACGTTTTTCTTTAGATTTGGCAGACCGTACATTTGTCGTCTGCTTTTTGGCGCTTAAGATTTAGAGGGTGTCCAATATCTAGGGTAATTACAGCATTCACCAAGCAAACCAGGAAAGACAATATGGATTACCGAAGAAAATAATTCAAATATTGATAATTCATCAGTTCTTGTGGAAAGCTTAAGATTTTCAAGGTATGGAAGCTGATAATTATAGCTGCAAATGAAATATGGCTTTTTACGAGTGATTTAGCAGAAATTGCTGGTATTATTACCGATTCCGTGATTCCTAAGTGCATTACTTTACAACATTCTGGGTTTATTAGCCATACATACGATAAGAAAAATACATACAAAAATAAGACTTAGTGAAGATAATCTTTAAGTCCCACCATCATAGAAATGGCCTACCAGTGGTACCCACAGGAAGAGTAAACATACTACAACACATACAATATCAGGGGCGTAACTAGGGGCAATTTCATAATACGCACAACCATGTTTTATTCTCTACTTCTTGAAGGGAAAGCTAGTATTTCAGCCACTTTGGTAATTGGTATTGAAATATTGTCTAATTTATAAATTTTCAGCATGCAAATATGCAGGTGCGTTTTGAAATTTTGTCAATTTTGACAAAATTTCAATACGCACTTGCGTATTTGCCGTATAGGTAGCTACGCCCTTGAATATGTACGTTAAAGACGTACATGTAACGAAAAGAAACGTAGCAAACAACAAGTTCTCTCTTCCCTAACGAGGTGATCAAAAAGCTAAAAAGGACTTACGATACACAACAAGGAATCAGACGAGACATACCGAAAACGGTCAACAATAAAGGCCAAACGGCCAAATAACGATCGAAGAAATTCAAAATACCGCCTTAGAACGCCCAGTAATAAAAATAACCTGTGCGGTTGGGTGGGGAGGGGGGGGCGTAAATCGACGTCATAGGTACGAAATCTTCACTCTACAGGTCGGTTCTAACAAGGTTTTTCAAAATACATAGAAACAGTGTAGTTAATATGGATGAAACATCCATATTAACTACACTGTTTCTATGTATTTTAATATGGATGAAACATCCATATTAACTACACTGTTTCTATGTATTTTAATATGGATGAAACATCCATATTAACTACACTGTTTCTATGTATTTTAATATGGATGAAACATCCATATTAACTACACTGTTTCTATGTATTTTAATATGGATGAAACATCCATATTAACTACACTGTTTCTATGTATTTTAATATGGATGAAACATCCATATTAACTACACTGTTTCTATGTATTTTAATATGGATGAAACATCCATATTAACTACACTGTTTCTATGTATTTTGAAAAAATTCTCAAATTCTTGGAACATCACAAAACAGTCAAATCAAATTATATCACCAAGATGCAACGAATTCTATAACAAACCATCGTTTGGAAGCCAAAAATAAACACACCAATGTAAAAAGAAAACAGCAGATCCAGTGTAATTTATTCTCTTTCTGGCCACGCAGTATTAAAACATGTAACATTAGTCACACCCTCTAGTGTCAGCTTGATTCAAAATGAAGTCAATATGTGTATTCGACTGGCTTTTCGTGCGTCACGATTCTAAGCGCGAAACACTTTTTCTATAGAAAAGTGCTTCGTGCTTAGAATCGTGAAGCATGAAACGCCCAGTCGAATATCCCAGTGACGGTGCAGGAGGTACGCGTCATAATCGCGAGAGGTAGACGAGAGCTCGTGGTGTCTTCTCGCATTCGGCGCATGGACTTATGGGTATTATCCGGTATGGATAAAGATGGTGGACAAAGCTTGAACTAATAACAACTTGGACGGACACACGGCGCCAAGTGTGTGCAACTATGGTTACGTACCGTTGAGCCACTTGGGTAACGTCGATAAGAGAATTGAACTGAACTGAACTAATAACTGCCGAACTTTCCGAATGATATTTCCCAGCTCTAGCCGGGAGAAATGCGATAGATCAGTGCGTAAAGTGGCAACTGTTTTGCGATAATAAAGTACGGGTATACATTTTCATGACCATCACACAATTCTTTACAGCTGAAGTTAAGTATAATGGGTTGTCTGGATGCAAGAAACTTGCAAACTTACAAGATGCATTGGGTCTGATTCTGACTACACTCAAATTTACATGAGACACATTCGCCATAATTATTTGGGTAAACTCGACAAATACGCAGGCATTCCTCGAGCTGCCCGAAGATATATCTTTGATATATCTTCGGGCAGCTCGAGGAATATATCTTCGGGCAGCTCGAGGAATATGTCTTCGGGCAGCTTAAGGAATATATCTTCGGGCAGCTCGAGGAATATATCTTCGGGCAGCTCGAGGAATATATCCTCGGGCAGCTTAAGGAATATATCTTCGGGCAGCTCGAGGAATATATCTTCGGGCAGCTTAAGGAATATATCTTCGGGCAGCTCGAGGAATATATCTTCGGGCAGCTCGAGGAATATATCTTCGGGCAGCTCGAGGAATATATCTTCGGGCAGCTCGAGGAATATCTGTGTATCGCTAGGTTTGCTCAAGTAGCTATGCCGAACTTGCTCTGTGTATGAGCACTTTCGGCATAATTATTTGGCTAAAGCCGAGAAATACCCAGGTACGCCTCGGGCTGCTCGAAAATATACAGACATATCTTCGAGTAACCCGAGTAATATCTGAGCATTACCGTAGGTTCATCCTTGTAATTAAGCCGAACGTGCCCGTGGGGTAAATTCCAGTGAGTGCGTAAACACAGGCTGGGATGATGGCAAGAAACGTATGCGTGGCCGAGTAGTCAGCGTTCCCGACTTTGTCACGGGGTTGTGCGTTTTAATCCCGCTGGAAACGCGATTCTATCCGAACTTAAACACGCTTCATTACACAGAACCCTTCATAGTCATCCTTCCATAGTCCTGATATACGGAAATACTGTTGAAAACGACCATGTATAGGAATGATAATGAGACGAAAATATGGTTGATATATGACGTAAGAGCCGTGGTAATTTACTTTCCAGTTAATGGTTAGATTACTCTGCTCTTTCATCGGTAGACCTATTCAACAACAACAACAAAAAAGAAAACACTCGGCTGCTGTCATGGTCATTGATCGTGTCACTAAACAGCATGACGGGGTCACAGCTTGTTTCTGACATAAGTGTCCGTACTTTTAGAAATTAATCATTATTTCACTTGTGTCTAACATAACTTTCATGCCGGTCAGTTGTAAGTAGACATATCACTAGAGCGGAGCGCTCGTGATATGTCTACTTTACAACAGACCTCCAAGAAGTAATAAGTGACTCAACAAAGCACTGTTGGAGCTACTCTTATTCTTAAACAAAGCAGGGACAACGTGGAAAGGTGCACAGCTGACCGCACACCAAATGGGATCCACATCAGTTCACTCCAGTCACTGAAGATGAATAGAAAAAAAAATGACGGAATACAGGAAAGGCTACAATCACAATCAAAACGCACAATTCAGTAAAGACACAAAAGGAAAAATAAAAGATAGAAAAAAGCTGTCAAAGAATGGAAACACTTTCCTGTGTCCTGTGAAGGTAAACATTTTAAACGCCGCGCCACGCCACCCACTCCCCCCGCCTCCGCCCCGCCTCAAAAAAAAATGTTGGGCCTCAGACTTAATGACGACTCGGTCTAAAAAGCTTTCTACGAAATTTGTTGGGGAGTAAGCTGGGGCTTTGGGGCTTCATGCTCTGTCTTTGGTCGGACCCATCGGGGTTCAACTGTTTGACTTCTTTTGATACATTGTTTCAGTTTTGCTCTTGCTGGTAAATGCTCAGCTGCTTTCGTCTCAGCATTTAATCCTGATTTATATGTTCGCTGTAATAATCCATTGATGGGTCAGAAACCCTGCGCACGGACTGATTGACTTGTATATTTATGAACCACAAAATAACCCAGGACGAGGGATGTATACCCGCAAATTCGATTTAAATCCCCTAGTTACTTATTACTGACCGTTCCAAGGAGATACTTCTGTATTGGTTTACTACCACTGTCTTTTTTTGTCGGCTTTCTATTAGTCTTGGACTTGTTGCAGATTATTTAGAGTGACTTCGTGGCCATCTGCTGGGAGTGAGCTGACCTTACTTTGTCTTATTGTTTTCCTTTCCCACTGTTGTTAGGTGATGTGCTAAATAATTTTGTGGCCTTCTTATCTACTTTGGTTGCTTCGTCGTATTCCTCGCGTGGTATAAATCCAACCACTCAGTGTCGTTGGGACTATTTGTCATGCGCAATGTAATCCGGTTGGTCATGCCTCATTTAATGTCTACTAGAAAAAGCTATATTGATTTTGGGATTGTGGAACTACATCGTAAACATACTGATATTATTTTGCTTAACTAGTTTTCTCCTTGAAAAACGCTATTTATTTTCATGTTTTTGATGTTTAACACTTACAAATGAATGATAAATTCGTAATCAGCTCAGCGGACTCATATTCCTTTGTAGGTTTTTCACTCATATTATTTGATTGCTGACATCAAAGGAAGCATCCGAGAGCCAGATTTTCCATCTTGTTACCCCGAAAT
The DNA here is from genome assembly GCA_963989385.1 of Ctena decussata. Classification (NCBI taxonomy): domain Eukaryota; kingdom Metazoa; phylum Mollusca; class Bivalvia; order Lucinida; family Lucinidae; genus Ctena; species Ctena decussata. Next base: position 56,737,853 of record OZ022505.1, read on the forward strand.
GCTATAAAAGTCCAGTGTATGTGGTATTTGAACCTCAAATAAAATAGTCTAAACGTAATCTAATACCGCCTTCTTCAATTTAAGGAATATTTGCTACTAAATGAAGCTGAGTTATTGGTGTAATTATACTTCAAAGTGATGTTGACTTTTTCTTTCATGTTTAAGATGTTATAAAATTGTTTGTATACAAAGCCACTACTTTTTGATGGAAGTTAACCAGCATATATAGATTTAAGCGGGGCTTTAAGGTGCTCTGATCATTCTTAAAGGTAAATATTTAGTGATTTATCTTTAATATATTTGAGCCGCGACACAGCAAAACTAAGAATATGGTTATGCGTCCTGCGCAGACTCAGATCAGCCTGGGCATCCGCCCAGTCTGATCAGAGTCTTCGCTGTCCGCATGAAGATAGCTTTGACCCTTAACTACCCTATAAGCGCTTAAGGAAGACTCTGAACAGAATGGATGGATTCCCAGGCTGATCTGAGTCTGCGCTGGGCGCACAACCACTTTGTTGGTTTTCTCGTGTCGCGGCTCAATTTTTGTAATTTAATTTTAATATATTTGATTGCCGCTGCACGAAAACGTACCTTGCGGCGTGTGCGATCAGGAAAGACTCAGTCTGATCAGAGTCTTTTCTTTTCGTATAAATAATCTATGAACTCTTGGGACTGTAAAACGTTCAAGAGAAGACTCCGGCAGGTATGCATAAATGAACAGGCTGATCTGAGTGTTTGCTGTACGCACATAGCTTTAAGTCCCCTTTCACGCGATGTCACATAATTAAACCTAGTAAAGAGATGGATAAATGACTTATCGACAGTATTTCAGTCAAGACGATGGGAGGATGATAATGAAAGGCTGTGTACAGTGGAACCCAGTTTACGGTAGGAAAGATTCTCGCCTTTAGCGGGGCTCGAACCCGGTCTGCTAGATCAGTAGGCCAGCGCTTAACCCACTGAGCTATCGGAGGTCCTCCTAGTAAAGAGAAACGTATTTTCAAGTAGCTGCATATGCCCATATCAGGCTATCAGGTCCACGCAGAAAAATGATTGACATTGCTAATCGCACACTCTTTGTCTAAACTGTGCATGCATACAACAGGCCCGGATCCAGACCACAACATCTGGTGGGGCCCTGGGTAAATGGTGGGGCTGGGAGGTGCCGAGATGTGTGTGTGTGTCTGTGTGTGTGTCTGTGTGTGTAGGGGTCTTGAAATTATGTACGAAATAATTAGGGATCAATTTGATGAAAATTGTTTGCCTTGAAATATATGTTGTGATATTTCATTAGAATCGCCTCGCCGAGGCGATTCTAATGAAATGTCACAACATATATTTTAATCTTATTAGATGGAAAACTATCTCAAACTGTCATCAGATACTCCTTATTAGCTGGGGGCTTACATATTATACATAACACAGAGGCCCAGATGGGGGAGACTGAAGCCCCAAAGCCCAGCCCTGAATCCGATGCTATACAATGTGGCCATGTCATGTGCAGTTCGCAGTTGAGACTAGTTTTCTCAGTTTATTGCTAAAATTATTTCCACATTTATTAAACATTTAGTATTTCAAGCAAATAATGAGATTAGAAAGATATAAATATCAGAAAACAGCACTGTACTGGTAAAGGTAAGCTGTCAGAAAAACAGTCTTCATAGGTACACAACCGTGTTCATGTTCAGTTCTCTCTATATGTGTTAAATTGAACAATATGCATGTATAAATGTACTATTTTCTAAAAATTAGTCATAAAATTGTTGATAATTTAGAAAGTCATAAAATGATTGAAAAATATTTATGATAGATCAGGAAGACTACAGGGCCTTAGATATGGATACATACCCACAAAAATATTTGTAATACACCCTCTGTACCAATGCGAAAGGCTTGGTAAAACTTTTGAAGAAGATATCATCCATTCTCAGACTGTCAGTTTGACTGTCTGTAGAAATGAACATACCCAGAAAACGCCACATTGACAAAGCACAGCTCTTCCGAAAACACCGCAAGAAGGACATGGAGAGAGGAGAAACACAAATGAGCCGGAACACGAGAAAACCAACAAAGTGGACGTGCACCCAGCGCAGACTCAGATCAGCCTGGGCATCCGCCCAGTCTGATCAGAGTCTTCGCTGTCCGCATGGAGGTAACTTAGACCCTTAGCTACCCTTTAAGCGCAAAGCGAAGTCTCTGATCAGACCGGGCGGATGCACAGGCTGATTTAAGACTGCGTTGGGCGCACAACCACTTTGTTGGTTTTCTCGTGTCGCGGCTCAAAAAACGAAACGGAACAATACATTTTTGATAACAGGCATACTCAGTCCCTAAGACAGAAATTGTACTATACCTAAATGCAACAAACATAAAAAGCCATACAAAGTACATAAAACATATAATACATCCATGTAACTTATTTTCTTTAACCACAACGCAAAGTACGGAGCAAGTGGACACCAATAGAGGTTAGCTAAGTGCTAGAAATACAAAATCAGGATCCGATCTGGACACGGGCAGTAGCTTAAGCTACTGGCAGCTTGATTTATTTTTTTATAAGCGCAACTTTGCACTCCCTCCTGATGCAGCTCCAACAATAAGTAGATGTTCGGTCTGCGCTGAGGCTTCCTAAATTAGCTCTTAAGGGATCGCAGTAAAACACGTACAATTACCAGAGAGTTACAGTCAGCTGTCCATATCTCGACTGATATCTCAAAGTTACACGTAGCTTTTATATCAAAGACTATTGTTCGAACAATTTCCAATCTTTATTTACATTTCAGTTCTCTTACCTCCAACTACTAATATCTCTAAGTAAATTTTCTGAGACCAGAAAGTTTAGTTTGAAATATTAGTGGTTTGAGATATCAAGAGTTGACTGTATTTACATTTTAAATAACCTTGTAAACTTTACAAAAATTCCATGCCCAGACAATAGTCCCGCTTTCGAGGCCCAACTACGAAGTAGTAATACATGCACTACAATTTGGACAGATGGACACTCTTCAAAATAATCACTTATAAACCTTATAAACCATTTCTTACATTTAAAGAATTGAATTAAAGTCAGTAAACTTGAAATAGATTCAATAAACTGAACTTTATTAGATGGTTTTAAACACACTGTCGAAAGCACTTGCCCGCGGTTCTAATTCAGTGTGATATAAACCAGTCTAAGATAGGCCTAAGAAAACCTACCTTAAGGCTTATTTGATCCATTGGAACATGCGCCGTCTGTTCAGCACATTCATAATTATCCCAGATAGCTAAAGGACAATGAGGACTCTAAAATGCGAACTGTGCATGCCAGACCAGACTGCGCCTGTGCGCAGTCTGTTCCGCGCATGTGCAGCTCGTAGCGGCTCGAGTATTTTTTCCCTCGGCGCCACTCATACCTATCAGAATCTTTACAAAAAACAAACAATAACGCAACACCTCCTAACCACATGTCTTACGGGTATCAGATGAAATTAACTACTTGTAAACTTTAACACCTAGATGATGATGAGTAAATTATACCCAATTCAATTTAAACGAACATCTTGAGTTTAGAAGCCTCTATTTGCAACGTAAACAACCCCAGGACGCAAGTAAATAATTTTGCCAACCACTAACTAGGAAGACTATTTTATGGGCAGAAAATTCATCTTTTCCATACATTTTAGTCTTAACGAGTCTTGTCTGAGATACTGCCCATTCGGAATATTTCATGGGCAGAAAAGTCATCCTTTCCATACATTTTAGTACTAAGGAGTCTTGTCTGAGATGCCCATACGAGATTTCAAAACGAAAATGAAACACCCGATAATTGTTGTCTCCTAAGAACATGCACCTTCCTGCAAACAAAACAGCTAAAAGAGCTACGTACAGATTAAAATAAATGTTGTTTAAGCCACAGTCTCACTGTCACGTATGGAGGACTAGGTTTTACTACGTTTTCAAAATGTGGCAAAACGGCAGTATACGTTGTAAAATGTAGTGAATGCGTATATAGATAAAGCTAAATACGTGGCTTAGCTACGTTTGATTTAAAATGTTTAACTCAGACATGTCATTTTGATATACGTAGCGCTAGCCAGCAAAACAAAACGTAGCAGCATGTAGTAAAACGTTGTCAAAACGTACAAAAACGAAGCCGAAATGCATTAAATACGTACAAAAACGTAACAATAATAACCTAGAGATCCTCTAAGCCTCAGTCTCACTGTCACGTATTGAGGATTAGGCTTTTCTACGCATTTAAAACGTACCAAAACGGGAATATGCGTATTAAAACGTAGTGAATACGTATTCTTTACGGATATATACAGCCACATACGTGGCCTAGCTACATTTGAATTGAAAATTCAGCTTAAACGTATCATTTTAAAATACTTACTGTATGCGTAGTAAAAACGTATTGAAGCGTAGTCTAAACGTACTAGAACGTAGATGAAATGTTTTAGATACGTAGTCATACGTAAAGGTCCTGTACGATTTACTTCGCATTATATACGCTTTCCCACGTCTTAGTACGTTTTGTGACGTTTAATTCGGCGTTTTATTTAAGATTTGGTATGTTTTGCCATACCTACTCAAACGTCACAGGCTCTACATGTACCTAATAGTCCTTGGTAAAACATTAGGAATCATCGTAGGTAAGTAAACTGTTCTCATCCCTTCTGAAAGCGCGGCACTAAGCCGTTTGATAACCGGGTAATACGAAGTAAATCGTAGTTAAACGTATTGGAAACGTACCATAAACGTAGTATCACCTAACTTCCTACAAAACGGGTACATATTTTTCGGCAAACATAGGGCGGGAAACGTAGTACCAACCTAGGTCTCAAAACGTGACTGTGAGACTGGGCCCTACCAATATTGTACGCGATTACACGAGAAGATTACGAGCAAAAAGCAGTAAAACGTAGACACACGGCGACAAAACACTAGTGCAAGGCCAGCAAAGAGACCAGTTCCCGTCTACCTACCCTCCTCCGTGAGGTGAACATCATGCTATACAAGACTATGAAATACGAGAAAACACTATGAAATACGAGAAAATCTGCGAACTATCACCACAAGACAATGCAAAACTTAAAGTTTGTATCGTCAAAAGGTTTTACCTGGCGTAGTCGCTTGACCAAATATGCTAACAGCGTTCTAAAGCTAGAAAACATACGAGCCGCGACGCGAGAAAACCAACAATGTGGTCGTGCGTCCAGCGCAGACTCAGATCAGCCTGGGCATTCGCCCAGTCTGATCAGAGTCTTCGCTGTCCGCATAGAGATAGCTTAGAACCTGAGCTACCCTTTGAGCACTTAACGAAGAGTCTGGTCAGACTGGGCAGATGACCAGGCTGATCTGAGTCTACGCTGGGCACACAACCACATTGTTGGTTTTGTCGTGTCGCGGCTCATACTTATTTGATTTCCGATGCCTGGAATTCTATAATTCTTTGACTAAGAATCTTTCAGATTAATTATCCCTTCACAGTGTTATTGCTTGTATGACAGGAGTTTCTTTGATGCTAACGACGAAGCAAGCAATCGTTAAAGATACTGACATTGTTGATTAGCTTACTTGAGAAAACAAGTTACTTTGTAAATCGATCACAAATTAACGACATTGATTCCTTTTACGACATCACATGATTGTCGTGTTTCGTCTGCTTACTGTCAAGATGGCTGACAAATTGGTGCTAAACGAAACACGAGCTATTGTTGTTGGATTCTGTAGATGTAGCCATAAAAGAATAGAATAAAGATTAAAAAGAGGTTCCGAATTGATTTTTGTAAGGCTTACAATAAATTTTTTTGACAAAACCTTGTCCTCCGCATTAAAAAAAAAAAAAAAAAAAAAAACTTTTAACTTCTCTAAATGCACATGCGTATTTGGAAACAAAAGTCTACATGTTTTTTTAAAGTTTTATTGACTTTGAACCCTTTGGATAATGCGGTGGCTTAAATATCATTGACATTTACTTCCGTATGTAAAATGCCGTCGATGAAAAAGTCTAGTAGTTTTGTTGTTCAGTTCAAAATTAGAAATTATTACTCTTACGCTCGATTTTCTCTGAATACTGTTCAGATTAGACATTACTTACTTCCACAGTTTGAAATTCATTGTTATCGTATCGCTTTTTTGTTGTAACGTTGGTCTGGGGCCGTATTCATAAAGCCACTTAAGTCGTTGCTATGCTGTTGCTAAGGCTAAATATCTATAAAGGAGATTCCATACAACTATGAAATTTATTCTAGAGGAACAGTCTTTGTAAGACTGTTCCTCCAGAGCAAATTTCATAGTTGTAGGGAATCTCCTTCTAAGAAATTTAGCCTTAGCAACAGCATAGCAACGACTTAAGTTGTTTTATGAATACGGCCCCTGGCATTTATAGACGAACTCAATATAAAAGTAATATAAAATCTTTGTTTTAGAACTAACAGGGGATATCATAGCGGATAGGAGGTTGTGGCACAAACAACAGATACTTCCAAGGCGGTATTTCTGTTGTGGTTCCTTGATGTTACATTGTGCTTTGTCCGCTTGTCTATGTTCTTTGGCGGTTTGGTCACCTGTTTTGCTACCCAATCTGCCTTTTTTTATTTTTTTTTTGTAAGTTAAAAATAAAATAGAATAAAATAGATGTTAATGCTGGTTCTGATTAGGGTAGCTGAATGACCACCTGTTTGGGAAAGAGCTGCTCATCCACAGAATTCATCACAAAGGGGAAAAACTCCCCTTTTTTACCGAAACCGGATGAATTTCCAATACCCTGTAGAGTTAGTACGCTTGGTTACCTGTATTACGGATTAACTGCCATTCGAGGACACCCTCAGGTAATATTGTCACAGTGTCTTGCGATAGCTAATTTCGGCGGTGTTATAACCGAGGTTATTACACAGGTATTTTCATTATGGTGTATTTGAAGAGTGATTATGAAATCGACTCTTTGTATTACTTGTTTGCTTCCCAGTTCTATTTATCCGTGTGTGCCAAGCTAGGTCTGTGGTTTTCAGCTTTAACAAATATACAAATAAGTTTATTGGCATAAAACATAATACAATGCTCATAGCCATAGAAATGCATGTTTCTATATAGTGAGAACAAATACATATATCTACATTTACTGAAAAGCAAAAAGTACAAACACAATTTTAACACGCTTTTAAACTGAACCGTCTCACAAACAGTTCAATTTATCGGTACCTTAATAATTCTAAGTATTGGGACAGATAGGTTTAAGCAAACAGTGCAGCTCGAGAACAGACTGATTGTCGAAGAGCAGTCGGATCAAGGTCTATTCTGTTTGCATTTAACCATACTATTCAATGTTTTGGAAAATTACAGTAATTATGTTAGGTGTCCCAATATTTAAAATTTTAAGGCGTATTTATGAAAATAAATTTCCTCATCTAACAGGTATACCTATTACCTATTACTGTATAATGTAATAATGTAAACACATGAAAAAAAGAAACTAATAGTTTTGAGCTTTATTACAAGAATCAATGCATATAACATTCGATGCAGTAAAACGAAGCAATGAGTAACACATATATAGCAATCCTGAATGTTTGCGCATTTTCAATATTGTATTAAGTCACCAGTTTTTGCACTACTTCAATGCTAATTCAAAGCATTAATTAAATGCTAATTCAATTCCTTGTTTTTGTCAAAATTCATTGCATTACTTGAAATTCTTTAAATTACTGTCTAACTGAAATTTTACCATTAGAAAAAAAAAAACTGTAGAATGTTAAATCTACATCAAGATGATAATCCTATTAAATATCAGCAATTACACATATTTTTCCATTTACATTCCTTTCGCTTTGTTTGCTTGTAAAGACTGTTAAACATTTGAAGATTGCGTGTGCGCCAAACAAGGTTCAGACCAACTTGCGCATCCGCGCAGTCTAAACAAGGCGCGCACCCAATGGATTAACCATAAATATTTCAATATCTTAAATGAAAACTTCTGGTACAACTCATTTTGTTACTTTATAGATGCCATATCCCATAGATGGCTAATACAACCAGCGAAGGCTATGATTAACCTGCGCGTATGCTCAGTGTGAACTGTGCCTTAACGTCCTTATTGACGCCTATGACCAAACTGCGCGTATGCACAGTCTGACCTGAGCCTTCGCTGGCCTTAATCAGCGAAATGAGCCTTCGCTGGTCGTACATGCCATGCCCCTTTATTGTCAATCTCAGGTAAAGCTCATAAAATTACAAGAGAAATACATAGATAATGGGCCACCGATAAACAAGCCAACTCATTGTAGAATTTACAACCAGCAACAGCTCAAGAGATCATAGAAGTAATAATAATGGTAATAAGAAAAATATACAGTGAGCCAAGAAACATTTACATTGTCTACAGTATTAACAGACAGTGGATTCAATAGATTGTTGATTTTGTCGTGTCGCGGCTCAAATATGCATGTCAAGCCAAAATGTGTTTTATGACCTATGCATAAACAAGACCCAAACCAGTAAGCACATAACGCATATGCGCACGCTGATTGAGAGCAAAGCAGAGCTTCCCGTCTGAAGAAGCGTGGCTACCAGCCTGTGGGACTCGGATCAGCAGTACTGCGGTGAAATCATCTAAATATGAAATGACCCTAATGTCCATTGGTAATCAGACCCAATAAATTTATTTCTAATTAGACCTTATAAATTTAATTCTAATTCGTCGTTCTGAGTGTTTAGTTCATATTATGGTACCTACCCTTCAGAAATAAAAAAAAAATATCATCTAATTTATGAGTCAAACTCTTATCGGTTTTGTGACCGCATGTTGTATATTGTCAGATAAGCTGGGCAATAAATAAATCGTCGCGTGGCCATATTTACCGCAGCAATAAAACTAGTAAGTTGTTAACACAGGTCTATCAAGTTTGATTTCTTTGTCAAGAGGGGCAATTTAATAATAAAACAAATAAATTAAGAACTTAACTTGAAAAAGTATTTAATTCCTTAACATCTCAAATAATACAAATGCTGAGTGCACTCTTTAGGAATCGCCTCGGCGAGGAGATTCTTAGCAACATATCAACGAGGAGATTCTAATGACTATCAGTATTTTATGCAAAATTAGATTCCTAAGTTAACCCTTTTGTTGCATCTAGTTAGGAGATATGGTTTAATGGGTAATAAATGGGCGTAGCCTGGAGATGGTTGCACAATTTAGTTGTGTCAATTGATTCAGCCATTTGAGTAATAAACTTTTCACACTTTTCAGTTAATCTTCAATTAATTTTAACAAAAGGACTACTTCAGATGCGAAAGATCACAGCGACCTTTTTTTAATGACGCCTAATTAGGAAGACACACCGAATCTTAAATGTTTAGACAACAATTATAGAAAAATGTAAGCAGTCTAATGACACGCTAAGTTTTCGAAAGACACGGGCCGCAATTCAAAAAGTTAATTGCACATCAAGGAGCTAATTAAACCTGCTAATTGATAATATTTTCTTTTAAGTAAGTTAATAATGGAATCCTATAATATTATACAATTTAGATGGATTAATGGGCATGTAGTGTTACCATATTTTACCATATTTTATTAGAATTTCTTCAAACATTAATTCAAAAACATTTCTTATATATATATATATATATATATATATATATATATACTTTATTTACACTCAATCCATACAGAATATGGCATAAGAGGTACATGATACAAAATATACATATGTGACAACTGCATGCGCGGATTCGTTAGCAAAATATATCTAAACAGTCTGGATCACAATAATAAACTGGAGGAGGGTTATTATACTTAGTATTACTGCTAATTCTATAACTCTATAGATGACTGAATGATAATAATGAACACAAAAAAAATCAACTAACTTAAGGTGAACGGGTACATTTCAGGGGAAGCAGCTCAGTCCACACTTTTTTCTTTTTTTTCTCTCCGTCCCTCCGAAATGGGGTCGAGCTCGAAAAGTGCAGAATTTGCACCACAGAAGCAAATTCCTCACTCCTGGAGAAGACTACATCCCGGAAGGGCCCAGTTCTACAGGGAAGAAAACAGAAAGCCACAAAAGCTGCCTCCATTGCCTAAAATGGCGAAAAGACATGTCCGTGCACCCATACACCCTAGTATATTTTCGTCTTTTCCCACAAACATTACACTTCTATCTTTGAATTTGTACCCATCGTTTTGAAGATTTTACAATCAGGAGAAAAAAGGTAGTGAAGATTCGGATGAGACCCATCCCATCCGAATAATCACCACGGATCAGACAGGTTGAAATAGTAAGCCATACTGGTAGCATAATAAAATGAAAAGTCCTTAAGACGTACTGAAAATCAGCAATTTTGCGTGCGCTGTTACATTTAGAAAAATTGATCGCTAAGTAGTTATGTTAAAATCAAGTAGCGAGAAATGGCAATTCATATAATGATTTGGAATATAAAGTTCGTTCCATTGAAAAAAAGGAATATAACAAATGTCTTGTAATGTTGTAAGTATATAAAACTTGCCAGTTTAAAATACATAAACAATTCATCCGTCCGTAATGTACAATCAATACCTTCTGTATTATTTGTCCTCAGGTAGTGTTCAAGATCGTTTAAATAGATGCTAAATAAAAATGGCGACAAGTTTTCTCCTTGTCGTACCCCTATAGAGCATTGAAAAAAAGACGAAAGTTTTCCATTGACAGAAACACAGGACTTAATTCCCTGATACATATTGTATATTACTGTGAAACATTTTCCTCGAATATGCGAATTACTCAGCTTTTCCCAAAGACCCGCCCGCCAAACTGTATCGAACGCTTTTTGGAAGTCGACGAAGGCACAATACATTTTTTTCTTATTTCTAGACATTAATTCAAATAGAGCGTGCAAAGAAAATACATTATCTATTGTAGAGTAGTTTTTTCTAAAACCGGTCTGGTTTTCCTCTAAGAGATTAAATTCATTGGCAAATTCTTGGAGTCTGGAGTTGATTACCGAAGTAAATAATTTCCCCATACAGCTTAAAAGGGTTATAGGGCGGTAATTTTCCGGATTTGAGTTGCTTCCCTTGTTTTTATAAATTGGAATTACACACCCTTCCGTCCAGGCAGAGGGAATTATACCTGTATCAAAAACAATATTGAAAAGTTTATGATAAATTGGTAACATAAGGTGCAGTGTTGACTTTATATGCTCATTTAGAACTGAGTCTAGACCACTACTTTTACCATTTACGAGTTTAAGGGCATTATTTTTTATCTCTTCCTGAGTGATAGTCGAATTTAACTGTTCCGTGGCCGCAGTTTCCTGCGTATCAAAATGCTGATTGTTTTCATCATCTTCATTCGCTGTTGTATTCAAACCTGCGATGAAGTCATAAAAGGTATCTGCGGTTATTTTAGGGTTCGATTTTCCTTTGTTGGTTACGCATCGCCAGAATTTTTTGGGGTCTGCTGATTTGAGATTTTTAATTTTTGCTGCGTTTTTATTAACGTATCGCCGATAGTGTTTGTGGATAAGTCGCTTATATGTTTTCCCCTTTTCTTTCATGCTTAAATGATCGGTCTGTGTTCTAGATAGTCGAAAACGGTTTTTTGCTTTGTTAAATATTTTTCGTGCGTTATTGCATTCTTTACCGTACCAAGGTTTCATTTTCGGCTTATAATTATTTTCATTATTCTTTATGGGCGACTTAACAGATTGCTTACCAAATGCTTTTTGTGCACTTTCTAAGTATAAGTTCGCAATGTCTTGAACGATTATGTCTATGCTGTCATTATCAAATGATTCATTAACAATAAAATTGTCGAGTTTAGCCTCGATTTCACAAAGTTTTAACATGTCTATAGAATCGACAAATACATCTGGGCAGCGTCTGTCCCATAACTTGTCTTTTACGATTTGTTCCTCTTCCGAGAGGGGCGTTTCAGAAACTTCAGTTTTCAATTGCAATTTGAGAACTAGCGGATTATGAACATCGGATAACAACGGACAAAAGTCATCCACATACAAGTTACGAAGGTATTCAAACATATTAACATTCGAAATAAAGTAGTCTATACAACTCGAGTTTCTACACGTGGTGTGACCGTGCATTTTGTCTTCCCCCAATCTACCATTTAATATAAACATATTATTTCTTTTACAAAAATTTATCAATTTATATCCGTAGTTGTTCGAAGTTTTATCGGAAACCGTCCGGGTAATATCGATATTATTATTTTCGAACATCGCATGATCGGCATTATATTCACCCTCTAGAACCTCTAAGTGCAACTCTTTTAACAGATATTCGTCAGTAACGATAAATTCGTTTTGTGTACCGGTTCTAGCATTAAAGTCACCGAATATCAAACAGCTATCAAAATCGCAAACCAATTTATCCAGCTCGCCTTGAATTTCGGTAAAAGGTTCTGTTGCAGAGTATTTTGTATATTCGGGTGGAATATATGTGATTCCACATAAAATATCGCTATCAAAATGTGTGAGGTTTTTCGACAATTTGAACCACAGTACTAGATTGCTGTCTGTATTAATTATCGTTATTTGATTTGAAATCGACTTTTTCACTGCCAATGCTATTCCGCCTGATGCAACTCTTGACTGAGAAACTCTATTTTTGGTATATAACAGAAAGTTCTCTAATTCCACATTATCAAAAGTTGTTAATTTTGTTTCTTGGAAACCAATAATATCAAAATTCGAAATGTATTCTAAAAAATCTTGACAAATATGTTTGCTTTTTAGCCCGCAAACATTTAGAGAAAGGAAAGAAAGATTGCGACTGACATTTTCATATTCAGCGTGTAAGTCAATATTTTGGGCCTGTGACTTATTAAATGACCCTCCTGCGTGCTCCTATCCCACCTTCGAATTTTGTGTATTTGCCGGTACTTGTTCCGGTACCGGGTCCGTATGATTGTCCATTGCTAATGTTTGTTCGTTTTGATTCGACTTCTCTTCCTCAGTATTCGATAATTGTTCGTTTGACCTACATTCGGTCACTTTGGCTGTGTTTTCAAAATCCATTTCTTCTTTTTGATTTAACCTGGACTCAGTGTCATGTATCACACTCTGCGTATCGTCGGAGTTAATAGTGTCAATATCCAGATTTGATGCTTCATTACAAAACCGTTTTTTCAGTTCCGTTTCATCCATCAGTGGGGATCTCGCCTTTTGTTTACCTGTTAAAACTTCTGGGGTGCAGGAATACTCCTGCAGTGGCTGAAAACGATTCGCCGTAGCGAACAGGGGACCGGAATTTGCACTATCAGACTGGGGTGCGGGGCGATTTCTGTTTTGTTTCGGTCGAACATATCTACGGTCACTTTGTTGCCCGCGATAACGATTGTTGACAGATTCTGACCGACTTTGAACTGTATCTTGAGTTGCGGCATCTTGGTCGGTTGTATAAAGCTCACCGTTTATATATAATTTATCCCGAATTAGTTTCACTCTGTTTGTGTCATCTTTTGCATAATGTCGCATCACAGGATAAAGTGATCTGCGTCTTTCTTCGATCTCGGGCGGGAAGTGCTCTCTAATGCTGAAGCCGCAACGTCGCTTATTCAATTCAATACCCGCTTTTCTAACATACTCTCTGTCTGTATAATTTTCAAATTTCGCCACTATGGGCCGAGACTTATTTCTCCCTATAGATTGGTCAAACTGGGGACGCCCGAGGCGATGTACCCTATCGAATTTGATTGTTTGTATTTTGTCCGGTTCTCCAAGTTCTGTTTCCAGGAAGTCTCTAAGTTTCATTTCACTGTTGTCGTTTCCCCCCCTTGGCGCCTCAGCAATCCCGAAAAACAGTAAATTTTCCTGCATGGCCCTGCATTTTATCTCTAGTAGATCTTCAGACATTTTTGTGTGTTTAGTTTCAAGTTTTGACATTTCATCTTGCAACTTTGAATTCAAGTTCCTTAAATCGTATACATCAGTTTCAGCTTCTGAGGATTTGGCTTTCAGACTGTCAAACATAGAACTTATGGTAATACACGTTTTTTCCATGTCGTCAACCTTCTGTTTTAACTCCGTATTTTCTTGTTTTAACTTACACACATCGGCCCGTGTAAAAGATACATCTCTTTCTATTAAATCAAGCTTAGAGACTTTTTGGTCTATTAAATCGAGCCTGGACAAAAATGTACTATTCATTTGTTGCATTTGTTGCACCATTGCTTGCAAGCTGTTGCTACTATCGCCCTGGCTAGACGGCATACCGTTATTACCGTTATAACTCTGCATTCTTGGGCCCTGTTGATCACCACTCAGTTGTGTGTAGGTTGGCATAGACGATGACACATTTCCTATTTGTCCGACAGACTGTTGGGCTCTGTTTGACATATTTTGCATATTTTGCACATTTTGCGGATTTGTCATATGGTTAGCATATCCCATATCAAAATTCTGTTGGCCGTAACTCTGATTATTAGAATTATTAGACATATCAAATTGATAATTACCAGGTTGACCTTGGATCTGTGTCTGATGTCCCTGATTATAAGGCTGGTAAAATTGTTGTCCTTGCACATTTCCAGAAGCAAAACCAGGCTGTCCATTCATATATCCGTTATTAGGAACTGTAGTCCCACTGTTTCCAGTCCGAACATTTGTAGTATTTTGAGCTTGGGCGCTTGTCTGAGGTTGTTGTGTTGAACTGGCGCTTACTTTTGAGCCTGACCCACTTTTATTTTTGTCTGATCTGCCCATATTCTATATAATTCGCACAGATAATTGTTAACATATAGAGCCTTATTATAAATACCACTGTTAGAAACTGTCTTATGTCAATATAACTTGTAAGGATATCAGAAAAGCCGATTTTTATCGTTTTATCCCACGAGGAAGAAAAACATCCGTCCATACTCCACGCATGCGCTCTGAAGCACTTGAACCATTCCACACGCTTTATTATTATTATTATTACTATTATTTTTGTTATGATTGTTGTTAGTATTACCTGTGTATGCGAATATCTAACAGTTTTAACAGTGGAATAGAATAGTGCTAGGTATGAATTGATCCGTCATCAACCGCTTGCTGCAAACCGGTCTTACACGGTAAAATGCAGTTTTAGTTGCTTCGTTAACTAGGCTTTTTTGAAAAATGACCTAACTTTTTTTAAAAGCAGAAATATGAATTATATACCTTTAGAAAGATAAATCTTTCTAGTTTTAGGAAGTATCAGCAATTTTGTATTTAATGGAAAAAATAATGTTGTTTTAATCGGTTATTTAATCAAAGGGGTGTCGATTTTTATGATTTTTACATTGTGGTTAATAGAAAGAAGGGTATGGACATTAAATATAAAAATGACCTAACTTTTTTTCATCCAAAAATTATGAAAGTTATATGTTTGTAAAATAGAGTTAATGTAGATTTAGGAATCATCAACAATAATTTGTTTATCTAAGGTTTTAACAGTTTTATTGGCTCAGAAAATAACATGTCCTATGTCAGCCCATTATAAAATGAACGTGTCACTTGTCGACTTATTGATACGTTGGCTAGGTGAATCTACACTCCATTTCTGCCCATGCATTCGGTTTACGTGAACTTGTGTCAATTTTTCCGTGTGTGTGTGCTTCTTTCCCTATTGGTTTTGAGAGCCGCATATGGGAATTAATTGTATTAATTGCTGATCATTGCCTATCTTTTTTCTTTTCATTTAGATATCAGGACGGAAATCGTTATTTCTGACTTCTAATTAAAACGCCCAATAGCCAAATTTTTGGGAAGCAACTGACATACTTTTTTTTAATTTTTCTACAAAATCTACGATCACTGTCTTATTCTCAGCAAATATGCATATTCTAGTAAGACTCATTTTCAAAAAAAAAGGGTATACAATGGACTTTATAAGCTTTAGAAGCTTTAAAATGTTGAAGATGTGCTTTATACGCTTAAAGCTTACAGGCAGACTCTCAGCTTGCAATTATGTATTCTTAGTAATTCTTGAATAAATTCTGCTTTACCAAAATAGTATAAACATGAAGGAGTATAATAATTTTCCTTAGGAGAGTCTTTCTCAGACTCTTCTAAAGAAAACAGTATTTTCACTTAAATATTTGCCCTTAAGTTTCCGATTTTTGGATGTTCTTTTACATACATAATGGTTGTGCTCCACTGATATCATCATTCCAACATCAACGGTTTTATATTGAGCCGGCGGTAACAGGCACGGCACATTTGCAGTTCATGGACATTTTTTCCATTTTCGACATAAAACGTTTGAGGCTGTTGTGTATAATTTTCCTAAGGCAGCTGCCATAGAACGTGGGGAATTGAACCGTTTTTGAGTGCATGTTTACAATCATATTTATTTTGTATGGTCATAATAATATGTTCAATAAGAGAAGCTTCTACTACTGTTAACTCGAAGTAAACAATGACAAAAAGAATATCCTGTGTAAATAACTATAAAAGTAAGGAAGTTTTCCATTATTGTTATACATACATTTATAAAACGATAAGATAAAAGAAGGAAAGAGAAAATAATCCGAACAATAAAATAATATAGCGAAAATCGCATTTTCGAATCTGACTGACATTCATGAGAATATGCAAATCAGAATAATTAATTTTTGAATTTAATCCCTGCTTGTACTTTAACGTCAAGTTTACATTTCTGCTGCATAAAAATACAGCAATAAATATTTTTCATATTTATCATAGAATTTGTGACCATAATCGGATTAAGTTTGTTTGTATTTAAAATGACATATGGATATTTGATAATGTTAACTGCGGCGAAGCAATACTATTTTGTATTTATAATTACTGATCCCGCCTCTAACTATAGAGAACCCCTGCATGAGTTTGGAATCAATTTCACTGCTTCTCTCTCAAAGCACAAAAAATGTTGACACTTGGGTCAAAGGAAGACTCGGATTTCAATATTTAACGAAACGGGATACTGTAAGCTAAGTAAGCCGATGATCTATTTATTTGTATAATCTCGTCAAAATATTATTCCGAAACATTAATATTGCCTTATATGCTCAGACAGAAGTGCCAAAGCAAACAGTGCTGATCCTGATCAGACTGCCCTAAGGGGCAGTCTGAACAGAATCAGCACTCTTTGTCAGTAGTTTTATTTAATATTTTACTGTGGGATATAGAAATTTGTCCATATTTTGACCATTTGAAGTGTCAATAAAAATGGATGTGGAGTCCGAAACTTGACAGTATGTACGGTATTCCACAGAAAAACCAACAGTGGAAAAGCTGGAAGAATCATGCTGGGCATTTTCTCAAACTTCTTTTCATTTAATTTGATGGGTAGGATAAAATATACTTTCTATTGACAAAAATGATATGTAAGTGCGCGAAGACACAAAAACCGTAAAATAAATATGGCTGTTGTCAATTTTTGACTGAATACATCGCTGTATGAAATGATTATATATTTATGAAAATAACCAGCGTGTAATATAAACGTGTCAAAAAAGCTGCCCGGCATCGCCTGACTTCATTACCATTAAACAATCGCCCGAAATAAAATTCCTGACTTTTAGCTGATCCGGGAGATTAAGGAAGCAGTGTGAGATAAGGTACCGAGCATGCGCATTCATCAAGAATAAACTTCTTGATAAAAAGAAAAACTAAATCCAAGGCGGTTAACAGGATATATTCAGGATATTTGAAAGAGGCTTACAAAATATTTAATTTCGAAATTACAAGCTGAAAGCACACCTGCGAGTATCTGTATGTTTTGAGTCATACAAATTTTGTTATGAGATATTACATGGCAAAACAGCACTAATCTGCATCAATAAGATCTGCGAGTATAAAAGTGCCTAACTTTGTTTCCGTGAGGTTTGGTACCGCGCTTTAGATTTGTCCATTGTGGAGAAACTAGCGCTTTGTATTTATTCAGTGTACAGAAACTAATTATGGTTTAAACGTGATTATTATTTTTGACTAAGTGCAAGTCAAGTTATCATCTGAGTCGGGTAAAGAAATCATATATCTTAGGGCATATGCGAACTACAGACGTCCAGTCTGTCTTGGGAACGACACGAAATGTGCGGTTCGTGTTTCCAAATGTACAAACTATAGTTATGGTCTGTGCAACATGTAGCGGGTTTCTAGACTACGAGTTCACGTATAGTTGGTCAGTGAATATGAAGGTTGTATCTTCATACGTTTAAAGCAGGTTTACTCATAGTCGGGCTCAAGGTTGTGTTCAAGCCATCTGAAGCACGAAGACGGACGACCCATTGCTCAAGACCTTGCACGTTTTGACTAATACAGCCATTCATTTGAAGTGGTTCCACTAGCATAAACCGCAGATAGGACAAAACACTTGTTATATACATTTTGCAGTAAAATACAAAGCTGACTCAAGACAGATGCAACGTCTTTTCTATATAGGTCGACTTGTGTTCGACTGTTACTCTAACACCTGACCCAGCACAGGTTCGCAACCTTGTTGCAGGTGGACACCGAGTAACCAATGCCGATATGCGATGCCTTGGTTAGTTTTATATTTTTCAACTGAATTGATCGGATGATTTACCTGATATAGTAATTTAAGTTTGGTGATATTTTTCCTATAATCCATGTGAGCTGAGCTTTCTATAATAAACAAGATAGTTGTTGAAAGCATTTTGTTTGTTATTCTTGGCACTGGCCGCGTATGCAAATTACGCGGTAAATTTTGCCGAACTTTGCATGTTCGCTCGAATCAAGCATGGTATTGCCGAACTTTGTATTTGCGCAGCCAAAAGCTTTGCTTTAGTATGTTAAAAGGTAAAAGTAAAGTTTCCTGTAGTTTTGTAGCCTAAGTTACAGTGGAGATTAGATGTCTCTTGCGCAAAGCATATGGAAGGAGGAGCTTATCCCTCTGATTTACCTGCCTTTGCCTGTCCTGATTCGAAAAATGTAACAATTTACTGCCGGGTTGACAGAGAGTTTTCCAGTTACAATTCCAATACCGATTACATCCTGCGATCTTCTGCATCATAACCGAGCGGCTCTAACCACCGACCACACCACCTCTCTACGTTAGTATTGGAATAGTACTTATTTTAATTCAGAAATTCATTATAACAGGCAAACATTTGGAGACTGCTCAGACTTCGTATGTTGTAAAGAAAGTAATTGTAATCAAAATAAGCTCCGATACCTGTCTTTAAATATTCTGAACATCAAAAGAAAACGCTAACAATTTTGCACCCAATTTATTTGTAGGTTTATGTATATATTTTAAGTCACACTGGGTAAAAGTTGTGTTCTTTTAAAACTATCAATACGTAGGCTACTGAATAAATCACCATTCAATTGTGTTTGTTAATTATTTTAACCAAGGTATTTAACTTCCCCATAAATGCAGATTTGTGTTATTCTGATAAAGATCGGAATGCCAAATATTGCTGAACAGCTCATCATAATATGAATTAACACTTTCTTGGACACTGTCATAAACAAGTATTCGATTTTGAAACATCGAGTTTTCCATTAATGAAAATTTCCATAGAAATTTAAATCACCCGGAAAAACACGTCAATGAAAATATTTGGATTTGGCTTTCGCTGATTATTCATTGACTTCGAGACATGCATTTGTGTAAAAGATTTTGGAACTTTATTGTGTCTCGCAGACGTCCCGGCGGCGCACTACTCAAAATGGTGGACTCAAATCTTTATCAGGTTGCATTGTGGGTGAAATTTCTCTTGTTCCGGTGATTTCAGCAGAAGTTATTAAGCTTCCCGTCTTTTGTACGCTAGTAATGCACAGCCACGCCTCTAAAGTGGCCATCATTCTAATATGACAAATATTGAGGCGATTGACTTAATGTTCTGTAAAAGCAAGATTTAATTACACTTTTATTAATGTTGTCTTTCACACAGTTTGCACAGGAATTTTCAGCTCTTGGGACGAGATGAAACAGTGGCTTTTTCTGAATGTAGGAATAAAGCTGTAATGTTTACAAATAATTTATTTCTCTAAAAGCTAAAATAAAATACCGAACAGATACCTCTTAGCTTGGCTACATATAGCCAAAACGAACTTTTTAATCAAATGTTGCTATGTTATATTACTGTACAAGAACAGATTCAGTTAAACCGAGTGTACTATTTTCGTTTCTTTCATGTGTTCCTTGCTTCATGAGAATTTTCCTGCAGAGTTTAGTTTATATTCCTCTGCAGCTGATGTTGTGCAGTGTGGCGGCCGTAAAACGTCTCTCCGCACATCGTCATATTGTAGTTTATTTTCTGGTCCTTTGGGATCATTGGATACATTTCAATTCAGTTAAAAAAAACAAAAATAAGAAATAAAAAAAAAAGAACAACAACAAAGTAAAAAACAAACAAACAACAACAACAAAAAACAATAAAAAACAACAAAAATAAAAAAACAAACAAACAAAAAACAAGAGTTTCCACTGCGGTGCTAGGGAAAACGGGGTTCTGATGGATGTGGTCAGTGTTGCACATTACAATTGAGCCGCGACACGACAAAACCAACAATGTGGTTGTGCGCCCAGCGAAGACTCAGATCAATCTTGGCAGCCGCCAAGTTTGATCAGACTCTTAATTAAGTGCTCAAAGGGTAGCTAAGCCACCTTCATGCGGACAGCGAAGACTCTGATCAGACTGGGCGGATGCCCAGGCTGTTCTGAGTCTGCGCTGCGCGCACAACCACATTGTTGGTTTTATCGTGTCGTGGCTCAATTTTCTCCAATTAACAGAATCAATTACACTGATACTGATATTTTTGTTCCTTTAATGTGTTCTTTGCTTCATAAGTATCTTCCTTTAGATTTTTTTGCAATAGGAAAGTCTACAATAATTCCAAAGTCACCTAAGAAGGAAGAATGGTGAAACGCAATTAATGTACCGATACAGCAACTTAGCGAAAACAGTCACCTCCAGTCTACATGTAACAATGAGAAACTGCAACAGAAAGACCGCATAGTAAAGGTGAGTAGTAACACTTCCGAAGCAGTTTAACACTTTAAGCGGCAGGGACGAAAATAGCTAAATTTGCAAATAGTGCAGATCTTGATGAGGTGGCTCATATTGAGGGTTGATCCAGAAGTTCATGGACACCATAAATAACTAAGGAATCTGAAAAGGCAGATCGATGAAACGTTACGTGCCTATTGCCACGCAATTGGTCAATACACGTGTAATTTTTAATCAGATATCTCAAACGGTTCACATATGATAGTGCATTTTGTTCAGTTACCCTAGGTTGCGTGGCGTACGCCACAGCGTCACGTTGACGTCTGGTATATGCTAGTGCACAAACTACGAAGCTGATAAGATCCACTAAAGAAATCATGACACTTAAATCATAGTTTCAGCATTTGTATAATACGAGGAATAGAGCAATAGGACAATCACAAGTTTTCTACCTGACTTTGTAAAGCATAACTTCTGATATCGCGTAACATTTCTTGGGCTCAGTTTTAAGGTGTAAAATCTACTGTTTCATAGAATAAGTGCCTCATTGCCATCCTGAGGTCCAAACATATGGCTCGAAATTTATTTTAGCATTCTTTTACCCAGCATCTTGAAACGTGTATGTCTCATGATGCTTCGTGTAAAATATGATCGTTTCGATTGGTTTTATGTCTTTTTATTATGGTGGCTGGTTTGTGCCATTTCGTCTTTTCGTCTTGTCGCCGCGAAAAGATGCCAGGCGAAAAGACGAAAAGACTAAAAGACGCCATGCGAAAAGACGAAAAGACGAAAAAACGTCATGCAAAAAGACGAAAAGACGAAAAAACGCCATGCGAAAAGACGAAAAGACGAAACCCGCCACGCGAAAAGACGAAATTTCAGCGCGAAAAGACGAAAAAACGCCATGCGAAAATACGCCATTTGAAACTCTTATTTTGTCGTCTTGTCGCGTGGCGTCATTTCGTTTTTTTGCTTGGCGTCTTTTCGTCTTTTCGTCTTCTTTTCGTCTTTCCGCATGGCGTTATTTCGTCTATTCGTCTTTTCGCGTGGCGTTGTTTCGTCTTTTCGTCTTTTCGCATGGTGTTATTTCGTCTTTTCGCCGCGAAAAGACGCCACGCGAAAAGACGAAAAGACGCCATGCGAAAAGACGAAATAACGCCACGCGAAAAGACGAAAAGACGAAATAACGACACTGCATTTTTACTTCCTTCTCTGTAAGGGACAACACCTAAAGGAAAGACTTTGCTCCTTTTTGTAAGAGCAAACCCCTTTAAGAAACGATTTCTTACTAGGGAAGAGGAAATCAAAGAAGTTGTTCCCCTTTGTAAAGATGGCGGAAGGAGCATTAGCCAAAAAGAGCAGTCTGATCAGGCTCTGTTCTGTCTG
The DNA here is from genome assembly GCA_963989385.1 of Ctena decussata. Lineage (NCBI taxonomy): Eukaryota > Metazoa > Mollusca > Bivalvia > Lucinida > Lucinidae > Ctena > Ctena decussata. The sequence continues at coordinate 56,760,127 of OZ022505.1, forward strand.
CGATCGGCACGTCTTTAGAAAACTATAAATTTGTTCAAATTTTGGGTGAGCTGCAGGTTAATGTATGCCATATTCATATCATGTTTCAGTGTTTATATAAACACTTGTAACTTTTCCTCCATAATTTGGCAGAGATTAGATTGTCAACAAGGTGCTTAATCTTTTTGGTAGTTTAAGATCAAAACGAAGATATAATTATGATGAAATTGATTTGAGTATTTTTCTCCAAAACATAAGGACGGCTCATTTTCTTGTCTGTCCGTTCAGTAGAAATACCATAATGACCTTCCTCATATTTTTGGTGATGTTTCCAAAAAAGAGAGAAAAAATCAGTGGCAAAAACTGCAAACCGTGATTATTCCACTTCTCTACAGATTGCATTCTGATCAGGGTCTACACAGTTTAATCAAAAACACTGGTCTAAGTATAAGTGTCTTACATGTAACTGTAATAAGAATAGAATATTTGTACACCTTAATTGCAAAACGGTACCATACTGACCGAAAATATTGCCGACTCCGCATTAATTTTATAGTCTGTCCTTATAATTCTTATACGTCGAAAAAGAACATCAAATAACATTTCAGTGCGAACATGATCAGACTGCATCAGGATCTGTGTTTGCAGTAGTCTGATATGAGTCTTCAAAGTTTACTCAGACAAACTGTCTAAGTATATGATATCAATACAGTTATCAATTGCAGGGTATTTATGTGTCGTATTTCGTCTTTTCGTCTTTTCGCATGGCGTCTTTTCGTCTTTTCGTCTTTTCGCGTGGCGTTATTTCGTCTTTTCGCATGGCGTCTTTTCGTCTTTTCGCGGCGAAAAGACGAAATAACGCCATGCGAAAAGACGAAAAGACGAAATAACGCCACGCGAAAAGACGAAGAGGCGAAATAGCGCCATGCGAAAAGACGAAATAACGCCACGCGAAAAGACGAAAAGACGAAATAACGCCATGCGAAAAGACGAAAAGACGCCAGGCGAAAAGACGAAAAGACGCCAAGCGAAAAGACGACAAAATAAGAGTTTCAAATGGCGTCTTTTCGCATGGCGTTTTTTCGTCTTTTCGCGCTAAAATTTCGTCTTTTCGCGTGGCGGGTTTCGTCTTTTCGTCTTTTCGCATGGCGTTATTTCGTCTTTTCGTCTTTTCGCATGGCGTTTTTTCGTCTTTTCGTCTTTTCGCATGGCGTCTTTTCGTCTTTTCGTCTTTTCGCCTGGCGTCTTTTCGCGGCGACAAGACGAAAAGACGAAATGGCACAAACCAGCCACCATATTTTATGTCGACCTTTAGACAAATTGCTTGCGTGCAGACGTTGGATAAACGTCATTTTCTTCTTTCATGTCATAGGATGGGGGTCTGTTTTGTTTGTACAGAATGTCATGTCAAATGTCAATGATGAATATTCATATCGTTTAAAATTGAGAAATGCTACGTTAGTTCTTGACTGAAATTTTATATCGAAATTTTAAGGATAAAATATATATCTGATTATACTAAAAGGACAATTTTGTATTTTCCTGCAAAAAAATCTGGAGTGCGCCGCACAGACAACCCCTGTTATATTTAAACGTAGATGCCAAATCGAATATTCATTGAATTTACCTGATATTGTGAGAAATTATTTAGTCATATATAGAGAAGCATTGGTTAAGTTTTGAAAGAAATAACTTATTGCAGTTGGATTTTATGGACTGTGTTCACGAATTTCTGGATCATCCCTCGTAGATCTAAACTTTTTTCCCTCTAGTCTTTGAATTCTGAATATAACAGTTTGGAAGAAACATTTTTAAAATGCAGACATACATTTGTCTTCTGTTGTTTTTTTTTTACGCTTGAAGGGTTAAAAAGACTTTTTGTATATACATTCTCCTGTTAGTTTTACAGGAAGTACAAACATAGGTAAGGATTTTTGATCACATTGATTTCACATTATATTGTCTTTTTGAAACATTTACAAATGCAGGAGGGTGGTAATTTGGCAGTAAAAGGAAATTCTGTTAGTTTCTCAATATAAGCTCGATGTCTTAATCGTGGATGAAAGTAAATTTTCAGTATCTGAATAATGCCAAAGTTTATTTTAATCTTATTCAAGCAATGCTCATTCTAATCCCAGATCTCTTTAATTCTTGCATCGAACTCGGCAGCATGCCGACGATAGTACTACCATCAACAAGAACCGCCTTTTATCTGTAGAGCCAGGAGTTATAGCTTTCAGAGTGACAACGACAGTTCTTTAATGCACTGATATAATAAATGTCCAGCCGTCAGCGACAAAGTTATTTGCAATGTAACAAATGGCCTTCTTTAGATACACCCATACTGAATAAATAATTAGCGGTTATTATTATGGAAATAACTGCAACTTCATTATTATGGAAATAACTGCAACTACTTAATGATATACGATGTCTGTATACATGTATTAGTGCAGCGTCAAATAGCATGACTGAGCTCTTTATTTTGAAACAAATCTGTGGTAAGATATATAAAGTGATTAAATTATGTGCCATTTTCTTTAAAGAATTTACTGTGGTAAATTTTATAAATGTTATTTAATGGTTTGCTTGTTTTCATATTTGAATCTGCATTGAAGCAAGAGATTAGGTAATTTCGATCAAATAGTGAATAAGAGACGCAGAAGAATCTATCTTGGAAAAAAAATAATTGTATGGCCAAACTGACTAGGTTACTACATTCCACCGATGCTAAAATTCGCATTAAAGTAATTAATGCGCTGCAAAGTTCATTAGAATATACCTTATTCTGGTAGCATATAGTATAAGTACTAGGTTAAAGGCATATATACATTATAAAAGAGGGGACAAACGAGGATGTTTGAAACGTATCATCTTGCGGACGGCTTAGCGTGACAATGGTGTATTCCGTTTCACTTAACAGTTTTCTTCAGAACCCATACCCAGACTCGAATTTGACTGGAGAGATATGGAAGAGGTGAGTCTTTGCTATTTATTTATTTGTATTTGGCACGGCTCTTTTGGGAAACAAATTATGAAAAAAAAAAAAAAAAAAAAAAAAAACACAATCAAAATGGTGGTTTTAGCATTATTTGTAGAAATGAAATATATAATAACAATAATAAAAAAAAATCATTTTTCATTTATTTAATACAAGTTATATGAAAACATATTTCTGCTTATTTATTTTCTTTCATTTTTTTGTAGAATTATTGCATTTATTTAATTTGCAGATGCTTTTAAAATTTAAATTTCTATTAATTCTTTTACAACTGATTTCAAATTTCTCGTTTGAAGTCGTAGTTCCTCAATTACAAATGAGCCGCGACACGAGAAAACCAACAATGTGGTCGTGCGCCCAGCACAGACTCAGATCAGCCTGGGCATCCACCCAGTTTGACCAGACTCTTCGTTTAGTGCTCAAAGGGTAGCTAAGGGTCTAAGCTACCTTCATGCGGACAGCGAAGACTCTGATCAGACTGGGCGGATGCCCAGGCTGATCTGAGTCTGCGCTGGGCGCACAACCACATTGTTGGTTTTGTCACGTCGCGGCTCAAATGGTTGTTTAATATGATATGGTCGCTTATTCGAGGTTTAGTTCGAGACAAATTATCGCATGTCCGAAAACGAAGACTCAGATCAACATCCGCAGAGGTATCATATTGTTCCTTGTTAGCAACACATTCTTGAATTCTGAATACTCTGTATGGCAGAAAGCCAGAGCGCGCAGAAATGCATACTGGCATTTTTCTACAATTACAAGGTATAAGGGCTATTTTTGCACTACACCGCTCATTTATGTAATTTGGAAAAAGTCATAAGCTGATACTATACTGTGAAATAACCATTTTATCTTTTCCTCATTTCGGGTACTAAAGAAGTATCCAGCTGTCTACCAATTTCTCAAATTTCAATATTTGACATCAATACATTTCTATGATGTGTTTATTTTCAATTTACCACGTTCAAAAGATGTCAAACAAGGCATTAAAGCCTTGAAACACGGGCAATCTGTCACTCTCCTTGTTTCACTTTGAGAGCCTTCTCCGGAGCAAATTTCTTCAATCTCAAGAAAAACTGTGATTTTTGACCTTCCGCAATCTGTGCCCTGTCCTCATAACTGCAGGAATCCTCACCAAAGGGACGGTGTCTTGTTTCGTCCAAATTGCAAGAAAATGTGTCTTCAGCCATTTAACAATCGATTGCTGCTCGGACTAGTTTTTACATTTGCGGAAACTTAACAAAATTTTCGGTTCTGACAGTGTTAATCATACATTGAATTTAGATTGACTTGTAAATTGAAAACAGTGAAAAATCAAACCGATGTAAAAGATAATGATAATTGTCTAAGTCTTCTCTGGCCGCATTTTAAAAAAAGAGACATTTTTTTTACTAAGTGTAGTATAATGTTTCAGAGGCCATATCGTCACAACGTGTATTCACTTAACCTTCTCTTCACTTGGGAGATGGGTCCGTATTTTATTTCTACAATAACCATATCAAGTTTCGTCAGGATCAGTTTAACGTCTCGAATATTCTCGTAAAATAACACGATAAAATCGGATACTTGTATTTAGGGTCGAAGGTCTTTTAGAGACCAAGTAGAAACATATTAAGCAATGAATGACAAATTGCGCTACTCAGATGCCGTATACGCGATAATCTTCGCGGTTTCAAATTTGGCGGTTAGCAACATGCGCAAAAAACCAAAAACTGCTTGATTTTTATTTGAGCTAGTTCTTTCATTAACCTGTGGCCGCAGGTTAATGAAAGAACTGGCTCGAATGAAAAGTACCAGACTTTACCGAAGCAAACAGAAACAAAATACAAGCGTTGATCCAGAAGGTATGTCACTGCTGCTATAAAATGGTGTAGAATCAAAAAGAGAGAGCAATAAAATTTCGTATCCATACCTTATTCTATTTGCGGTATAGTCTGAAAATGTCATAAAATTATAGTGCACAGTAATCGAGATATCAAGATAGACAGACGGCAAGGTAACGACACGCGCCGCACGTCAATAACGTTGTTGACGTTCCGGTCTTAAAGTAGCGATAACAAGTATGTCCACAAAATAATTTCGTCTTTTTCTGAGCCGTATTGAATTCTCTTATTTTTCTGAATTTGTTGCTACTGAGAAACACGTCAGATGTTGAAGAAAATAGTTGTTTTCCCTTTTGGTTTATCTTCTTGCGTTGGAATTCCAGTTCTAAAAATAACTATGTTTATTATGTCTATAAGTGCGCAGTTCCTGATGCCATTCTCAAAAGGTCAATTTTCCCTTGTCACGAGCTCTCCTAGAGGTCCTGGCATGGCGAATGGGTTAGAACTATCCCAAAATGCAATGCAGTATGACCTCAGCTGCGTTATCTATTTTTGGCGCGAACTAAAAATAGCGCTAACTGGTGTGCGAAGCAGAGTTAGGAAATCCCTTGCAAAACAACTTTTCTAATATTTTTTTGATTTACACTTTTTAGTGAAACTTATTCATTCCTTTTCATAAGTGCTTTCCAACAACTTGGATGAAAGATCATCAAAATTCTGATGCATTCCAAAGTACAGGAACCTACCTTTAAGTAGCATATTCATTGTTCTAGCATAGCACTAATGTCTGTTCACCCATGTTTATCTCGTATTTCAATATTATTTGAACAGTCCCGCAGCTCGTGTTCAAGAATTTACAAAATCTTCGAAATGCAGAACATCGATCTTCATATATGGGGTCCAAGTAAGATTGACGGCATTGTCTGACATTGCACATAAAGGTCTTCCGGTATTCTGACGATCCTCCAGCGACTCATCTGCACCCTGAGAGCAGCCGGCACAGAGCACGCTCATATACTTTTTTATTTGAGTATGTTTGTAAATAGTAGACGTAGATAGTTTCTAGTTATTGTCTTTATTCGTCTCTCGTAGTTCATATTTGAACGGCAATTTTACTTTTTAGATAGATATAGAAAATGCATGATTATATGTATGTAGAATTGGTGAGACGTTAATAAACTAATAAACCTAAACCTAATCATGGTTATTAAACCGCATGTCTAATTAAACAGCAAAGAGTCTCTAATGGTGATATTCCCAATTTTCGGCAAAACCGCATATGTATCTGCAAACGCGCTTATCGGAAATCAGCATTTTTTCACTTGACAGTTACAAGCATTAGCACTACCTGGCGAACTTCAAACTGCAATGACGATATTAAAGTTTCAACAGTGGGTGGCAAGAATATATTTCGTCATCGTATCAAATTTTCATCTGATTGGCGCGTTAGTTTGATTTTAATTTGTGTTTGCCTTTGAAAATAATGTTCATGTAATTAACGTTATTCTACGGTGGCATGCTTTGAACGTCTCTATAACTGGAGTGGGAAAAGATTCCAACTTTATATTTAGTTTGTTAATCAGAACTGAATTACAGTGTATCTTGATATAATTTTTATAATAATGCTACGATGAATAAGCGCGCAATGGACACAGTGACATTACTTCTGGATCAACCCTTGTATATGGATGCTGTGTCTACTGATAATACTTGGTAAGAAACAGGAAATTATTTCGCGATTTTAATATTCGCGGTTTCTAAGTGACCGCGAAATACCGCGGAAAATGGAACACCGCGAAAATTATCGCGTATACGGTACTGAGATACATTAAATTCTATATTACTTTACAAGCTCTCTCTCTCTCTCTCTCTCTCCCTCTCTCTCTCTCTCTCTAAAGAATCCCTCCCCACCCAATACCAGGTGATCAGACTTAATCACAAGTATAATGGATATTTACATATTGAGATATTCGGGTCAATAACTTCTAAACGATCATGATCCTTATTTATTCTGTTCAATCATTTGGTCATTAATATAATGTAATGCCATTCATACGTGTATCTTCATTTTAGAGGCTATTTGTTTGAACGATTTGATTGTAAAAGCAGTATCGTCAAGAAGTAGATTTGATAATAATAATGAAAATGATGATAGTGATAATAATAATAATTATAACAACAGATGATTAATTTGCTTTTGTAAATTTGAATTGTATTTGAATTTCTAAGTCAGATCCAAACTAACTAATAACAGTATCTTTGCTTTTCTTCAGAATGGTGAGAATTTGCTACGGGATGCTGGCTGGAATGCAGTGACAATAAAATCCGCGAAACACGATATCCCGGCTGAATGTCTTTCACTGTTTCTTTCATCAGCATGACCCCTAGTGACGTAACAAGATGGCCGCTAGCGCGAGCTCCTGTTGAGCTGGACTACTAAAGGAACATCATTAAACTGTAACCCAATAGTGCTTGTTTCTGTCCTTAATAGGGACTCTTTGAATGACCCTCAATACAAAATCAAACATTGATTACCCCTTAAAAATGCTAATCTAAACAAAATTAGAGGGTATCAAAATGACGCAGTGATACAACTATGGAATCTGTCAAAGTGGATAGATGAGATGCAACCGAATTACGCAGTCCAATACGTCACCGGATGTTGTTACACTGTTTATTTTCTCCCAGGTGTCCGCAGAGTAATTGTTGACACATCAAACAAATAAACCAATGGGCATTGTTTTTTTTTTTAAGGTATGTGTACCCGTATACCTTAAAAAGACAACACAATATTTTATTTGATTATTTGTTTGACTGATTCCATAGTTGTATTTCCGCCATTTTAACAAAGCGATATTTTGGGAACGTTCTGTTGGCTTCACCGCCCAGCAAGCACATAATGTCTAAATGACGTCATACTGACGTCGATGCGACGTTCAATACGTCGCATCGACGTCAGTATGTCGTCATTTCGACGTTATGTGCCCGCTGAGTGGGCGACGAAGCCCTTCTTTGACAAGGTTTACTCTTAAAGGAAAGTATTTTCTCCTCCGGTAGCACAGACGTTCTATGAGGGTTGATCCCCGTTGAAATGAGAAGCAGAAACCGGTAATGGAAGTTTGCTCCTCATGAAACTATACTCGAAAAATGTTTAATTTTTCCTCTGCTTCTGCATTCACCAGAGACAGAGACAGTAATATCATTTTAAATAGCAGACTTTGTGCTATTAAACTTTAAAGCTTTGAAAATCACTTAGTAGTAAACTGGTCCTAGAAAGGCAGTCTTATTAAACTCTTTTACTTATCAATATGATTAAACAGTTGGTAAAATTGTCTTATATTTTGGAAACATTTGCTGTATACGTACTAGTAGTAATTCCCATTTAAAATTTTCACTTTAATAAAATGGTTACAAAATGCAAAAAGGGCACATTTCACAGTGGGGAACTATCCAGCTCTTCCTTGTCTAAATGCTTAAATTCTTTTATGCAAATGCGAATCTCATACTGGTTTATAGCAACAAATTGATATTTATCAACCATTTGATGGGACCAGGAGCGAGAAAATATGACAAAAGATAGACATAAAAATGGTATATACAAATACATATCTTAATAGAGCAACATAATATTTACTTATTGCAAATAGCAATACATACAATAGCCGCTCTCCGTGAACACGTGTCTTACGGATTGGCGAAAAAAGATAGACCCTTTGGAAGTAGGGACCACACAAATGAAACGAAATTAGGAGAAGCAGTTTTATTGAGTCTTTTCGAAAGGAGAAGACTCGGTATTAATTAAAACTTTATCTAATTTGTACAAATACACTTTCCCTGGACACAAACACTTCTTATAACTGTTTTTTTTTAAATCCGTCTTCCAAAATATCTATATTGCAAATATCAGACCCATGATTAACAGAAATTACAGATACCGTCAACTGGTTGATTTACAAATACAGCTGACTATCATTATCTCAAACACTAATATCTCAAAGTACCCTCCTGTATAAAATAATTAAGTTTTTAATGATTTATTTTGAAATATCAGTAATTTGAGATAAACTTCGATGTATCCTCTTTCTCAATAAAAATGTAGAAGAAAAAACGCAAACGACAATTTTGATATGAAAAGAAAAGAAAAATACCCTTAGAAAGAATATACAAGTATACTAGTCAAAAGTTCTAACCGACCACTTAGTTTTTATAGTTTTTCCACAATCCTATTTGCAATCTAACAATTTAGTTCACAGCCACAGATAGGCGAATATGTCTGTAAACCATACCACTAAAAGGTTTAGCATTATACAGTGCACTGCATCCAGGAGTCACAGATGAATGCGGGTACCCCCATTTTCAAAATTGACAAGAATTTGTATTGAGTGGTGGGGTAAGTTTTAACATTTTGACCCAAAGCGGCCACTGTCATGCAGGAAGAGTGTTAATTTCTGCATAAATCTGTTGATTCAGTCATTTGCTTTAGTAATGAAGTGGTTTTGCTCACGTAAATTGGATATTTCAAAAAATGATTTTTCGCAAATCGTAACGAAATGCTTGATTTTGTGAATTTCAAAAATGAGGGTACTTCTGTTCATCGGCACATCCTGGATACAATGTGAAGGATTTTGTAAAACTTTTTGATGGCTGAGTTGACTGACATATCTGCCTATTTGGGCATGTGAATGGAATTGCAAGATCATTTGGGGCTCTGAAGGAAATCGATAAAATGTAAGTGGTCGGTTAGAACTTTTGGCTAGTATATAACTTTGAACAAGAATAAGTAGATCGATAGCTATGGTAGATGAGGAAAAGTATAATTATCATATGATATGTATCTAGTTAAACACAAATAGATTTGCATTCAGAAGTTGCTGCCTGGGATTTCTATTGTGAAATTATTCTTGGAAGTATATGTACAAGCAGATTTTCTTTATGATATTACTTGTGCTTGTAAGAACAAACAAAAGTCCATATGGTCAAAGGCATTATCAATGCATTTATCCATACGGAATTTGGTTTGACCAGAAATCTGACAACTACTGGTGATGTTTGGCAAGTAGTCTGTTATACGGTTTCGTTCTCGGGACATATAATCAGAGCAACTAAAGATACCTACATACAGTCAACTCTCGATGTCTCAAAGTCGAAGTTCATCTCAAACTACTGATATCCCAAAGTAAATTTCAGGTCCCAGAAAATTTACTTTGACATACCAGTAGTTTGAGATAACTGAGTTTGAACTGTTTAGAAAAATAGAAAATGTATCAAAACTATTGTCTTTGATATAAGAGGGTACTTTGAGATATCAGTGTCTGAGATATCGAGTCAAATATATATGCTTAACATAGAAATAGTTTTGTTTCACGGCATTTCTGCTGAAAAGACGGTATGCATATCATTAATTTTCATATTAAGTTATAACTGTTCAGATTGACAGGAAAAGCTTTTCTTTTTTCTGGAGTCATATTTATAAAACGACTTTAGTGGTTGCTATGCTGTTGCTAAGGTAAAATTTCTTTGTAGACGATTCCCTACAACTATGAAATTTGCTCTGGAGGAACAGTCTGAAAAAGACCTTTATAGAGATTTAGCCTTAGCAACAGCATAGCAACGACTTAAGTGGTTTTATAAATTCGACCCCAGAGGTTTAACAATAATCTACAAATGTCTTCGCATGTTCACTGATAAATGTATTGCAAATATCATATTTTCCTGATTCACAATTAACTCTTTTTTAAAACCCGGCGCTTACAGACGCGTGCCGTGTGTCTCATATAGTCATGTATAGTCATCATAACGTGTAGTATTATTGCCATCCTTACCTCGAAGTCTACCGACTATAGTGTGATCAATTTGTATACAAATGAGGCTAGAGTTACAACTTTCACAGCAGCAGCACACATTCAAAACAGCTAATAAAACCATTGCGCGGAATCAACGTTGATTCGAAGTCGATTCAACGTTGTGTGCCCAGTAGGTTGTCTCCCTACAAAGATATCACTGCGACATGAAGATTTTTGTTCGCTACCGAGGATTATAGTTTGTTTTATAGCTGATAAAAGGCATTTCATTTGTTCTGTTTTAATTTTCTACCATTTAAGTGACAATTTTGAAACTGATTCTCGCCATTAACTTGTCGTAATTTAATTTGCTGAGATTAGCACGCGCGCACGAGAGCCGGACCGCAGTAACGTATTGACGCACCATTGTATGGTTAATATCAGTTCCAACAGAAATTGGTTTTTAAGTCGGTCTAAATACAAGGAAGGCTATTACCATGCCTGTTTTGGACTTTACTACTGATATCAATTATTTAAATTCAATCAGGATTATACACTCATGTTTCAAGCAGCATACTCAACAAATATTATTCTTTGTAATACGGTTTTAGTAGCGAAGAGAGGCATGATTTGAATAAAAACTGATATAATAAAACTGTGCGGATCAATTGTAATTAGAATTTGTCTCTGCATTCAGACAGATACCAACCTACAGACTGAAACAAAAATCTTCTTTAATGGAAATTATATCAAATATGGGCGAGGACATCTTTACTTATTGAAGTTCAAAAAAAAAAAATCTGCTGCAATTAAAAAGATAGGATAATTGCTTGCAAACTTTTATTTGTTAATACAGATTGCGATTTCCGTGAATGGGTACACCCTCAATGGATTGAAACTCTGCCGTTTTCATTTTTGCCTTCATTCTCAAGAGAAGACCCAAATCATTTGGCTCAAAAGTATATGTTAGCATAAATTTTCTAAAAAAAAAAAAAAAAAAAAAAATAGCTAACACACAACTTTATTTGTATTTTATCAACAGTGAAGTCAGGAAAATCGTCCTAAACTTGATTCTGACTATACCCCTTCTGCGGTGCTTCAGATATACATACTGAACTCCAACAGAAACGTCCACAAGATTATGGTCGTTTTTTCACGGCATTCTTACTTGGCAGGTACATCTTGATCACTGCAAAGACTATCATTTGCACCGACAACACTACACGACGAAGCGATCACGATTTAATCTTTATTTAGAGGGTTATCTCTCGATCTCGAAAAACATTTATTTTTGTAACAGTTACTTTTCCTTGTCCAACAAAGCATAATACGAGTATATTCAAAATTGGTCTCTGATATTGCACCGCTAGATAAACGCTAAATTCGTTTGAATGTTTTGGTTACTTACTAAACGATAGGATTTAGAAATTGGTAACTTTTCAAATTCCCTCCGTATGTATTTAACAAAGAGTCAGTTTTAAAGACCGATAACGCCACTGTTAATACTTCTTTTACGCTGTTGTTTCATTACAAATGAGTTTAGGTGTTGCTTTCATTACAATATTAGCACTAACACAAAGAATTCCTTTTCTGTTTGAACGAATCAGAGAATGTTCAGAAGTAAAACCTATGTTAATATGAATTACCTGTTTACGCTTTCTTGATACCTTACTTTGGTTGCCATGTCTTTACAGAACTAAAGACAAACCAATAACAAAACTGTTTATAGCATAATTTCTCCTGATAAAGAAATTCAGTCACAGGTAAATCGTGATACACAAAGATTCTGCATTTGAAAACTTGACCTCTTAAATATGAGGAGAAGAACCAAATAAGCTTATGCTTTCGTTCTAATCCTATTATATTTATGTATAGAACAATATTGTAATTGCCATGAATGTTAAATTTCTTGAAATAAAATATGTTTAAACCAAATATGACTTGTCTTTAATTTTGTAACTTTTACTTTCACCCTATACTCTTCTCAGTTACAGTTTAGGAGATATGACCAGTGTTTCAGATATCCCTTTCCTCAAGTACTCATGTAGACGTCAAATTAATGAGACAAAACAACAACAACAACAACAACAACAACAAAAACAACAACAAAAAACTAGCAAATGTAGTGTGGTTTTCTTTATAGTTTCTTCTGGCGTTCAGTAAATACTTCTTGAACAATTGCCGAGAAATCTGTACCAACAAAAATCATTTTAGACAACATTTAGAGGAAATGAAATGCTAAAACAAAACACATAGAATGATGATAAGCAAGGGGTTTGCAGAAACATGCCATATTTAACCAGTTTACCCAGAAGATTGTTCTATCCTTGTAAAATATATTAACTCATTTGTGCATTAAGGGGTGTCTGGTTTAACCATTTTTACTATATCTTAAGAAGAAATACCCAGTTGTCTGATGCAAATAGTATAGACCCTGATAAGACGCCGTGTCTGAACTAGGTCTGCACTGTTTGCATGTGTCCCATTTATGGGGTGAGTGAGTGAGTGAACTCGGGTTTAACGTCCTACCAAAAACAAAGTCATATGGAGACGGGACCTCGGTTTAAAGTCTCATCCAAAAGACCGGAGAAGCGGGGAATCGATCTTGCGACCCCTGGATTGGTAGTCTGGAGTGTTATCCACTACACTACAGCAGCTCCTCCCATTTATGGGAGCTAGGCATTACACATGTATTGGGATTTAAACAATGACGTTAACAGAATTGCATGCAATCATGATCTGAGTTCCACGCAATCATGACATTTCTAAAAAAACAAATCTATCAGCAAACATGCGAATATTATTATACAGCTAGGAAAACAAACATGCAGCACAGACTGTACAGCTTTTTCGTGTCGGTTTGTGCAGAAATAACCCTCTTGTATATTATGGCTACTCACACGGTCTTTACAACAGAAATGCCAAGAACTTAACCATTTAACGAAAACCAAATATGTAGTCCAATTACGTAGTTTTCCAAAGTAGAGCTCCCAGGCGCAGCATATAAAATGATTAATGTTTGAGTGCCAAGTTTCTAGCCTCCAAATGCTTCTTATACTTAGTTTATGATGTCATACCTAATTCTCAGATACCATGCAATAAAGACGGATGCTTTCTGATAGTTATAGAATTAAAAAAAGACAAAAAACGGGTCCACATATAGCTATAAAGCCGTTAAGAGGGCTAATCGATTCGGTCCCAGTCTCCAGCGGTTGGCTGATAAAACAAGAAATAATCCTAGTGACGTACAGTATGAATAAATTCTGAAAGGTTATATATTCAGCTCAACAAGACAATATATTGTCCACACGGAAGATGGTGATGGGCAGGTCTCGAGGCAACCTACATCCCGCTCCAAGGAACAATTACGAACTAATCCGCAAGGAAGAACAGTTGCAGACATGAGACCTGTAAGCGACGCCTACGTATTACTGTAAAACACTTATATTTGGCGGTCACTTTATTTTGGCGATATTGGCGGAAAAGAAGAAAATCGCCTAAATTAAAATGCCGCCAATATACCCTGACGATCATGAAAAAAAAAACACATAAAAAACAACAACCTACTATTGAGCATATAATTTACTCTCTCTACCATAATATCAAAGCCAATACATTTGATATATATTAATGCAAAAGAAGATCCCATGCAAACAACAAGCAGGAGGAAACAGTGTGTGAAAATGATTATTAGACATGCCACACTAATTAGTACCTATTAAAGATTGTCTCCCTCGTTTATTTCATGGTTTCAGAAACAAATATTTTAACCAAATTTCGTTAGACAATATGTAATAGTCTCATAATTAGCTGTAAAAGTTTTGAGAAAATGTCTGTTTATTCGATAAATGTGGAATGAAAAGTAATCTTCAAATTAAATTGCAAATTACCTATTTCCTCACGGCCTGTAAGAATATCGATTTTGACCACGTGTGTCATGTGATCATGTACAGGTATTTTTCTTATTCGTGCACGTGATTGTGACGTATAATTAAATTATATTTGTCCAATAATGCGATTTCAACCGCGGTCCGCGATTGTATACAAATTTATCTTATTTTTTGTTTAAAGTCACTTTTATCAGATATTATTATCTAAACTCTAATTCAAATGTATAGTTAGACCATGTCGGAGGTATTGCATGAATTATTTCATCAAGCCATTTTTGTTATTGTTATAAAGGGAGTAAATTTTTAACCGGGTTGATTAATCCAGAAAAAATAATGTTGACTGTAAACAGATTTACTGTGTAAAACTTAACATGATAATAGAAACAATTGTAACTACTGTATTTAATACGACAATGTAAACTCGGACTCCAGTGGCACATCTTGACGTCAGTAGAAATCATCTTTTTTTTTTCAGAAATCATAAATCCGCCAAAATAAAAATCCGCCAAAAGGTCCATTTATCCATTTATAAAAACCGCCAAATTTTGCTGCCGCCAAATATAAGTGTTTTACAGTAACTCACACCCACCGGGCAATCCTCGCAACAGGCCTAAAGATTGGCATCCAAACTCCGCTTAGATTCATGTCTCCATATGACAAGTCGATCTAAGTTAACAGATTAATAAAATATATATAAAGATGCAAAACATACAAGACAGAAAGAAGAAAAAGGGAGTAACACACTCGACACATTGGGTTAGTACATCTTCGCTGTCAAACTAACTCACAGGTGAACTGTACGCAAAAAACCCATTCGAGTCGCGACATGAGAAAACCAAAAAAGCAGCATGTGCACCAATCGAAGACTCGTATGCCCAGGCTGATCTGAGTCTTCGCTGGGCTCACATGCCACTTTTTTTGGTTTACTCGTGTCGTGGCTCAAATATCAAAAAACATTCACACAAAACGTGTTTTTGCCTATTTTTTTCTATTTTTTAAACCACAGAACAGAGAAAGAACAAAGTAGACAGCTATACATGTAGCCACAAAGCTTGAAATACAAGAAAGGGATCTGCATCAGAAGCGTGTCCTTTTGAACGGACTTTAGCATAAACTACTGAGCCCTTAAAGAACTTGTAGGTGTGCTCAAGACAGGAATTGATTATATTAACACAAATTCCACCAAGAAAACCATGGTAAAAGCAGTAAAATTTCATCATGCTTTTGAGAAACGTTTTTTTGGATTTTTTTCTGGAGTTTATAGACATTCAGGTTCAACCACATGATTGTGTCGATGGAAACGAAGACAGGTCTTCAAGTGAATGAATAACTGAAAAAAATTATAACAATATATAAATCTTCAATTCTTTACTACGTATTTTCAATGTGGGGATTGAAATAACTAAATGTAAACAGTGTCAATCTTAATATTTGCTTAATTTGAAAGGGTTTCTTAGAAAACAAACTAGGAATTAAACCCAGTCTTAACCGTGGTGTTCCGGAAATGATTGATTACTTTAATGGAAGTTACTGGTATATCCGGTGCGCGTGCTTCCGGTTGTCACATGGCTTGCGATCTTCGTGACTGCAAATACAATGGCGCATTTTAAATAAAAGTCAATTGAGCCCTTGGATTTCTACGGTTGTTTTCTTTCGCTTCACTAATATTTGCAATACCTTCAAACGTCTATTAGATTGATATGCCCGGATGTCATTAGAACGTTGTATATTGCCACAGTGAAAGCAAATATTGATGAAATGTAACATTAAATGGTTTGTGAAGCGAATACGCACGATTACGGTAATGTGTGAAAGCTTAATTTGGAACATTCTCCGCAAGGAATTGACTTTCAGGAAATTATATTGAAAGTGCTGCAAAGGTGGTGAAAATCTGATTGATTATTGGAGCAGACGAATCTATAGACATATAAAATGCCGTATGAGCCTTGATATTGAGACTGTAAAATGTGTGCAAACGGTGAAGCCCCAAAACAGGCTGCTCCTTTTTAGGAGCAGCCTGTTTGGGGGCTCCACTGTTTGCTAGATAATCCAACAGAATTTTGATAATCATTTTAGAAAAGCAGTTTTGAAACATCACCGGTGATTAAATAAACTTGTTCAAAATTCTGGATAATGCAGAATTTCCACTTTGTGGAATAATATTTAATTATGGCTGCTACTCTTTTAGCGGAAAACATTTACCATGATACAATGATTAAAAAAGCTTTTGTTATTAGTGTGACACATTGAGACAAGTAAGGATGACACGTCTACTTAAAAGTTCATCAAAAATAAATTATATCTCAGTTATTTCAATTTCTATTTGTACAGTGTATTTGATGGGAATGCTTCTTATCATCATCATTTGACGATCTATTAAACAGAGCAAAATTTCTAGTTGGTCACCTTTGTACGTAAAATTAAGCCTTCATCATCGTATTTCAATTCTCATATCGACGTTGCCCGATATGATTATTGAACTATGATGATGAAGGCTTAATTTTACGTACAAAGGTGACCAACTAGAAATTTTGCTTATGAAAATTTATATTATTTATATTATATATTCAGGGGGAACAAACTCACATACTAGTGGTTAGAGTTACACAAAATATTAAAAGGGAGGCAATTCGAATACATCTGTGCCGTATTGCAGCCGTGAAACGTCTTCCCGTACACCATCCATAGTGCAGATTATATTTTATTTTTGTCCTTTTAGATCGGAGGATGCATTTTGAGAAAACAGAAAGATTTTATTGGTTAATCAGGTTTGCGTGGAAGAGTTCTAGCGCATAAGTGTAATATCTCAGAAACACAGAAATCAAAATTAAAACTAAGATAAAACAAACGTGAGGAATAATAGAAATAGCTACTTTGGAATTTCGAAGCAGAAGAAACCTACCAGATGAACCACGATGGGCCCAACCCATGCTTGTTTCTAAGCTTTATGAACTTCATTCATTTTGAATAATAATATTGTGCTCCTGTTTCAAATATCAAGGTTTTGTTGAACTCCGTAGATTTCTGCCACTGCGGAGCAAAGTATTGTCAATAATGAAACAGTTCTATGGCGGACACCATGACCTCATGGATACCTACTTTATGACCGTTTCTTAACTCACGTCTGATTTGATGACCACGGCTACATAGGTTGTCAGTTACCCAACTTTCACCTTCATTGATTCTTCCCTCAGACGCATATAGACATAGCCGGTGACTTATAACGGGCAGCGAACACATGATTGCATTTCTGTACGGGGCTCCATGCCTGTTTATCTAAAGATTCCACAACGTGTAAATGATGCTGTGAGTTAAGAGGTAGGGCTTACAGTTCTAGTGTGTTGAGCAGTTCTTTCTATAGAAATATGTTGTCAGGCTGATCTTAGAGTCGAATGGAAAGTCGCTGAGCCATTTCTGTGTACACTTACTTCTGAAAAGTCTGTTGCAAATCTGAAGAAAAGCTATTTCCTGGGGATCTCAATCATTGTAAATCAGGGTCCGTATTCATAAAACAACTTAAGTCGTTGCTATGCTGTTGCTAAGGCTAAATTTCTTAGAAGGAGATTCCCTACAACTATGAAATTTGCTCTGGAGGAACAGTCTTACAAAGACTGTTCCTCCAGAACAAATTTCATAGTTGTATGGAATCTCCTTTATAGATATTTAGCCTTAGCAACAGCATAGCAACGACTTAAGTTGTTTTATGAATACGGCCCCAGAAAACCGTTCCAGGGGAGAAATGTACGCCGTAGTTGTATAAGCCTGAGAGTGCTACTACGTTGCTGTTGGACTAAATATAGAGGAGCTGCGCACGACAAAACCAGCATAATGAAATGTGCGCCACGCGAAGACTAAGACCAGTCTGATCAGTCTTTAGCTATGCGCTTAAAGGATAACTAAGGGTCTAAGGTACCTCCATGTCGACAGCAATGACTCTGATCAGAATGGGTGGATGCCCGGGCTGATCTGAGTCTTCGAGGGCGCACATGCCACTTTGTTGACTTTGTCGTGTCGCGGCTCATTTCATGGGGATCCCAATCATTGCAAACCGTTTTGAAGAAAAACCGATACAAGGGAGAAAGTCACAATGCGCCGTACTTGTATAAACCCTATTGTGTTACTTCCGTTAGCATTAAGTGACTGGTGGACTGTTCAAGTGATATTTTTAAAAACTAGTAAAAATTACATTCTTTTGTTATTAGAGATCTGGTGAGTTATTTTCTCGTTTTGCTCTTTTTATTCTGTATTTAACGTCTCCATAGTCCTATAAATTGTAGAAACGCGTAAGCGCAAATCATGATGAATTTACGTTTGGTAATAAAATATTGGTTGATGTGCACATACTAATCCATTTACATGGCAAAAAGTATGAGGAGCGTGTTTTTGAAACACGACAAATCGATCTATAAAATGCAGTTTTCTTTTTCTGGTCCCCCGCTGAGCGATGCAATATAAACATAAGCGGTACAATGAATGGGACTCCACGGCTGTACATTGTATTTTACCAATTTTTCATTGTTTGTGAAATTGAAAGTAGGTCATTTTAGTTGGGAACTAAAATGACCCAAATCAATTTCTCAACCTTTTTTATGTGAAACTCAGTGATGTTTTATTGGTTTAAAGTTGGCTGATCGCCACCATTTACAATGACGAAACTATGACGAGAAGTTTGCAGCGATACCTGAAGATGAAATTTTTCATGCTGCAATGGGGCCTGTAAATATATTTCAGTTCTAGTGTACTGCTAAGTCATTAAGCAATAAGCAACATATTCATAAATAACCCGCTTATTACACGACATTTATTTAGTGTCGTTTTAATTTATTTTCCTTTTCAGATTTGGAGACTATCAGTTAAATATTGTTAAAGCTCGTTAAAACTTATGCAAACTTTTTGTACATGAGGCTGGTGGTTATGCTTAATAAAGTTAGATCAGAGTTTGTTATTTTGCTTTATTTTTAGATTTGTTTGTTTCTTTTTGTTTTTGTTTCAGAACTGGTTAATAGGTATTGTTGGAATCAGAGTCCATAGTCCCGATGCTAAGTTCAAACGAAGAAACCAGAAGTAAACATGGAGGGCGAGTATAAAGAAAATGTAATTAAGTTACTATAGAGTACGTTTGGCATAACTGCTTGAGTGAACCCGAACAATACTCAGGTATTCCTCGGGCTATTCGAAGATATGTTGACAATATTGAGGTATTCTTTGGGCTATTCGAAGATATGTTGACAATATTGAGGTATTCTTTGGGCTATTCGAAGATATGTTGACAATATTGAGGTATTCTTTGGGCTATTCGAAGTTATGTTGACAATATTGAGGTATTCTTTGGGCTATTCGAAGAAATGTTGACAATATTGAGGTATTCTTTGGGCTATTCGAAGATATGTTGACAATATTGAGGTATTCTGTGGGCTATTCGAAGATATGTTGACAATATTGAGGTATTCCTTGGGTTATTCGAAGATATGTTGACAATATTGAGGTATTCTTTGGGCTATTCGAAGAAATGTTGACAATATTGAGGTATTCTTTGGGCTATTCGAAGAAATGTTGACAATATTGAGGTATTCTATGGGCTATTCGAAGATATGTTGACAATATTGAGGTATTCTTTGGGCTATTCGAAGATATGTTGACAATATTGAGGTATTCTTTGACAATATTGAGGTATTACTTGGATTATTCGAAGATATGTTGACAATATTCAGGTACTCCTTGAGCTATTCGAAGATATGTTGACAATATTGAGGTATTCCTTGGGCTATTTGAAGATATGTTGACAATATTGAGGTATTCCTTGGGTTATTCGAAGATATGTTGACAATATTGAGGTACTCCTTGAGCTATTCGAAGATATGTTGACAATATTGAGGTATTCCTTGGGCTATTTGAAGATATGTTGACAATATTGAGGTATTCCTTGGATTATTCGAAGATATGTTGACAATATTGAGGTACTCCTTGAGCTATTCGAAGATATGTTGACAATATTGAGGTATTCCTTGGGCTATTTGAAGATATGTTGACAATATTGAGGTATTCCTTGGGTTATTCGAAGATATGTTGACACATATCTTAGAATAGCCCAAGGAACACCTCAATATTGCTCGGGTTCGCCCAAGTAAATATGCCGAACGTGGTCACAGATAAGGAATGTAGAAAGGGCTTGAATCCACAATGTCTGATTAATATGCCAATAATGTTAATCGCTCCGAGTGCATAGATGAAACTGTAAGTTTAAAGATATCAATGCCTCGCTTCCCATAAGAGGGACCTTTGCAAGCAGTGTGGACCAAAATCAGATATCGAACAATGCGCCTGCTCAGGGTCTACACTATTTGCACAATTTATGTAAAATACATGTATATGTAAGTTCAAACATACACCTCTAAAAGTGGAAATGGAATTGTCCAGGTTTTGAAGTAGAGAAGTCCACTTAATTGGCTTAAATATATTAACGTATTTGGACCCGGTAGTGGACTTGCCCATCATTATCATTTGAATGAGTCCAGTTCTAGTTTTAGGGGTTTCTACTTTATATTATTTTGCATAGAAATTTCTGTAAGCAGTCAGTGTTGAATCTGATCAGACGGCACATGAACTGGGTCTGCACTGTTTGCATATTACCTTCGAACACAGTTCTAGGCTAAAAAAAGGTTAAAGAACGTGCACATTTGCATAATGATAGATTGTGTCACGACGAGGCTTATGTATTGTAAATTGTTTGACAGCAACATGTTTCTTTTATTCACAGTTTGAGGAGGTAGCAAAAAGTGTCCAAGAAATTAAAACAACGAATAAATTTGCCCTTAAACGGCTGAATCGGTTATTGAAGTGTGATGGTGACAAATGTCTTCTGTGTGGATGGTGAGATTTTTTTTTTCTTCTTTATTTGAGCTGGTGCCTGATCAGTTTTATCCCATATAAACTGGTATTGCTTATATGATAAATGCCGTATTTATCCCATTCGCCCCGCTAGTGTTTGCATTCTACAAAGGGGTGGGTGAGGGGGTATTATTTGGAGCCCCAAGGGTAGTAAATTGGCCTCTGCTATACTACTTTTAATAAACTTTTTGTATCCCTTCTCAGAAAGGATCCGCTTGGAGCAAAGTATTTCCTTGAGTTGGAAGAGCTACGTCCTCAAGAGAAGCAAACGGAAATCGAAAAGGGTCAAATGATGAAAAAGCGACCATCTAGAATAAGAGTCTAAACCAATAAAATCTGGTTTCTCAGAAAATATCCTCTTATCTCAAAGCACAAAGAATGAAATATAATCTGCACTATGGATGGTGTACGGGGAGAACTTTAACGGCCGCCACACTGCACAAAACAGGCTGCACTAACATATCTATGACGCCATTGGTATCGAAACATGGCAAACAGTGTTTGCAATGCTCCACCAGTTTTATATTTCATTTCAAATTGAAATTCTTTCAACAGAAGAAGATGTTTTCACTCAAATAATTATTCTTAAGTCATTTTATTCCGTGTTTAATGAGAAATTAGAAAATTTGTAAATTTTCTCTGTTAGTTTGAAAAACAGTAGGATAGGGTGGGGCAAACTGCCAATGCGGGGTCAAACGCTTATACCGTGTATATCACTATCCATATGGTTTAGGGAGAAAAGTGCTACCTAGATATGTCAGAGTGTAGGACTCCTTATCAACAGACACTTCTTAGAAGCGCATCTGCTTGTAGCCTTTTATCATCTTGCATTTAAACATTTTGTGCAGTTTTCTGTAAATCGGGATGACTGAATATGTCCTTTCAGTTCATCTTGCTGAGAGAACTTAATACTTTGCGACAGCTGTTTGCAGCATAATTTTAAGCAATGTCTACTCTGTCGCGAAATCTTATTTTGTGCATTATTTTAAAAATCTATTATAGACTAGCACATATTGTCCATATAGGGCAATAGGCCTACGCTTCGACTATTCTGATAAAAGTAAAAAGTATGCAAAGACCAGGAACTGAAACAATCAAAATCCAAATCCAGCCCTCAAACCATAGTTGGAAACAACTAAGATTACAGATAATCAAGATACAGAGAACATATGGCCAACCGAGTGAGCAGCATGTTCCCAAAAGGTGGCCACTCAGTAACCCAAACCGAACCAAAAATAATAAGAACATACATAAGGTAAAACATCACAGAAACTCTGACACCAAAAAACAGGCAACAGAGAACCACAACAGAACTACCGCCTTGGAACGGTCAGTAATGAATTACTGGGGGGCTTAAATCGATTTTACAGGCCCAACCTCACCCTCAGTTTCGAAGTGGTACAAAACATTTAGTCGATTGTTCGGTTCGCATGATAACCCTCTAACTCGTCAATGAATCATCACGGTAAACACATAAATCAAATTTCAACACCATGAAGAAGCAAAGACGAGGACTCAACAGATACAACGGGCCGTCTGACAGGTGGAGATCCCTGGCCTGCCAAACAACCCCACTGGAAATCTGAAGCAAAAGAAGGTCACCAGTTGAGCCCCGGTGGACCAAGCAACAGACAAAAAGGCTCCGGTCCCAACCAACTAAAATATATAGCTTTAGGTCGGGGCCATCATAGAGTCTGACGCCCGATCCCCCGAAGTGCAATTAAAGAGTGCAGCAAAGTTATCAAAGTTAAATAATGTATCGATGCTCTTTTGATGCTCTTTTGCAAAAACTACATGTAGCTGTGGGCGTACAACGCAAGGTGACATTGCATGGTACTAAATATCAAAGCTTTGGTGTCTGAAACTGGATGAGTCGCGTTACATGATGGAACGTGTACAATAGTGGGGGTGATACGCCTACACTGAGGAAACGTTTTCATAAGTATCAAATAAAATATTTAATAAAACCGGAATATTATTTTCGGGCAAATAAATTAGTATTGTCTAAAAACCACCAATCATATCTGGAAACAAGAGAAGAAATAACCCTAGGCGTTTCGCCAAATCTGTCCAAATAAGTGCCATATTTGTGGACAACCTTGTTTCCTGTAATCCGAATTAGATCAGGCAGTTTTTTAAATAATAGTACAAACAGTTTCCTGGATGAGGGTGTTTTGCCCCCCCCATCCCTTTACTACATTTGTATATTTAAGCGCTGTAGATATCTGAACATGGTGCTACTCCTTTATAAGCAACGTTGTTTTTTTATCCAGCTCATACTATTATATCCAGTTCACATGGCTAAATTTATAGTTTAACAGAAATATTCAGCGAGATTTATTTGCAATAGCAGTGTGCAATATACATAAACAGCTGATCAACAGATGATTTTCATGCACGTGCTGAAAATAAAAGAGCTTTCAACAGTTGCAGTCTTTGAATGTACAAAACATTAATTTGCAACCGATGTTTCCAGCAATGGATTAATTGTTAAACCAACATAATTTAAAATACAAAGAAGATAAAGGGAATATATAACTATTAGTTACACTGTAAAAGAGCCCCATATATGATCATTTAGGATGGGTTTTGATTTTCTTTCGGAAAATAATTTCTTACTTTTTCTTTTTGCGGTGGCATCTAGATAGAACCACCTCCAAGCGGGTCGAAAAGCAATAACATGTAGATTCATGGAAAGTACACAGAAGTTATTCAATAAATGTCATCAAAGCCCGATATTATTTTAAACTGCTTGTGTTATTTCTTTCAGTGAATGCGCGACAGATGGATATTCTGAAGCAATGCATGGTAAGCATGATGTTTATTTTGTAGTTTTGTACTTTTATGGGGGTGGTCGGGTCGGGCGATGGTGCTGGGTAACTATCAGTGTCGGGACGTCCGGCTAATTTGGATAAAAGTAGAGCAAGGGCTTACCGTTGGTGCGGGTAACGCCCATTCTTTTGAAGTTTTGCCTTTGATGAGATAACATATGTCATACTTGTTCAATTAAAAACATGCACGCACGTTCATCGCTCTCTTGGCTGAACGCATGCATAAATAACAGATGCATATGCTCACATAAATATACGATCATTGCTCACTACTTCCTAACAAATAATGTCTATGTAAATTTTATCATACAATTCGAACTGAATATACTGGATATGTCTATAAGTACTCGCAGAAATGCAGTGAGCAACAGTATCCACGCTTCAGTAGAACTCTAGCTTTCAAATTACCCTGTCCGACTCAAATGGTCTAAAAGAGTAGTACCAAGGGCCTTCTTTACAACCAGCATCCTTATTAATTAATTGACCAATTAATTTTATGTTTGTTTTCATTTTATCCAGAGCTTTAGTTGAAAGTGGAAAATTTGAAGAAGAAACACACCGAGATGGAATCACAAAGATCCTTTTCCCTAGAGTAGTTCAAAAGATATCAAGAACGCCTTCGGTGTATCAGTGATTTTCCAGAAATTCTGCAGGAAATACATGTTTCTCTGTTGAATATGATGGAATCTTTTCTGAGACAAACAGATTGGGCGGATGATAAACTGGTTAACATCAGAGACGGTAACATAACGGGTGAATATGCTCCAGAAAGCTCCATCAACCCTACTATTTCAGAAGGAAACAAAAGCGAGGAGGAAAGTGCTAATGTCGACTTTTTGAAAGAGGAAATAAATGATAAAATAAGGTTGTCTCAAATTTCGCAAGTCCAACACAAAGAACGGTCAGCGGAATGTGAAAGTGTAGACAACGTTCAACAAAAATTACCAACTATTGATGTAAATATGGCCAAGGATAGTAAACACTCAGTCCAGTCATTAGTATCGGAAAGTGAACACTATACAAACAATGAGTCATAAAAATATCAGGATTTGGCACTCCGATATTAGACTCGATGGTGCAGAGTTCAGAGTCTTCGTATAAGACTACAACGGGTAGACAAGCTGATCATCAAAGTAATCCTTACTCCGCATCGCCAGCGGTACAAGAACTCCCGTCCAGTTCAAGGTATAGAAATAGTCTTAATCGGACTTAAATGATGGCGTGGTTTAAGTTTTTTAAACTCCAATACAGTAAACCTTTTACCTGCTGTAGGAGCGGTGGTGGTCTGGTGTTTAAGCGCTACAGGTAGCATGTAACCATCGGATCACCACCGCTCAGCAGGTCGCATCTTTGCTCCTCCGCCTTAGCGATCTTTCGACTGATACTTTAAACCAGAATCCCCGTTAACACTTGGGTTTATTCACTCAAAGATATACGCCCTCAATATTTCTATTAACTTTCAAATTTCTTACGAAAAACTATATCCTAGACATGATAATGATCGCTTTTAAAAGTATTTTTATCTGTCTAATCTATAATTTGTGATGGTCACTGGAAGTAGGAAAATTTAAGAAAATAAATAAATTGGCGGGAATAGCGGTCCGCTATTTACGCCAAAAAATGAAGATTGGATACGCCCAGCAATCATAGTTAATCTGGGTAGAGTTATATCATGAATAATTTCAAATTCTTTCTTTAATCGCCTTCAGACAGTTATTGGCTGAAATGAATCACATGCACGGATTAGGGGTTAATGCTATTGTTAAGATATTTACTCCACCAATCATAAAATTCAAAGTGTGCTTGCAGAAACGCCTTTTTAGTGCCACGTGGGAGTCAGTCAGTTTGTGACGACAAAATTTTCGTGAATATTCAACAAGAGTATGCACTGATATATACAGTACTGGCAGCGCAAAACCGTACACACGCTTCGCAAGAAATTCGCGTTCGAAACGCGCTCGAAACGCGTTTTTACGAACGTGTTTTTGCGATTTAGAAACGCGTTTTCGAAAGAACCAATCGAGTTGCTCCGTAAAATCGCGAAAATCGCGTGTGTACGCGAAAATCGTTTCAGCCAATCAGAACAGCGATATAAGTTCGCGTTTCTTCGTCGCTTCGCGTTCGCACGCGTTTGCTGTTTAGACCAATGAAAAGTGCGTTTGCCAAACGCGTGTGGATCGCGTATAGCCTGGTTCCCGGCCTCCTTTATACTTTTGTCCAATGAACTGAATACCAGCTATACAGGTAAATAGTGAAAGTAGGATTTGCGTTTTTTAATTATTTGACGAAATATATGTATGTTGTTCATACTCTGGTCTAAAGACACATTCGCACTTAATGCTGTTGATTTTATTATTCCTAAAACCCGATGGCCTAAAACTATTTTCTTTTATTTTCTTAAATGAGAAGAATAATAAAGTTGACTTACGGGGTATGTGAAGAGGTTATCGGATGGAAACACACACAGAGAGAGAGAGAGAGAGAGAGAGAGAGAGAAAGATGAAGAGAAGGAGAGTTTTCTAACAACTTAGATTATATAAATTTCCTGGAATTTCGTCACATCTTTTTATTCATATATATGTTTTTTCTTCTTCTGCTCCTGTACATTGCAGGGCTTCTCAGCGTAACGCACTGGGAGGGGGGGGGGGGGGGGGGGGGGGGTCTGTGAAAGCGGAAGGATTTGGACCCAAAGAATCCGAACCCTTTCAAAATCGTTGTCATTCAAACATCACTTGAATCTCATGTATAATAACGGTCGTAGGCGCAAAACTACCAATTCAGGGATCGCAGGTTCGGTCTTCCGCTTCCCCGGTCCTTTGGAGGGACTTTCAACTGAGGTCCCGTTCTGTCCGTATGAGCTTTATGTTGGTAGTGTTGTTAAGGTATGCTTTATGTTGGTAGGATTCGGTTACTAAGTTCACTTCTTCTGTCAGGGCTATGGACTAGCTTCCCTGATCAAAAGGTCTTAAAGTCTGAGTAAATGATTGTCTTTGGACCCATCAAACTTCAGTTGTAACAGGCGGGCGGAAAATACAGAAGAAGAAAGTTCGGTATTTTGACGCCTGCTTTCCGGAACGGAAATGTCGGTGATTTGCTGTCCTCGGTGCCAAAAGACAACCAACGACGAATGAAATCAGATGAAAACTCCAAAGAAATTGTCATGTATTTTTATTTCTGACCGAAATGGTGTGTAAAGATTTCACGCTTCATGTGAAGGCTTACCGATATTCTTTACATATTCTCTGTCTTCTTCCTTTTGTTGAAATCTGCACGATTCTGAACCGTAGTGTTATTATTTCGATTGGACCTATTGTTCGGATTTCGCAAACTCGTGCATTATTAAGGGAACTCTCGTTAGTTACAAGTATTAGCTTTTTCAAAACTAGGAATGCAGCAATTACCCTAGCTGAAGAATAGAAAGGAAAGTCTAGCCGACCACTATTTGATTTATTTCCCTACAGATGATGCATGGACTAGCATGTCCCTTTAAGTTTCATACCCCAGGGGGGTGCAGCCAGACCTCAGAGCTTGTTGAGGCAAACATTTTCAATATTGAGATTTATGATGGCTGCACCAGTTTTCGGGGTATTAACAATTGTTCGCATTATAAAAAATGTGTAATTAATAAAGATCACAAACTGATAGTCTCTGTGTACATAAAAATATGTGTTAAGTAATATGTAACTTACATATTATGCCCGCATGTCTCCACGTTTACATATTTGATCAAATACAAACAGATGCTCAGCTGAATCTGCTCTCCGAAACTGCCCCAGTTTTCGGGGTACGTTAAAGAGCTCGCCTGCAAAGTGCATCAGCTGCAGATCCTAATGATAACAACGCCTTCGTGAGACCTGCAATTCTTTAGGATATAGAAACGATCTTTGAATTATCAGAAAAAAAAGTTTATTATTGAATTAAGCACTGTGTCATCTTCGTCCGTACTTTCCATAAAGATTGCAGTGTTTCCAATATGGCCGCTTCCACGGTCACCAACGACGACGTCATGGATGACGTCAAAACGTACGTGCTCTCGTGCGTCAATCAGTGTATGATAAAGCAATTATATTTAACTTTCTGTTTGCAAAAATTAATCATCTGTTGACGTCCCTGACAAAAGGAGGGGTCCGATCTATTAGAATAACCCGAATTCTGGAGCACCCCGAAAACAGGTACATTGACCATATAGCTAAATACATACACCTCTATGGAAGCGGGTTCATAGAATAACCGAAAAACACAGAAATACTGGAAAGTAGTGGTGGGCAATCGGTTTGAAATCACAATCGATCATCGGTCCATAATCGGAAGACTAAACCAACTAGCTATCGATTGTATAATCGGTTTCTCACGTTTGTCTATATTATAAAATGTGAACATGTGCATTTAACTAAAATGATTCTGTCAATTGCTGTTTATGTTTAAGTCATGTTTGCTGTACGTACCTGTGTCCTTCTTGTATATTATGATTGTATTTCTTTGTAATAAAAAAGCAGAAAATAAAGGAAATTAGAAGAATGATGAGATTACTTTATTATTAAAAACTACCTGACCTGTAGACTGACTTGACTAAATTTAGCCCAATGACTAGTTCTAAGAACTAAAACCATACCTGATAAACAGAAGTGACAAGAAAGAACTTCAAATACACAAACAATATTTGCAGCACAACAATAAGTAAGCAACAACAAATGACATGTGTGAACAGCAAAAATTCAGTCTTCAAAACTAATCCAGGGTGCTCAGTTATTCTTTATATGGTGTTCATGTGCACAGCACCTCATGCACAGTCTGAGTCATGTGTTATTTTTAAATCTGACACTTGAAGCTTTTTAAAAAGTTGCAACTTGTTACACACAAAATCTGCAATTCGTTTAAATTATGTCATATATTTCATTTTTTTTTTGCCAAAATGATCATACAAGTCATACAAAATTGTCATTCAGTAACATGTTCTCTTACATACTGGGTTGAATAACCGTTCTACCTATATATCGAATATTAGATACTACCGAACCGACGTAGTACCTTTGTTTATGTTGGATTTTCAACAAGTCCATAAATAGCATGTGTCATGTCCAAATTTTCTCTCGGGCGGTAGACCCCCTTTGTTCTTGTAGAAACCATAGTTATTCCACACTTTTGATCTCGTTTTACTGCTGGAAAAGGGATAGATTTCTTGCCTACTGTAACTGCAATCGGAACACCGCTCGGCCAATTCCGTGAATCAACCTCGGATGTATGACGTGGGACTACTTACGTCACACGACTGTTGTTAGGAACAACGATATAAACAAAGATGGCTGCACTGTCGCACCGAGTAAATAATAAAATGAGAAGAAGCAAATGTATTTTCTGTCTCGTCATTAATAATTGACTATTTTGTTTTAACAACAGCAAAGCATTAAATGAATGTCCGTGCAACAGCTGAAAAAGGTCGCAGAACGAGAATTGATTATCGTTCGTAGACCTAGATCTACGGCTTCGGCGTATACTTTCGGCCAAACAACAATATGTTGGATTTTGCTGCATATTGCTCCGCCTTACATACGCCCGAGGTCTGATTCATAGAATTGGCCGAGGAGTTCCGAATGCTGTAACTGATGGCGTCCGCCATTGTTCTTTTGCGAGTTGCGCTCCTTGAAAAGGTGAAAACCCCGAGTCCCGGAACCGAACCGACTACAATCGATTGCCGTATTTCTCAATCGATTATCGCAATCGGTAAGCAAAACCAACTGACTTTCGACTATAGTCGATCATCGGCCCACCACTACTGGAAAGCACCTGAATAGACAGACCCGACCAGTACGCGGACACTACCAGTACGCGGACACTTTTGTGTTTGGCGTCTCATAAATTCTAAGATACTTCTTTAAATTCAACCGACTTTGTAACATTTTTTCAAGGCGCCATTTCTTTATCTTTTTGTCATTCACTATTACACTTACACAACACAGTTCCGCATTTGCAGGGCTGATGCAGCCCGGTATCACAATCGATGCTTCAGTTTGCCTGTGCCAAACACGCAAACAGGCAAAGCAAACAGCCATGTGTCAATATGAAATTAGAACAGCCATTTAAGTTGTTATTACATTTTTGTTAACAACACGTATCAATAATTTAATTAGAATTGCAGCGTATAAATGTCATCTCAGTTTTCTCAGATTTTAAGGTGTCCGCGTACTGGTATGATAAGTCTGTTTGATACAGCAAATAGCATGACCTCAACAGCGTTATGTTGAGCATGCACAGATGAATTTTTTTCTCGTGTTCCTTTTGTCTTTATTTAGCACAATGATTTTCCTAAAATTGCATGCCCATCTGGTAGTCCGGAACACGTTGGAGCCTTAAACATTAGGTAAAACACACTTAAAAGTGTCCACGTACTGGTCGGGCCTGTCTAACCGAAAAGCAATATCATAAATCAGCTTAACATGGGAAATTGATAAGGCTTTTCTTGGTTGGAAGTCGTTTGTAGTGTTATTTGTGACACTTTTGCTAGCTTGGGTTTCATACTTGAATAGCATTATAACAGAAAATGGCGCTAAAGACGCTCAACATTTTTCCAATGCTTTTCAGTTATATCAAAGCATATGCAGGGATACAGACTAGCGGTCGCCCACTGGCCCACTGCGAGTAAAGAATCGAGTGGGCCCCTTAAATTAACATGACAGTCGCCCAGCTTGCGATCATCAGCTGTCAGCGAGTGTCTGGCCTGTTTTTGCCTTAGATTGGTGTCCCCTCGTTTTGGAGTAAAATCCGCCACCTCAAAGGGCATTGCAAACTGCCACACCGATATCTGCGTTGAATATTTGGTGTTCTGTCATACTTTTTTGTTAGATTTTATTCACTGTTGAAAAACAACATGGCTGCCTCCTCCATTTGACAGCAAAAATCCTGACCATTTGTAAATTTTTCACGCATAATATGGCGATACATTGCTTGTGTTTCACACCCGTTAGCTAAAAGAAAGCAAAACCCAGAAGAAAGGAGGATTTACCACAAAGCCTACGGAAACAGTGCAAATCTCGTGCAGATTCTGAATAAAAAAATTCTTGTGTTTCTGACATTTTAAATGTGGTCCCCTAAATTTCTGGATGGGCGACTAATTTTCAGTTTTTAGGGGCCCAGCTTGCTCCTATGAAAAATTAGTTAGTCTGTATCCCTGATATGAACTGCCA
Source organism: Ctena decussata (assembly GCA_963989385.1). Lineage (NCBI taxonomy): Eukaryota > Metazoa > Mollusca > Bivalvia > Lucinida > Lucinidae > Ctena > Ctena decussata. The sequence goes on from OZ022505.1 coordinate 56,791,500, forward strand.
TCTGCCTTAACAAACCAAATTAGTAAATAAAACAACATATGATTATGTATAGTCAAATACAGTTTATTATAAACTGAACAGATTATCAATATGAGACACAAAATTTAATGGTAAACACTGTCAGACGAGCTATCCTGTCCCACTGACAGGTCTTATTTTCAAAACGGGCGTATAAAAATGAAACGAGGAAGCCTCTTGCATTTTATATCAATGTTGATCAAATTCATTCATGTTCCAGGTGAAACTAACAGACTTCGAAATAGTCACCTGTCCTTTACTAGAGAAGAATTCCAGGCAAACCATGCTTTGGTTATCAAGAACAGATCTTTTTCATGGTAAGTACTTTGTTTTCATGCTCCTCCACCACACCATATTTTGTGGTTCTCAACAGAATCATCTGTTTTGTTTAGAAATAAGGAAAATGGTGCATTGTCCCCGAAATTTACTTATTTATCTCTCTTTAGGGCTACAGGAGTTTGTTCAGCATCCCTTTTTAGCTAATCAAGAGCTCTTGCAGGCTGAGGGTGAATGATGCAGTTAGTAATATCGAAAGAGTTATAAAGAAAACAATGCTTTAAAAGTATGATCAGTAGGGTGACTTCTAGAAACAAAGTATTGGTCAAAAATATGCATATTCATTCCAGTAACAAATACATGTTTATTCATTGCAGGTTTTGAAACTCCGTCTATTTGAAGAGTTTTCCTCCAGAAAGCAGAAAGACCTAGCAGCTGTCAAGAAGAGATGTATAAATAGAGATGCTCAAAAGAAAACCTTAGTTACTCTGAAATTGCTGCAATCATTATTTTGTACAGATAAATTATGAGCCTGAAATTACAAGACCAATCAATGTGTTCCAAATAGAAAAGAAAAAGGTGTATGTAAATCTAAACTGAAAGTACCTATAAATGTGTTGATGGCAGCCAATTCCGGTTTATGCCATTTTAGAGCTCTCACTGACTATCTAAAGTGAATGGAATTACATCTGCCAAGATTTCATACAATTTTTATAAGAGGACTAACTTTTGTGACTTCCAGTCTGCTTCCCTGGATGACAAAGTCTTTCTGAAATGAGGTCTATTTTTAAAGAAAAGAATTTGCTTTCAGCAGAACAAGTTCATTTCATTAAAAATAGACCACCATTGAGAAGGGCAGCAAAACTTAAAATGGCTGAATTGCTTCCCCTGAAAGTGTATCCATACTATTTAAAGATAAAATGACAGCAACTGTTGCTGTTGGAGCAGTTACGGAAAAAAAACGATAAAAAAAACAACAACACACAACTTGACCAGTCCATCCTGAACAGGGTTGCCACAGTCAGGGTAAAATACATGTAATTTGGAAAACAAAGTTTTTTCCAGGTCAAGGAAAAGTCAGGGAGTTTTGTGGTTGGTTAGGAAAATGGGAAAGGACTTGAAAAGTCAGGGATTTTAAAAATTAATGACTACAGCAATCTTCAATCTTTTTAATCTGTTCAAGAAAAAAGGATATACTTTCTAGAGAGATAGTCCAGGTGCCTCTTCCTTCTCATTGAGAGCTATTCTTATAGAAAAGAATTTGCTCCCTGGGGGAGCAAATTCTTCCATGTAACAGTAGCCCCCAATATCCAATACAATTAGCACTGTTGAAGTAAAGAGTTAAATTAACCTTTGGCTCTATAAAAAAGGGAATGGAAAACTGTAAAGTATCACAGAAAAGACAGGGAATTATGAAGTGGAGGATAAGTGGCAACTCTGTGTGAAAATTCAGATGTAAGGAAAGATTGTTTATTGTAATAGTGAGGTTCTCAAACATTTACTCAAATGTTGCTTAATAATATAATCAGGATAGATTTCACCTTGGCATACAAAAATCTGAAAGAAGGATACAGCAGGGTGTTATGAAACAGTTCTTACTTTTGAAAGTTGTTCTGGAATGCATCATACTTCAGAGAGCCTGAAACTGGGATGAACGGAAAGGCAAACATCATAATACAGTTAGACTCACTTATAAGGGAGTTCTGCAATAAATAGTGACAAGTTAATGCATGACCACACGCAAGGAGACAGTAATGGCAAATTGATCACTCAGGGTTTGCCATGTGTTACAAATGTTGATTGTCATACCCGTATGTAGAATGACCATTTGGGTAAAATGTGTAATCTGTACATGTGTATAGTAACAGAAAACAAGAAGTCCCTCTTACATTCCAGGAGACATAAATTTATAATCAATAAAATAGAGCAATAGTATGTGAAGAATCAAGATTATACTTTTTATACTCCACATGTTAGTGGCGGTGTATTATGTTTTCCCACTGGCTGTCCATGTCTGACGATCTGTCTGTAAGCACTTTATTTTAGTAGAGTATCTTTACACAGATTGTCTTTGAATGTAGCTTGTGCTTTAGTTTTGAGAATGCCTCACTTGGGATTATAAATGGACAAATTTCGATATATTCTGACAGAGTAAATGCCCTTATCAATTCCTCAATAGTAGTTTTTGGTCTGTAGTTCCTTTACACTTAGAAGTTTTTTGATGCATTGAGCTTCGGTACTGGCTTAATGTAAATGGGTACACTTTCAGAAGTTGGCCTGTGCCGCCTAATGGATAAGAGTGCTGACTCTTAAGCATGTGGTCTCTCATGATCATCACTGTGAGTTCAAGCCCCAGCCGTGCACATGTGAGAAAGTCTAGTTCTGCTAATGAAAGGTCAGGTGATGTGTCCACAGGAGCTCAGGTTTTCGCCCACCTCTGCTTAATGATTCTGTAAAATTCATATTTATAAAAAAAACTCTTTCAGGGAAAGCATCACTGCCATTTTAATTTTTTTCTCCTGCTCAAGTTAGGTGAGGACTCCCAGAGGAAAGAATTTGCTGCTCTTAGAGGGAAGAATTTGCTCCTCTTAGGGGAAGCAAATTCTTTCCTTTAAATAGAGTAACCCCCATATGGAAAAGTGTCTTTGCCAGGGAAAGTATTTAGGAAGTTAGCAAAGTTGTTCCTCTTTGTAAAAATGGTGGCTTATGTTGAGGTGTACCCATTCACATTAAGCAATGCAGTATCTTAAACGTTTGCTGCTAAACAAATGCAGGTTTGGTAGGAAAAAAGGGGTGACAGGTCAGTATTGCAAGAGTTATGTCACTTTGTAATTCTTACAATTATATGTATTATGGCTGATAGTATATACGCTGTTAAATCAAATCCTCTTAGAGCTTTCAGTGGATCCTTTAAATACTTTGCAAATAGGTTACAGACATATTGAAGATGTTGATGCTGAAAAAATATTTTCAACAAATATACAGGGTTTTGAACGTAGCCAATTTCAGATCTCCGCATATGTTCAATGTAGCTTTTAGTGGATCTTTTTACAATACCATGCAGATTTGTTAAAGTGTTAAAGACATATTGAATATATGCATGAAGTTTAATACGGAAAAAAATATTTTTTGTTAAATTGACAGGGTTTTGAACCTAGCCATTTTTCTGACCCCTGCATGTTTTAAATAATAGTTGATACATGTACTTGTAGTGCATACTTTGTAAATTCAACTTCTCTTAGATCTATCATTGGATCTTATGAATACTTTGTTGATTTGTTACAGACATATAGAAGATGTGCATAATGAAGTTTGATGCTGAATAAATTATTAGAATTTTGTCTTAAAGATTTTGGTTAAAGTTTTATATTTATGTAGACATAATTTCACAGTGCCACAATGGAGTCAGTTGATACTAATGCTTGGACTGATGTTAGATACTGGTTCCATGGCACTTGCCCTTTCAGTATTTACCTTCCATCTGTTCGATATTATGTATTATGGAAATGCTGTTGAAAGGGCTGCGGTTAACTCGCAAGTTATTCTGTCCATCTATCCATCCATCATGCATGCTAGGTCTGATTTTACGTATGCTTTTAGATTACACTGATCTATAGGCTTGTCTGCTTGTCCAAGCTTAGTCAGGTTTGTGTATGTGTAACTGTTAGGGAGAAACAGACCAGTTTAATGCAATTTTTCTGTCTCCAGAGAGGTGCCGTGGTCTAGTGGTTAGAGTGACTCAATAACGATGCACAAGGTTGCTGGACAGTCATGGACTCAAACCCGGATCAGGCCATCCAGCGACTGGCAAACTCTGTCAAGCCAGCAGTAAATGGATACCTGTTTCACATCAAAGATGCATAAGGCAGTGAATGAAGAGGCATGGGCTCCACCTTTCATATGCTGTTCCCAAGATACAGTGGGCCTCTAACCCCCACTGCCGCTACAGCCAATAGGCTGTTTAGAGATCTTTACCTTTTCTTTTCAGTCTTCCCCACTGCCTTATTGCTAAAGGCCCATTCTCATTGTTTCGGTTTGGCATCCCCGGTAAGTCCCAGTTCCTGATCTGGGGGTAACCTTGTCAAACCAGAACAACCCTGGCAGCACCGTGAACATCCTGGATGCTGCGGGATGAACCTTGTTGATCGTTAACTGTTCCGGTTGTTTTAAAATTTTAATACAACCGGGAGTCACCAGAAAAGATATCAAGAACCAGCTTAATCCTGGGATTTCCGGGACAGGTCCGGGTTTCCACCCTCCCTCGTCTATGATAAATTTAGCATTACGGTGAGCCTTTGGCTGGCTCAGCTCACAGGCCAGGATCCAGACCACCCCATATTGGTGGGGCTCTGGATAACTGGTGGGGCTGGGAGGTGTCGATATGTATTTGGGAAGGGAGGGGGCGGGGGAGAGGGGGTTGAAATATGACATAATAAGGGATAAATTTGATGAGATTTTTTTATAATGTCTTTTTTGGCCTTGAAATATATGTTGTGATATCTCATAAGAATCGCCTCACCAAGGCGATTCTAATGAGATGTCATATATTTTAATCTAGCCGGACCCAAGTGGCGGGGCTGAAGCCCCAAAGCCCACCCCCTGGATCCGGGGCTGCCTCAGGAGCCCTGTTTCATACCGGTGGAGGCAGGGATTGGAACAAGCCCTGTTTTTACCTGAAAAATGGCAGTACACCTACGGTTAGGGCCAGTAGATCCTAGTTTTGTTAGGGACTGATCCGGTTCAATAGGGTTCATGTGGGATGAACCCGGCTCCACCACGGTTAAAGATGGTGACCATGTTGATCTGGCTAACTGCCCCGGTTGTTTTAAAATTTTAATGCAACCAAGAGTCACCAGGAAAGATATCAAGAACCAGCTTAATCCTGGGATTTCCGAGACAGGTCCGGGTTTCCACCCTCCCTTTACCATGATAAACTTTAGCATTCCAGTAAGATGTTGAACTCTGGCCTTTGGCCGGCTCAGCTCAGGAGCCCCATTTCATACCGGTGGAGGCAGGGATGGGAACAAGCCCTGTTTATACCTGAAAAATGGCAGTACACCTACGGTTAGGGCCGGTAGATCCCAGTTTTGTTAGCGACTGATCCGGTTCAATACGGTTCATGTGGGATGAACCCGGCTCCACCACGGTTACAGATGGTGAAGCTGCGGTGACATGGGGTGTAATGTCCCGGTATGTAACAAATTCTAGACCGGGGATACACCATGAGTACGTTGGTAATGTGAGAATGCCATTTATTTCTTTAGGAAAAAGGATCATCACGGTATACCTGCTTTTCTTCACTAGGCGATACCGGGATGAGCACTGTGACAGTGAGAATGGGGCTTAAGGTATGAACTGGAGAGAGGACAAGTGAAACCAAGATTGTAGGCATATGAAGTTTCTACTGAAGTTTGCTTTATCTTTACAAGATTTTAGCTTTACAACAGCTTGATACTTGATCGAGTTTCAGTGTCGTGAGCTTTCAATGTAAATTTTGTTTCAGCTCACCTCTTAAATTGTTCATTTAGCATTGTTTGCCCTGAGCCAGATGTGGTATACAATAGTTGATTTCATGTTTAGGGGAGTTGAGCATTGAAAAAAGGTTGTGTGTATTGCGGGTTAGGTCACCAGTTAGGGAAGTACCCCACCCCATTACCACTGCACCTGACTCGCGTTTTAACACGTTTTGATTAATCTAGCTGAAATTGCACAACCTGCCTATAGTCACTATAATCACTGTGTGAGTCTGTCCATCCGTTATCAGTTGGCGAAAACCGTTATCAGTTAGCGAAAACGCTTATAACTCTTGAACCGCATGGGATATTTTGACAAAATTTTGCATACTTATACATGTCAACATTATCTAACGACTCGCATGCATACCAACCTTATTTGGTGGACGAGGCTTTGCTGAGCACAAGTTGAAAATTTACGGCCAACTACTGAAAATGCTCATAACTCTTGAACACCGTGGAAAATATGGTTCAAATTTTGTATGCATATGTATTTTAACATACTCCAGCCACCGGCATGCAAAACAGTGACGAGGCTTCACCGAGCATCAATTTGGCGGTTGAGCTCTTTTATTGAAAATGCTCATAACTCTTGGACCGCTTGGTATATTTGCTTCAAATTTTGTATACTTATGTAATTTAACATTGCCCAGCCACTGGTATGCAAAACAGTGACGAGGCTTCACCGAGCATCAATTTGGCCGGTCGAGCTCTTTTTATTGAAAATACTCATAACTCGTGGACCGCTAGGTATATTTGCTTCAAATTTTGTATACTTAGGTAATTTAACATTGCCCAGCCACTGGTATGCAAAACAGTGACGAGGCATCACCGAGCATCTGTTTGGCCGGTTGAGCTCTTTTATTGAAAATGCTCATAACTCTTAGACCGCTTGGTATATTTTGCTTAAAATTTTGTATACTTATGTAATTTAACATTGCCCAGCCGTGGTTTGCAAAACAGTGACGAGGCTTCACCGAGCATCAATTTGGCCGGTCGAGCTCTTTTATTGAAAATGCTCACAACTCTTGGACCGCTTGGTATATTTGCTTCAAATTTTGTATACTTATGAAATTTAACATTGCCCAGCCACTGGTATGCAAAACATTTTTATTGCACAACCTGCAGGTTTGCACTATAATCACTGTGTGAGTCCGTCCGTCCGTCCATCCGTTACCAGCTAGCGAAAACGCTTATAGCTCTTGAACCGCATTCTATATTTTGATACATGTCAACATTATCTAACGACTCGCATGCATAACCGTCTTTTTTGATGGACGAGGCTTTGCTGAGCACAAGTTGAAAATTTACGGTCACGTAGTGAAAATGCTCATAACTCGTGAACCCCGTGGTATATATGGTTCAAATTTTGTATACTTATGTATTTTTACATTGTCCAGCCACCGGCATGCAAAACGGTGACGAAAGTCTAAACAGTATTGCACGACCCACAGGTGTGCACTTTAATCGCTGTGCAAGTCCATCAGTCTGTTTGTCCTTCCGCTGTAGTTAGTAAGTGAAATTGCTCATAACTCTTAACCACATGGTGTAGTTTGATAAAAATATGCATCATTCTACAAGAAATGACCAATTTCATTTCCATACATTCCTTCTGGCACCAGAAACTGATTATTCTACATTCACCACGGGTTGTGCACATTACCATCAGTTGATTTAGAGAGAGGTTAAAGAGGTCGTCATTTAATCTCCAGACGAAATAAAATCTAGCAAGGGGGTATCTCGGTGGAAAAGGTTCCGCCATTTATACGGAGCGAAACTCGCTACGTAGATTTGTAGGAGCCCTGGTAGCCCCGTGAAGTTATGATTCCGGGATCGATAGCCGCTTGAGGTGTAAATGAAGTCTCACTGCACTCAGCATTTCATTATCACCCTTAGCGTCCTGAAATTATTAGAATAATGTTTAAAAGGACGTAAAAATCGCAAATCATCTGTCAATCCATACGGAGATTCGTTTGTTCTTGAAAAATATGAATTCTACATTGAGCGAAACAGTTTTCACTCAGCACTCAACTCAGTATTGGCTAATACAAGAATTGGCTGATAGCTGTCTAGTTTTACATGAAGAAAACGCCAGCAGTAAATTAATTTAGCTGATAACAACCAATTTGAACCGGACATTAATAAAATAATTTTTAATATGCGAACTGAAGAAAAATGTCTCCCCACTCGCGTACTGAGAGAACCGCAAACTCTGGCTTCTGATTGGTTGAGGTGGATTCGCGATTTTCGCGTTTTCTACGTCATTGGCAAACGCAAATGAGTGTCCCTGATTGGTTGATATTTTCTTCGCGAAATCTGAGTCAAAACGCGTTTTTACGGGTTTCAGGTAAGCCGAGTTGATTGGCTGTTGGGAAAACGCGTTTAACGCGTGAGTACGCGCATCAACGAGTTCCGAAACGCGTTTCATACACACGCGCGAGGGACGCGTTCGAAACGCGTTCAAAACGCGAAAAGTGTACGGTTTTGCGCTGCCGGTACTGTATCGTCTCTGCCTCCGTAACAAAGATGTTTTCGCTGAAGATTGTTTGTACAAGTCTTAATTATCTTACATACAACCAAACAGTTTCCTAATTTTGTGATTATTTCGTAATGAAATGCGAGGGAGTATACCTGTAAATTACATGGTTTAAGGAAATGGGGCGGGTTTTGCAAACAGGAAATGGAACCAAATAAGTCTGATCAGGTCTTCACTTTTTACGTTGAAGGAATCCCTCAAACTGATCATGCTGAAACATGAACTAATCCAGACCAAGAAATGGAATCAACCATCCTCCCAGTAAGATGTTTATTTCACTACTACTACTACTACTACTACTAATAGCAACGACTTAAGTGGTTTTATAAATACGGCCCCTGGTGAGTTATATTCTGTGACTGAGGTAATTCCTTTGGCATCTTTATTGATAGTTCCCAATGAGGTATGACAGTTTTGTTTAAATAACAAAAAGATTTAAATGCCGCTTGTCGCATCGCACCTCAAAACCACATATACATGTTGGCTGCAGTTTATAGACAGCTCTGCTCTTCTTTAAATATACAAATAACTGTGTTTTGCTCAAAAGCGAAAATAGCCGCTGTAAATACATTTGGTCTTAGGTACTTTTACACATTTTTCGTAAAGTTTCCACTCCAAAACTCCTAAAAGATATTCCGAAGTTCATTTAATTAATATGCTGGAACTTCTTGTTGACAGTATTTACGTTAAGTTCGGCGCCCACGTTTTCTAACAAACCCTCCCCCTTATTACCAACTTCACAGTGTCGGAGCGGAAATGTACAGTGTTTGAGATTGTATCGTCTCCTGTGATTCTGTACGGTGAGAATCCGACACTTGGTGTAAAGGATGTGAATATACATGGTAAATAATGTTGGCAATTTTCTCAAGTTATGATTAAAAAGCCAGACTGTTTTGGTCCGTTTGACGCATCAGTAAATTTAGAATACCTCAAGAAGGTAAATGTCATTTATAAAGTGTTCTTAGTGTTATGCACATGTCTCAATCATCTTTGCATGCAAAAATATGCATGATCGCATCAATGACGAAATGTGTATTTATCGCATTATCGAACGAAACACCGATTGTTTTCATAAGGACCACATTATAGAAACATATATTTGTGAAATAACATCTTCGAAGCGGATCTGCACTGGAGATAAATCCTAAAAATTCTTCATTTTACAGGACACTGCATGTATCGACTGTTGTACAGTGACTTGGTATGCTGTCGTACAGACAACTGCGATTTTCAAGAATTTTTCTGTACAGTCACTTGTATATAGTATCTGCTTCTTTTACCATGTTTACGATAAACCACAGCGCCAGCTGACCTTCAATCACACCGAAAGCAAATGTTACCACCACTACAGCCGTATTCGCCTCCTATCTGATGTAGACGACCCTTTGTGGCGTATATCAGCATCTGGTCCATTCCATATGCATGCGTTTAAACCAAGTTCTTCAAAAACTTTGTATCTCAGTAACCACTCAGCAAAAAAAAACATTCATACTTGGACCAAAGGTACCTTGGAGGGTCAGCTTTCATTAGCTCACCTGAGCCGAAGGCTCAGAGGTGAGCTTATAGGATGGGAGTCGAGCCGTCGTCCGTCCGTCCGTGGGTGCGTCAACACTTTCAAACATAAATATCTCAGAGACCAGTGGGCCGATCGCAATCAAATTTTATCTGAAGCATCATTTGGGTGGGGGAAAGGCTGCATTAGGTTTTGGTGCCGATCAGCTCAGAACTCTGGTTTCCATGGCAACAGATAGCCCCCATAGGGTTATAATGGGGAAAACGGCGTCATCACGTTTTCTCGACTGTTTTTGATTAGATCCTTATCATACTTGCAGGTAATGATGACATACACAAGAGCTTGGATGAGTTCGAAATTTGGTCGGATTCGAGCACAGACTACGGAGTTAGCTGCCCTTCAGCGTTTGAAAAAAATCCCATAGTGTTATAATGGGGAAAATGGTGTCATCACGTTTTCTCAACTGTTTTTGCTTAGATCCTTATCATACTTGCAGGTAATGATGACATACATAAGAGCTTGGATGAGTTCGAAATTTGGCCGGATTCGAGCACAGACTACGGAGTTAGCTGCCCTTGAGCGTTTGAAAAAAATCCCATAGGGTTATAATGGAGAAAACAAGGTCATCACATATTTTTAGAAAAATTTCATCGCTCTATTGCCTACATTTCTCAACGGATTTTAAAATAACTTCACACAAATGTAGGGCGTGACAATATCTCGAGCAAGTTCGACTTTCAGGATGCTGCGCCCAAGGTCAAGGTCACTGTGGCTAATTTTAGAAAAACTTTGTCAGCGCTCTAGCACCTACATTTCTCAATGGATTTTAAAATAACTTCACACAAATGTAGGGCATGACAATATCTCGAGCAAGTTTGACTTTCAGGTTGCTGTGCCCAAGGTCAAGGCCACTGTGGCTATTTTTAGAAAATCTTTGTCATCGCTCTAGCGCCTACATTTCTCAATGGATTTTGAAATAATTTCACACAAATGTAGGGCATGACAATATCTCGAGCAAGTTTGACTTTCAGGTTGCTGTGCCCAAGGTCAAGGCCACTGTGGCTATTTTTAGAAAATCTTTGTCATCGCTCTAGCGCCTACATTTCTCAATGGATTTTGAAATAATTTCACACAAATGTAGGGCATGACAATATCTCGAGCAAGTTCGACTTTCAGGGTGCTGCGTCCAAGGTCAAGGTCACTGTGGCTATTTTTAGAAAAACTTTGTCATCGCTCTAAGGCCTACATTTCTCAACAGATTTTAAAATAACTTCACACAAATGTAGGGCATGACAATATCTCGAGCAAGTTTGACTTTCAGGGTGCTGCGCCCAAGGTCAAGGTCACTGTGGCTATTTTTAGAAAAACTTTGTCATCGCTCTAGCGCCTACATTTCTCAACGGATTTTGAAATAACTTCACACGAATGTAGGGCATGTCAATATCTCAAGCAAGTTCGACTTTCAGGGTGCTGTGCCCAAGGTCAAGGTCGCTGTGGCTATTTTTAGAAAAACTTTGTCATCGCCCTAGCACCTTTTTTGAAATAATTTGACACAAATGTAGGGTATGACAATATCTCAAGCAAGTTCGACTTTCAGGATGCTGTGCCCAAGATCAAGGTCACTGTGGCTATTTTTAGAAAAACTTTGTCATCGCTCTAGCACCTACATTTCTCAGCGGATTTTAAAATGAATTCACACAAATGTAGAGCATGACAATATCTTGAGCAAGTTTGACTTTCAGGGTGCTGCAATCAAGGTTTTTGATTAGATCCTTATCATACTTGCAGGTAATGATGACATACATAAGAGCTTGGATGAGTTCGAAATTTGGCCAGATTCGAGCACAGACTACGGAGTTAACTGCCCTTGAGCGTTTGAAAAAAATCCCATAGTCTTATAATGGAGAAAACAACGTCATCACATTTTCATTTATCATCGGATCCTCTTCATAATTGCAGGTAATGAGGATATGCATAAAAGCTTGGATTAGTTAGCATTTCGGCTAGATCCCACCACTGACTATGGAGTACCTGCCCTGAGCATCCAAAAAATCAATGTCGCCACTTTTTCTTGGTTTCTACTGATCTGATCCTTTTCAAACTTGCAGGTAATGAGGAAATGCATAATATCTTAAATAAGTTCAAATTTTGGCCAGATCAGGCCAACCACTATAAAGTTAGCTGCCCTTGACAGCTCTGTCTATTGTGCTCTTGATCGGATACTTTTTAAACTTGCATATATTAGATGAGGGCATACATAATGTTTTGGATGAGTTTAATTTTCAGTCTGATTGGACCACTGACTGTGGAGTTAGCTGCCCTTGAGCATCTTAAATATCCCTATAGGTTTACAATGTCTCTCAGGTGAGCAATTGTTGCCCTTTGGGCTACTTGTTTCATGACTCCTAGCCCCAGGGTCCTTGCCTGGGTGTGGCTAGCTATCAAAATCTTGGACACCTTAAAAAGTGTTGTTTTTTTCTGCTTATCTATTTCAAACACAACTTGCGCTTAATCTTCCGGGGTATCACCAGTATCTTTTGGGAGTAAATGTGCCTTGCTCAAGAACACAACACGGCGCCTCGAGTGAGGATCGAACCCCGACCTCTCGCTCCGGAGTCCGAGGCTCTACCACTAGGCCACAGCGCTCCCCAAGGCACGAAATTAATCAGTTTTGCTGGGCGCTCATTGCATAACTACGGATCGTGGGGCTGCCTTAGTAGCCAGCGAAGACTCTGATAAGACTGCACGAATGCACATACTGATCTGAGTCTTCGCTGAGCGTACATGTGAATTGAAGGAATTATCGTGTGTCGTGCATGTGTGTGTGTCTTCTGAGAAAGTACACTGTGAAACAACGGTACTAGTATTGTAGAGCGAAAGCTATTTTGTCGATGCTTTTACTTGTAGATAGACATTTGACTCCGGCAATGTAATTGGTGTATGACTATTTTATCAACGCGCTATGTGCATATTTGTTTTTAATTTCCAAAGTACATGCATTGTTGAGCCACAATATGCTACCATACACTACCATACACAAAATGCTACCGATATAGCATTTTGTGTATCCCTGCCTACACAAAATGCTATCTCAAAATTTGGGAACATATTGTGAAGGTATCATATATGCCCTACACAATATGCACCATCCAACATGAAAATGAGGGACCAAAATTTCCCCGGCGTCCATTCCGTCAAGCTTCAGATCAGAGGGTTCCGACAAATTTTACCACAATGATTGCAAAACTCATTGTTGGAAAATGAGGGGGGGGGGGGGTCTGACCCCCCGTCTCCCGCCCCTGTATCCGCGCATGGGTACGATAATGTCAACTAAGACCGGGGTTGCCTTAAACATGTGTTTCTGAGTCTAAGTCATTAAGTCGAGCTTAAAAGTGATACTTTTTCCTGGTAGAGCATACTGTGTATCCTCGAACGACCAGTCAAATAACATATGTACCCTACCTACACAAAACGCTACCAGAAAGCATTTTGTGTACACTGCCTACACAATATGCTTTTTGGTAGCATTTTGTGTAGGCAGGGATACATAAAATGCTATCTCGGTAGTTTTTTGTGTATGGTAGCATATTGTGGCTCAACAATGCATGTATGTATGCTTTACGTTCATGACATCAAAGGAGATAAACCAGTATCTCAAACTGCTCATCAAATGCTGCCATGTAAGTCTCATGAAATCGACGACTGAGGTTCTAAAAGTGTATTCTTTCTGTTGTTGTTGTTGTGTTGTTGCTTTACGTCCACGGTAAACAGCTATGGTCATGTCGGGACGGTCAGTTAACCTAACCACACTATTCCTGGGCAGGCTTAGGCCTCCTAAGCAGTTAACCAGTACTAAGTGTCCATACTTTCACCAGTACCTGACAACTGCCCTTCTTGAATCAGTGGAAGGGGGAAATGACCGTAGAAAAGATTTCATGATCAATTTCCACGAAAGTATGTGGCCGGACTGGGTATCGAACCCGGTACCTCTAGCTCTTCAGTCAGACGCGCTACCGACTGCGCTACGCGGCCTGGCGTATTCTTTCTGTGCGCGACAACTGTCTTATATGAGGCAAAACTGTAGTGGTCAGTAGCTGAAAGAAACAAATGTTGGCGTACCACCGGTAAACTATTTGGGTTCAAACTTGATTAAAGGATTTATATTCTGAATTCTGGAAGTAAAAAATGTCGAAGGGTCGTCGCTGACGAAATGAAATGCATTAACTCAGCTTGATGAAAAACAACTCGATCCGAGTCACTGTACAAAGATAATAGCGGGTCACTGTACAATTTTCAAGCTGTCCTCTGCAAGTGACTGTACGAATATCAATCGATGAACAACTCAGCATTTCATCACTTTTATTCACCCCAAACATAAAAACCGAGGTACTACCGTTAACCTCAGATATTTTAAAGACCAATACTCATTTGCTGAAAAAATAACAGTTTATTTGTGCCTTGACACGAGAATACACGACCCTTCACATGGACGAAATCGTGTGCTGTTTTGCGTGTTCAAATGATCAAGAACTTGTGTGTGCACAACTTGGGGAAAAACATAAAGCATTCATCCTCTGAAGTTCTTCGTATATTATAAGCAATCCATAGAAATCGCAATAAGCAAGATAATAATGAAATTAAAGAAACCATCGTCATGTTTACTTACTCTTTCCGTGTATCGCTTTACACCAAGTGTCGGATTCTAACTGTACAGAATCACAGGAGACGATACAATCTCAAACACTGTACACTGTGAACTTGTGAGTCTTAAAGCATATCAAATTGTGTTACAGAAAAAATAACGCAACGCAACACAGCAATTCAATTTCTCATAGAGGATGTTCTGTCACAAAATATTTCATAGATATCAGAGGATTGTGAACTTAAAATGAAATATACTGCAGCATACCTTGTTTCCTATTTTTTAAATGAGAAACTGCACTATATTACGCTCATATAGCATCTAGTTCATCTCTCTCATGTTAAGACTGCGATCTCTTTATTGACAATGTATATGACTGACATAATGACCTTGTTAATTTCTACATTGTTGCTGACTCTAAAGTTCTTCATTGATGACCACGGCTGAAACACACCCGGCCTGTCAACTCCTCAAATACATAGATGATTACAGGTCACACCTGATCACACCGTTCTATGGGGCCCATAACTGTTCATCATGTGGTTTTAGTATGTTGAGCACTTCTTCCTATAGAGATATTTTGTCAGTCTGAATCCTTGTCGAAGAGCCATTTCGGAGTGGGATAACATGAAGTCCGTAATCTGCTAACAAACGGTGAGGATATAGGGGAGAATGCCACAATACGTGGTCGTTGTGTAAATCTCAGGGTGTTATTTCCCTTATCATGACGTGGATCCTTGACTAAATTAGTGAAATTGGGAATCCGGCAAAAATAGGCGTACTTTCGTTTTGAATATCCGGCGGTGAGTTTAATATTTTCTAGTTTTACTGCTTTTAATCCTGTCTTTAAAATATATTACGATTGATATGATACTATGAAGTAACCGACATATTCATAAAATAGACTTCTTGTGTAATTTCACGAAGTCTGTTAAGTTAAATTTTATTTTATCTTCCTTGATCTATCGATTATCTTTTTTTCAGATAAACACTTGAAGTTACTTATGCATAGTTTCGGTAATGAGATCTTAATAAATTTAGGCCAGAGTTCGTTGATTTGCTTTATTTTCATTTTTTTTGCAGTACTGGTTAATAGTTAAACTGGATCCATAGCCCCATATGCTGAGTTCAAAAGAAGAAAACAGAAGTAATTATGGAGAGTGATTATAAAGAAAAGGTAAGTTCCTGTGGTGTTTGAGATTTATGCAGCTCTGAGCTGCAGTGTATTTTTCCATCTTGACCAAGGTTCCTTTATGAGTAACACTCTACCTGACTGACTACTTAATAAGTCAGCCCTCGATATCTCGATCACTGATATCTCAAAATACCATAACATTTCAAAGAATATCCGTTGAACGCATTTCTTATTTGTTTCTTTACATTTCAATTCCGAATATCTCAAACTACTTGTATCTCAAAGTAAATTTTCTGGTACCAGAAAATGTACTTTGAGGTATCAGTAGTTAGAGATGAGCTTCGATTTTGAATTATCGAGAGTTGAATGTATGATACATTGTAGTATATTGGTTGAATAACATTATGTATGACCAGAAAATTTACTTTGAGATATCAGTAGTTAGAGATGAGCTTCGACTGTGAATTATCGAGAGTTGAATGTCTGATAAATTATAGTATATTGGTTGAATAACATTATACAATTATTGACCTTTGTTGAGGTGAATATGCAGTTTTATTGACCTGCAAACATCATATTGACCGACGCGAAGCGGAGGTCAATATGTTATGTTTGCAGGTCGATAAAACTGCATATTCACCGAAATAAAGGTCAACAATTGTTTTATTATATGATAATTCCAAATTCTGTTCCTTAGATATATATGATTGTACTTAATAAAATTATCTCGCGACGTTACGCCATTAACATTAACGTAAATCAGACGTTACGGCACGAAAATATGTGACAGTGCCTGGGATTTTGAGCCTTGTGGAGGTGAGCGTTGACGTCACGAAACGTGAAATGAAAGTGACGTCATAAAATGTGCACGTTAAGTTAATTGGATTTCCGCGCATTGACTAATAAATTTCAAAGCGTCACCTGAAAAGAGTGATTCAACATTTCTATACGCGTCTTTAATTTTCTTCATCTACACTCTTTTAAGAATATTCGCATTATAGATCTTTGAAAAGGGACGTCATGAACCTGAGTTATAAAAGTTTATCCAGCTAGTATGTAAATTGTATCCAGTCAGTGAAACGAAATTAAAATTCGGGTTGATGTGAATTTCGTTTGCTTTTGCAGTAAACCTTAGCGCTATTGTGTTTCGTGCTTCTGGAAATCTATTCTGGAAGCACTAATAAATATGAAAATGTTAAAAACAAAATTTCCGATTTTCGCTCCATAAAGCTCAAAATGCCGGACACTGTCACATATAATGACGTCAGCGTAAAAGTAATATTCACTGACAGGCCGATGAATATCACAAAATATTGACCGGCACGTGACGTCAAAAGAGCCAATGAAATTGCGTGTTGCATCTTGGTCATATAATAATATGTATGACCAGAAAATTTTCTTTGAGATATCAGTAGTTAGAGATTAGCTTCGACTGTGAATTATCGAGAGTTGAATGTATGATAAATTATAGTATATTGCTTGAATAACATTATGTTTGACCAGAAAATTTACTTTGAGATATCAGAAGTTAGAGATGAGCTTCGACTGTGAATTATCGAGAGTTGAATGTATGATAAATTATAGTATATTGGTTGAATAACATTATGTAAACTATCTTGAAAACTATGTCTCCACTGATTGACGCTGTTTCATTGTTTGCAGTTACAGAAATTGGGTTTGGCCGTTCGACTGGTTATGATAACGAATAAGATTCTCACTTAATAGTACAAAAGTCTGAACATATGACGTAAGCCTGAATAAGATAGACAGCGTACGTCACGATCTTGGGCCGTATTCATAAAACGACTTAAGTGGTTGCTATGTTGTTGCTAAGGCTGAATTTCTAAGAAGGAGATTCCCTACAGCTATGGAATTTGCTCTGGAGAAACAGTCCTCCAGAGCAAATTTCGTAGTTATAGGAAAATGCATATCTTTAGCGAAACAATTATGGATGTAAATAGAGATTTACATGTAAATAGAATACATGGGTTTTATGTTATCACCCGGTTTATCAGCCCGAGACTCCAAAATTGGACCGAGGGCTAGCTCTAGGTTCGATATTGGTCGAGGGCTGATAAATCGGGTGATAAGCAAGAAGCACCCCCTGTTGAGATGAATGGCTAGGAAAACATTATGTTTTCTTTTAATTACAACATCTTTGATGGATCCTATTAGCCGATTTAATTATCTTTCTAAAGATATATTTTATATGCATCTACTAGAACTTTAAGTTAGGTCAAACTAGAATAATTCCTAAAGGACAGAACATTTTTGTTGTTGATTTTTTCGCTTTAAATCGGACCCGTAAAATACAGGTAGTATATATCGATTTCAGTGAAAACGGATTTAATTACGGCCATATTCGCGGATGACACGCAATTTGTTTTGATATATCACACACGTCTTCACACTTTATGACAATAATTTGACACTTCCAGATATACAAGAAATTGTAAAAAAAAAGCAGAGAAGTATTCAAGTGTTAACAGATGCGGTTCATTTTCTTCCATGTGCACAGCGCATGTGAATAGCGCAGGCTCTGATTAGACGTCAGCAATGGGATGCGTTTTTTTAATCAGGTTCTGTGCTGTTCACATAATGTTGTTAATACTGTTAATTGCTAGATATGTTAAAAAAGAACCTGCATTTTTTATTTTCGCCGCATGAAAATATTCCTCGGCATGTGCAAACAGGAAAGACTCAGATCAGATTATACATCCACGTCTTCTCTTTTCACTTATACGACGGGATATCAGAAAGTTTTGAGCCTCATGTTTGTACAGTACACCACACTTATTATACATAAATGTCTTCTATGTGTGATCATACGGCACTTTGTGGCAGAGACATTCCCACTTCCTCCCATCCCTCCACCCCCAAGTGAGATTTTGCTCCACCGGGACAATGTGCCAGCGAGTGTAGCTACGAACTCCTCCCTCAACCTCCCTATTCTCCAGACCTAGCCCCCAGCGAATTCTACCTCTTTCCCAGGCTGAAAAATACCTTCGGGGTCGGAGATTTGAGGATGCTGAAGAGATGACTGCTGCTGTGGAAGGTCTGTTAGGGGACATAGATGTTGAGTTTTATACATGTATTCGAGTATTCGACTGCCAAACTAGCTGAAACAAGTGTGGGTAAATGTTGAAAAATAAGTCCAAATGTCTTGCTCTTCTGGGAGGTTCAAACCATTTTGGTATCCCCTCGTATAATCTCTGAACTCTGTGGAATATTAAAAGTGTAAAGTAGACACTCTGTCCAGTTTGCACAACTGCACAGATTAATTTGATGAGTTATGGAAGGCACAAGGCATGATTCCCCTTTCTACGCGTACCAGTCATTTGTTTTAAGATAAGTTTTGTCAGGTATATGTGGTAATTGATTGACTGATGCTTATTTCCACTATTTACAGTTTGATGAGATGGCAAAAGATGTCCAAGAAATCAAAACGACGAACAGATTTGCTCTTAGACGGTTGAATCAGTTACTGAACTGTGATGGTGGTAAATGCCCTGTTTGTGGATGGTGAGATTTTTTTTTTATTTAGGCGGGTGACTGATAATAAGTATCACGTAAAGCCCCGTAAATGTACATCTATACCGAAATTACTTACAATAGCGTAATTATTTTTGCTTGATTAAAATGAATTAAAGAAAAACAGTATCAACTGTATGTGCCTTTTGTATTGCCACATGAATTACGATAGAAGGGTTGGATCGCTCTAACAGGGCCTCCAGTAACTTCTTTCTGATCGATCTAAGGCGGTATTTGAGCCTTGACACGACAAAACCAACAATGTGGTTGTGCGCCCAGCGCCCACTCAGAGGTGCCTGGACATCCACCCAGTCTGATCAGACTTTTCGCTGAGCGCTTAAAAGGTAGCTAAGGGTCTAAGCTACTTTCATGCGGACAGCGAGGACTCTGATCAGACTGGGCGGATGCCCAGGCTGATCTGAGTCTGCGATGGTCGCACAACCACATTGTTGGTTTTCTCGTGTCGCGGCTCATTTATGTTATGGTTTACCTGTGTTATTTTTTGTGTGTCCGACTATCTGAACTTTAATGTAGTAGGTGGGAATCGAAATTTGGTTTATCATTTCCTTATCATTGCTTTACTTCATTTTTGTACTCAGAATAAATAAACAGTTCTCATAGAATGATGGATATACACTAAGCAGCTATTACAAGAACTGTGCTTTAATTTTAGATACGAATAAAATATAAATATAGTAGTTCATATAAATATATTAGTTCGGCTCTTGTAATTATTGGGACTGTAAAGCGTTAATGTGTTTCGGTGTGCTCTTCATTTCATGTATTTTCCGGTTTGAATTGCGATCGAGTAAATGTCAATAGGTTACGTAAATATCCGTTTGGTCATTTATTATTTGAAATATTCCTGATTTTGCATGCCAGTAGTTATGCTAATATTTGCGAAAATAAAAGTCTCGCAAATATCAAAAGATTTGCAATACTCATTGATTAACTCTAGTGACAGTCAAGAACGTCCATATTGTTGGACATGCGCGATTTTATAGATTAAAATTTCTTTCAAAACGAAGAATAAATTTACTCTTAAACGGTCGAGAACCGGTTGATGAACAGTGATGACAGCTAATGCTTTCTGTATTGATGGTAAAACTGGGGAACTGAATACAAACATCCCGTATTTACTACTTCAACTAAAAACTAATTCTTGAAAAAAAAAAAAAAAAACAACAACAACAAAAAAAAAAAACAACAACAAAAAACAAAATACTGTTAGGTTCCTTGTCGTTACTTTTTCATGGCGTCCATGTCGACGTTTTTGTTCATCCTGTTGTGTGAGTGGTGTTTTCAGTTAGGATAGCTGAATGACCACCTGTCTGGGAAACAGCTGTTAAATGGGTGCCTTTCATGTACTACTGTTAATATATATATATATGTACATTTCTTTCTATTTTGGTTTTGGTTTTGATGAAGGGATATTGGATCTGATTGTATTAGTTCCTGATCATTGCCTATCGTTTTATTATACAATAATGCATCATGATGGTAAACAAAACATTGTAATGAAAGCAAATCATTAATCTAAGAATATTTTTCAACATATATCATATTTATGCAGCCAATAACCTGCGTCAAAGTTTCGAGCTCGCAAAGTTTGCATTCTGACTTTTTTGATAAATTGATCAGATGGCCTTTCACATTTGACACAGAGTGATAATTGGATATCATTCATTATACAGCAGATAACTATAATGTATAATTCTTGCAACAGCATCAAATAGCATCTATGTTTGACTGCATTATTTTTAAGAATTAAATGCCGTTTGCAACATTTTAGAAAAAGGTTAGAGCGCAGCATTTCTCTGCTAGATTTAAGATAAATATATAAGTACTGTTTGTAGCTATTTAACCATGTTGATATTCGTATTTAGGAATTATTAATATCTAGCTCAAGTAATTAATATCCAATTCAAGTATACATTTTTATAATAAAAGTTATTTCAGTAACAGTCTACAATATACATAAACAGCTGATCATCGATTTGTTTTCATGCACGTGATGAAAATAAAAGAACTTTCAACCGTTGCAGTCCTTGAATGCACAAAACATTTATTATCAACCGATGTTTCCAGCAATGGATTAATTGTTAAACCAACATAATAATAAATACAAAGAAGATTAAAGGAATATATTATAATAAGTAACATTGTAATGGAGAGTCCCATATAACATGGTTTAGTTATGTTTCTGATACTTTCATGAAAAAGAAAAATGTTTTTCTTCCATTATGCGGCGGCATCTCTTTAGAAACGCCTGCAAGCTGTTCTTAAAAAGTCAACAACATATGAGCCGCGACACGACAAAACCAACAACGTGGTTGTGCGCCCAGCGCAGACTCAGATCAGCCTGGGCATCCGCTCAGTCTGATCAGAGTCTTCGCTGTCCGCATGGCGGTAGCTTAGACCCTTAGCTACCCTTTGAGCACTCAACGAAGAGCCTGATCAAACTGGGCGGATGCCAAGGCTGATTTGACTCTGCGCTGGGCGCACAGCCACATTGTTGGTCTTGTCGTGTCGCGGCTCAATTATAACTTTATGCAGAGTGCAAAAAAGTTATCTAAACCAAAAATATTTAGAACTATGCTTGTGTAATTTCTTTCAGTGAATGTGCAACAGATGGATATTCTGAAGCTGTGCACGGTAAGCTTGATGTTTATCCCTTTTTAGACCGGATACCCGTTTTGGGGACATTATGCAAACAGTGCAGACCCAGTTCAGACGCCGCAAAACGCGGCGTCTGATCAGGGTCTACATTGTTTGCTCACAGGAATTTCTATGCCAAGTACCATCAAAGTGAAAACATTCACCAGAAACCCCTAAAACTAGTAATGGGATTATCTGAATGATAAGAATGGACAAGTCCACTGGTCAAAAAAGGGTTATTATGATTGTAGTTTTCACTTGGTTTAAACATATTTATTTCACTTTTTCACAACATACATAGATAATACAACATATAAGGTTATAGGATTAGAACGAAAGCATGTTGCTTATTTAGTTCTTCTCCTGGTTTTCACTTGAAAGCATTATGGTGCCTTGCTAAAGGTACTTAGGCTTTTCTTGAAAACAGTTGGCCTGGCTTGTACCAGCCTACACATCTGCGCTATCTCATCAAGACAGTCGGCATCGTTGTATGTAGTATTGCTTGTTCAGATAAATAAATACCCCGGTCAGACCGTCGATATATTGCCCAGTCTCGGCTTTGTAGTGTCTTACCAGCTGCGGGATGATTAACTCAGCATGAAATTTCAAGCAGGTAACGCCCATTCTTCTGAAGGTTTACCTTTGATGAGATAACATACGAGGGGCATTCGAAAAGTAATGCAAATGACGCAATTTCTCGGTAACCAACATAAAAACAGAACTTCTGATTGCAAAAACACATTAAGCTATGATATGCGTAGGAAAGTCTGCAAACACGGTGTATTTTTTTTGAAAAGGGCGCATTCTTAACTTCTTTGAAAGAGGTATACCCTAAAGACACTGCAGATTTCTAGTTAATTAGGCCGTAATTTATATATCAGCAGTCTTTGATTTGTTTTTATTTTTGCTGCTTAAAGACAATACCCAGGCAATGCTGTCCTGTAAATATCGCGGAAATTATTTTCAATCTGGGTTCCATACTGGCCCGGAAGCAAATTCCCCACTTCTACTAAAATTAGATGATTTTGAAATGAAAACAAGTGTAATAGCATTTAAAATCTTGTCAGGAAGAGCATTTACATTGGTCAACGAAAACCTGTCAATAAATTCAAGTTAATGCCAAAACCGAAGCCTCTACAAGCTTTTAAAAATGACGTTAACGTACATTTGAATAACGTCATAAGAATTGCGCATTTCTTTGCAAGGAATTAATCGATAACAGATGCCACCCTTCTAACTTTTGTATGAATATTGTAGGCAACAATGGACAAGAAACTGACAAAGATTAATTTTGTATTTACAACGATATTTGACTTGAATGTCCAACACTGAAAAGATTTTACATATGAAATTAGTCCAGTGGTATGACTGGGGCCTAATAAAATGCGTTGTAAGTCAATATGGAAAGGTGTCTTTGTACAGCGTTTGGTATCATTGTAAAGCCAAAATATAGTGCTTTCAGCATATGCATAGCGTTTGTACCCAGTATTCCCCTAAACAAAGTTATGAGGTCATTTGCATTACTTTTCGAACGCCTCTCGTATATCATACTGGTTCAAATATTAACATGCATGCACGCTTGTCGCTTACTTGACTGAACGCATGCACGAAATACACACGCTTGCGCTGATACATATGGACGATCAGTGCTCGCGAACTCCAAACAAATAATGACAATTTGAACAGAAGTCGAATCGAAGATTCAGACCCAATATGGCAATGCAGTGTGTAACACTGCCGAATCGTATGGCTTAAGGTGAATGGGTACAGTTGCAGGGAAGGCAAATCTGTCGTGTTTTTTTTATTTACCTCTCTCTTCTAAATGGGGTCAGTCGGTAAAGGAAAATATTAGATAACTTAGGAGCAAATTTCCTTTAAGAATTAATCCCATTTTAAAAGGTTGCGTCATCATGGGATGTAAACGAAGAGTAATATTATAGATAATCCCCTTTTGTAAAACTGACCAAAAAAACAAGGAGGTATATTTATACACCTTAAATGAGCCCAATAATTATAAAGCAGAAGAAAGTATACTGAAAGGATTTAAAAACTTCTACTTTTTATTGCTGGCTGCTGATCTGTTTACTTATGACAGTGTTGAATATTTAACGATAAAATGCTTGAAACTTATCAAATTTAAAGATTACGCAGTTTATTCGTATCATTTACTTAAATGGCGTCAGTAAAAGAGCGTTATGTCACTGAAATGAATAAGGCGATGCCAGCGTTATCTTATGCAACACTCTATTGATCATTTCTTACTGTCTTAATACTGTGACGTCATCCACGTTGATTTGCAAGTATCATTGCGGATGATGCTGTCGCGCAAAGCCATTTACGGAGACGCCGTCGACGTTAGTTAACGTCATGACCACTGGTTTTTAATCTCGGTTAGGTGATTTTCTAACGGTCTTTTGGGCTTCCTGTAAACATTGCACGTCGTCTGAGATATTAAAATTGCCGTAATTAACACATAAAATTGTCACGCGACGCCACTTTTTGAAATTTCAGCATTTATCTGGCCCAAAACCCTGCACCTGTTTGTGATATTTAGGCGCGGAAGGATAAATTAAACCACAGACCGAGTTCAAACTTATGAAATTCAATTTGATATTGTAAGAGAAATGTTTCACCCGAAAACTGTGTACATGAAGCTATTCATCCTTATGTAAACGGTACTTAGAAAACGAGGAGCACGTGCTTTTTCCTGACCGATTCGGTTGAACGATTTCAGATTCGGTATATTGATATAATCAGGTATAAGAGAATATATATGTTGTAAAATTTTGGTGGACGTAGCTGCATGTATTTTTTAGATATTCAAAATTAACGGGTGGAAGTTTTTAAATCCTTTCAGCATATAAACTACACTTCTTTGAAGAAAGAGAGAACTTCTTACGCCTTGCTTCTTCAATGTGTTCTAATAGGAAAGAAGAAAGGCAATGTCCAGTTCCACTCTTTCTAAATATTTCGTGTTTACGCTGGATTGAAAGTCCCTCACACAGACTGAATAATTTGTATGCTAATAAACCACAACGAGAGTTGCGCGCCTGCAAAATTGATATCGAGCAATTAATTACTGACCGTTCCAAGGCGGTGCTTCTGGAGTGATTGTTTACGGTCGATTGGGGCTTATTCAGACATACCATTGCAAACAATGAAAATTGTTACCCTACCGTTATTGTCATTGTTTCTCGGCTGTCTATAAATCTTTGACTTTGTGCATTTTTAAAAAAGCCTCGCGGACATATGCCTGGAAAGAGCTGGACTCTTGGAATTTCGCTTGTGTTTTTGCCCCGTATGTCGTCTTTATGTTTTCCCTTTCCCATTTGGTATTTAGGGCAGGGTGTGCTAAACGACTGGTCCGGTTTCTGAGCATTGCTTTTTCCTTTATCTTGAGACATTATTTGTGCCGCGACATGAAAAACCAAAAAAGCGGTTGTGCGCCCTGCGAAGACTCAGATCAACCTTGGTATCCACCCAGTCTGATCAAACGCTTCGCTTAAGCGCTTAAAGGGTGGCTAAGGGTCTAAGCTACGTCCATGCGAACAGCGAAGATTCTGATCAGACTGGGCGTGTGCCCAGGCTGATCTGAGTCTGCGCTGGGCGCACATCTTCTTTGTTGGTTTTCTCGTGTCACGGCTCATTTCATTTTTGCAGCAATTGTTTTTTATTGTTTCAGAGAAAATTAATTTAAGCAACCATTACATCAGAGAAACTGGAAATATTTCTTGTTTGTTTAATGTAATGAAAGTTTACAGAAAACTTGAGAGAGAATTACGTTTTAGCAGCTATTACATTACAGCAGCTAGTACTGACAAACACCCTTGGCCCTCACAAACCATCAAGAAGATGGACATGGCACAGCCCAGATGGGAAACACCACAATCAGATTGATTACATCTTGGTGAGGAAGCGCTTCCGATCAGGAGTCAACATCCATAGGACAAGGAGTTTTCCTGGAGCAGACATAGGAAGTGACCATGACCTGGTCATGATGACCTTCCGAGTTCGTCTGAAGAAGGCTAGAAAGCCAACCCAGCCAAGACTGAAGTTTGATCTTGAGAAGCTAAGGGACCCAGAGGTGGCATGCACTTTTCAAGCAACAATAGGTGGAAAATTTGCACCGCTCATTGGTCTGAGGGATGATGACATGGACATAGATACCATGATTACCACCTACAATACAGTAGTGACTGATGCAGCCAGTGAGATACTTGGGAAGGAACGTCGCAGGAAAAAGCCATGGTTCACTAGAGATGTTCTCGACCTCTGTGATGAGAGGAGAAATTTGAAGAAGAAGAGGTATGAAGCAGGAGGAGCAGAAGAATACAGGGAAGCAAACAAGAGGATTCAGAAGGCAGTGAAGAAAGCGAAGGAGGACTGTATAGCTGGTCAGTGCGAGGAGATCGAAACTTGCCTGAACAAAAACAACAGCAAGAAAGCATACCAGCTGGTGAAGGATCTAACTTCAGAGAAACAGGGTAGGTCCACAACTATCCAGGACAAGACTGGGAAAGGCCTTACAGAAGAACAAGAGATTCTTAGCAGATGGACAGAATATTGCTCAGAATTATACAACCATGAGACTGATGGTGACAATACGGTCCTGGACTGCAGTCAGCCCCCAGAAGAAGATCAACAACCGATCCTTCGTGAGGAAGTTGAGATTGCAGTAGCAGCACTGAAGAAGGGAAAATCTGCCGAAGTTGATAATATACCAGCAGAACTTGTTCAAGCTGGAGGGGAGACCATGGTTGATGTTTTAACAGATATCTGTAACAGGATCTGGAGAACAGGAGAATGGCCTACCCCATGGACTCAGTCGCTGATTATTACTCTCCCTAAAAAGGGCAACCTACAGCTCTGCCAGAACTACAGAACCATCAGCCTCATCAGTCATTCAAGCAAAGTCATGCTGAAAATTATCTTGAACAGGCTTAAGCCACAAGCTGAAGAGATAATTGCTGAGGAACAGGCAGGGTTCCGAGCAGGAAGGAGCACCACAGAACAGATCTTCAACCTTAGAATCCTGTGTTGAAAGTATCTCCAACATCAGCAGAATCTGTACCATGTCTTCATTGATTTCAAAAAAGCCTTTGACAGGGTATGGTATGCAGCCTTATGGGCCACCATGAGGAAGTACAATATCAATGCAAACCTAGTTCGCACCATTGAGCAGCTATATGACAAGGCTACAAGTGCAGTCCTGATTAATGGCAGCACAGGAGAATGGTTCAGAACAATAGTTGGAGTAAGACAAGGATGTCTTCTGTCACCCACCCTCTTCACCATTTTTTCTCGAACGGATCATGTCTGATGCTCTGGAAGAACATGACGGAAAGGTTAGCATAGGCGGCAGAAATATTACCAACCTGCGGTTTGCCGATGACATAGACGCTCTTGCTGAGGAAGAGCAGGAACTAGCAGCTCTAGTTGAAAGTCTCGACCAGACCTGCACAAGGTATAAGATGGAGATCAGTGCTGAGAAGACCAAACTGATGACAAACAGCGCAGATGGCACCCAGAGGGAGATCAAGGTAAAGGGGGAGAAGCTAGGTACTGTAAGCAGCTTCAAATACCTTGGAGCAGTTGTCTCAGATGATGGCTCAAAACAGGAGGTTCTCTCAAGGATAGCACAAGCAACTTCAGCTCTTGTCAAGCTGAAACCAATTTGGAGAGATAACAACATATCTCTTGGATCAAAGGTGACACTTATGCGCTCCCTAGTCATTTCCATATTTCTGTATGCCTGTGAATCATGGACCTTGACAGCAGAGTTAGAGAAAAGAACGCAGGCCTTTGAGATGAGATGCTATCGAAGGTTACTGAACATTTCGTACAAGGACCATATAACCAATGAGGAGGTTCGCAGGAAGATCCAAGCAGCCATTGGAGAATATGATGAACTCCTGACGCTGGTCAAGAAACGGAAACTAAGGTGGTTTGGCCATGTCTCAAGGGCTTCTGGTTTAGCAAAGACAATTCTTCAGGGCACAGTGAAAGGAAAAAGAAGAAGAGGTAGACAGAAGAAGAGGTGGGAAGACAATATCAAGGAGTGGACTGGAATGGATTTTGCCAGCTCAACTAGGGCAGCTGAAGACAGGACAAGGTGAAAGGGGATTGTTTTGAAGTCAACTGTGGTGCCCCAACGACCTAGTAAGGTTATGGGATAGAATAGAATAGAATAGACATTACATTACTTGACATTGCATTACATTACGACTTTAGCAAGAACTAGAAGGAGGATTGATTTTTGGCAGCCATTACATTAGACAAACCGGAAATATTTCCGGTTTGTCTAACCGGGGGGTATAAATAGTTGGATGCTTTCGCTTGAGCAGGTGGTGAAACCCCACTATATAAGCAACCGTCCGTTATATAGTTCATACAGTTTAACTGATCAAATTTAAATGATCAAATCTTACGTACAAACAGATCCAACGTGCGAATTTAAATAAACCCCATTTTGAAATTTTAGATATATTTAAGTAGGCATCAAACGCGAATTCTATCCTTTCGATCTTTACTATTTCATGATACTAACATGCTTCGTTTGTTTGTGTAACATTCTGTGCCCGTGGGTCGCACACGGGACGAAGATTATTACCTCATCTGTATATAACAATTGTCTTGTGTATGTGTCACTTTTCCAAACTCGAGCACGTTGCACTTTAAAATTATTAAGAAATTTGTGTCAACAGAAAAATAATAAACAATGTCTTCTGTAGCAATTGTCTGCTACGTTTTGTTTGCATATACCTTAGTTTCAAATCATTTAACAAATCTTATATGTTACTACCTCTACTTACCTATATAGTAACTTTGACAACTTCTTAGTCTCATTGCATATACTACGGATATGGATCTTCTATTCCGACAACGCCAAAGACGTCTTTTCAGCAAACGGTTCTCTTTTTCCCTTTGTCTGTGGGGAATAAAATTTACAGGCCACTTTACTTCTGTAGTGGACGGGGTGAAATTCCCTGTCAAAACAGGAGCCACCTGTTTGCCGTGGGTGGCGTCTCGTATGCTGGAAAAAGGGATCCTGGTAGTTGAGGGAAGCCTAGGGATCTCCAGCTTTCCAACACACTACTTTGGCCCTGGCTTCAGATAGACGAGCGTTTCGGGTTAGGCCCGACCCGTTTCAATCGGCTCAGTCGTGCTAAGCTCTAGAAATGCGCTTCTTGATCCTTCACTTCCTTCTTTCTTTATACGTATCTATAATGGTACATACCGGGCTTAAAATATTCCCTTCGTTTCTTTCTATATGGGTATTTTCGATGGGCAGCGGCTGATGGGTTAATTGACGGGCATATTTTTCGGCCTTCAGTATTGGGGGTTTAAACCGAGGGATTTGATCGTTGAGTATAATGGTTATGTAGCTTTGGCGTTGGGAATAGGAGATCCGTTCCCCTAAAACATCCCCTTGTAGGACTCCGCGGAATGTGAAGCGCATAGCCAATGAATAATAAACATCAATCATGGGATCCTCAAATAAGAGAAGATTTCTAATGGACTCTGATGACGACGCGGACCGGCCCTCATATTTCACATTTCAAGGTAATGTTAGTTTCGCTAAATTTCTCGTCATTCAGTCACTTGAAGAGAAGGCGGTCACGACCCTTTCCCCTTTCGTGATTGAAAAGCAAATAGAAAGTTTAATAGGAACTCCAAAATCTGTAAAAAAACTAAAAAACAAGACTCTGCTAGTTGAAACATGTCGAAAAGCTCAAACGGACAATCTTCTAAAAATTTCTACCTTTTTTGGCCTTAAAGTCTCTGTCACGGAGCATACAAGCCTCAATTCTTCAAAAGGCATCATCCGTGACAGGATGCTGAAAGGGGAAAAAGAAAATGAAATCGTTGACTACCTAAGAGAACAGGGCGTGACCGCCTGCAAACGCTTCACCATCAAAAAAGATCATGATACTGTTGAGACTAACACTTTACAACTTACGTTCAACACCGTCACGGTACCAAAATCATTGAAAATCTTTTACCGAGTTGTTCCGGTTGACGTGTATGTGCCAAATCCTCTGCGGTGTTTCAACTGTCAGAGGTTTGGCCATCACGAAAACAATTGCCCCGTTGATCCCGGATCTGTTTGTGCGACTTGTGGCGCGGGAGGTCATGACCACCATACCTCCACGTGCAAAAATCCGGCCAAATGCGTTAACTGCGGCAAAGATCACGTCTCTCGATCCAGCGTATGTGAAATTTGGAAAAAAGAAAAAGAAATTTTGAAAATTAAGGTCAACAAAAATGTTACCTATTTGGAAGCTAGGAAATTATATGAAAGCCAAACTCAAACATCGGATTTGGACTTCACAAAAATTGTACGCTCACTGGCAAGACCCGAAACAAAAACTACTGGTACCCAATTTTTCGAAAAAGATTTTGACATTTTACCATCTTCTAAAGTTATTTCACCATCTGTAAAACCAACATCTCAGCCAACATCTCAGCCAAGAGCAACTACAGCCCGCTCTGGCTCAGGTTCACAGCCTCGAGCCGCTTCGGCGGCTCGTCCAACTAATTCTCAGTCTAGTTCTCAGTCTAATTCTCAGTCTAGTTCACAGTCTAATTCACAATCTAGTTCACAGTCTAGTTCGTCTGGTTCGCAGTCTGCTAGGCAGACTAAGGAACAGCTTAAAGCGGCGGCTAAAGCACAGAAGGAGAAGGATAAACATCGTTCTCCTTCTGGTCACGGCTCTGGCCGTCGATCACATTCTGGCGGAGGCTCGTCCTCCAATAAACCTGCCATCGGAGGTTCGTCCTCCAATAAAAACGGCAAAGGATCTCCGGATCCTGTTAAAACGGTCAATAAATATGGCGCTTTGGAGGATGACATGGATACTGCTTAGGAGAAGTCTGTTCTCCTGATTGGTCTCCTGACACGTTTTTTTTTTTCTCTCCCATTCATTTAAACATGGATAAAAAGTCAATAATACAATGGAACTGTCGTGGTCTTAAAGCAAATTACAACGAATTACTAATTTTAATGTCTCTTTTATCTCCAAGTGTCATTTGTCTTCAAGAAACCTTTTTAAAGCAGTCAGATAATGTTAGTTTTAGAGATTTTAGTATGTTTAACTATATTTGTCCTGATGGTCAAAGAGCATCAGGAGGAACTTCGATTCTCGTAAAATCTAACATTCCACATAGTCAGTTTAATCTGAATACAAACTTACAAGCAGTTGCCGTCAATGTTACTTTATCCAAAAAAGTAACGATATGCTCTATCTATATTCCGCCAAATGATGTTCTTTCTAAAAATTCCTTGGTCAATCTAGTAGACCAATTGCCGCAGCCATTTATGTTAGTTGGTGACTTCAATGGTCACAGTAAAACCTGGGGTTGTTTGAATACAAATGACAGAGGTGAAATTATTGAAGATGTAATTGCTGAAAATGATTTGTGTATACTTAATGAAAAACAGCCTACATATCTTCACCCTCCCACGGGAAATTATTTTGCCATAGATTTGTCTATTTGTCATCCTAATATATATTTAGATTTTGACTGGTCAGTTTGTGATGACCTGCATGGAAGCGATCACTTCCCAATCATAATTAAAGAAATTGATTCATCTGATGAAGAACAGCATTCTCGATGGAATTTGAAAAAAGCAAATTGGGAAATGTTCGTAACATCATGTCAGGAGCGGCTTAGCTCTGAAAAGTTCAAAACAGCAAAAGATATGTCTGCTTTTACATCAGCATTACATGCAATTTCGGAAGAAAGTATTCCGAAATCCTCGACAAGTTCAAAAAGGCGTAATCCATGGTTTACTAATGAATGTAAAACTGCCATAAACAAACGCAAATCGTCTTTACGAAAGTTTAATAAAAATCTGTCTCGTGAAAATCATTTTCACTCAAAAGTAACTCGTGCTAAAGCACGAAGAACTATTAAAGAAGCCAAACGTTCATCTTGACAACAATATGTCAATAAATTAAATCCAAAAACGCCAGTAAAAACGATATGGGAAATGATACGAAAAATCAGTGGAAAAAACAAGAAATCTGAATGTGTTCATATTAAATCTTCCAACGGTAACAAATGTTTTTCCACTGCAGAGATTTCCAATGCATTAGGCGAAAACTTTCAGAAAAATTCTTCAAGTTCAAATTACAGTCAACGATTTCAGGAACTGAAAACTGAAAAAGAATCAGAAAATTTAAATTTTCAGTCGTTAAATAACGAAAAATATAATCTTCCCTTCAGCATATCAGAATTAAAGGAGTCACTTGATAAATGTAAAGATACGGCCGCAGGGCCGGACGATATTCATTATCAAATCCTTAAACATTTACCACCTGATGCATTGGAGACCTTACTAAATATGTTGAATGATATTTGGCATACTGGAAATTTTCCAGAAGACTGGCATAAAGCAGTCATCATTCCTATTCCCAAACCGGGGAAGGATAAGACGGAAGCTACAAATTACCGACCGATAGCGTTAACTAGTTGCATATGTAAAACAATGGAGAGAATGATTAACGATAAGCTCGTTTGGTTCCTGGAGTCAAATAACTTGATTTCCAGAAATCAAGCGGGCTTCCGTAAGAATCACAGTACTATAGATCATTTAGTTCGATTAGAAACTTTTATTCGTGATGCATTTGTGAAAAAAGAACATGTCGTCGCAATATTTTTTGATCTGGAGAAAGCGTACGACACGACGTGGAAATATGGCATCATGAAAGATTTACATAATCTTGGCCTTCGAGGCCGACTTCCAAACTTTATTTCGAATTTCTTATCTGACAGATCCTTTAATGTTAGAATAGGGTCTACATTGTCTGACACTTTTAAGCAAGAACAGGGTGTTCCTCAGGGAAGTATTTTATCACCTACTTTATTTAATATAAAAATCAATAACATTGTTAAATGTGTTAACGATACCGATTCTTCATTATATGTTGACGACTTTGGCATCTTTTACAAATCGAAAAATATGGAAAACATAGAATTCAGACTTCAAAGATGCCTGAATAAAGTAGAAACCTGGGCCACAGAAAACGGTTTTAAATTTTCTAAAACTAAAACCCAATGTGTTCATTTCTGTCAGTTGAGGGGTTTGCACCCCGACCCAGTTCTTAACATTTATGGATCGCCAATTCCAGTTGTAAATGAGGCCAAATTCTTAGGCCTTCTGTTCGATAAGAAACTCACTTTTATTCCTCACATAAAAGCTTTGAAAGCTAAATGTTTAAAAGCTTTAGATGTTTTAAAAGTGCTCTCCAATACAAATTGGGGAGGAGATCGTACTGTACTTCTAAACCTGTATAGATCTCTTGTGAGATCTAAACTGGATTATGGTTCAGTCGTATATGGTTCGGCACGAAAATCATATCTTAAATGTCTTGACACCATTCATCATCAGGGGTTACGTCTTGCTCTTGGAGCATTTCGAACATCTCCCGTAGAAAGTCTTTACGCAGAGTCGAATGAACCGTCTCTATATATCAGAAGAGAGAAATTATCTCTACAATATGTATCAAAACTAGCTGCAAACCCAAAGAATTCTGCTTACGATTGTGTTTTTAACCCTCGGTATGAAATATTTTATAACAACAAACCGAGATCTATTAAACCTTTGGGTTTACGTATTAAACCTTTGCTAGTAGACTCTCATATTGACATTAAAAACATCCAGAAATTTTCTTTACCTGTCCAAGAGCCATGGACATTAAAACCTCCTAACGTTATTTTATCATTACACAAGAATAAAAAATCACAGACGAACCCTGACCTTCTTCAATCAGAATTCTTGCAAGTAACATCTAATTTTCCGAACCATACCACAATCTATACGGATGGTTCAAAACAAGAAGATAAAGTTGCATGTTCGGTTGTAAGTCCCCTTTTCACAGATACTATACGATTACCAAATGGCAGCTCTATATTTACAGCTGAAGCTAAAGCCATAGATCTGGCCCTCAATCAAATTTCAGTTCAAGAAAACAATCAGTTTATTATATTCTCAGACTCACTTTCTGTTTTATCATCACTTAAAAACGTCAATCACCCCAATCCTTTAATACAACAATTACTTCGTAAATATTTTCAGTTACCATCAAAAGAAATAATCTTTTGTTGGGTTCCAAGTCACGTCAATATTCGTGGAAATGACCTGGCCGATAAAGAGGCCAAGGCGGCTTTAAATTTACCAGAAAGTACCTTCCGAATTCCGCACTCAGATTTTAAATCTCAAATTAATACATATATCAAATCAAAATGTCAAACTAATTGGGATAATCAAATTCATAACAAACTCCGACAAATTAAACCAGATTTTCACAGCAAGGACAATATACTATCAAATAGAAAAGAACAGACTGTCATTACCAGATGCCGAATAGGGCATACCAGAATTTCACATTCGTTTTTATTAAATAACGAGGTTGCACCATTGTGCATACCATGCAATGAAGTCATTACTATCAAACATCTTCTTGTGTCATGCATTGACTTTAACCATATTCGTTCAAAACATTACAACATTAAAACCATAACCGAGCTTTTTAACAAAGTTTCTTCTATCCAAATTATTAATTTTTTAAAGGAAGCTGGACTTTTTAACAAGATTTAGTCTTTTATTGTACATAACATTTTTATCATTTGGACGTAACATAATACTTTAAACATTTGATCGTTTTTTGTCTTATAGAAACGTTTTAAATTGCTGACGTTTAGACGCTATATGCCCTTACCAGGGTTGAGCGTCTATAAATAACTTAACATTCATTCATTCCGGTTTGTCTAATGTTGTGACTGCTAAAATGCAATTCTCTCTAAAGTTCCATTTTACTGACGAATGCTTAAAACCGAAATACGCTAGTCAGAAAGAGCTAAATTCTGAATTAATTAATTTTCGCATTTATTTCATATAGAGCTTGAGTTGAAAGTTGAAGATTTGGAGAAGAAACGCATCGAGATGGAATCACAGATATCTCTTTTCTTAGAGCAGTTCAAAAAATTTAAAACACTCCTTTCCTGTATGATAAGTGATCTACCAGAAACTCTGCAGGAAGTACTTGGAACTTTGTTAAATATGATGGAACCTTTTGTAAGACAAACTGATGGAGCACATGCTGCATTTGTTGGCATGAGCGAAAGTACCCTATCAGAAGAATACGTTCAAGAAAGTTCCATTGTTTCAGAAAGTAGAGGAATTGAGAAGGAATGTGTTACTACCCAAACTTCACAAATCGAACATGATGAACGGTATTCTGAACGTGAAAATGATGACCACATTAATGAAAAATTACTGACTATTGTTGTTAATACGGTACAGGAAAATAAACACGCAACACAATCATCAGTGTCGGAAAATAAACAATGTACTAACCATGAGTCTTTAAAATATAAGGAAATAGGCACACAGACATCAGACCCGATAGTGCAAAGTTCAGAATCTTCGTATAAACCTAAAACGGATAAACAACATGATCATCAAAGGAATCCTATCTCCGCATCGCCAGCGGTACAAGAACTCCCGTCCATTTGCAGGTATGGAAATAGTCTGAATCAGATTTAAATTATGTTGTGGTATCATTACAATGATAATGTTGGAGTCCACAACAGTTAACCATTTACCTGTTGTAAGAGCGGAGGTGGTCTGGTGGTTACCTGGTGGTTACCTGCTAGACTTTCCAATTAAGTATCGCATGTTCGATCTTCTGCTCCACCAATCTTTCTAATTATACTTGGTTTTAAGATATTTTATTCGTTTATAAATTGTTACATACACACATATATATAGAGTATACAATACAATCTTGGGATTAGAATGAATGCTGAGACCGAATAGAGTTCTTCTCCCTTATCCTTGAAACCGAGATCCCAGTCTTTGTATTATATCTCTATACGTGAGACCTAAGTTTTCTCAATTTGTAAAAGATGAGTGTTTGCAACGCGACATGCAACCGAATCGGTCATATCAGGTCTACACGTTCAGCCGGGAAAGTTTCAATCAAACTTATATATGTACTAGCCCAGGTCCAGTAATTGAATCAGTTATCCTTCCCAGTAGTATGTAATATATTAGTACCGATGACATATTGTATAAATAGAACGAAGTCTCATGAAATAGCCGCAATTACCGCATACAGGGGGATGACCACGCAAAAGATACACATAATGCAAATCCCAGTGAAACTGATCACTTCTTGCTAACGGTTCGTCCTTATTTCCGAATGCATGCTTATAGAATATAGCCCAGAAAGAAACTACAAACTCATGTTCGTGTAATAAACTTACAGTTCAACAAGGATTTAACCAATTTATGCCAAGTGGCCTCTTCTATCCTTTTAAATCGGGTATTTACATTCATTATTCTAGGGGCATCGCTTTTGTAAAGAATTTAAACATTTTTATAAGACTTGATAGACAATTTACGCAAATATTGATGACCCTGATCAGATGCCGCGATCTGCAGCGTCTGATCTGGGCATACACTGTTTCCGTATGTCCCCTATATGGCACGCTTGTCATCACTGAGTTATAAGGGTTTAGCCAATTCGGTAGCTTTATGGAGTTTTGTGTTGTGGGCGTAGCCTTCTCGTTATATCAAACTCTACAGAAAAAATGAGGTTCATACCATGATTTGAGATAATTTACGATTGCGTTTTGATACAGTGAAAAGAATTACTTATAAGAAATTTTATTTAAGGATGTACTTTTAATCTCTTTTAAACAGATCAGAGGCAGCAATAAGCACTGATAAGTCGAAGAGTCCTGCTTCAAAACTACCAGAAGGTATGTGTTCGATTCGCACATATGAATGGTTTACATGAGAAGTTGGGGCGGTGGGAGGCGTGAGATTAAGAGAATTCGACAATTTAAAAACTTTAAAATTTGAAGTCATTTTTCGTGCCAGCTGAGGGACTGCAATCTGCTGGACGGACCTGTAAAATATTAGGACAGATAGGTCCGAGCAAACAGTGCAAACTTTTATTTGTTTCTGGTTCCATCTGCATTGTTCCTTTTCAGGAAAATTACGGGAGCTATTTTTTAAGCTCTCTAGCCAAATTATCTGAACGATGCAGTTAGTTGTTCATCGACATTAACTTAAAATGTTAGTGAAGAAGTAACTGTTTCACAAGCGAAGAATCCTATATACACTCAAGAGAAATAGAAACGCTTCACTTTTGCAATGCAAATACATGTGGTATTGTTTAAAGTATTAGAGAGAGACATTGAGCCTTCAAGTTTTCAAGAAATGCTTATGAATTCAACAAATCATTGTTTGTAAAGATAACCAATTAAAATGAAGCGCATCCCTGGAAGGATTACGTAAGTACCAGCTTACGTTTACGTCAGTTGGCTTCTTAATGTAATTATTTCTAGTTTTCGCTCCTGCAAAAAGAGATGTCTGTGGTATGACTGATTTCACCTCATTTTCTTCAAATGGATTTTTTTGTCAAAATAAGAATTTTTGTGTTTTCATCATTATCAACCAATAAGAGAGCGGCAAAGCAAATCTAAAAAAAATCCTTTGGTTAATGCATTATGAAGACTGGGTCAAAAGTATGATGTCATTTTGAAAGTAAATCATCCGGCGCATTGAGTTTTCATTGTTCACTAACAGCCATCACCTCATTATAAAAATGACGCAACATGTGACGTCACAAACCAGACGTAAAAGATGCTGAGAAAAGAAAACACAAATGGAAACCATGTGATATATGTAGCCTTATGTATAAAATTCAGCGTCAGGATTTTATTATAAAAACCTAAATTTCTAAATTTTTGATGTAGCGGTTTTAATACTCTTGAGTGTAGTTTGGGGAAGTACATATTTGGCTTCCCATTGCGAACTATTTAGTTCCCTTGACTTATTTCGGTTACACAAGGGAGGTATTGTTTAGCAATGTCTGCCATTCCTCGTCCACTTCTTTTCCTGCCACCCTTGCAAAGCTTATTCACACAATATTAATTGAAACTATAAATGAAGATGCCCAAAATGGCCACAATAACAAATCACAACTCATTCAAAACACTGAAGAAATAAGGGAGAAACGAAAGTGACAAAACTGTACAGTAAACATTAACCCTTCATAGCGAACTTGAAAAATAAAAAATCCATATAAAATACGTAAATACAAACAAAAACACCTGTTTGTATCCATTGTCTATCTTCAATCACAAAATTAAAAAAGGAAGCAAAATGGGTAGCTTTACATGTGATAATAGGGGTAGACATACAGCAAACGGAATGATCAACTTGGAACGGATTGGGACGGAGAGTAGCCTAAGCTACTGGGGCTTAAACTAGTTTTGAGTGCGTAATCTCTTTTTCTGAAAATACTCCTCCCAGTCCCCTACCGAAAAAAAAAAAAGAAAAAAGAAGACAAAAAGAAAAAAAAAAAAAAAAAAAGGCCAGAAAAACAAAAAAAAAAACAAAAAAAAAAAACAACAAGAAACGAGTAGGTATTCAGTCTGCGGAGAGGCATCCTAACTTATCACTAAAACATCATAGAAAAACAACACGTAAAAAATTCAGAAAGCTATGTAGAAGCCAGTGCAAACCACTACGACATGTCAAATAAAAATATAGCGGAAAGTCGTTTTCTGGCGTTCGCAAACAGAAAAAAAAGACTGACATGAGATACTTTGGAGGTTTGCTTTGCTCTATCCAGAATTTTCAGAATATGTAGATGTCAGTAACCAACACCAGGAATTTCGTAAACCATGGACTCTGGCACAAATGGGTTTTATACACAGCTTTTCATATCTAATAGTTACTTGGCATCAAGTCAGTTTGGCAGTGGACACTGGCCCTAAACAGACATTACACAGTAACGCAGTAAACAGTGGACAAAAAGCTGTAGTATGCACTTGCAAAAGTGGTTTATATTACCTCATTACGTGATTTAATTCGTCTTTTGTTATTTTTGGTAACAGTGGTTGTCCAGAGAGAGAAGAGAGAATTTCAAGAAGTACTGTGGCACATATTAGCTACAGAGGAAACGAACAAAGGTAGGGAATTAATTGAAGCCAGGCTACATGTAGCAAATTGGCCGTTGACTGGTTCTCTTACTCTGTTGTTGCCTGATAGGTACAACAGGTACGATAAAAAATTCTTAAAATCTTATCGGATCACCGTTATGCATTGAAAATGCTTAAACAGTATGTCGGCTTCTCAGGCCTGCAAGTTGAAAGCTGTTTGAAGTGCAAAAAAAATTAAATAAAATAAAAGAATAAATAAAGATAAAGTGTGTTTCGTTCATAATTAAACATAATTAAACATTATTTATTTCATACATACATTTTATTCTCGATTACCATATCTCTTTGCATACGAGGGTATAAAAATACCTTTCCTCAGTTTTGATATTTTGTCACTTATTTGCTTATCAGGAACATTTCGCAGGGTGCGTGAAATCGTGTCTGCTGGCAAGATTCTGCCTGTCCGCTACTATATGAAGTGCCAGCCTTATGGCTGTGAACCAGCTAAATCAGACATCCAACAAGCTAACACATGATTATAATACGACAATAGCTTGCGTACACTTGCAGTCTGAACAATGTACCGGTTGATGGTTGTTTATACCGTACATCAAAAAAAATATTCTTGCGGAAAACATAGTGTCAGTTATAGGGGTGAAATGCAGAAAATGTATCAATGAAACAGGTCCAAACAGATGTCAATCTATCATTCTATGATATGATTCTGTTACGGTTAAGGATCAAACCGAGGTCCCCTTGATCTAAAGGCGAACACTCTACCACATCACAATACAGCAAGGCAGTACAAGTGTATGATATACCTACACCTGTGACATTCTCCCCAACCAAATTGGACTTCGTCCTCTAAGTTCCATGCTAAAGAGCTACAAAGAGGAATTGTTAAGCAGTAATCAGGTTGAATTTTAAGTTGAGTGCCAAATTTCACAACCACTTTAAAACTCTCAGACGGGTCATCTTGATTTGAAGGCGAATGCACCACATTGCTATTAAAGCCCATACCTATACCATGTGACAATTCTGTGTGTATGTATAGTCACGCCGTCTTGGCCGAGGGTTTTACGACCTGAGCCCAGTTTTTCAGAGCATCGTTAGCTTTACGAAGTCGTCAGTCAAGAACCAATTTAGCCTTCTAGCACACATAAATGTTTTTCTTTTCTTTTTTTTTTTTGCTGAAAAAAAATTATGGAGCTAAGTATCAAGTAATTATGCCAAACGTACTCATTATTTCAGCGAAAGCCCTTGGTTTGCAAGATGCTACGGGCGCCCACACAGCGTTGTGTTTCGATATATCAGCTAGCATGGCCGAGAACGACGCATGGGCACATGCACAATGTTTCTTTGATGCATTTATTAGTGGTATGTACGTATTTGTGATGAGTTGAACATTGTTTTGTTTTGAATAAGTTTGAGCATAAGTACTGACTTCCTATATCAAGAAAGGGATACTGGAATTTAATTTAGTTTAAAAATTTGTTTCGTTCAGAATTCCAAAAAGAAAAACTATATGCTTTCTGAAGATAATTAAAAGTCAGAGTACACTACGAGGGGCGTTCAGAAAGTTTTGCAGATGATGTAATTTCTTGGTTATCACCATAAAAACAGAACTTCTGATAGCAAAAAAACGTAAAGCTATAATATGCCCAGACAACTCTGCAAACACGGTGTAGTTGTTTTAAAAGACGCATTTTGTAACTTCTTTGAAAGAGGTATACCCTTAAGGCACTGCAGAATTTTACTCTACTAGGCCGTTCATGTATGAGCAGTCTTTGTTTTTTTTTTATCTTTTGTACTTAAAGACAATGCCCAGGCAATGTTTTCCTGTAAATATCTCGGAAATCATATTTAATCTAGGTTGCATACAGCCATTTGAATAAGAATTATGCGTACTTTATGAAATAGCAATCCTCCCTTTCTGCTGAAGTTATAATGATTTCGTAAAGAAAACAAATGCGATTAGCATTCAAAATCTTGTAAGCAAGAGCAGTCATGTGGGTCAACGAAAACCTGTCAATATATTCAAATTCATGAAAAAAAGCCTCTGCAACCTTTCAAAAAATGACGTTGATGTCTAGTTCAAGAACGTCATAAGAACTGCGCATTGGTTTGTAAGGAATAAATCGATAACAGTTGCCAGCCTTCTAACTTTTGAATGGATATTGTAGGCAACGATGGACAAGCAGTGTACAAAGTTTAATTTTGTATTTACAACGGTATATGATTTGAATGCCTAACACTGAAAAGATTTTACATATGAAATTAGCCCAGTTGTATGACTAGGACCTAATAAAATGCGCTGTAAGTCAATAAGAAAAAGTGTCTTCGTATAGTGTTTGGTATCATTGTAAAGACAAAATGTAGTGTTTTAGGTAAATGCATAGCATTTGTACCCAACATGCCCTTAAACAAAGTTATGAGGCCATTTGCAATACTTTCCGTGCGC
Organism: Ctena decussata; assembly: GCA_963989385.1. Classification (NCBI taxonomy): domain Eukaryota; kingdom Metazoa; phylum Mollusca; class Bivalvia; order Lucinida; family Lucinidae; genus Ctena; species Ctena decussata. The sequence continues at coordinate 56,832,748 of OZ022505.1, forward strand.
CCCTCGTATTTAGATATAAGGTCCAATATAAAAACAGTTCCATTTTGTGCAAGTGCACTCAAGTCCAAAATATCGCATTTTGTCTAATAAACACCCCGGGGCATTGCAATTCACAAATTCTAAAAATTGGCATTTTGAAAATAATATTGCAATGAAAGCCAGGTTTGGTGGAATTTTGGCCACTTTTCACAGAACAAAATATGGGGGCGTTTACTAGATAGAGGGCGTTGCTTATTAGAAGTACGGTAGAACTGGAAGTAAAGCTTACCCATAAACAGATATAATAACTGCAAAGCAGGTTATATCTAATTACCGTTTTGTTTTCAGTCCAATTTTTTTGAGAAATCAGATATGTTTGAAGCGTAACGATGTTAAAGGGGATGAGAGCAAACATCCAACCATTACAATCAGTTATACTACCATTGTAGATGTTTCAATAGTTTCTGTTTGTGATGCATCATAACTTATGAGTGTCATTTTTGGTGAGCTTCCAGGAAACATAACTCTTATCAAGAAGAAAATGTCTCAATTTTCATTGGAGTTTCTCTTAAAAAAAGAATTTGCTCCCTTTAAGAAATGCTCTCAATTTGCTATGGCTTTGCTCTTCAGGGAAGCACACAAAAATTTACAAATTAAAAGTGTTTATTTTCTATATGAAAAACGACGGAAAAATGTAGGTTTATTATGTTAACTTAATGAACAGTGGATATACATTCGAAAGACTAAACAAACACCCTTTGTTCCTTCGCATTCATTTTGTTTGCTATGGTAAAAATAACTGGTAACGTAATATAACATCAGTGTGTTACGTTTCCAGAACACATAACACACTAGTGTTATATTACGTAACTGGAACACGTAACACACTTGTGTTATATTACGTTACAAGTTCATGCGATTTAAGATTAAGATTGGAATTGTAGGTTTAGAGGACATAGAAGCAGAACATGAAGGTGTTGCGGAAGAGAATGTTGCCCTTTGTACATTTGGTCACCATTTTGGAGTTACTCAGAGACTTACTAAAGATTTCAACGACATAAGAAAAGCTTTCAGTGAGTATGGTATTGCGTTTCAGATAAAACAGTATATTAAACGTGAACATTATTGGAGACTGTGGCTTTCTCCGAGTTTATCGGATTATCCTGGAAAATATCATAATTTTATAAAACAATGACATTTGCCATAAAAAAAGCCAAAAAGAAAAAAAAAGAAACAAGGAAAAGGTCTTTACGGGTAACATGCACTTTACAGAAAATAAAATAAGAAATAATAGTTATAATAATAATAAAAAAAACATAGAAAAATTTAGCTTCACCTTTCGAGGTCATTTTTTCCATGTTTGAGTTTTACTAGTGACACAACCTGGCCCAGAGGTTATTTTACTTGAGTACATTTTCAAACTCAAAATAAAGCACATTGATTGGCTGCTTCTTAGCACATGCTCGGAAGCAGCCAATCAGTGTGCTTTATAGTGAGTTTGAGGTTATTCTCAAGTTTTATAACCTCGATCCCTGATCGTCATGTATAAATACGATATTCAGTGATTATTATTAGTGTGTTTTTTAAACATTTTATTTATATTCCGACGTTAAGCAGTTAGATAGTTACCTTTAATGTTTTTTGCTATTGAGTGAAAGTATTGTAGCTTATTATATATGGTAGTGCTAAGTTTTTTTGCAATGTGTGGCGCAATCATTGTAATGAATTCGGTTAAAAAAGATTGAAAGTTTCAAACACTTTTACAAAATAAATCGTTAAGAGGTATTTTTTGTACCATATATATTCCAAAAATCGGGATGCCTAAAATACATTCCGTATGCCTCCAAAAATAGACCTGTTTGGTTTTACAATGTAGTAAAGCGTCCAAAAGATACAAATGGAATCGTGAACTGTGTAGACCCTGATCAGACTCTGGTCTTGGTCTGCCCTGTTTGCTCAGATCTATCTGTTCCAATATTTAGATTATTATGGCAACCGTATCTTCGTCATTTCTTTTTGTGATTTTAACAGAGAGTATCAAACTTGGTGGGCCTACACCTATGTTTGGAGGATTAATGTTATCAGTAGCTGCTCTAGCAAGACCTGAAGGTACCAGTTTTTTATGCCGACTTTAGATAACTAGCTATATTTTCAGGGGAAGCAGCTTCATCCCCTCCTCCTTCACGGAGTAAACTCGTAATGAAAAAATGTTCCTCGAGAAACAAATTCTTAAAGGAAAACTCTACTCTTGTTTGGAGCAAATTCTTTCATTTAAATGAATGAATATGCTCCAAACAAGAATTCATTTTGGAAACGTTTTGTAGCCCAGGAAAGCAAACAGCAAGTCACAGTAATAATCTCCCTTTGACAATATATGAGAGAAAACATGGTTCTCTACCCATTCACCTTAAATGATTACAAAATTATTTAAGTTTAATTTAAATGTAAATTTTACGTAACTTTATAATTTGAGCCGCGACACGAGAAAACCAACAATGTGGTTGTGCGCCCAGCGCTGACTCATGTCAGCCTGGGCATCCGCCCAGTCTGATCAGGTTCTTCGCTGAGCGCTTAAATGGTTGCTAAGGCTCTAAGCTACCTCCATGCGGACTGCGAAGACTCTGATCAGACTGGTAGGATGCCCAGGATGATCTGAGTCTGCGCTGGGCGCACAACCACATTGTTGGTTTTTGTCGTGTCGCGGCTCATTATAAATTCTGAAAAGAGGATATCAAGGAGCATACAAATCAAACGAACGAAAACGTCAGACTCGGCCTTGCTGAGTAAATGATCCGCGACACGAGAAAACCAACAATGTGGTTGTTGGCACTGCACAGATTCAGATCAACCTAGGCATCCGCCTAGTGTGATCAGACCCTTTGTTAAGTGCTCAAAGTGTAGCTAAGGGTCTAAGCTACCTCCATGCGGACAGTGAAGACTCTGATCAGACAGGCTGATCTGAGTCTGCGCTGGGCGCACAACCACAATGTTGGTTTTCTCGTGTCGCGGCTCATGTACTCGTAGTACTGCAATGTGCCCACTTAGTAAAAGCTGAATACACTTATCAATTATGTTGCATGAAGGTATGTTGAAATTTTATGATCAATTCTGTGCGTAATCTTCTTTAATTTGCAAGGCCTAAATGTACAATATATTCACTTTTTGCCTTTTAGTTTCGAATGTTATTACACTTGAAACCATTAAAAACGCAAGTTTTTACTTGTCATATATTCAGATTAAGCAAAATGCCACAAGGCTGTAATATACTTCATGCAACTTGCATTTCGTCCCGCAACGTTTTAGCAACAGTTTACCTAAGGTCGATTTGTCTAAGTAAAAATTGTGAGTAAAAATGTTAAAGCAACAAATTTTAATTTCAAGTATTCAGGAAATTAAGATTCAGTCTAATTTTATTGAAAAGATCTTTAGTATGGTGCCTGAAATTGAAAAACAACCCAAAAACTAAAATTATACTGCGGGTGCGGTTTTAAAGATTTTGACATTAAACCAATTTTTCGTAAAATTTGCACACATTTTGAGAATCTTGTAAAATTTCATCTGATGCCCGAATAATAGGCTTTTGAGAATAAGACACATGAAATTTTGCCAAACACTTTACATTGGTGTCAGTATTTGTCCAAAAAATCGCTCCCTTTACAAGCACTTTTCGGTTTGAAGGCGCAAACTCTCGTCGGCATTTACGAGGGCGGTAGTTCTAGAATTTTAAAGAAAACAACATGCGTGCAGAGACTTTTGACCGTTATTGAAAACAGCGAGAAATTTAGCCGAAACGAGCCAGTGTAAACGTGACATGGAAGCATTCATTAAACGCCAATTTCGCTTTAGCCTCAATAAAAATCTGAGTTAAGTCCCTTTATATACACATGCAGTCCTCATAAATTTGACCGTTCTCAGCATTCCGACAATATTGTTGTTGAAAACTACTGTGATAAACACCCTGATTTCCTTGATACAGAAGCGTTTTTGTCATAAATCCCTACGTAGGCCAAACTCAGAAAGTTGCATTTTCACTGGCTTCAAGTATATTAGTAAGTGTCAGTCAGCCAATCAAATTGTCAAACTGTCGATAAAAGAGCATTTTACACTGTAGTCTGGGTATTCACGATAGGTTAAATAGTGTTATGTGATTAACTCGACACCCGCTTTTGTTTGTTCAGCAGCCAATAATAGACCAAGATCATGTAATTATTTTAATACCTTGCAGAATCCTATATTGTGTAATATAAGGAAAAATGTAACGGGTCAGGTCGACGGAAAATAGTTGATCTATCTGAGCTTGTAGGGTCTGAATAACATTTATGATATGCGTAGTACAATGACGAATGTTCCATACATCGAGAGGCAAGAGAATTATACAATAACGTCTAGCCATTGAGGTTAAATTTTACGACCTAAGATACATGTATCACAGATAATCAATGCAAAATTTCGTGGGAAATATAACTGGTAGGAGTGTCTCCCTTGCCGATATTGGTAAGAAAGTATTAGTAAAATGGTTTGCAAACAAAAGGGAACACGTGTACACACAAGCGAAATAAATATTAGTAAAGAAAGAAAACTATCAAAGGCAAGCAACTAAATTAACTCGAACTGTGTGTTGTTTCTCTGGTAATATTTCATTTTCTTGCATACAGTGGTGCTCTCTTGAGGCTTTTAAAAGATGTAAATAATATGACTTTACGCTCTAATTGGATATATGCAAACTTCGGTCTCTTATGGACTCATAATTATTTTCTGTTAAACAGACAGGCCTTGTAAGGTGCACAATATACCTGTACAGCCCCGAATACTACTGGTTACAGATGGACGTTGCACTGACACAGATGCAAACTTCGGTCTCTTATGGACTCATAATTATTTTCTGTTAAACAGACAGGCCTTGTAAGGTGCACGATATACCTGTACGGCCCCGAATACTACTGGTTACAGATGGACGTTGCACTGACACAGATCTTATTGCAGGACCAGATGAACCGGGTGACAGTACCCAACAGGACCAGGTGAAATTTACTTGCTGCTTACTTTTTCTTAAATCTTTCTAAGAAGCACCCTGTTGAGATTCTCCAAGTTTGGAGAAGTCCATATGATTGTAAGTCTCTGCGACAGTAACACCCTATGAGAATGTTAAAGTTTCCTGTAGCACTGTTGTCGTAAGAGGCCAACCAAACGAGGGTTGTTCAGAGTTCTGATTCTAGCGGCATAACTTTGTTTAGCGGCATGCTGGGGACAAATGCTATGCCTGTATTGAAAGCACTGCATTTCGTCTTTACAATGATACCCAACACTATATGTTTTCTTATTGAGTACAACGCATGTTATTAGGCCCTGTCATACCACTAGGCTAATTGCATATGTGAAATTATTTTCAGTGTGTCATTCAAGTGAAAAATAAGTCTAAATAAAAATAAATTTTTGTCAGCTTCTTGTCATTTGTTGCTTTCAATATCCATTCAAAAGTAAGAACGGCAGAAAACGTTATCGATTTAGTGCTTGCAAAGCAATGTGCAGTTCTTATGACGCTATTGAAAACGACATCAACGTCATTTTCGAAAGCTCATAGCGGCTTCGTCGTTTACATTGATTTTAATTTTTCATTGGTTTTGAGTTGGCCCAAGCAAAGGCTCTTCCTAACAAGATTTTGAATGTTAAGACCCTCGTTTTCGTCACAAAATGATTATAACTTCAGTAGAAAGGGAGAATTAGCTACTACATAAAATGCTTATAACCTAATTTGAAGGGACAGTATTGAATCTAGATTAAATATATTTTCTGCGATATTTTCAGATCACAGTTGCCTGGGGACTAAGTTTAAGTAGCAATGATGAAAAAAATTCAAAGACTGCTCATAGATGAACTATGACCTTCTTAAGTGAAAATCTGAAGTGGCTGTAGGGTATACCTCTTTCAAAAACGTTCAAAAATATGTACTTTAGAAAATATACACCACGTTTGCTGAGTTGTCCGGACATATCATACCTTTATATATTTTCGCTGTTAGAAGTCCTGTATTTATGATGGTTACCAAAAAAAGACGTCAAGAACAGAACTTTCTGAACAACCCTCGTATATCGAGCATGATAAATGAAAGACGGAGCCCAACCCTCTCCTACGCTGATTAGAAAAGATAACCTTTATATCAGGGGTAACAACCTACGTCATAATGTGCGTGACAGAATTAATTATTGGACGGCCATTTTGAAGAAACACTGACATATTTTCCGTTTGTAACATATTAGAGACAGGATTTTAACACAAGATAAAACGGTGAGTCGGTGCCTACATATACATATGGCCCAGATATATAGGGCAAGATAACTCAAAGGGTGAGAAATTATAAAACACCTCACCACAATTCTTGATGTGGACAGCTGAGATAAAAATGCTTAATATTAAGGCAGAGTCGATACAGATCACTCTATTGAAGCGTTATCAGATTCAGCAAGTATTTTATGGTGAATTCTTGTAATATTGAGTCCAAAACATCTATAGGCACCAGATCGACTAGATATTTGGTTGTTACAGTGTTTGCTAAGCCTTCATTATGCAAAACAGTTACCTAATTAAGGCCGCTGATAAAACGATTATGACGTCAGCGCTATGGCATAGGTTGTTACCCTTGTATATGTTGGGCTGACAAAGCAAGTTTTTCAGTTGCTGCTGGCTGTCCCTGTTGTGATCAAATCCGCAAAATTTCAACTCATAGCTGAGCACCTCTAACTATTGTACTTCGGCATCTCTTCTCGACAACGGCGTCTGTCGAAAACCCTTTGCGATACCTAAAAGTGTCATCGGAATAAAAGAATTCAGAAGGTCTAGATGTTGATGACTTGGTCAATTATGAATTTAGTTTTTACAGAATTTACAGTTTTTCTTCCTAATATTTAACAAATTATGTATTTATATATTTATCATATCATGTCTGCTATATCTTCAGAATTATTTAGTGACAATACAAGGCTCATCATATTTTTAACTGCGACGTATAGTTTCGTAGACCTTTAAAGCTTTTATTTGAGTTATGCCCCTTTTCTGACGCCCTTATCCTACTCCGAAGCCGAGCAACAGACATTTAATGTATTGTAAATGAACTATCATTTGTATCCGCCGACCGAAAGGTTCAGGGGATATAGCGATGAGCCTGGCGTCCGCCCGTCCGTCTGTCCGTCTGTCCGTCCGTAAACATTTTCTTGTCCGCCCTATATCTTGAATACCCTTTGGAATATTTTCATGAAACTTAACAGGTATGTAGAACAGGTTATGACGATGTGTCGCGTACAAGAATGGTAACTCTTGCTATTTTACTTTTTGAGTTGTCTCTCCCTTTGGTAATATTTTCGTGTCCGCTCTGCATCTTGAATACCCTTTGAAATATTTTCATGATACTTTACAGATATGTAGAACAGATCATTACGATGTGTCGCGAACAAGATTGACAACTCTTGCCTTCTTACTTTTTGAGTTATTTCCCCTTGATGACTTAGGGTGTGATTTCGGATCCGCTCTATAACTTGTATAGTCCGTTTGCTGCCAAATGCAAACGGCATCTCCAATATTTTCTCAAAATTGGTGTGAGGTAGTAGATTTTCGAATAGCTCATTCTTAATTTTCATCCTATACATAACCATATCATAATTTTGCAGAAATGTTAGGTTTTGCATAAAAAAGTTTCTATACACAATCAGGACCTAAAATATGTCATTTTCACCTCTTAATTACAAGGGAGTAAAAGTTGGCTGTTGGAATTCCCGTTTAGTTTTACGTGTTAGAGAATGTGACCAATGTATGCTATCACTAGAACAAAATTTGCATAATTAATTGAAATTTTATTCTGAATTCATTTTTTTCAGCTGTTTGTTTCACCCATATATTATCAAACTTTAAAACATACAATTTTTTATTCACAAAAAATATAATGGTTCAATGTTTATTTACAACATAGTATCACCTGACTATTGATACCATGCGTTACGCGTGCGGACAGGTGAATAGATCTTACTATTTCATTCATATACGCCCACACCTGTAGTAAACAACAAGTTTACGCTATTGCCTATCAACAATATTTTGGCTGTTCTAACAAGCATACGACGCCCTTTAGTGAAACTGCTCAATTTTTACATTAAGGTCAATGGAAAATATTTTACAAAAGCATCCAAAAATTTGGACTTTCCGTATTTTGTTATGTATAGTTATAGGAATCATTAGAACATGAGAACATTTGATGGAACTTTCATCGTTTTCAAGAAAATAAGCAAAACCCCGTTTGCACTTGGGAGCAAACGGACTATACGCCTTTTGAAATATATTCATGATACTTCACAGATATGTAGAACAGGTCATGACAATATGTCGCGAACAAGAATGATAACTCTTGCTTTCTTACTTTTTGAGTTATTATCCGTTGATGATTTTAGGTATGCTTTCGTGTCCGCTCTATAATTTGAATACCTTTTGAAAGATTTTCATGATACTTCACAGATATATAAAACAGGTCATGACAATGTGTCACGATTAAGAATGACAATTCTTGCTTTCATACTTTTTGAGTTATTTCCCCCTTTATGGTTTTAGCTGTGATTTTGTGTCCGCTATATAGTATTGACATTACTCAGTATCTATAACTTAAATACCAGAGTAGTGAGTCTTAGTAGATCTCGCCGATGCGTATGGCATCTTTTTATCTCTTTCTGCAACACTTTTTTTTCTATTGATTCAGACAAAGTCAAAATTAATCGAGCTCTCTCAAAAGTTTGCTGGCGGCATAGGGCTTGTGTGTGTTCCTGTTGGTCGCCCAGATCAGGTTTGTTACTTTTACAATAGTTAAACTATAGACAACCACAGAATACTAGTCTTTGAATCAATTCTGTATTTGAATTTTCAAAATAACAATTATATGTTTTCCTCTTCCTTTCGATGTCATGCCATTACAGTGCTTCTAATGAGGCTACACAAAACCACGTAGTCTGCCCATCGTTTTTTTTCATATATGTTTTAATTTCAGGAACTCATAATTTTTATTTAAGATGATGTAGACAAATTGGAGCCAGCTCATTTATTTTGTAACGATTATGAAGTAATGGCAGAGTACATGTACTAGATTATTAAAGACATCTGCAACCTCAGATGACAGTCGCTGCTATTCATGTGTTGTATCCAATGTAAATGCTCTTCGCGCAATTGAACGAGGTATCTTAAGTCACCGGTATCATAGTTGAAATGGAAACGATTCCTCCTTTAAGGAGAATCCATTTCTAAACTAATTAAATGCCGAGAATCTCTTGTAAAATCGTTCAAGTGCGCGAAAATTGATGACTCTATTCATTTACTATGGTCACTTGGAACGTCTCTTCAGAAGTTTTGAACGGTTTTCGCAGATTTTACTTTTTGAACCCTTCCAACGTGGGTTTTCAAATACCGTATTTATTCGGCTAAAAGACGAAAGGTTTCTATTCCAAAAATACCCGAAATGAGTCTTGCTCAACTCTGCTATAAAATAAGATATTCGCTTCCAACACAGCCCAAAAATCTAGATCCTTTTATGAGACGGATCTAGATTTTTGCAGTAGGTTTGGAAGAAAATAACTCTACTTTTAACCGAAGTTTTACAATGTCCAATATCCAGCATGGCCTGATCGACCCATGAGTTAGTTCTAAAAGTATTCAATTCAGTCTAGGAAACGTTATGTATTTTTATATATAAACGTTTAACTGATAAATGTATGTTTATATCACGACTTTGTAAGTTATCGTCGACATTCAGGTGTTATGTCTAGATACAATGTTGGCTTAAAACACGTCTTCGACAAGGCCAGTTTGAGGGGCTTCAATGTACATATTCAGAAAGAGTTGTGCATATAGGCATCTACGATCCCACATTGCTCCTCTCGTCATGCTTTTCAACATAATAAGTAAATCAGATACATATAGTACGGTTATTGTGTTTTACTCACAGGAATTTCTAGAGCTTTTGGCTGCTACCGCAAATGGGAAAGTTGTGGGTTATAAGGACGGTCGGAAAGTAGCAGAGGAGACGTTACAAACGGTGAGTCATTGTAGTGATGATACATGTTACAAGTATGGGCTTATTGGCAATTTAAGGCGAATCGATACTCTTTTAGGGGACGACATCTGACATATTCATTTTTTAACATCTAGTAACATCTAGGTGGTATGTAATTGTAAGTGAAAGAATTCGCTCCTATATGAGAACTTTTTTTCCTTTAAGAGAAGATTCCTCTTGAGTTTGAGCCTTCTAATAGGGAAGTCAGAAGTAAATCTCGACAGTTATCTCCCTCTGAAAACATGGGTAAGCTATGGCGGTGCATCGTTCTCCTTTTAGACACTCTGATAAAATGAGATGTTGCATAAAAAAACAAAATAACCCTAAAATATGTGAGCATTGAACATTCAACTGCTCTATTTAGATTTAATATCGTCTACAATTATCATCATGCGGACAGTAGAGATTCTTAGCCAAAGAAATACGTTTCGTTTCCGGATGGCCGCCCGATTCTTCTTCAGACCGCCCAACCTAAAGTATCTATCAACGTTTGTACGAAAAATCCATTTGAAAAAAAAAATAAAGATAAGTTCCGCTTTATCGTCGAAAGAAAATTTTGCAACGAAATCGGAAGCAGGCTATTACTTTCCGGCCTCAAATGAAACAGCGCAGATTATGCTATTATAATAATTTGTTTGATTTTTCAACGAATATCGATAGCCTGGTAAACGCTATTCTATTCTCACTGAAAAATTAAAAAAACTATATCAAGCTTCTGCTAATAGTTTGCAAGATTAAAATAATGGTTTTCGACGCATATGCATGTAAAGTTATAAGTACAATTATATCAGCTTTGTAAATGATACACTAGTGGAATTTTCACAAAACAGTGACCAAACCAAATTTACAGTATGTCAGTTTCAGGAGTCTTGTGACAACTTCTCCTGATTTGTTTTCCTTCAAAGCATACATTATGAGCAGATATGCTGTGCATACGTATAAAGTGAGTATAACTGCCATATTTTGGCTAACTATTTGCAATTTTTCAAATTTTAATTTCCATGTGAAAAATCGCATTTATTCAACGTGTCGAGGACAAACATTTTGTCAAGCGCTTTTGACGATACCACAGTGTTTATAAAATTTGCCTAGCAATTTAAGACTGGGCCGTTTCCCTAGTCAGAGCTCTTTAAAATGGTTGTTGTGTTTCAGCTTCAAATAGGGGCTTCCATTTCTAGCGACGCGATTCGTGGACTTAAAGATGCTGTTGGTGGCCTATTGCCTGCTGGCGTATCCCTTGGTGACCTGTTATCTGGTAAGGTAAGGACAATTTCAGGAGGCTGGATATTTGATGCACAAACAGGAATTTTCTTGTACCGTGCCGCTATCATTAATGTATTTGTCCTGTTTCAGATGCATCTCTTTTAAGAGCCGAGGCCCGGATATATTAGACTAGTAACATTCACACATTTTCTCCTTGTTTTTCGAATAACTGAATTTAGAAATGAATGTAAACCAGATAAAAGGCACATAATAACATATAATTACTAATGTGATTTGCAAAGTCATGCAGCAAGTGATATATCCCATTCCACAGACGCAAAGTTCAGTGTTGATGATCAGTGTTGTCGTACTTCTGAGTTCAGTATAAGTGCTTAAAAGAATGGCCTTCTACATTGTATTGGCTGCTATAACTCGAAAAACAGAATGTATAGAGCTTGTTTTATTTCGAATTCTAGTTCAAGTGTTTTTATTCTTCTAAAAACTGATAAACAACATAACACCATTATACAATTATTGCCTGGTTGGGTGGTTGACACGATGTTGTATAGACAGTGGAAACCAATATCGACTGAGGCCAAAAGCCAAGGTCGATATTGGTTTTGAGGGTCGATATTACATAGTACTAACCATCAAACCAGGCAACAACTGAGGTTTTATTTTATAATCAAGACATTTTGTGTGATTATATAATCAAAGCCTCTGACATTGTTGTGCTTTAAAATGACTGGTTTTCTGCGTATAACGTATTATGTATGTATGTAATTAACGATTGTACTTACATGTATTTATATGATACTGTATTTACATGTACGTGTATTAAAAAAAGCTTTGTAAATATTGTAAATTAACACTTAATAAACTAGTGTTTATAACAATTAGATAACAAAGAAAGTCAGACTACGACTGACTAATCATTCGGAGCTTAAATGTATGTTCTTTCATTTCATGTTTGTCTACACGTGTCTGCTCTCTTTGGTTCATTCTAGATTTCAAGCCATTTGCTTCGTGGCCTTGCAACAGAGAGAGACGACTTTTATTTAGAGCGGGATAATGAAAACTTACCACAGATTGGTTCTAGGGTTCGCCGTGGTCCTGATTGGCAATGGAAAGAACAAGATTCTCATGGCCCAGGAACAGTCATAGGACATTCGTCCGGTAAGTGATACTTATTATGACATTGACCCTATTTAACTTACAATGTTGCGGTTGTAGATTAATGGGATTCTCTTGCATGGGGCATGCTTATTTCATGTTTTGAATTAGAAAAGTCTCAATTAATTACGAAACAGTCGAACGTTATTTTTAGAAGCTGGGTTGGGAGAGGGTTACGGAGAGGGTTACGAAGAGCAAGTGTTCCTCAAGATACAGAAGGTTTCATGTTATTATGGACTGTTCACGGGCTACTACAAACCTTTTCATTTTCAAAACCTGAGATATCCCTCTGAGACACACACACAAAAAAAAACATAGAAAAAAAAAAAAAGACGCAAATTAATTAAAAAAAGCTGACATGCGTCTTGATAAATACATCTGCATTATATGCATGTTTTGATAATGTAACGGCGTGCGCAGTGACTAACGTACCAGGGTAGTTAAATTGTTTGACACTCACATTTTCGCAATTCTTATAGAAGAAATGTTTGTTAAGAATTTTTTTTCTGATCCTGCACATACAGCATTAGCCATCTCAATTTTAATAACAGATCTCTGGGATGAGTATATAAAAGGTCTAAAAAGAAAAGAAAAATGTAATTGAGGCTTTCCTTAGCCTTGTGGCCAATCGGGCGTTTGATGTTAAGAGCTTCGTTTGCTGTATTTTTTTGCTGCCTTTAACCTTCCCGGGTTCGAATTAGTTACCCAATTACTGCTGGATATACATTGCATTAAGCAATTCTTAAGTCCTAGTTTGTACCAGGGAAATAACCTATTCCTCAACTTTATGGATTATTTTCAGTGAGACTTTAAACCATAACGACCTCCCACTGTCACCATTTTTATAATACACAGCTTTCATCTTAATTCTTGTAGTAGAACAGTTTATTTTATAAGTCCTAGTTTGTAACAGGGAAATAACCTATTCCTCAACTTTATGGATTATTTTCAGTGAGACTTTAAACCATAAAGACCTCCCACTGTCACCATTTTTATAAAACACAGCTTTCATATTAATTCTTGTAGTAGAACAGTTTATTTTATTTGAAAAAAAACCCAACATTTTATTTGGGCAAAAAGATATATTTTTAAGAGATGCTACTGACATTTTGACGAGATACATAATTACATTTTATTAAGTTAAAACGATACTTTTTAAGAGCTGCTACTTTGCCATATTCATTTTACCTCTTCTAAATGGGGTCTGTTCTAAAAGAACAGAGAGATGACACAATATTACGACCTTTTCAACGCTAATCCTGTCATATCAAGACGATGGGAGGGTGATAATGTAATTCCGTGTGGAATCGAACCGGGTTTACCTTTTTAAATTATCTTCCGCTTCCAGCGGAGATCCAACTCGGAACTGCCAGCTAAGTGAGCCAATGCTTATTCCATTGAGCTATCAGAGGTCCAGTTTTTAAAGGAAAGAGCTTGACAGGAGCAATTCTTTTCTTTAAGAATAGATTCCCCTTTAAAAAGTACTTCATTATCCAGTAGGGTACACAGAGAGTCATATAAATTGTTCACCTTTGTAAAGATGTTGGAAAGGCGCGGTGGTTTATCTTTACACCTAAGTTATTAATCGTGATTTTGGTACTGTTCCAATGCGTATTGTTCTTTTTTTAGAACTCTTGTCCGCCTGGGTTGAGTGGGATGCCAATGGTCACATTAACATCTACAGATATGGAGAAGGCGGTGCTTTTGATCTTTTACTTATTGATGAGCCAAGGATACTGAGCAAGTCTGAACAAATTGTCGTTGGTTGTGTAGTAAAGAAAGGTATTTACTTGCTTATGTGATGTAAAATAACTTGTTCTAGAGTCTCAAAAATAAAATACACCTTTATTTTCAAGTCATCTTCTAGAAAAAAATATTTGTATCTACAACAATTGTTGACACATTTTTTTTTTCTGGAAATACATTTTACTTTGTAACCATCGCTTTTAAACGAGAACTTCGCAGAATTCGCTTATTATTTCATAGTTTAAGAAGGTTTATTCATCGACTGACATTCAGTTCTATATGGTAGATTCCAGCTCGATATAAACTAATCAAATGATTTAATTTGTGAAATCTGCTAGATGCCAATAACCATCTTCATCTTCGTATGATCTACTTATCCTTGGATAAAGTAGTGAAGAGAAATTATCACATGTAGTTTATGCACAGATCCTGTAGGAAGGCACGTACCTGTGTTGTCAAGACGTCGTTTCAAGAGTTGTAAAATGACCCGCCGGCACATGCGAAAACGCTAGATCTTTATAATATTTCCTCATCCCCGGAAAGATGGCTCCAAATAATTTCTATTGCTTGGAATACACAGGAGCTTACACGAATGATATTTCATATGAAATCTATGAAACGAGCCTTCGGCGAGTCTCATAAATTTAATATGGAATGACCACGAGTGTAAGATTCATTTTATCTTATGACCCTTTAAAATGGGATTTTAACGCCTTCAAACTGAATATTATTTCAATCTATAAACAAACGCATTGTTGACATGGACGTTGTCAATGACGTTACGTGTACGCTGCAATGTTTTATTACACGTGTGGTCATACGATTTTTATGACATGACGTTATCTACTGAATAACATCGACGTCATAATTATGGTAAACGAAAATAATTGATGCCTAAACAAATATGAAAGCATTTGAGCCGCCCTATGCAAACATCCGTAGAACAAAGCAGATAATGACACAAAAGAAACTTGAATTCAGAAGAAGAAATGTTCCATAAGCATATAAGAATCTGCATTTAGAGAAATACTGATGATTCATATTCTGACAAGTTTTATCTATCAGAATAAAGAAAGAGAGAGAGAGAGGGGGGAGAGAGAAAGGGAGAGAGACGACCATTTAAAGATATTCTATCAAAACGGCCCGAAATAGTATTGCAACACATTTCATAAGCATATAAGAATCTGCAGTAAGAGAAATACTGATGATTATCATTCTGACAAGTTTTACCTATCAGAAAAAGAAAGAGAGAGAAAGAAGGAGAGAGAGAGCGATTGAGAGATGATCATTTGAAAATAATCAATAAAATGGCGCGAAATAGTATTACAACACATTATTGTTCACAAGATCAACGCCTGTCACTAGTTCTGAAAGCTCGCCCACATTTCTGAAACCGTATGCATTTCTTAAAAGTGTTAGGTTAGGCAATGATCAGGACGAAATAAATCAGATCCAATATCCTGCTCTAAACTCAAAAGGGAATGAAGCATATACATAAATTGACAGTAGTTCACGAGTAGCACGCACGTTAATCAGAATATATAGCTCTTTCCCAGACAGGTGATCATTCAGCTACCGAAACTAGAAACACCATACACACAACAGATGAGCGAAAGCACAGATATGAACAAGAAGAACAAGTGACATTAATAGTAAATAGTGTTCAATTTTTTTTTGTTTTAACAAATGTTAAATAAAAAAAAGAAAAAAAGAAAAGAAGATTTTTTTTCGTAATTAACAGATGGACTGTCGGTCAAATGCGAAATTTATTCGACTGCCGCTTTGCACTCATAAAATAAATAACTGCATCTGATCTGACTTCCAGTCCTGTCTGTTAATCATGGTTATCTATAAGGAAAACACCCTGCTCATGCATTATTGTTATTGTATCTGTAGTTAGTGTAAAGCTTAGATAAATGCAGTATTTAATTTTTCTGATACTGTAGGTCCTGGCTGGAAGTCATACATAGGTGAAGACGGGCCTGCTGAGAGGGGCGTTGTTGTTAGAAAAAAACCGGACAACACAGTTACAGTAAGATGTTATGCATTTTCTCTCTTTTATCATTTTAAAGATACTTTCACTAAAATTGCCTGTTGCAATTTTTATGTAATAAGCAAGAAAGCTCACCGCAACCATCCCCGGGTTGGCGCTAAGCACACATAAAATCGAGTATCCGGGGAGAGTCATATTAGATTTCAACATTGGTTCTAGTTGCTAACAGCAATCGGGAGTATATATAGGGTTGATAAAACTGTTGTCAGCATCATTTAACCTGGTGTTTGGAGCATGTTATCGCAGAAAGGCAGTACATAAAGACAGTATTGGGTTTATTTTAGCAATAGGCTAAACAGATTTGAAAAAAAATAAAACGCCGTTTTTCCCAACACACCCACCGACCGTCATAATGAGTTCAGTCGATGAGGCTAACAATACATAGAGGATCTTACATGAGTGCTCATGTATTATTGAATATATTAAACGAGTTGGCGAAAGATAAGATGCGAGACTCTGCCGAGCATCTTATCGTTTTCACCAACGAGTTTAATAAATTCAATAACTTAAAAACAGGAGCCCGAATGCAAGATTCTATTTATCATATGACACTAAAATCGCATTTTATTAGCAAATTTTGCACTAAAACGTTACGATTTCGCCATTAGAAAACGCGACGTTTTATGGACGCCAACGCTTAACGTAGCGACGAAAATAGCATATTTAATCCACTAGTGAATTATCGTTTTTAATGCATGGCTTTATTACACTCTCGGATGCGACGTCATATGATAAAATTAGTTACGTATATTATTGGATAAATAAGCGTGTGCGAATGTATCGCTTTTCATTTCATTTAATGAGCTTGCTCTTCACTTTTGATCTCAATGATATACACCATGACAACTTCAGATAGTGATTGTTAGTCATATGGACACACCTTCAACTTTTCCTACCATTTTTGCGAAATTAAACAATTTTTGTGAAATTCTGTTTGCTTGCCTGGACGACAAAGTCATCCAAAATGGATCTTCTCTTAAAGGAAAGTATTTTTAGGAGTTGACCCTCATTGAGAAGGAAGGCAAAAATGAAAATGGCAGGGGTGTTTCCCTTGAAAGTGGGCACATTCACTTTAAGGAGCAACAACCACAACAACATTTATTTCTAGGTTTATTGGGATGACAAGAAACGAGGAACATATAAATGGGACGGCTCTAGCAATGGCGAAATAGTTGTGTGGTTAGTATCGTTTACTTGCAGCTCATCTGACACAACATACATGGCATCTTTGTTAAGTAGTCAGCATTCCTTATCATAACCCATTGGGTGTTTGTTTGGTATTGTTTGAAATTTATTTGTCATACATTGGTCATCAGGTGTTTTTTTCTCAAATGTTCTTAAAGCAGCACCTTTCACATTACATGGTTAATGCAAACATTAAATTTATAAGTTTATGTATTTCTGAAGAAAACAAATACAAAATTAACTAAATGACAACATATAACCCATAATTTTCTTACACTTAATGCCTTGATTACGTAATATATTGTCCTGTTTTCAGCTGCCCTAGTCAATTCCTGTCCACTCTTTAATATTGTCTTTATACCACTTTTTCTGTCTGCCTCTTCTTTTCCTTTCACTGTGCTCTGTAGAATCGTCTTTGCAAAACCAGAAGTCATTGAGACGGGGCCAAACCACCTAAGTTTCCGTTTCTCGACCGGGGTCAGGAGTTCATCATACTCTCAAATTGCTTCTTGGATCTTTCTGCGAATCTCTTCATTGGTTATATGGTCCTTGTGCAAAATGTTCAGTAACTTTCGGTAGCATCGCATCTCAAAAAGCCTGCATTCTTTTAGTCAACTCTGCTGTCAAGGTCCACGATTCACAGGCATACATAAATATGGGAATGGCAAGGAAGCGCATAAGTTCACTTTGTTAGAAGACCTTTGTTTCATTTTCAAGCAGGCACACAGCGTTGAATCACCGCTGAAACGTTATGACGTTGCATCAGCCATGAGTCAATGGTGTTCTAACGCAACGTGCCTGTTTAGAAAGTACTTTCTGTGGGGCTGGAGGATCCTGTCAGTGCGAACAACTTTTTGTGGGGCTGGAGAATCTTCTTAGTTAGAACAACGACTACTTTACATGTTCTATACCTATATTCAGCAAGAGATAGTTTAGCCGAGGGCGTTAACAATCCGAGTTTCATCGTGGTTTAGTGAGAAAAACAACGTAAAATAACTGCTTGAAATTACAGTCTTATAAGTACTAATAAGACTATTAAACGAGAATGAAAATAATAAGCGTTCAACCGCGGTTTTCTAATATATACAGCCTAATAAATACTGAAACAACTTTTACTGCTTATGACAATATTATTAATAGTAACGCCCCTGTTTAATGCTTATGGAAATCTTTTGTATTTAACAGTGGTGTTTGTACTTTTAGTCCTTGTTACAGTCTAATGAGTACTAAAAGTACTGTATAGCACTTGCGACAATCAGAAGTGTCGTACAGTGGCGTTAGTGGTTTATATAGCCTAATAAGTACTGAAAACACAGCTTAACGCTTACATGTATGAACTTTGATTAAGGAAAGTTAAAGAATTTATTAGACTGGGTTAAATTATCATTGCAAGCCATTATTATATTTTTGCAGTGATCCAAGGGAGAGAGTTTTTCAAGGAGGCGGACATGTGCTTGGAGGTGGACCAGAGTTCGAGGCAAGACAAAGACAAAAAGAACAAGGTCAAGATGAAGGATCACAACAGCAGCTTCGTAAAACTGTCAAGAAGAAGAATAAGAATATCGTGTCATAAACAAAACAATTTATAATTTACTATAAAACCGAGGACAATTGAACCAAAGTGTTAGTCTGTGATCTGATATGGTTGTGATGTACATATGACAGATATATTGATAGCATAATATTGTCAGATAGAAGAATAAGAAAAAAAAACTTTCATAATCAAAACAATTTATAATTTACTTTAAAAGCTAGGACTACTGAACAAATTTGTTACGAACATTCGTCTGTGATCTGATATTGTTAAAATAAACACATTACAGATAATTGAGCCGCGACGCGAGAAAACCAACAAAGTGGTTGTGCGCCCAGCGCAGACTCAGATCAGCCTGGGCATCTTTCATAATCAAAACAATTCATAATTTACTTTAAAAGCGAGGACTACTGAACAAATTTGTTACAATCATTCGTCTGTGATCTGATATTGTTAAAATACACATATAACAGATAATTGAGCCGCAACGCGAGAAAACCAACAAAGTGGTTGTGCGCCCAGCGCAGACTCAGATCAGCCTGGGCATCCGCCCAGTCTGATCAGAGCCTTCGCTTTCCGTATGGAGGTAGCTTTTACCCTAATCCTGTAAGCGTTCAGCGAAGAGTCTGATCAAACTTGTTGGAAGGCCAGGCCGATCTTAGTCTGCGCTGGGCGCAGGATCACTTTGTTGGTTTTCTCGTGTCGCTGCTCATATATTGATAGCTCATGTGCAAATGGGTACATCTCCATGTTTTTTCCTTGATTACCAAGAGAAGCAACTTCTGTGATTTTCTGTTTGCTTCCATGAATGTCAGAGCCCTTCAAGTCGGGGTCTTCCTTGAGGTGAAATATTAACCTCTACAAGAGGTGATCCCATTGAGATCGGCGGCAAACATGTGGAAAGTTGCTTTCTCTAAAAATATAACAATTCACATTAAGATATATGCGAACTGCTTATGCACAAAAAAGACCATTTCAGAATTTTCTTTCTCTGTTTATTGTAGTTATAAGAATCGTAAGGCCAGTAAAACCTTTTATGGCATGCAAACATCAAAATATTGGAGCAAACTGCTTAAACTTAATTAATAAGACAGGCTACAACTTCAAAAAGTCCAGTCACAATTGAACACACCGTTTTTTTCTGGTTTACTTTTACTTTGACCACATATTATCATTTAGTACTC
Source organism: Ctena decussata (assembly GCA_963989385.1). Taxonomy (NCBI): domain Eukaryota; kingdom Metazoa; phylum Mollusca; class Bivalvia; order Lucinida; family Lucinidae; genus Ctena; species Ctena decussata. The sequence continues at coordinate 56,852,886 of OZ022505.1, forward strand.
AATGTTGTTTCAACTTAGTTTTTGGTTTTATATTTTACGTATTTTATTGTGATGTCTTACTGATAAGGAACGGAATACCTATGCAGTCCGAATCCGAACTGTTTCTTGTTATTATACCCCCGCTTTGAAAAAGTGGGGGGTATACTTGTTTGCATCTGTCCGTCATTCCGTCATTCCGTCCGTCCGTAATTCCGTAACACTTTTTAGTAAAAATTTTCGTAAACGATTTCTCCACAATGGTATAAGGTAACACGTTCATATTTGGTATACTGCTTGACACTGACTTGTATCGTGGGATTGAGATTCAGCCCTCTCCTTTATATTCTTCCCCATATTTATCCATTTTTCTTTCTTTATGATAAAAAATTTCGTCACAGGTTTCTCCACAATGGTATAAACTAGAATGTTCATATTTGGCATACAGGTTGATGACGATGTGTTGTATCGTGGGATTGAGAACCAGCCTTCTCCTGCTTATTCTTCCCTTTATTTGTCCATTTTTCTTTTTTTTCCATACTTTGACTAATGAAATTTTTCGTCAAAGATTTCTCAACAACCATTCAAGCTAGAATGGTCAGATTTGGCATACAGGTTGATGACGGTGTGTTGTATCGTGGGATTGCAAACCAGTCTTCTCCTGCTTATTCTTCCCTGTATTTGTCCAATTTTCTTACTTTTCATACTTTGAATAATGAATTTTTTGTTAAAGATTTCTCCGCAACCATGCAAGCTAGAGTAGTTATATTATGTTTGCAGGTTGATGATGATGTGTTGTATCGTGGGATTGCAAACCAGCCTTCTCCTCTTATTCTTCCCTGTATTTGTCCGATTTTCTTTCGCTCCATACTTTGAATAACAAAATTTTTAGTCAAAGATTTTTGTGCAACCATGCAAGCTAGAGTAGTCATGTTTGGTATGCAGGTTAATGACAACCTATTGTATTGTGGGATTGAGAAACAGCTATCTCCTGCTTATTCATCCCTGTATTTCTCTGGTTTTCTTTTTCTCTTTACACTGAATAATGCAATTTTTCGTAAAAGATTTCACAGTAACCCTTCAAGGTAAAATGTTCATATTTGGTATACTAATTGACAATGACTTATGTTATCTTGGGATTGCAAATCAGCCGTATCTGACCCATTCTTTTCTGTATTTGTCCAATTTTCTGTCTCTCCATACTTTGAATAATGACTTTTTTGTCAAAGGTTTCTAAGCAGCCATTGCAAGTAAGAGGAGGGATATTTTGTTTGCAGGTTGATGATAACTGTTGTATTGTGGGATCGGGAACCAGCCTTCTCCTGCTTCTTATTCCCAATATTTTTCCAAATTTTCTTTCTCTCCTTACTTCGAATAATGCAGTTTTTCATAACAAATTTCAAAGCATCCCCACAAGTTTGAATCTTCATATTTGGTTTACTCGTTATACCCCCGCTTTGAAAAAGTGGGGGGGGGGGGGGGGGTATACTGGTTTACATCTGTCCGTCCGTCCTTCTTTCTGTCCGTCTGTCCGTCTGTCCTTACATCCGATCCATCCGTCCCCTTTTAATCAAATTTTTCGTCAAAGATTTCTTCACAACCATAAAAGCTAGACTGGTCATATTTGGCATACAAGTTGATGACGATATGTTGTATCGTGGGATTGAGAACCAGTCTTCTGCTTATTCTTCCCTGTATTTGTCCAGTTTTCTTTCTTTCTATACTTTGACTAATGAAATTTTTCGTCAAAGATTTCTCCATACACATGTAACAGTGCAAGCTAGACTGGTCATATTTAGCATAATCCTAAGTTGATGTGTATACATACAGTTCTTAAATAAAATACCGTTAAAGTCAATTGTTTTCTTTGGTTTTATGTTTCATTCATGTTTCTGTACTCCAAAATTGACCTTCAAGTAATGGACCGTTTTTTTGTGTGCCAGCACCTCTAAATCCTTGACTGTATCAACCACCATCTTCAACTGATATAAGTATTTTTCTGAGTGCAGCATTAGAACGACAGTTAAACCGGTCTTAAAGGATCCCCCAAGGGAAAAAGAAAAATGGCTTCTTAAGACATGTGACCTCTTAATACAGGTTCATTTGCACTGTGTTTTGGTTCCAGGGACACAGACAAGGTGGCTGCTAAAGACAAGCGGACCCTTAATGAGGTGACCACATAAGCAGGTTTGACTGTATATTACTTCAACCGTGTCACGCGAAACAGCCGCTTAATGTATCTATGAATTGCTAAGATTCAAACCAGTCTGTTAATCCTTGAAGTCCTTGCCCTTTATTTTGCGCTTGTAGAGTACCCAGGGTCAACAGAATTCTGAACAGATTATGTTGTATGAAATCATAAAGGATCTGAACAGACTGTGCGAAAAGACCGTTTCTTTTATGAGAATGCTAAAGTAGTAAACAAATGAAAGAAATTATATACATTTGTTCAGTGCTCATAGCCGGAAATGGCCATTACATTTGTTTTTGGTATATTTACACGTGCAATTTTAAGTTTCCACTCTATAACTACTAAACATATTCTGAAGCCCATGTTCTTAACATGCCGGAATTTCTTGTCGACAATATTTTCACTGAGTTTAATGGACAAGTTTCCCAACAGACAGTACAATGGGCCTTTATAGCGACTTATGAACACGTAGTAATGTTCCCAAAGTATTGCACTAAAAAGCTATCGCACAACAACTCAATAATTTCAGAAGTTCTGTCTCTGAATATTTCAATGATTTCGGAATTTTTAACTGCATCTGTCTATGTGAACTTCAGACTGAAGACTCCACACAGTCCAGCTTAAGTATATGACTTATAACAGAGTTCCTGCTGCAAATTAACACACCATTAGCTCCAGCCCTTCCCCTACGACAAAATATATACTAGTCAAAAGTTCTAACCGGCCACTAAGTTTTTATCATTTTTCCTCGATGCTATTAGCAATCTGACAGTTTAGTTTACAGCCACAGATAGGCCAATGTGTCAGTAAACCATGCCACTAAAAGGTTAAGCAACATTCAGTACATTGTGTCCAGGAGGCACAGATGAATACGCGTACCCCCATTTTCAAAACTAACAAAAATTTGCATTGAGTGGTGGGGTAAGTTTTAACATTTTGATCCAAAGCGACCACCGTCATGCAGGAAGAGTGTTCATTTCTGCATGAATCTGTTTCTTTAGTCATTTGCTTTAGTAATGAAGTGGTTCTGCTCAGGTAGATTGGATATTTCAAAAAAAGACTTTTCACAAATTGTGACGAAATGCTTGATTTTGTGAATTTTAAAATGGGGGTACTTGTGTTCATCGGCGCATCCAGGATGTAAAATTAAGAATTTTGTCAAATCTTTTATAGGCTAAGCTGACTGTCACGTCTGCCTATTTGGGGATGTTAATAAAATTGCAAGATTGTTTGGGGCTTTGAAGAAAATAGATAAAACGTAAGTGACCGGTTAGAACTTTTGGCTAGTATATATCAACATGGCAGGTACATATACCTTATTTCTCACGAAGAGAACAATAAAATGTTTAATTAAGAAAACGTAACATTGTTTTATAGAGCCCATGCTTTGATTGCTATATCTATATTGATAATGGATAGCTTATTACCAGGCTTTATGATCGCTAACTTATCACCAAGAGTATCGACTGCAGGTAATGTGTGTGGATTATTCTGTAATAATCCTGTTTCACATATCCATATTTTGTTGACAGAGGAAAGCCACTTTCACTACTACAGATTGTTGTCACATGATTTATCGCTGACCAGACTAGTCTTAATCTAGAAACAGTTCTGTGACAGACAGCATGATCTCGTTGATTCCTGGGGCCGTATTCATAAAACGACTTAAGTGGTTGCTATGCTGTTGCTAAGGCTAAATTTCTGTGAAGGAGATTCCCAACAACTATGAAATTTGGTCTGGATGAACAGTCTTTGTAAGACTGTTCCTCCAGACCAAATTTCATAGTTGTAGGGAATCTCCTTTATAGATATTTAGCCTTAGCAACCGCATAGCAACGACTTAAGTGGCTTTATGAATACGGCCCCTGCATTGTGACAGTTTCTAAACTTCATTGTTGCTCCTGAAGGAACTCTTAAGATTTTTATTTCACTTCACTGCAGCTGATGTTGTGCCGTGTGGCGGCCGTAAAACGTCACCTCGTACATAGACCAGACAGTGCAGATTAAAGGACATCTATGCTTAAGGCGTGAATTTTCCCCATGATTAAAAAATTATACGGATCACTGACTTCTGCTTTGCATTTATGACTATGACATGTAACTTGCATGACAAATGAATTTTCAAGTGTTTGTGTCTATGTAAAGTACGTTAAACATACGTTGACGCTGACGTCATTGTTGAGATAAATTATAAATTATCCTCAAACGGATCGTTGAAATAATGATCTATTGTACATATTTCACCCTTTTTTGACTTATATTACTTACATAACACACAACACTGGATAGTTTGGACTGTATGTATGTGGCCTTGACCTCATTTCAAGGTCATAGTACACAATATAATCCTTGAAGATCACAGTGCTACTGTTGACCATTCTTCTTTTTTGGCTTACTGAGTATCGTTCCCCCGCATGAAGGAAAAGCTGGGTCACGGGGGGGTGGGGGGGGGAAGTACTTGTATTTTAGTTATAGTGAAGCGGTGTCGTTTGGACGCTTTGACCGGAAGTATAACTGTGGTTTTGCATGTTTAAATGCCAATCAGGCGTAACAAGAAGAATATCATTGCTTTGTATTGTGATATGCTTGTGTTTAGCATGCATTTATGACAAAAATTTATGGAATCAATGACTGATTGCATTATATTTATTACCTCAAAAATGAGGTATGCCTAAAACCTTGAATTTAGGGTAGGTAGGGTCAGACTGGATTATCTCCCCATGTCTTTGGGTCTGAAACACAAATGATCTGATTTCATACGGTTTACATATTTGTGGAAGCTCTGCTAAGAACAATTTGCACACTTTATACTTTTGAAAATTCGGACCTGTCGCGCCGGGCTAATGGGGAAATCCTCGCCTTAATCATAGAAGTCCTTTTATTTTTTTCGATTGAGATCGGAGAAAATATGCTTAGAAATAAAAAAAATTTGATTGATTTTGACATTTTGTCTAGATCATCGCTTTTTAATCATTCATGATTCTTTATGACACTTATTAATTTTTGATTTGACTGCCGTATTAAAATTAAGAAAGTACTGTATGCTTTTCTCTGGTTTTCGTTACCAGATATTGTCAGGGCCCAGTCGATTTTAAATATGTATGGGGTTAGCTGACGCGGAATACCGATACAGGGGAGAATGTCACTATGCGTCGTAATCGTCACAACCTCAATGTGTTACTTCCCTTACCGTGACGTGGCCGTTTGACTAAATATAGATTTCTATTTTAGTGATATTGGGAAAACAGTGGAAATAGCCGTACTTTCATTTTAGATAATTGGTGAGTTATTTTCTAGATTTACAGCTTTTTGTCCAGTTTTAAACATAATTTTATTCTAGTGTACAGCTAACCATAAAGCAATAAGCGACATATTCATGCATAATCTGCTTATTTGACGATATCCAGTTAGTATCGTTTTACTTTATCTTCCTTTTCAAAGACAATTAAAAAAATAACATCAAAGGCTCCTTAAAACTTATGCAGAACTTTGGTAATAATAAATTAATAAATTTAGATCATGGTTTGTTATCTTGTTTTATTTTCAGTTTTGCTTTTCAGAAGAACTTAATGGATATTTTGGGATCACAGCCAATAGCTCCCATGCTGAGGTGAAAAGAAGAAATCAGAAGCAAATATGGAGAGTGATTATAAAGAAAAGGTAATTAAGTTCATTATTGCAATGAGGAAAGTTGTTGCGGTAAGGGAATCTCTGAGACGAAGCTTCATTATTTTTTGCTCTTTTGACCAAGGCTCAAGTAGTTTTGACCCGATGAGTTAAATGATAGATAACATAGGATCATCCCAGCAGGCACATGACGTTGAAATGACGTCGTACTGACATCGATGCGACGTTATAACGTCGCATCGACGTCAGTGCGACGTCTTTTGACGTCATGGGCCCGCTGGGATTCATGGTATTAAGGTTAATAATTCTGGCTCCATACTGGCTACTGTCCATTTGATTGCATTACATTATGTAATGAACCTTAAATACCTGTCTCTACCGACTGAGGTGTTCTCCGTGGCAGTTTAGGAACTCGAGGTTTTACCATTGGATTCACTTGCTGACTGTCATTAATAATACAGACGGTTCTCGATATATCTCGAACACTGATATCTCAAAGTACCTATTTATATCCAGGAATAAAGTTTTTACACATTTCCCTTTTTTCATTTCAACTCCTTTTATCTCAAACTATTGATATCTCAAAGTACTTTTTGGGACTTCATTTTTGAGAAATCGAGACTGACTCTAACATTCTCAATTTAGAGGCCAAGGGGCTGATCGAAAAGTATATTCAGACTGCCGAGGCAAGATGTATTTTTCCGTATATAGTAGCCTTTTTAAAAGAAAGGCTATCTTTCATAAAGATAGCTGCAGCTTTAATAGATATATAGATCATATGCATGTCTGGCAACAAATTATGGTACATGCCCGCTCATACAAAATTGCAAAAAATAATCCTCCTCATAGTTTCATTTTACAGCTTCTGAACTTTGGCGAACTGGCTTTTACAAACATTTTAACAGCATTTCAGATCGTTCCGGCCATTGGGTTAGATGATGACCAGAAAACAGAACTGAACCCGTGGTCAATCCACTAAGTCTGATTAACCAGCTAAGGATGTTAATCGTTACATAAACAAAACTGTAAACGTTAAGCCCTTAATGCCTGGGACATCCTGTAAGGTATTTCAGCCTATTAAAACAAAGTTTCAAATAAAAGAGACCTTTGTCAACAGTGTAGTTCAAGATCAGAATTCGTCTGAAGGATCGATGCTGTTTGCAGTTACTACAGGAATTTCTGAAAAAAAATGCGTTATATTAATTCAAACATACAATCCTAAAACCTGGAAACGGACTTAAACAGATTGTGAAGTAGAAATTAAAATCTTAAAAGTTCCATATTTCTTAAATTGATTACCCTTCTTTGAGCGGTGAGCTTGTCCATCCTCATCATCTGGGGTGAGTCCATTTCTAGTATAAGCGGTTTCTGGTGGATGTTTTGCAGTTTGATGTGATTGCTAAAGATGTCCAAGAAATTAAAACGACGAGCAGATATGCTCTCAGACGGTTGAACCAGTTATTGGACTTTGATGGTGGAAAATGCCCAGTGTGTGGATGGTGAGATTTGTTTACTTTTATTAACGCGTGACTGATCATACATGTAACATCCCAATAAACCTGTTGTTGCTTAAAATGATTAATACACGGATGGTGAAATCGGGGGACTAATATCCCATATATATTTAATATCCCATATCTATATATTCCTGAAAATGGCAAATCCACTTTACAATGGTAAGAAAGTTTTACTCAAATGTTTTCAAGGATCACAAGAGATATTCAACGTATGAGTCGCGAGAGGACAAAACCAGCAATGTAGCCTGTGTGCCCAGCGAAGTCTGATATCAGCCTGGGCATCCGCCCAGCCTGACCAGAGTCTTCACCATGCGCTTAATAGGTAGTTCACGGACTGAGCTAGCTCCATGCGGACAGCGAAGACTTTGATCAGACTGGGCGGCTGCCCAGGATGATCTGAGTCTTCGCTTGGCGCACATGCCAGTTAGTTCGTTTTGTCGTGTCTCGGCTCAGTTATATTTATGCAGAGCTTGCGTTTAAATTTTAGTATCTGAAATTTTTATCAACTTGCTAGATTGGTTCTTCACACTTGTCACAGAGTAATACCCAGATACTATTCATTATAGCAACAAGTTACTATAAATTCTACATCTTATTACAGTATCAAATGGCATCTAGGTTTTATGAATTTAAACACCGTTCGCAACCTGTAGAAAATGAAAGGTCTGCCCAATGTCTATGCGAGAATGAAGAACAAATATTGAAGTAGTGTTTGTCGATTGTTGTTTAATGTTGATATTTCTTTTAAGGACTAATTAATATTCAACTCAAGGAATGATAACGTGTAGTTTCTATAGTAATTTCAATAACTATTGGGCGAAAAATTTGTCTGCTATAACAGCCTACAATATAAAATGCATAAATACTAATCAACAGCTGATTTACATGCACGTGGTGCTAATTGAAAAAAAACATCAACCCTTGTGATCTTTGAATGCACAAAATATTAATTTGCAGCTGATGTTTCCAGCAATGGAACAAGAGTTAAATTAACATTATTTGCAATTTAAGAACATGAAAGGAATAAATTACTATAAGTAACATTGTCAAAGAGCCCCATATACGATTACTTAGGCGGGTTTCGCTGATGGTGATAAAGGCAATGTTATCGTTCATTAAAATCAAATAGGCGGTGGTATCGCAGTTCTGTAAAAGGCTCTATATACAGCTTCATTATATAATGAACAAAATTATCTCAAAAGGCCTAAAAAACCAGCTGTGTTTCCACTAACATGCTGAAAAAATCTGGTCGGTAGGTAGGAAAAACTTTTTTTTATCATTTTATTTTTCTCCCCAATAAATGGGGGCGGGTCTGTATTTTTTATGTTTTTTGTACATGCATTTTGTTGATTCAATTGTATTTTTGAGACTTGCACTGTATAATTCATCTTAGATGCTCGAAAAAGTCAAATCTATATTTTAGAAGGTACTAAATGTCAAAAACTGCAAAAGGTAGTGAAAATAGAAATTACTATAGGAAAATGCAAAGACGAAACTTGGTAGAGTCGAAAATTGAAAATGGTAGGGTCGGTGTTTTAATTTTTATTTTGTTCTTTTATTGATTAAAATAGCAGAGTCGGGGGTCTGAAGTAGGGTCGGTTGGGTTAGTGGAAACACGGCTACTTTTTTTTACGCCTAACTGTCATAGGAATCGGATATTAATTAGAGCTCTTAATGTGTTATTTCTTTCAGTGAATGCGCGACTGATGGATATTCTGAAGCAATGCGTGGTAAGCATGATGTTTATTCCGTTGATAGCGTGCATTGAGTCGATTACTTTATTTCCGGCTCTGCTTGAAAAAAAATGCAAGTTAGCAGGGCTTGCATCAAGACTGTCGGGATTCACTGTATATATTGTTTTGAATATTTAGATATTGCATAGGTGACCAAAAACGGCCCTGCTAAGACTGATGATATGCTGCCTAGTCTTGGTCTTGTAGTTCAAAATTGCCTAGCACTGCCAGCTGCGGCACGATTAACTCAGCCTAAAGCTTGAAATATCTGTTTTGAAATGTTGTCTTTGATCAGACAATATATATCACAGCTGTTCAATTTTACTCATGCACAGATATTTGCCGCACGCTTGACCACACGCTTGCACAAAGTGCGCACGCTCAAACACACGTATTATTAGTGTTTGCTAGTTCCAAAGAGACGCACATAGGCAACTCAGTTTTATTGTGTCTGTTCATGACCGGTTATGTAATGTGTAACACTGCGAAGAGTTCCAGTCAAAAAACGAAAAACGGGCAATTTAAGGATAATTTTCCATTAGTTAGCATAAATATTTACACTGAGTCCCACCCTTAGATTACCCCAGTCGCCGAGACGGTTTTAATGAGGGGTCCCAACCACCAAATGTTTTTGTCGAACAATAAGACAAATTATCTCAGAATTATCCTCCATACTCCTGTTTTGAACACTGCCGACCCCTAGGACCTGCATCCGCGGTACTTTATTTTAAAAGTGACTTTAAATGAGCTCATTGACCCAAAGTAATACAAAATGTTAACTCCTTAACAGTGAGGAATAGAGGATATTTGACTTTTTCAGTGTAGAATCGATTTTTATTTCACCGAATAAACACCAAAAGTAGAATGTTCACGAGTGGCGAAGCCACGAGTGAAAATACCACTTTTGGTGTTCATGAGTGGAATAAAAAATGATCTTACACTGAAAAAGTCAAATTTTCTATTTCTTTTATGCTTTAAAATCGCAATAACTCAGTTTATTCCAGAGCGCCAGCCATCAAGAGACAAAAACGACCTTTTTTTCTAGACTTTTTGAGTCAAATTTGATGCTTCCAGCGTGTTCACTGGATATGATATTGGTTGTAAACATAGTTTGCAACCGAAAAGTAGCTAGAAATATCATTTTGATAAATAGATCTCAAGAAATTTGCAAAGAAAGAATCCCTACAGGAGACTTAGGCGGCCTGACGTCGCGTGCAGTAACAATTTAACGTTGGCTCTTTAAGTGACGTCATTAACGTCGTAATGACGTGCAAACATACGTGACGTAAGTTTGTCAAGCCGGATAAGATCTAGCCAATTAATCAACAAAAATACTTGAGACTATTTCACAAAATTCCTATTTCTGAAACAGTGAAATCGAAAGTGATAATTTCACTGTATGAAACAGTTTCAGTTTCGATTTCACCGAGAAATCTCTTTAATTCATTGGAAAGTATAAAAGAAATTAAAATACTTTTTTGCGGCAAGCTTCTTTTCATTTTCATTCTTTTATCATATGACGTCACATCTGTGAGTGTATCAAGAAGGGCAGTTGTCAGTTACTGGCAAAAGTATGTGCGCTTAGTACTGGTTAACCGCTTGGGAGGTCTATGTCTGCCCAGGGATAGTGTGGTTAGGTTAACTGACCGTCCCGACATGACTATAGCTGTTTACCGTGGACGTTAAGCATCAAATTTATCTATCTATCTGTGAGTGTTATACAGCCATGCTTAAAAAACGATAATCAACAAGTGGATTAAATATGCAAGTTTCGTCGTAATTGTATGCGTCGACGTCCATAAAAAACGTCGTGTTTTCTAATTGCCAAATCGTGACCTTTTAGTGCAATATTTGCTGATAAAATACGATTTTAGTGTCATATGATAAATAGAATCTTGCATTCGTGGTCGTCTAAACATATGGCCATCATGTAAGATCTCCATTTAAAGTGTCATGTGATAAACAGAATGTTACATTCGTGGTTGCTTCACATGAAATTTATGAAACTCACCGAAAGCTCGTATCAATTTTTTATATACTCGTAAAATAACCACTCGTGTAAGATCCTCTTTTGTTTTATTTTCCTTCCTTTCAGAGCTTGAGCTGAAAGTAAAAGATGTGGAGAATATACACACTGAGAGGGAAGCACAACTGTCTCGTGTCCTAAAACAGTTCAGAGGAGTTCAAAAACGCCTTCAGTGTATGATAAGTGACTTACCAGAGACTCTACAGGAAGTGCTTGGTACTCTGTTTAACATATTGGAACCTTTTCTGAACAATGGGACACACGATGAACTGGCTGACTCTAGAGAAAGTAGCATGATAGATGGATATTCAGATGAATGTTCACTAAACTCTGCAGACTTACGATCAGAAAATAGTGAAAGCGAGGAGGAAAGTTCCATTATCAATGACTTTGAAGAGGAAATAAGGGATACAAGCATAACTTCATATAAAACCGGGCAGACAGCAGACTGTATTTCTGAATCTGAAAATTTTAACAAAGTTAAACAAGATTTATTGAGTGTCGTCGTAAACACGGTCCAGGAAATGAAACACCCAGTGCAGTCATTAAAACCAGAAACTGAACAACTTACTAATCATGAGTCGCCGAGATATAAGGAAATAAGTACTCAAACAGAGGACCCCTCAGTACAAAGTTCTATGTATCTATCTGCGACAGATGAAAAACCTGGTCAACAGAGTAATCCTAAATCAGCAACGGCAGCGACACAGAAACACCCGTCCAGTTCAAGGTACAGAAATATGCGTTATCAAAGTAAAACGAATGTGTGATAATTAACCGGCATAGTCACTCCTCTTTGTACAGGCAGTAAATAGCAGCAAACCATTTTGATGTCAGTTGAAGCGGCGTGATAGTACTCGTGCATTTGTACTGAAATAACATTCTTTATAACTGCAAATTCAGACTTTGGGTAAAGAGTCCCTTAAATTTAGTAGGGGACAATATAGATTAGGATACGCAGATAAGGCCCAATTAACTATACACACCCCACTCAAACATATCAAAAGAGAAATAATAAAGTTAAACTTTTGCAAAGAGGAAAGAGCCTGATCAGTCTAATAAGCTTGCACAGTGTTTTGCTTTGTATTTTTATTTTAAAGAAAGCTCTTAAAATAATCAATCCAAGCCCTTTCAGCATATCCATCCTGGAGTTTTAATTTAAAATTTTATACTGTTTCGATGTACCTATACTGAAAAGTTAAACTTCATTTTGTCAAAACTTATTATTAATGTGCCCCGAATACATATTCTTCATTGTCATCAGTGGGTTAGCTTGATTTCGTTGTAATATATAAACATATACCACCCTATTTATCAGCGAATTAACATCATAACATAATTTGTATAATATCAATTGGTCATATGTTACAAAACACCAAGTTATGGTGCATAGCATGCTGATCAAGCGGTCCCGGGTTCGAGAACCGCTGCAAGCAGAAATCAATAGCATTTTAAGCTTCTTGATATGACTTAAATACTGTTAAAAGGACGTAAAACCACGAGTCATCCATCCAGCCATCGTCCTAAATAAAGGTAGTACGGTAAAACAGATATTAATTAGAAATAGTCCATTGATATGACTTAATTAAACTCGCCGAAGGCTCACTCGTCATTGGTCAGAGAATGGGCTAGTTATTTTTAGAAATATAGATACTTCAGTTAACCTCTTTGGGGAATGCGCATTGGTCATTTTTAACTATGCCCATGGATGGGTTTCTCTCAGTATGATTATTTTTACGATTTAGTAATTTGAATAATTGTTGTGAACCATTCAACGAAAAAATATTTTTCTCTTTTTCCCTAAAAACAGATTAGACCTTTCAGCACATGAAGACGAGCCAAAGAGTCCATCCGCTTCAAAATTACCAGAAGGTAAGTATTCTTCATAAACTTGTTTCTCTTTAAATCGTTATAGGCCAAACATCCCATGAAATAGACGCTGGATAACAGCGCAGGCCTGAATCAGCATCTGTTCAGGGTTTTCGAAGTTAAAATCGGAAAAATGATAACGTCTTAAAATAAAATAATACAAACAAATAATATTGAAATAAAACAAAAATAAATAAAAAAATAAACCTATTCTATTCTATCCCATAACCTTACTAGGTCGTTGGGGCACCACAGATGACTTCGAAACAATCCCTTTCCACCTTGTCCTGTCTTCTGATGCCCTAGTTGAGCTGGCAAAATCCATCCCTGTTCACTCCTTAATATTGTCTTCCCACCTCTTCTTCTGTCTACCTCTTCTTCTTTTTCCTTTCATTGTGCCCTGTAGAATTGTCTTTGCTAAACCAGAAGACTTTGAGACGTGGCCAAACCACCTTAGTTTCCGTTTCTTGACCAGTGCCAGGAGTTCATCATATTCTCTAATGGCTGCTTGGATCTTCCTGCGAACCTCCTCGTTGGTAATATGGTCCTTGTACGAAATGTTCAGTAACCTTCGGTAGCATCTCATCTCAAAGGCCTGCGTACTTTTCTCTAACTCTGCTGTCAGGGTCCACGATTCACAGGCATACAGAAATATGGAAATGACAAGGGAGCACATAAGTTTCACCTTCGATCCACGAGATCTGTTGTTATCTCTCCAAATTGGTTTCAGCTTGCTAAGAGCTGAAGTGGCTTGTGCAATCCTTGAGAGAACCTCCTTTTTTAAGCCATTATCTCAGACAACTGCTCCAAGGTATTTGAAGCATGTTACGGTACCCAGCTTCTGTCCTTTTACCTTGATCTCCTTCTGGATGCCATCTGCACTGTTTGTCATCAGTTTGGTCTTCTCAGCACTGATCTCCATCTTATACCTTGTGCAGGTTTGGTCGAGACTTTCAAATAGAGCTTCATGTTCCTGCTCTTCCTCAGCTAGAGCGTCTATGTCATCGGCAAACCGCAGATTGGTAATGTTTCTGCCGCCTGTGCTAACCTTTCCGCCATGTTCTTCCAGAGCATCAGACATGATCCGTTCGAGAAAAATGTTGAAGAGGGTCCTCGGCTTGTGGTTTAAGCCTGTTCAAGATGACTTTCAGCATAACTTTACTTGAATGACTGATGAGGCTTATGGTTCTGTAGTTCTGGCAGAGCTGTAGGTTGCCCTTTTTAGGGAGCGTTACAATCAGCGACTGAGTCCATGGGGTAGGCCATTCTCCTGTTCTCCAGATCCTGTTACAGATATCTGTTTAGACATCAATCATGGTCTCCCCGCCAGCTTGAACAAGTTCTGCTGGTATATTATCAACTCCGGCAGATTTTCCCTTCTTTAGTGCTGCTACTGCAATCTCGATTTCCTCACGAAGGATCGGTTGTTGATCTTTTCTGGGGGCTGATTGCAGTCCTGAACCGCATTGTCACCGCAAGTCTCATGGCTGTATAGTTCTGCGCAATATTCTGTCCATCTGCTGAGAATCTCTTGTTCCTCTGTAAGGCATTTCCCTGACTTGTCCTGGATAGTTGTGGATCTACCCTGTTTCTCTGAAGTTAGATCCTTGACCAGCTGGTATGCTTTCATGCTGTTGTTTTTGTTCAGGCAAGTTTCGATCTCCTCGCACTGACCAGCTATCTAGTCCTCCTTCGCTTTCTTCACTGCCTTCTGAATCCTCTTGTTTGCTTCCTTGTATTCTTCTGCTCCTCCTGCTTCATACCTCTTCTTCTTCAAATTTCTCCTCTCATCACAGAGGTCGAGAACATCTCTGGTGACCCAGGGCTTTTTCTTGCGACGTTCCTTCCAAAGTATCTCAGTGGCTGCGTCAGTCACTACTGCATTGTAGGTGGTAATCATGGTATCTATGTCCATGTCATCATCCCTCAGACCGATGAGTGGTGCAAATTTCCCACCTATTGTTGCTTAAAAAGTGCATGCCACATCTGGGTCCCTTAGCTTCTCAAGATCAAATTTTGGTCTTGGCTGGGTTGGCTTTCTAGCCTTCTTCAGGCGAACTCGGAAGGTCATCATCACCAGGTCATGGTCACTTCCTATGTCTGCTCCAGGAAAACTCCTAGTCCTATGGATGTTGACTCCTGATCGGAAGCGCTTCCTCACCAAGATGTAATCAATCTGATTGTGGTGTTTCCCATCTGGTCTGTGCCATGTCCATCTTCTTGATGGTTTGTGATGGCCAATGGTGTTTGTCAGTACTAGGCTATTACAGGATGCAATCTCTAGAAGTCTGAGACCTCTCTCATTTGTCTCGTCATTGCAGTAGGGTCCACAAACGGTTTCCAACTTAAGCATTTCAATCTCCTTGTACAACCAGAATGTCCTTCTTGGGTGTTTGGTCTATGATTTCCTGGAGTTGCTGGTAGAAGTGTTCTACCTCATTGTCGTCATGCCCAGATGTTGGTGCATAAACCTGTATGCTGGTGATGCTGAAAGGAGCTGCTCTCAGGCGAATTGAAATCAGTCTGCTGGAGACTGGTCGGCATCCCAAGACAGTACTCACTATGTCCTTATGCAAAAGAAATCCAACAAATTAAACCAGACACCTCCTAAACGGCTATTTTAGCAACGTGATAGAGAGTTCGCCTTCCACCCAGGGGTCACTGGTTCGAATCTGGGCTGGAGACATATTATACGATTTTTTAAGAGTCTATGCCATAGTTAAATACTATGAGTCAGGAATCAATCTAAATGACTACTCCACCTTAGAAAATAGATTGTCGTCGGTTACCAATATTTTTAGCTGGGCCCACCATGTTCCGACTGACGGTTTCCTTTCATTCCTCTTCTGATTGTTCCTGAATCTCCACAGTGTTTTGTCATAGTTTTGTTTTCTTAACGATTTTGCGTTTAATTGAGATTTCTGTCTGATGCGTCACGACGTCTTTACGCAGACCAACACTTCCTTGTTCTTTTTGCGTTCCAGGGTTTGTATAGCAACATAAAACCGGTTTACGTCCTAAGCTAAAGGATGCTGAGGATAGACTGTAGTCACGCAAAATAGGTTTTATACGCCTGTGATCTGAGAAGATTGGAAGTATTTGTTTATGTCAATAAATTTTGAAATAGTACAGACTCAGTGCGTTTCTTTTTTATTTGGTCTATGTTTGTTTACCTGCAAATCTGTTTCTTTGACAGTCATTTTTTGTATAATTTCAAATAATAATTTATCAAACGTTCAGATATGGGTTCGACTAATATCAGATTAACAGTAGCCACCAAAGCTCTTTACATTTCAGGGACTCAAAAGTGCTTGTGCATTAGATCTTTGATTGGTTATATAACATCCTATCATAACCGGGCTTATATTACCATTGACAATTAATTCCATTAAATAAGGCACACACCTTAAGAGTCGCAGTAATTAAAAGATCAGCTTAACTTATAAACGGTTACCAGTGAATTATTTGAGAAGAAAACACGAAGATTTTCCATTCTTTTTACATGGGCGCCTTGTGTTAGAATCTGTACTTTCCTGACAGATTAAAAAACGACTTAGCTAAACTAAATGTTGTCTTGTATTTTTATAACAGTGGTGTACCAAAGAGAAAAGAAAGAGGTTCTAGACATAACATGGCACATGCTAGGATCAGAGGAACTAAGCAAAGGTAGGTTGAAGTGGTAATAGAATGGAATAAAATGTGGCAGAAAATTTAAAGGGCATGATTTTAAACATTTGAACATTGTAAGCGTCATTGGAAAGACGGTTGAAATAAAAAAAAAGATAAGTAGTTGTTTAGTCTGATGTCTCTAAACTCTGCCGTGGAAATTAAAAAAATAATTAGACGCCTAAAATGATAACCATAACTGTCCTAAAATGGAACAGTTTGGTTTTATAACGTATTGTCAAACAGATGCAGAAGGACTAACAAACAGTATTGCCACTGTTAAGACCGCTCCCTTATTACGATTTGCTCAGACCTATCTGTTTTACTAAATAGCATTTTACGATCACTTGCAAAGATCAGAGGAAATCTGAACTCAGATTTCGCAGAACAGGTTCAATAATTTGAAATATTAGAAAATTTTTATCACTATGATAAAGTAAAGAGAGACGTTTATGATAAAGTAAAGTGAGACACATTGCACCACATTGCACTTTACAGGACCTGCAGTTTATGCAAATAGATTCTTACAGGTCACCCAGTGACGGTATTGAACCCATTTATATGATTGAAAACAGGACTAGTCTTTTGGTTATGTTAAATGCGAGAATTGATAGTTTCGCCTGTTGAAGCATCAGTATTGACCGGGTAAATCTGATACCTATTACCTGATTCTCATTGATACTATGGAAGGATGAAGCTTTATGACTCTTGCCTTTCTTCATTTATTTCAATTTTCTACTTTTGGTTTATTTACATTCAACAAGTATGTGACAGTATTATGTTAACTTTCGTCAGCTGATGTCTGAAATTGACTTTGTATTGATTCTAGAAAAATTACTTGAATTGTCACAAATTATACTGCTTAAAAAATGTGGTAGGGGATATTATGACAAACATGTAGAAACAAATACAAAAGTCATAATGATGGCTGGGTAAGGTTAGTATTGTATATTATAGAGCACTATGCAGCCTTTACAAAAACAGTCACAGCAGATCATGTGTCCTAGAACAATACATGAAGAACTATGGCGTCTACGCCTCAATTTCGCATTGGTAAAAATCACTCTTTTAGACCCTCATATTCTATATATATTTAAATCCTTCATTGTTATCCGAACTAAAAACATCCGCTTTCCTAGGCTTAATGCGATATTTAAGGTCTAGGACCCTTGCAAATGACACCAGCGGTTAGACAATTCACCATACAATGGTATCGTTTTCGCCAAAAATGTAGTCCCGTGATAAAATTGCATGAAAAAAATGTTGGTATACCACGCCCGTCTTAATACAGTTTGCATAAAAATGAGCAGTCATTGCTGTGCTGAATTTGTGCGATATTTTGAATGTAGACCTTTTTGTTTTGCTTCCAATTTACTCTAAGTCACGTTACAAGGTAACCGTATCAAAGGTCATATTGGAGGTACTTATGAATATATTTTTTTTTATTATGAATTATAACAATTCAGTATTCATCTACTTTTTTCTTACTTCTGCTGGGTTATATGTCTGAATACCCCTTACTTATTTCAGTAAGATACTGAATAACTCTGTTTTTTATTTGTTAAAACAAACCAGAGTTATTAATCATGGCGAAATCGGTCAACTGTGGAGTATATAAGGTCATAACATATACTTACAATGTCTACCATAAAGATCCTAAGTTTTCGGGCAAGTAGGTCTTTACGAACGGTGGAAACCGAGATCAGACTGCTCCCTAGGAAACAGTCTGATCAAGGTCTTCACTGTGCCATTCCATCTGCGCATTTTCGTAGGCATTGCTCTGTGGTAGAACCGGAATAACAAGGAAATAAATAGTAGGGCAAGGACCGGCTGTGCTTGCAGCAGTTGCAGAATGGAGATCGTCTGGTTTGGAATAGTTTTGAACTTAAATATTGCTTTGCTAGGAAATGAAACGATGAAATGTTATTTTTATATTCTGTAGCATTCAATTTAAGTTTTACTGCAATAATGTGCATAAGCATGCCCCATCGATTAAATGTATTTTTCATGTTTTTTTTTCATTCAATTCAATTTTCTTGCAATTTTTTAAAAAAAAATGTAATAAAGAAAAAAAATATTATCTAGATAACAACAATTTTCGACCAGTCTGTTTCAAATGTCCTACAATATTGATTATGTGATCTGCAGAAATAAAAGTGCATTCATGTGCTAGATATATGAATTTAAATAGAAAATGTGAAAAAAAAGTATGTAGAAATACAAAAATTTCTATTTTTAGAAAACAAAACAATGAACTGTTTTCTCTTATGGAAATGCTTTTATAGCTCTTAGCTCTTTTTATTTAGCTGGTATAACGGTTTGAATGTCCCGCCAATATTTCTATTCACTATCTCTCTACCTGAAGCAGCATTATTAAAAATGCCAGTAACATTCTTTTAATATTTACCGTGAAAATAAAGAGAAAAATCCCTTAATAGAATAGATCCTTGATGGAGCTTTATGAAATATTCAGTCCTACGTTTTCAGCCAATTTTCTTCCAGTGGGTTAAATGCGTGCCATATTCAGTCATATATATGCTATTTTAAAGATTTTATAAACGGGGGTATAAACATATGAAAATAAAAGATAAATCTTGTGATAACAAAAATATTGTCATGTTTTCTGACGATAGTCTTAAGATAGCAAAAGAAAAAAAATATCTTGAGAGATCATGAATGTATCTTGAGATATCAAAACATGTTAAAATAAACCACACCAGATAGTCACAGGACAGTTCCTTATTCCCTGAAGATAACGTCTTTTTCCCAGTTCCCACACAATAAGATGCTCAGATTTTACGATAAAATAAAAACACACGTCTTTTGCACTTAATACTGCTCCGACAATGAAAGATAAGCCATTTAATTGCTAGGGTAAACATTATTCTTGGTAACATAATTGAGCCGCGTTACGGAAAAACCTACAAAGTGGTATGTGCGCCTAACGAAGACTCAGATCAGCCTTGGCAGCCCGCCAGTCTCATCAGAGTCTTCGCTGTGCGCTTCAAGGATAGCTAAGAATCTAAACTACCCCAGGCGGACAACGAATACTCTGATCAGACTTGGCGGATGCTCAGGCTGATCTGAGTCATTACTAGGTGCACATGCCACTTTGTTGGTTTTCTCGTGTCGCGGTTGGATTATGTTCTTTTTCAGTTTTCAGGAATGCATCGAATTGGTAATATGAAGAATTATATTTTCAGCAAAAAGGCTTGGTTTACATGATATTACGGGCGCCCGCACAGTGCTGTGTTTGGATATATCAGCTAGCATGACAGAGTACGACGCATGGTCTCAAGCGAAACATTTCTTCGATTCATTTATCGGTGGTATGTTGTTTTGTCTGTATCGTCTGTTTGATTTTTACTGTCGTGGTCTCTAAATGACCATCGCCATATGCCTGTGTGTTTCGAACTTATGACATCTTGAGTTACAGAAAGCAATTTTTAGGCATAAGCAAGAACGCATCCATTTGTGCCAAAAATGTAAAGAGCTTTTGCATTCATTTCAGCATAACTTTAGCATATTTTGAGTTTAGGGAAGACTTAACAAATTCTTGAATAAGGACTTCATTAAGCTAATGATGCTTTGAAAAGTCGGACCTCAGGACATATATATCGAGTCCAATCGAAGTCATTGTTCATCTGTTGTCTTCAGATCTTCCTCATTTTAATTCACTCAAAGCCCTTTGAGTCTGAAAGGCTGAACTACTATACTTGAACTTTTGAAAGGGAAATAAGCCAAAATGTCATCCACGTATGAGCCGCGACATGACAAAACCAACAATGTGCTTGTGCGCCCAGCGCAGTCTCAGATCAGCCTGGGCATCCGCCCGGTCTGATCAGAGTCTTCGCTGTCCGCTTGGAGGTAGCTTAGACCCTTAGCTACCCTTTAAGCACTTAGCGAAGAGTCTGATTGGACTGGGCGGATGCCCAGGCTGACCTGAGTCTGCTCTGGGCGCACAACCACATTGTTGGTTTTCTCGTGTCATGGCTCGTATAGGTTTGATGAGACTTGTTCTGTAATTGAATAGTGACACTTTTGAGATTAGCTCACTTTGGTAAGTCTTACAGGGGCGTAGCTAAGAGCAATTTAAGGATACGCACAATCAGGTTTTTTTCCCCTTGACAGAGAGTGTAGTGCTTTAGCCCCTTATCGTTGTCAGTTTGTCATGTAATTTGGCCGTAGGTATTGGAATCTTATAAAATTTATAAATTTTCAGCATGCAAAATATGCAGGTGCGTTTTGAAATTTTGTCAATTTGACAAAATTTCAATACGCGCCTGCGTATTTGCGTATAGGCAGCTACGCCCTTGCAAGAGATAGTCATTTTGGATAAATTTTATTCTCTCGAGAGCTCAATGTATCTATCCCAGACTAGCCCCAAGCTTTACGCTTTTTTGAAGCTCTGTTGTGTAAAAAATTAAGGATGAAACTACTTTGAAATGTTCCCAATTGCCCTTCCACGATAGCGGTTGTTTTACTATACCATGGTTATGACGAGATACAAAAATGTCTGACAGAAGAACATACCAGCTTATGTTATGTCACATTCTAATTTCACACAGTGTAATAATTCAAATTTAGGTTTAGAGAATATGAAGGTTGAGAACGACGGTGTCATAGAAGAAAACCTTGCTCTATGTACATTTGGTCATAACACTGGAATTTCTCAGAGACTAACTAAAGAACTCAACGACATAAGAAAAGCGTTTAGTAAGTAAGATATTGTTTATCGTTGTCAAGTTTGAGATAAAAGTCAGGTACATGTACCTCTGCATTCATCATAGGATTTTCTGAAGAACTATTCCATTTTTATGACTTAGACATTCTAACGTTTGATACCGTTAATGGCAAGCAAGTGGTTGAGGACATTGTGTTTCACAAGCACAGTTTCTAGTTTTGTCAGTTTCAAAGTAGAAAAAGCTAAACATAGATGTTTTATTTATTATGCAAAAATTAGTTATCTGGCTGGCCCTTTGGGGATTCGAACCGAACCCGCAGCCATAGTCGAGCGCCTCCAACGGCTTGACCACGGCAGCCCTCGAACGTTGTTAACAGTGTAACGTTAACGTTACAAAAAGCTTAATAAACTGATAGCAAATACTGGACAATGCAAGCGTTCAAAATTTCAAACATTTTTGCAATTTAGCGTTTTAGTTTAAATTGTACCATTCTCTTCATTAACAGAGTCTATCAAATTGGGAGGCCCTTCGCCTATGTATGGAGGATTAATGTTGGCAGTAGCTGCTTTGGCAGTACCAGAAGGTATGAAATGAGCCGCGACACGATAAAACCAACAAAGTAGTTGTGCGCCCAGCGCAGACCCTGATCAGCTTGGGTATCCACCTAGTCTGATCAGTCTTTGCTTTGCGCTTAAAGGGTAGCCAAGAGTCTAAGCTAGCTTCATGAGGACAGCGAAGACTCTGATCAGACTGGGCGGATGCCCAGGCTGATCTGAGTTTGTGCTGGGCGCTCAACCACTGTGTTGGTTTTGTCGCGTCGCGGCTCAAATGGTTTTCATTCCGTGTCTGTGCCATTGATCAATCCAGTGTATAAATAATGGACTCTTGTATTCTTATAAATTGATGCCTGTATTTTATTTTTTCTAAAATATCATATCTAAGAAAAAAAAAACAATTTCCAAAACAACTCATGTAGAAATCATGTCTAATTGAACAGCCTTTAATGTGCACCTGCATTTTTGCAAGCCGTTTTTGTTCCGCAAAAAAAAAATTCAGTACCGCTGCAAGCAGTCTTGACCATACAGAATATGCTCGGGACTAAACCCCCTAGACTTTCCAGATGATTTTTCTAAACTCAAACACGCCCAGGAGCGGCTGTAGCGTAGTGGATAACACTCCAGACTACCAATCCAGGGGTCGCAGGTTCGATCCCCCGCTTCTCCGGTCTTTCGGATGAGACTTTAAACCGAGGTCCCGTCTCCATATGACCTCGTTGTTGGTGGGACGTTAAACCCGAGTTCACTCACTCACTCACTCAAACACGCCCTATTTCGGAGAAATTTCGACCGATATGAGATAGTCCGAGTATTTTTTGCTTGATTTTTTTTTATTTTCACTTTCCCTCCATGTTTTATGTCAGATTTGATTAGATTGTATTATCCAGTTCCTTTTAAATGCTAACTTAATTTTGCTGTTGCTTTGAATTGCTTAGCTGTTTACTGCATCATTTTGTATATATAGCACGCAGCGATGTTTTTTTTTTTTTTTTTGGGGGGGGGGGGGGGGGGTAAGCTTATTTTAGAAGTTCGCAAAGACCGACGCAACAATCCGTCTGGTTAAATTTGGATTAAGCTTAGACAGTGGCATGAGGCAAAGGTACGTTTAAATAGTTTTTTTGTTATCTGAAATACATGCTATAAAAGAAAATGTGACCAACAGAATACTTCAGACAATGATATAAACACATTGCATAATTCAAAACGCCGACATTTTGGTTTAAACATATTTTATTCATTTTAGAAATTGTAACATACATACATATATAGTGTACAATAAAGGCTTGGGATTAGAACGAAAGCTGGACGCTTAAAGAGTTCTTCTCCCGAATATAATACAACTATATACAGTATGGCGGATATTTGTGTAAAGTACAAAATATTTCACCAAATTAACTAATAGGAAGCATTACCATAATACGAAAAAGAAACAGAAAGGTATAAAGCAACTCACAATACAGTACAAAAATCAAAGAAAAAAAAAGAACGATGAGCAACCAAAAGAGCAGAGAGAGAGAGAGAGAGAGAAAGAGAGAGAGTTGCTCAAAATATACGAAACAATGGATTGAGAGAGGGGAAAGGGTCGCAGTATTTCGGGAACATTCGGGTATGCCCGCTAATATTGGTTTATATAAGTTGGCATGTGCATCAGAAGTTATGACTTTGTGCTCAAAAACGTTTGGAATCCAACACGAATTTATAGACTTTCTCAAATATTGTCCTGTTGATTTCTTGTGACAAGGACAGATCACCGTACAAAAATATGGTGAGGGTAAGATATTGATAAGGAAAGACTGCATTTAATAGTTCACTGGGCTGGGCCTGGTAAAATGTACAATGGAAGAAAAAATGTTGAGCGTTTTCTATACTACCGCATCAACAAAGAGGAGAGTCTACTATATTTTTAACGCCACCATTTTCATAAAATATAATTGCGTATCTTAAAATCGCCCCAAGGTACGCCCCTGTGATTTTCATGACAATAATCCAGTCAAGATCCAGTTGTACAAAAAGTACTGCAAGGTCGGAAAGAACATAATATTTCGAAAAATAGCAACTGTTGTGCACAGGAATGCCTGTAAAGATACCAGTTGCGAACTATTTTGTTACAATTTTGTTTCTCTTTATCTGAAGTATTCCAATAAGGTCACATTGACTGCGCAAAACCTTGCTTCTTTCAACTGTTAAATTATTAATAGAAAACATATCTCTGTGTCTTGGCTCTAAAGGAACACTCTTATTTCTGGTTGAATAGGAATTCCTGTTCAGATGCCAGGACAGCCCAGAATAATACTTATCACAGATGGACGCTGCACAGACACAAACCTAATTGCAGGGCCTGATGAACTTGGTGACGTTGAAAAACAGGCACAGGTAAAACATATCGGAATAAGCCTAGAAAGTGCGGGGTATTACCTGCCTTGGTATCGCTCGGTAACGTTACTGGCGTGCTACCAGTGATGGCCGCGTATCAGTGGTGGCCATTTGCGTTCTGCACTCGCAATTACGTATTTGTTTTGTCTCAGATTCTGCCAGTTTGTAAAAGGAAACAAAACACACGCCCACAAAAAATGGATAAAATTCTCTGCCTGGTAAGCAAAGGTAAACAATTTTCCCAAGCTACCCTCATATCAACACAATTATCTTTCTGAGAGACTTGACATGCACATAAATAAATACAGAATTAAACATGTACAAAATGCTGAATTAATGTTCACATATCACAAAAAAGGAATACCCTGCAACCAATCTGTAAAAAACATCTAAATTCTTTTAAATCACCGCACACGTGGAACCATTGTTTAAGTTTGTTTTCGACATAATATGTAGCGTTTGCCTACGTTATGGCTACGTCATAGTTTTAAAGTCGGTTCCTGATAACTTTTTCTGTTGTTTATATTCCGCCTCTGTCGAACGCGCTAAAACTGTTAAAATGTGACAAAAACCACAGACAAACAACAACGTCCTCGAGGTTTAAACCCATAACAAGTCTTTGGAAAATGCTTTATTCAAAACAGGGCAATCCTGATGGCCACCACTGGTACGCTACGTTCGTATTTAATGCTCGTTGGTGACCTAGTTTAAGGGTCTGTCACTGGCACATTTTAAAGTCTATTTCAAAAAATAAATCCGTATTAAACCGATAGTTACCCCTAGTTTATTGAATCAAAATGTAGAATCACTTAACACAATATGGCGGTACAAGATGAAAAGGTGTAATAAAAATCGGCCACCACTGGTAGCCTACCAGTACAGTTAATATTACAAAACGACAACCACGACAACAGGTTTATGAAAGAATGCGATGTGCCTAAAGTCTTACAAAACAATATTCCATCGAGGAATTTCTTCATAATAGTAATATATTGCAGTAAAATAGATGAGATATCGACAAACAGGTAACGTTAATTACACTTCAGCGGAGTAACTACGATACTTAACCTTAGCGCTGATCAATCAAATCAACCGATATCTGTTATTTTCGGTTGTTTGATATGATTATAAACATTCAGAACTGTGATGTTGTTTTTAGTAAAATTCATATGGAGAAAGATTCGGTCAGATTTACCTTTAAACATGTTCATGCTTCATGGCTTAAATCTAGGTATACTAGTGTTCTATCTCAACACAGATGAGAAAGTTGATACCAAGGCACTTGAGACTGGATACTTGCGAAACTGAATCTTTGAAGCGGCTTATTCACAAATCTTATCCAATGACGTTTAATGGGAGTATTTAAGAACTACAATTTGTATCACAGTGTTACTGCATATATCCTTTAAAATGCTCGATAAATACGACAAACCCCACAGGGTATAATCGATTCCGCTAATTTTCGCTACCTGCAGAGACTGTACATCACATTTGGCTTCCGCCGAGACTGTCCACGATCTTTTGCTTCCTGCTGATACTTCTGTACATGATAAATGGCTTCCTGCAGAGACTGTCCGCATGATTCTGCTTCCTGCCGAGGCTCTCGGCAGGAAGCAGAGTCACGCGAACAGTCTCGGCAGGAAGCCATTTTACGAGGACAGTAGTCTCTGCAGGAAGCAAAAGTTCGCGGACAGTCTCAGCGGAAGCCAAATATGACGGACAGTCTCTGCAGGAAGCGATAATTGGCGGAATCGATTATACCCTGTGAATCCCAAACTATTATAATGAGAAGGCCTATAACAAGCGCGTATCTTTATACTGACTCGCACACCTGACTACTTTAATTGTAATTCAGACATAAATTACTCTGAATGGCTACAGCTTCTACGTTTTTTTCTCTTTATCTCTAATTTGTTTGTCAAAGTTTGACTTTTTAAGATTTCACATATTTGTTTTTATTTCATGTTATGCAGGCGAAATCGCAGCTAATCGAGCTTTCCCAGAAGTTTGAAGGCAACCACATAAAAATTATTTGTGTTCCTGTCGGCGAACCAGATCAGGTCTGTTATTGTTGTAATATTTAACCCTTAAAGCACCAAAAAGCAGATGACATTTTTACGTCTGCAATTTTTCAAAAAAAAATCTTTATCATATTGAGAAGCCATAGACTAGATCGCTAACATTGCAGATCCAAATGAGGCGGCTCATGTTGGGCCGCCTCATCTGGATCTACAGTGTTTTTAGATTCACCTATTTTCATTTTTGGAGCTTTTAATTGTTAACATGAAATACTGACACTAATACGTTACGGTATTACAGGCATATTTTCGTCACAAATTTTCGCACACGCAGTTGTGACAATACACATTTCTGTCACTCAAAACCCACCTGATAGTGTATAACTGACCAACGCGACGGCAACTTAGCATGTGACATAAAACCACAATAAAATGTGACATAAAACCACAATAAAAACGCACATGTTTAAAGTCCCACAAATAGTCTGTGATTTTACAGTTAATGAAAAGATACCAACCTGTTTAAAGCAGATGTGATTTCGAAAAGGTGAATTAGGGCATTATGACAAAGCACTAGCTATTAATAAAATGAGAACAGTAGAAAGGAAACATTTTCTGCTCTCTCAAAAAATAGAAACACTTGAAGTAGAGGTCTTGCTATCAGATTCCTTAGAAAAGCGGTGTCAGTCTGTCGGTGAGCTTTCCATTCTGAAATCTAGGATAAAGAGCATCGATATAGGGATTCAAGTTAAAAAAAAACATGAAAATATTGGCAATCTCGTACATGCATAATTCATGTATGCAGTTCATGCTCAGTCCTTTTGTACTGACTCAAAACCATGAACAAATATAGACAAACTACCTCTGAAAGGTCTATAATAAATTTGCACAGCGCCAAGCCATGAAAAGAAAGCTTCATAATGAAATTGCACAGCGCCAAGCCATCGAAAAAATGTCCACAATGAAAATGCACTGCGACTAGCTATCGAAAGAATAAAAATGTGTAATACATGAACATAAATGCACAATTAAACAGCATATAAGCAGTAGCAGACACCAAACTTGCACGGTCCGAAAGTCGCACTTAGTGTCGCTAAATTTGGGTTTGCTTTTGCAGGAATTTCTAGGACTCATGGCTGCTACTGGAGATGGAAAAGTTGTGAGTTATACGGATGGTCGAAAACTAGCAGAAGAGACAATGCAAATGGTAAGAATTGCAGTCAGCTTTCTTTATATATTTACTGAGCTCATTATGATTAGTGGACATACTTTCAGGGCAATAACTGCAATTTTCTTATCCTTCCTTTCGCAATAAGGGTCAATTCTTAAAGAAAAGAACCTTCTTCTCCGGAGCAAATTCTTTAGTTTGAGAGTAGTCCCCTCCCTGTTTGGAATGGCTTGTTTCGCCCAGAGAAGAAAACAGGAATCCTCAAAAAGTTGTTACCCTTTGTAAAAATGGGGAGAGGGGGGGGGGGGGGAGGGGAATGGAGGTTGAACATATACGTCTTAAATGAACTTGATCTTCCTCTTCAACTTTATTAGTTCAGAATAATGAAATAAGCAAAATTGGTAAATCGATAATTACCCCGCGGTACAACAAAACAAACAGAGTGGCATGAGCGCCCAACGCCTAGTCTGATCAGAGTCTTTGCTGTCCACAAGAAGCTAGCTTAGACCGTTAGCCACCATTCTAAGCATACAGTAAAGAGACTGAGCGGATGTCCAGGCTGATCTGAGTCTTTGCTGGGCGCACATGCATCTTTGTGTGTTTTGTCGTGTTGCGGCTCAATAATAATGTAAAAAAGGCAATGATCACGGACTGATACAACAAAGTCCCACACCCCCTCACGGCAGCATTCAGGAAGTAGTAACATACGATAGCAACACAAGTCGAAGTACAGATGATGTGTTACATACACCATACAAACGGATGATGAGGTCGCAGGTCAGTGTTCCTTTTCAGGCCATTCTGGGGCCGAAATTCGGCCCCATTCCCAATGTCAAAACACTTCCTTTTTTCCCAATTGGCTGGAAAAAATTCCCAATTAGAAACTGAAGAAAAAATGTCCGTTTTTATGACAGCCACGAAAATATGTGACATTGAAATTTTAGCCATTTCTGGTGTGAAAAGTATGCCCAAATATTGTTAGATTTGTGTAAACAGTGATTTTTAACACTTCAAGTGAATAAAGCACTCATTATTTTGGTCTGGCTTCTCTCTTTTGCACAGAATTCAGACCGATTTTTACACCTGTCCAGTGGACAACAAGGACTGACTTTTGAAAAACAACAAACATCATCAACAACAAACATGTATAACTTGTGCATAATTGCTGTCTTTTTGCTAAATAAATTATTTGTTTCTTTAGATTTATCTTGTACATTACTGATGTTTAATTTTGTAGAAAAATGTAGTCAATGAATTTGATGATAAAATTATATTTTTTTGGTGTGGGGTGGGGTGGGGGGAATGCACTTATTTTGGTCAGATTTTGCCTATTATCTTACATGGGAGTATACCCATATAGATGTATATTAATTTATTCCTTGGATATGATTTTTCCCAATTTTGTGTTTTCACGCGTAAATTTTCCCAATGCTAAGGGCCCCGCCACCATTCCCAAAAAGGTGAAAAAGGTGAAAAGGAACACTGCAGGTTTGAGTCATGCCAGAGGTGAGATATTTTCCGATTCTAAGCGGCACTCTTCATATATATACCCTCCCATCGTCCTGGTATATCGGAAAGACTGTAGAATGGACATGAACGCGCAAAGTCAACCATTCATCATACGTAACGCAATTGTAAGCATAAAAAGCTATAATAACAGAATAACACCTTCGAGCTATTGTTATTATTAAAGCACACTGCATAAACAGCCATTGTCATTGAACCGATGGCACAACATTTTTTTCCAGTGTTCTGCAAAAGACAAAAGCAAACAATTTTGGAATTATCACATTACTACATGTTTCTGAAAAATTATAATATAAACGATGTGCTGTAATGAAACGATGAGAGGAATAGTTCTGGGAATAAAGAATAATATTAAACTCGCGCTCTTTCAACATTGTTTTTAACTATAACACCGCAAAATCAAGAACAATCACTCCTCCCGAAATCTGCAACTGCAGGTTTCTTAAAAGTTCAAATATAACTGCAACTGCAGGTTTCTTACGAAGTTCCAACTCTTACTAAAACCCGGTTTCCACCTGGCTCACACTCAAGATCATAACATCCCCCCGGAAAATTAAAATTGCCTTACAATTTTACCGTGAGCCAGTGAAAACCGTAAGAAGCAGTAAGAATTGGAAACTGAACAAAATTAAGAAATAAGAATATGTTACGCTTAAATGGTTGCAACAATATACATGACCATTACCATATGCTGATCAAACAGAATCCAGAATTAAAAATGGACTATTACCACATTTACCAGCAGAATAAATCTTGAAGGATAACTGAGACAACAGAATACTATGATCCTTAAACTGAATTGGCAGCTTTCACTCACACAAACATACTGTTTATCCATGGCCAGTAGATAAACGCATACATACACCAAATATACAAACAGTTAAGTAATAGACAAATGTTGACTCACTATAGAATTCCTGGCAAAATATTAGGACTGGTCTGGTTGAAACACAGCATATATACCGTATCATCCTCAAGTATGAAAAAAAAAAAAAAAATCATCTCAATCCTTTCCTATACCATGAGCACACATGTAAACATATTCGCATCATGAAGGGCAAGAAACAATCATATTATGAAATGTCATAAAACAACATTTTGCTATCATTGTTGAAAAATGAAAAGCACCTGATAGCAATACCTGTGCACTGTATGCAAGTAAGCAATTTAAGAGTGCCTATCAACTTTTTCTGCAAGTCATAACTGTGTTCCTTAAATTGCAGACCTTCAATAGCATTTTACTCTGAAAATGTACCTTAAGTACCATAAAAAAATGTATGCAAGGCTAGTTACTCACTGACAAGAGCATATGAACTACACTATGATATCTTTAAAAATCAAAATCGGCTAGTCCGACTTAAAAATGGATATCTCCGTGTCAATGCGCTCAGTCAAATCACAGAATCTACAACTAATTCAATCATGTCATGACGGACATAAAAATGACTCAAATCTTTCAATAAGCAAATGTCAAATGCATGAAAAATCAAAACTGTCACTAACTGTGATTGATTGAAAATAAACAATATGCATTATTTTAATTGTCTTGACTCAATAACCTTCTAGACTGTCAATAGCGACTTGGTGCACATGTTATGAGATTATTGATCATTTCTATATCTGCAACTGCAATTAACCAGTCATACAGCTGCAACTGCATAAAACTAGAACCGCAACTGCAATTTATTGTCACCGTTGCTAAGATCAAGAGATGATGTATTTACAGCCGAAAAGTCATAAATGATTAAACTGACAGCAATAAATGACCAAGAGCCTCATAACCTCAAAATATGTCCTAAAATCATAATAAAATGCTTAATACCACTCTAAACAAGGTTATCATGAAATAGTTGTGTAGAACTATTAAAACAATTACTCTGTCATTCATACTAGCTTTAACATGTCAGTCAAAGACGCTTAAATGAAAGGAATGGATTTGCTTTTGATATATTCCTTAGCCTTAACATTCAGACCTGAATCTGGGATCCATATGGCATTTTGTGCAGGCT
The DNA here is from genome assembly GCA_963989385.1 of Ctena decussata. Taxonomy (NCBI): domain Eukaryota; kingdom Metazoa; phylum Mollusca; class Bivalvia; order Lucinida; family Lucinidae; genus Ctena; species Ctena decussata. Next base: position 56,883,828 of record OZ022505.1, read on the forward strand.
CCCCAGCAAAATGTACTAAATACTCCATACCAGCTGCAGTCTGCCTTTGGGCAAGCACACGTTTAATCTTATAGAATTCGTTGTCTGATGATACACTCAAGTCTTTCAAATCTACTAAATCTGAGTCACAATATCGCTTTGGTTTTCTAATTGTACGCTTAGGCCGTAAATTAGGTAACTGATTATTTTCCATATGAGTCTCTGCTCTTAAAACAGGCTCCTGAGTATCACTGGGAGATTTTTCATGAGTCTCTATCTCGACTGATTTAAGCGGATTAGGGGTTTGTGATTGAGTCTCTATCTCTATTGATTTCAACGGGGTAGTAGTTTGTAATTGAGTCTCTATCTCTGAAAATATCCTTTCTGAACTAGATTTGGAGGAATGTGTATTCTCATGCTTCTCTTCATTTGAAATGATCTCCTGAGAACTTAATTCCGAGCGTTCAACAGAATCAATTTCAGTCTCCTGAGTGTATATATCCCGGTTTAAGGTTTGCGTCCCAGTAGATGTAGACACGACTTCTGGAGCACGTGTGACAACATTGAAATAATTTGACGGGGTCGGTTGCCGTACATATGCTACTTTCATTCTGTTGAGATGTAACGGACGAGGAAACTTTCGCTTATTTTCAGGATCATGCAAAACAACTGTATGTGGGCTCGGGACTGATTTCACGACATATGGTCCATCATACAAATGATGTAACTTCTGAGCTGGTCCTGTTGTTTCCTTAGTCAGGTATACATAGTCACCTTCTGAAAGTTTAAGCAAAGCTGAATTCTTATTAGCCCTGTCTAACATAACTTTCTGTGATTTTTCAACATTTGCCTTCACTTGCTGCTGAATTACGTTAACATGACCTAGCTTCTGCTTTAAATAATCTCTTATGCTCACAGGCATGCTAAGTAAATCACTGGAATGACTACTCAATGGAAATTTTGGTCTCTCACCGAAAATTACTTCAAATGGCGAATATCCTGTGCTTAAATTCACTGCACTGTTCATAGCAAATACAACTGCTGATAAATACTGATCCCAGTTTGTACCTCGCTTGTTCATGTACGGGGTGAGACGAGTAGCAAGAGTTCTGTGTGTACGTTCACATGCACCTAAGGTGTGATGTACGAAACTTAATGAAAATTGTTGTGGAATCTGCAGCAGAGAACAGAGCTCCCTCGTAACCCGTGCAGTGAATTCGGAACCCTGATCACTGATGAGAGTGTCACATACACCAAAGGTTGCGAACATGTCAAACAGAACCTCTGAAACAGACATTGCATCCTTGTTATGTAATGGTTTAGCATACAAGAACTTTGAAAACATGTCAACTGCAGTGAAAATGTAGGAATATCCTCTAGTTGTTACTGGAATTGGTCCATATAAATCTATCTGCCAAACCGAAAATGGACGAGAAGGTGTAGGGTAAGCAGTTATAGCGTTCTTTGTTTGTACACGGGTTACCTTCCTTCGCTGACAATCAGGGCAAGACTTGACGTAGTCACTCACTATGGCAGAAAGCTTCAAGAAGTAGTAATGCTCCTGAATTTTATCAATGGTGTCATGTATTCCACCGTGTGCTGCAAATGTTGAGTCATGAAATAGGTTTAATACGGTCGGGATAAGAGATTTTGGTAGTGCAAGCTGATATTGGGCGAATGATTCTACCCTTTTCGACTTGGCTACACGCGAGTGGAATAATACACCATTGATTAGAGCATAATCTGACTGTTGTAGCAAAACAGAACGGGCTCGCTTCTGTGACTTAGGCAACGTACCATCACTGAGAAAATCAATAAATGGCCTAAGATCTGAATCCAGACCCTGACATCTACTCATGCTGTCTGGGGACATATCTAACTGCTGAAGGGCCTTAGAGACTTCCTCAGTACTGGACTGAAAATCAGTGATAACTGAATCCGACCGCTCTGAACTACTGACAACAGTATCTAGGGTATTTCCAAGGCTCTGATCAGGTTCTATTTGTGAGCTTAAATTATCTGCCCTCTGATTTGCACTAATGTTCACAAGATTTATGTCTTCCGTCTCTGGCTGAACAAACGTCTGAGTCATATTGTCTTGGCCTGAAGAAAGGGAAGACTGTTTCACTGCCTCACTTGTTTCGCAATTCAACTTGTCATTATTTGAACTGGAGCCCTGCTCTGAGCCTGAGCACCGGTCCTGGATGTCATGCTCAGAGAGTGAACAATGAAGCGGTTGTTGTTCAGCCTCAGAACAGTGACCATCCCCAGAATGCTCAGCCTCCGAACAAGGTCTTTGTTTTAATGGAAGCACTGTTTTCACTGAACTTTCAGCCAAATCAAGCTGTTTTTCCTTAAGGGATAACCTATCGCGATAACTTCGTCTTGATTTTAGTCTTTTGACTGGCTGATTCAACCGAAAGTTATCTTCTGTATCCGCGTCATAAGGGTGTGTTTGAAATTGTTGGGCATGTACTAAATTCACCTCAGGCAAAAATTTCTCCAATGTCCTATGAGGAGTCATAATGCGAATTTGAGTTGGTTTCTCGTCAACATACGGGAAATAAGGGTCCTCTTCTTCTGGACTAGAGTCCATACACTCGGGATATTCTATGTTACGCGATAAAGCATCCGGTACAGTCATTTGAGCTGCGGGCTTGTACACAATATCAAAGTCAAATTGCTGCAAAATTGCCATCCATCGCTCATATATTTGTCCTTTGAGCTGCTTCTGAAAAAGTGGGCGTAACGCTTGATGATCGCATTCCACTGTGAAGTGGCGACCCCTCAAGTATGAAGAACAGTCGATTACACTGGTTACTAAACCCAGCAATTCCAGCTTAGTAGGTCCATATGATTGCTGCCACTTACTCAAACCTTTTGATCCGAACCGAACAACGCGCGAAGTTCCATCAGGGTGTATTTGGTAAATCATATAGCCTATGCCTTTGGAACATGTATCCACTGCCAAACGAAATTCGAGGTCGTACCTGGGGTAAGCTAAGGCTTCTGAATTCACAAGTAGATCTTTAAGTTCCTGAAAACTTTTCTCATGTTCTTGTGTCCATCTAAAAGGCACATTCTTTTTCAATAAGTAATATAATGGACTTGCAACTGCACTATAACTGGGTATGAACTTCCTGAACCAATTGAATAATCCAAGTGCACATTTCAATTCTTTTGCATTGCGCGGGGGCATATAGTTTTTGATAATTTCTAACTTCTGCGCTGGCGGTCTTATACCGTCCTTGGAAATTTCATGGCCCAGAAATACACATCTTTGTTGGGCAAAAGTACACTTATTTGGACCCAGTTTCAAGCCTGAATGTTCCAATCTATGCAAAATTTCATGCAGATCCCTCAAGTGACTCTCAAAAGTATCCGAAACAATACACAAATCATCAAGGTAACATAATACCTTCTCAAATGTCAATTTTCTCAGAATCCTATCCATCAAAAACTGAAAAAAATTTGGACTTTGCCGCAATCCCATCGGAAGGCGCAAAAATTTGAAGGTTCCATAAGGGGTATTGAATGCAGTATACCTCGTAGAATCACTTGAGATACCCACCTGAAAAAATCCTTGGCTGAGGTCTACCGATGTGATGAAATTTGGAGTGCGTTCCGCAAACGACTCCGCTAGTTCTTGTAAATCTGGTATATTATACCGGAAATCCTCCGTCTGGGTATTAAGGTAGCGAAAATCTACGCAAAACCTAAATGAAGACAAACTTTGTTCACGAGTAATATTGTTTGGGTCCAGTTTAGGTTTGTTTCGCTTGGACACAAGAACAATCGGACTCGTTATTGGAACGCTCTCTTTGTCAGAAACTGGCGCAATGATATTTTGTCGCAGTAGTTCATCAAGATGGTGGCGCAAAATCAAACGTTTGTCTGGGGGTAAACGGTAGGGTCTCTGATGTTTAGAAGCTGCATTGGGCTTGAGGGTAATTGTATGTTCCACTTCAGTAGTGAAACCCAAATTTGGATTTTCATCGGTCACAAATACATTTCTGTGCTCGTACAGACACTGAAGTAAGTCTTGCCTTTGATCATCGGATAATACAGAGGAAATAGACCCTTCAAAATAGGAAGAAAACTTGCTAAAATCATCTTGATTTACACCATCTCTTGATGAGTCTACAGACCTGGCCTGTTTGGCATCAACACTACTATTTCTGTCAGATAAGGAAGTATAACTTGACTGCAGCTGTACATGTGCACACCTGGGCGTAGGCGATGCACAATGTACATCCACAGAGTTGTCACATATGCTAAAAGTACATAAAATGGAACCCTTGTTCACATGAACAATCTCGTTTGAGGGATTCCATATGCGAACAGGTACAAAATGATCAGACAGGCATGTTACCAAACCCTTGGCAACCAGCAAGCCTTTATGTGACATTTCAGAGTGACCTATACATACTCCCTGAGTACCAACAGGAACATCAGTGCTGAGTTTACCCTCCAGAATAGATTCAGAATTTGGCTGAATAACACAAGTGTTTCTACATTTAACCTTTTGACTTTTCTTCATGTCAGAAAACACTGAGTTTTTGCTAAAATCCAAAATTACGTTATTGGATCTCATATATTCTGCTCCAAGAATCAAAGGATGAGATGTGTCTCTGAAAATATAAACAGGCACAACATGGCTTTTCTTTGAGGGTGTACACAATTGTATGCTGGCAGTGCCATCAACAGCTATGGAAGCATTATCAGCCATGGTAATCTTTTCTGCACATTCCAGATAGTCAAATTTAAATGACTCTGGAATGGAATCATAGAAACTGCGAGAAATAATGTTAATGGAACTGCCCGAATCCAAGAGTGCTGTAACCCTTGCTTTACCCACAATACAATGTAAATACATAAAGTTATGACTAGTAGAGCAATCAGTGCGCATAAAATCATCATTTTTACAGGACTCATCAGTACTACTAAAGTCACTTGTTTCTAGGCCTGAGAATTGCGCACCGTTCCCAGGCCTGACCTGTTTAACTGAGGGCATTGCGCGGCTGTATGTGCCGGCTGTTGGCAAAGTTGACACTTGTCAGGAGAAACAGTTCCAGCTGGTTGTCCACTCAATGTTACACATCTTGGTGCACCGTGTCCCCATTGTGCACATAACTGACACTGTATATTAGGGGATGCTTCTCCTTGACCATCCCAGTTACACTTGGATTTTATATGGTACTGCCCCTTGCAACTGAAACATGTTCGTCTTGAAGGGCCAGGTTGAGGATTGCGTTTCGGGGGCTGTGTGTCCGTACGAAAATTAGATGAGGGCTTGGATAAGATAGTATTCAGAGTCTGTGTAATTTGATCCAGTTGCCTCTGGACAGAATCAGAGGCTGCATTCACTGTACTAGTACTGACTGGGGGTACCGCAAACGGAGGTCCTTGAGACTGCCTGTAACCGTGCGCCTCTCCAATTTTAGCACTCTGAAGGGCATCTCGGAAAGAAGAAACTCTACCGGCGCGCACAAAAAACGCCAATTGTGGAGGCAGGCCCGCAATAAATTTGTTGGTCATGTCTGTGTCCGTTTTATGAAGACGACGTCCCTTATCTAAGACAGTTGAATGAAAATCCTCTATAGCCTGTGTTTGTCCCAGTTTGAGATTGTCAAAAGCAAGTGATTCTGCTATAAGGGAGGGGTTATTCAAACAATTTGCATATTCAGCTAAGAAACAAGCCTTCACTGTTATCCATGAGTCCTTGACTGTCAAACTGTTGAACCAAATGAGAGCAGGTCCAGTGAGGTGTAAATGAAAAGCTGCCACAGCTCTAGGTGAGTCTGGTTCAATGGCAGATAAAGTTAAATAACTTTCAAATTCCGCTAGGAACTTTGATGCATTTTCATGCATAAACCCCCCAAAATGTTTAATTGTCTTGTCCGATACAATTGGTGGTTGCACCAGTATTGTAGTACTAGGCATCATCTGTTGACCAAGGGCTGGAGCGGGGGTACTATGAGTCACTGGAAGTGAATTCAGATTGAATGTATCATTTAACTGGTCATCTGGATAGTTCAGAAACGGATTGGTGGAATTGGGGTTCATCATGAATGTGGTCAATGTTCTGGCGCAATGTTTGGGCTGTAGAATTGCAGAGGAACTCTCAAAAGTTTATTGTTTGACTCCCCAATTGATTTCTGAATTTGTCAATCGGTGACGACACACACATTCTTCCCAGGATTTAGTCCACCAAAAATTTTTTAGAGCGCTGAACTGAATTGCAATGTACTCGTAGTAAAAGTTTCTTGTCGTCAGTTTAAAAAGTTCGTAAAGTTCGAATTCTCCACCATGTAATGAAACGATGAGAGGAATAGTTCTGGGAATAAAGAATAATATTAAACTCGCGCTCTTTCAACATTGTTTTTAACTATAACACCGCAAAATCAAGAACAATCACTCCTCCCGAAATCTGCAACTGCAGGTTTCTTAAAAGTTCAAATATAACTGCAACTGCAGGTTTCTTACGAAGTTCCAACTCTTACTAAAACCCGGTTTCCACCTGGCTCACACTCAAGATCATAACAGTGCATGTCCCAGTGGACATCTGCAAACCTCCTCACTTTTAAGAAAATACTCTTATTTCAAGCAGTTTGTATTATAAATATATAATAGGATGTTTAAATTCTGTTTAATCACAAATTTTATTTTAAAACCAATGCTGTCATCATCTGCGCTGGCAACGAGTTCTTTATAATTATGTATAATATTTAAATATCTTGTTTTTCAGCTCAAAACAGGAGCATCAATTTCGGGCGACTCGATTTCTGGACTGCATGGCGCGATCGGTGGTATGTTACCTGGTGGCGTATCTCTCAGTGACTTATTATCTGGAAAGGTAAGCCAACGGGCGACATCGTGTGAGAACACTCTTAGCAGTTAAAGTGCCCAAAAATGTTCGTCTCACTCTATTAAATGTCCAATATAAACTACTCACGAATACTTCATTACACTTCCTTTTGGGGTCCATGTCTGTGTATCTTATCAATGTTTCTATGATTTATGAGTTCGGACTTATGATATTGATATTTTGACTCTTACTACCTTAAAATTTCGATAAAAATTTAACAAAAAGAAAAATGTAAAAAAGAAAAAAGAAATAGGCAATGGAATACCATGAATTCGAGGATAAAAAGTTACCAGCAGCAAATTATCAGCATCTACAAAAGAAAATTTGTACTGGATATGCCTGAGACTTCAACAAGTTACATGTCTTTTGTAGGGTCTGCGCTGACTGTCAAAGGACTATATTATGGAACTCCGGATTCATGCATGGTTCTGGCATTGACTCAAATATTAGAAGAAGCTTAAGACAGCGGATGTTGCTGAACCTTTATCATAGAATAGAAATATCTAGAGTTTACATGCAACTATGACCATGTTCTTAATCTACAAGTATAAAGCAAAAATACTTGCCTATGTTCCTTCTTGTGAATGTATTCTTTGCTCTTACCGGAACTCTAAGATTTTAATTTTACTTCACTGCAGCTGGTGTTATGCCGTGTGGCGGCCGTAAAACGTCTCCCCGTACATCATCCATAGTCCAGACTTTATTATATTTTGGTCCTTTGAGATCAAAGGATATATTCTGAGAAATCTGAAATCTTAGATATTCCAGGTCATCGCCCTTTATGTTATTTGGACCCTTTTTGATACTATTCAGTCTTTGAATCGACTGCCCATTTAAAGTTTAGAAGTATGCTTTTCTCTGGTTTCGTTACAAGATATTGTCAGGGTCACTGATGAGGCTTTGTTAGGCAAAACGACATAGTCTGGCCCATGTTCCTTCTTGTAAATGTATTCACTGCTCTTGAAGGAACTGTAATTTTAATTTTACAGTACCAAACAGCAATTAAAGTCGGACGAACTAAATTAAGCAAAGTGGCATGTGCGGCCAGCGTAGATCCAGATCAGTCTGGATATCCATCCAGTCTAATTAGTTTCTTCGTTGGCTGCATGGAGCTATCTTAGAACCTGAGCTACCCTTTCAGCTCAAGCCAAGACTCTGATCAGACTGGGTGAATTCCCAGGCTTCGAATCTTCGCGTGGTGCAAATGCCGCTTTGTTGGGTTTGTGCTGTCGCAATTCGATAAGAATTGTCAGCAATATCTATTTCAGCTTCCTGGTCGTTTGCTCCGCGGCCTTGCACCAGACAAAGATGATTATTACCTAGTGAGAGATAATGAAAACTTACCAAAGATTGGCTCTAGGGTTCGTCGTGGTCCTGATTGGCACTGGAGAGAACAAGATTCATACGGTCCAGGAACAGTCATAGGACACTCTGCTGGTAAGTTAATATGAATCAGGACAATGATCGAATTAAGTTTTCATTAGGGTTCGACGTGGTTCTTATTGGCTGTGGAAAGATCGAGACTCATACGGCTCGGGAACAGTCACATGACACGCTGCCGGTAAGTTAAACTTATCAGGACAACGACTGTATTAAATTTTTCTTACGTTTCGGCTGTAGTTTCATCACAGTGTATAAGCGGACAGTCGCCAAATCGGAAGCGACAATTGACTGTACACCCTAAAATCATTAGTGCGACATAAACAACTTGTGAGATGAACCGTCAAAAGCAGGTAAGTCCTTATCGAATTCGTTCTTTAAGATGCGGTTTTCGACATCGGGGAGAGAATTAGATGTACTTCACCTGTAGCATTGTCAGTTTGACATATCACCACCCAATCTCTGTGTAAAAATCAAGTTTTCCTGCTTAATCACCAGTTTTGCTTTATCTTCTGTCGATCGACACGGACAATCGGGGCTAAAAAGACTAGAATTATAGCATCATTTCTGTTAAAACCAACATAAAATAATCACTACATCTTTAACCTGAGATATCCAATAGCTGAATCCATCGAAACATTACTGTAAACAAATATATTGCCTCCTGAATCGCACACGTTCGTCTCATTCGACTGTCCGACTAGTGACAACTGTACCTAATCATTAGCGACATATCAAGAAACAAAAACTGTCCGACTAGTGTGATTGTATTGTCACATTCATGACGATCATTTTCAAGAAATGCTTGAAAAAGGTAATAAAACTATCGTTTTGGATGTTTTCACAGGGATCGTCATTTGGGGAGAAGGCTATCAAGCTATCAAGCATTTCTTGATAAAAAATGATCATATGGCTAAATTTTTCTCTGTCAACATTTAAAAAAAGAATACAAGTTATTTAATGATGCCTGCATTAGCATTTAAGCATTATAAGAAATTCGAGTGTATTTAAGCAGCGTTATATTGAATGGACAATTCTACAAAGTTCATGTACACCAGGGCTCTGTCCTCGGATCTATACCTTTCCTGTTTTTGTAAAGAAACTCGTAGCGTTTCGGTCCTGGGTAGTTTCGTTCTGATTGGGTGATTTTGATAGTGTAAAGCTAAATGGTAGGCTTAGGGTTAGGGTAGGGCAGGGCGAGGCTGGTGGGGTAGAAATGGGGAGTTTGTTTCTTTGTTTGGGTTAGCGGTACGGTGCACAGTTAAGGTCATGACGAGCCAGTTAACTGTTCATACATAAGCTTAGACTATCTAAGCAAGTGAAACGAATAACAGGTAAGTTCTCCTCCGACAGTAAATGACAAGTACCGTTGGTTATAACCGCACATAATCAGGTATATTTCTGTGGGCACGTTAAGCTGTTTCCCAAGAGATGGGGAATTAGGAAAGACAGATAGGGTAGACGTGAAATAAATAATAAAAAACACACACACACACACACACACACACACACGCACACAAAAAGCACACACAAAAAACTAAAACAACCACCACATTACGCACCTTGCTGCAAGAACACGTCCTCGTCCTGCATTGTAATATAGGTTAGGGAGAGCAAAGAGGATGTAGAAGGGTAGTATAGGGTATCAATATAGATCTAGGTGACAATATTGTACCGTTTGTAAAATATGTTTTCATATCTTTTAAGCTGCTAGTCTGACCATTGTAATTAGTTTCGCCTGTACGAAAACATATTCAAATTACATTTTCTTTACACAGGAAAATTCAGAAACACTCGCAGTATTTTCAGTTTATTTCGAATCTTACGAATAAATCATTGAGCCTGCCATGCTAATCTGTGAAAATTTATGGTAGATATAAACAGCATACTGGACTTCTGAAAACAAACCCAATCCAGTACAAGTTCTTTCCCTCCTTTGTCGTTATATTTCGATAAAGAATGCATAAGTAAAATATTTACTAACACATTTTCTGCTCATTAAGGCTTACAAGAAAATCGTCGCTAGTCGTTCAACACCATTTTTTGTTTTTGTCACTAGTCGGACAGTCGAATGAGACGAACGTGTGCGATTCAGGAGGCAATATATTTGTTTAAAGTTATGTTTCGATGGATTCAGCTATTGGATATCACAGGATAAAGATGTAGCGATGATTTTATGTTGGTTTTAATAGAAATGATGCCATAATTCTAGTCTTTTTAACCCCGATCGTCCGTGTCGATCGAAAGAAAATAAAGCAACACTGGTGATTAAGCAGAAAACTTGATTTTACACAGAGATTGGGTGGTGATATGTCAAACTGACAATGCTACAGGTGAAGTACATCAAATTCTCTCCCCGATGTCGGAAACCGCATCTAAAAGAACAAATCCGATATGGACTTACCTGCTTTTGACCGTTTCACCTCACAAGTTGTTTATGTCGCACTAATGATTTTAGGGTGTACAGTCAATTGTCGCTTCCGATTTGGTGACTGTCCGCTTATACACTGTGTTCATGGGATAGAGAAAACCTCACCTCTTGCATACGAACTGATCAATTCATGTAGCACAGTTAAACTACAGCATAGCCGATTGTTGTGTTTGGAAGCTGAGAGCGGAGAGCATTATGGAGACGACTTGCAGCGACTTCAAACCGTTGTAGTTTAATTGTTTAACGTCTCCGTTTCGCAATGTTTTCCAGAACAGTCTCTTTAGTTTTCCTGCACGTTCAGCTTTAGCAATTTCAATTTTGATAACTTACAAGTATCTATGTGATGACTGGAGGGAAGCTAACCTCTTGTATACGAACTGATCAACTCGTGCAGCATAGTTAAACTACAGCATAGCCGAATGTTAGAGCGGAGAGGATTATGGAGACAGACCTATAAGGTCTTGTTCCTCAAGATAGAGAGAGAGTCCCATGCTGCTATTGACTATTCATTGGCAAACTAACAACTGTTGCGTTTTGATTACCTCAGATATCCGGTACCCTTCAAGACTTCTGATAAGAAACAAAAGTGCAAAGTATTGATTAAATAAGTATAGCTGACCGCGTCTTGATAATATACATTTTTAGCTCACCTGAGCCGAAGGCTCACAAGGTGAGCTTATAGTATAGGGTTGGTCCGTCGTCCGTCGTCCGTTCACACTTTTAAGCATTAATATCTGCTAAAGTAGCTGGCCAATCTTGATCAAATTTTATGTGTAGCATGGTTGGGGTGGGGGATTGATTGCAAATAGTTTTGGTACAGGTTGGTTTAAAACTATGGTTACCATGGCAACAAAAAGGTCCCATAGACTTATAATGTAGAAACTGTTGTCCGGGCCCTAGCTTCTTCATTTTTGATCGCAACTTCTTGTAACTTGCAGGTATCCAGGACAGTCGAAACATCTCGGACCAGTTCGAATTTGGGCCAGGTTGGATCATTCTTTTCAGAGTTACTTGCCCTTGAGCGATAAAATATTTTCCCATAGACTTATAATGGGGAAAATGTTGTCCGGGCCCTAGCTTCATCATTTTTGATCGCAACTTCTTGCAACTTACAGGTATCCAGAACAGCCAAAACATCTCGGACCAGTTCGAATTTGAGCCAGGTTGAATCATTCTTTTCAGAGTTACTAGCCCTTGAGCGATAAAATATATAATGGGGGAAAATATTGTCCGGGCCCTAGCCTCTTTATTTTTGATCACAACTTCTTGTAATTTGCAGGTATCCAGGACAGTCAAAACATCTCGGACCAGTTCGAATTTGAGCCAGGTTGAATCATTTCTTTCGGAGTTACTTGCCCTTGAGCGATAAAATATATAATGGGTCAAATATTGTCCGGGCCCTAGCCTCTAAATTTTTGATCACAACTTCTTGTAACTTGCAGATATCCAGGACAGGCAAAACATCTCGGACCAGTTCGAATTTGGGCCAGGTTGGACGATTCTTTACAGGGTTACTTGCCCTTGAGCGATAAAATATTTTCCCATAGACTTATAATGGGGAAAATGTTGTCCGGGCCCTTGCTTCATCATTTTTGATCGCAAGCTCTTGTAACTTGCAGGTAATCAGGACAGCTAAAACATCTCGGACCAGTTCGAATTTGAGCCAGGTTGGATCATTCTTTTCAGAGTAACTTGCCCTTGAGCGATGAAATATATAATGGGGAAAATGTTGTCCAGGCCCTAGCTTCATCATTTTTGATTGCAACTTCTTGTAACTTGCAGGTATTTAGGACAGCCAAAACATCTCTGACCAGTTCGAATTTGGGCCAGGTTGGATAGTTCTTTTCAGAGTTACTTGCCCTTGAGCGATAAAATATTTTACCATAGACTTATAATGGGGAAAATGTTGTCCGGGCCCTAGCGTCATCATTCATGATTGCAACTTCTTGTAACTTGCTGGTATCCAGGACAGCCAAAACATCTCGGACCAGTTCGAATTTGGGCCAGGTTGGATCATTCTTTTAAGAGTTACTTGCCCTTGAGCGATAAAATATTTTCCCATAGACTTTGTCATCGCTCTAGTGCCTTGATTTGTGTACCAAATTCGATTTTATTTCTCACAAGTGATAAGTATGACAATATTTTGGACAAATTCGTGTTTCAGCGTTCTGGGATCAAGGTCAAGGTCATAGTGGCTATTTTTTAGAAAGACTATGTCATCGCTCTAGCACCTTCATTTATGGACTGATTTTGATTAAAACTTCACACAAATGTAAAGTATGACAATATCTTGAATAAATTTGGGTTTCAGCATCCTAAGGTCAAGGTCAAGGTCACAGTGGCTATTTAAAAACAAAAAAAACTTTATCATCGCTCTAGCACCTTCATTTGTGGACCAAATTCGATTTAATTTCACACAAATAAGTAGTATGACAATATTTTGAAAGGTTCGCGTTTCAGCCTTCTGGGGTCAAGGTCAAGGCCACAGTGGCTATTTTTTGTAAAACTTTGTCATCCCTCTAGCGCCTTCATTTTTGGCCTGATTTTGATTAAAACTTCATACAAATGTTTAGTATGACAATATCTCAAACAAGCTTGTGTTTCAGCTTCCTAAGGCCAATGTCAAGGTCACAGTGGCTATTTTTAGTAAAAAATTTGTCATCGCTCTAGCGCCTTCATTTATGGACCAATTTTGATTTAACTTCACACAAGTGTTTAGTATGACAGTATCTTGAACAACTTTGGGTTTCAGCGATCTAAGGTCAAGGTCACAGTTGCTAATTTTAGAATAACTTTGTCATCGCTCTGGCAACTTCATTTATAGAACAATTACACAAATTTTGAGTATGACAATATCTTGAACAAGTTGGTGTTTCAGCGTTCTAAGGTCAAAGTCACGGTTGCTTTTTTCAGAAAAACTTCGTCATCGGTCTGGCGACGTCATTTATGAACCAATTTTGATTAAAACTTCACACAAATGTTTAGTATGACAATATCTTGAACAAGTTTGCTTTTTAGCATTCTAAGGTCAAGGTCAAGGTCACAGTGGCTATTTTTAGAAAAACATTGTCATCGCTCTAGCGCCTTCATTTATGGACTAATTTTCATTTAACTTCGCACAAATATTTAGTATGACATTATCTTTGACAAGTTCGCATTTCAGGATTCTAGGGCTAAGGTCAAGGTCACAGGGGCTATTTTTACTGTCATTGCAATTATCTGACTTTCCCGGTAGCCTATTCTGTGACAAACAGGTTGGCAGAATTTTTCAATTACACCGAATGTGCTGTCCGCAAAGTTTCCTTTGTCTTTGATCAGCAACGTCTAAAACTAGTTGCCAGGACGCCGTCAAGTACATTAAAATAGACTAATACTGACGACTCTAAGATATCTGGTTATGTTGGCGGTGTACCATATGTTCAAGTTCAGTTTAACGATATGTAAATTTTGAAAATATTATCACATATACACGAAGGATTACCCTTTATCCATGTACACGTAGAATCCCTAGTGGTGCTATTCAGATGAAAGCGGTGCAGGTAAAAAATTAGGTCACTACGTCAAATCTTAGAAAATCTTAGAAAAATCTTGTGTACACTCTAGAGGGCACTGTTTTTATCCAATTCATGAAACTTACACTGTTTATTTTTATGAAATCTTGGGCAGGTTTGTAAGTGGGTCTTGTCAGGTCAAAAACTAAGTCACTAAATCAGATGTGAGAAAAACCTTGAATACACTCTAGAGGGCACAGTTTTGATCCAATCTTTGTTCAGAATGTCTATTTCTATGTAATTTAGGACAAGGTGCTCTAGTGACCTCCTTTATTAACCAGTTTTGTTACCAGTATAACTTCACAGCTGTACTGGATTTGTTTGACATCAAAATCTGCACTCTTCAAAAACCATTGGTTTAAGGTTTGTAACAAATGAGTGAAGAACAAAATGCGTCCGTTGACAGTAAGATGTCAGGTGAGCTACAGGACTATTGGTCCTCTTGTTTCGTAATTTAACGACATGCGCGGCGACTTCAAACAATTGCAGTTTAATTGTTTAACGACACCTTTTCGCAGTGTTTGCAGAACCATACACATTAAATATTAATCGTGAGTTAGTATGATTCAAATGCTTAATTTTTTTTCTTAGAACGGATGTCCGCCTGGGTTGAGTGGGATGCAGACGGCCACATAAACATCTACAGATATGGAGAAGGCGGTGCCTTTGATCTTTTACTTGTTGATGAGCCGAGGATACTTAGCAAGTCTGAACCAATTGCAGTCGGTTATATTGTGAAGAAAGGTACTTACTAGTTTGCGTGATGTTTTCATGCAAGTTTAATTAGAGCCGCAAAAATAAAATACATTATTCTTTTTCAGGTACGTTAATATGAATGAGATTTGTATCTACAGCAAGTTTTGAAGTTTATGGAGTCGAATACGAGGGTCATCCAAAAAGTTCTGTCACTGGCTTATATCTCGAAAACGAAAAGTGCGATTCACCTAAAATAAAAACCATTCAAAACCCCTGTTTTTTTATCACATAGCTGTAAAAAACTGATTCTTGTTTCAATGACATAACATTCACAATCTGCATCAAAACAAGGGTACCCTCACCCGACTGGCAAATTTGTAGATGCAACTCCGGCAATAATCAATGAAGGGAAGTCTATTATCGCTGTCCGGTGCCTACGATATCTCAGGTGCTAATAAAGACAACGAAAAAATCTCCAAGTGATTCTGTCCATTTTAAAGAGTTTACAGCATTTCGTAACCTCAACTTTATGCAAAACAACGCCTTAGGAAAATCGACCAGGTCATGTTCTAAGTTCAAAAGCTTCATAAACGTATAATATTTCAAATTTAAAAGCATATCTGTACTGCAGTAGATCATGACAATGTGTTCTTAATCAAAATTTTAGAAAGATCCCAAAAAAGAAGGCACAGTGGGTCCTTGAAAATCACGTGACTGTGAATTTCACCATATTTCATATATGAATATTTTGCATCGCATATAATTAACAGAAGTCGCTGATTTTTATGTAGTGTCCCACAAAATGCAACAGACAGCAACCCTGAAAATTTCAGAATCCTGCGATAGGTAATTGACGAGATATGCAGCATGAAGCAAGCCAGCAGAAAAACAAAAATCGTGAAAATAGGCCAGTGTCAAATAATATTATAAGGTCTGTATCTGAGCTTATAACTAAACCAGACGGCATGTTTTCACCATTTACCTGATATCAATATAAAGATTGTTCTTTTGATTGTTGCAAACCGTGGTTAGCTATCACGTCTGTGGGCAAAGTTATGAGTCCAGTGACAGAACTTTTTGGACGATCCTCGTACATAAAAAAATATTTCATGAGCGTGTGATGCGAAGAGAAAAGAACCGTCCCGAAAGTAACTGTGATACCGAAGGATGGACTTTTCTGTCTACAGCATTGATACATTCGTTTACTAGCACATCTCTCCCATTACAACTCTGCTTTTCAATGTAGAATTCCCTCATTATTTTGGAGTTGAAGAGGTTTCAGTTCATTTTTGAAAGAAAATCCAAGCCACCAACGACTGACATTTGGGCCTGTACGATAACGTCCAAACTGAAATAATCTGTTTTCATTTGTAGGGTCTCCTAGACGCCAATCTCTCACCACGGCACGCATATCTAATTATCCGTGTATATGGTAGTGGAAATTAAAATACCACATATAAACAATGCACCGCTAGTAAAGGAGGCCACATGCCTCTGCTACAGAATGGAATGCACCCCCCAAAAAATCTGGATCTTGGATTTTGCGGTTGTTTTGGAGGAAAAACGCATCTTGTAACCAAATAATTACGGTTCATGTCTGGCACTATTTATGAAAGCTCTCGCACATTCTGAGAGATTATTTGTTCCCTGAATATTTTTCAAATTTTATCTTGTTCTTGCCAATGTTAAACTAAAACCATATTCTTTATCTTGATTAACAGGTGGGTTGTCGATCAAATGCAAAATGTATTTGACTCCCGCTTTGCGCTCATGAAATAAATAACTACATCCAGTCTTCCAGCCTCATGTGTTAATCATGACTGTTCATCGGAAACTCCGTTAACGTCAAATTATTGTTATAAGTAGATGGGTTGTATCTATAGTTGCTGTATAGGTTAGATAAATGTAGTATTTAATAATTCTGATAATTTAGGTCCAGGCTGGAAGTCATACATAGGTGAAGACGGGCCTGCTGAGAGGGGTGTTGTTGTTAGGAAAAAGTCGGACAATACAGTTACAGTAAGATGTTATACATTTTCTCTATAGTCTAGATATTTGTTTTAAAATATTTGTGTTCTATTAAACCTGTCGCTTTTCATATTAAAACCAGTGGCGGATCCAGAGGGGGTTCAGGGGGTTCAAACGAACCCCCTCTACAGCCTAATTTATTTCATTTTCATGGGGAATTTCAGAAAAAAAATTGTCGAACAAAGTCAAACATTACAAGTTAAGCTGATTCAGGCTTGCAATAAATTTACTTTGGATAAATAAGCGTAAATCTCTCATTTCAAATCATTTATTTAATGAGCTTGTTCTTCACTTTTGATCTCAATGATATGCGTCAAGATAACTCCAGATAGGTTTTTAGGCATATGGGTACTCCTCTAGCTTTTCCTATCATTTTTTTGCAAAGAGAAATAATTGTTGTGACATCCTTTCTGCTTCCTTGGAGGACAAAGCCTCGCAAAACCGGACCTACGTTCAAAGGAAAGAACTTGAGATGGCTTATATAAAAGCATTTCGCTTAATGTCAGATCCTGTGCCATTTTGTATTGTATTTATATACATGTGTATTTTCTTGCGAATAAAATATTATTTAAACCATAAGGGGGCAAAGTATTTTTAGCCGTTGACCCTCATTTAGAAGGAAGATAAAAAGAAAATGGCAGGGTTGCTCCCTCTGACAGCGTACACATTCAATTTAAGGAGCAACAACCACAACAACATTTCTGTCGTGACATGACAAAACCAACAAAGAGGCATGTGCGCCCAGCGAAGACTTGGATTAGGCTGGGCATCTGCTTAGTCTGATCGAAGTCTTCGTTGTTCACATGGAGCTAGCGTAGATCTTGAGCTACCTTTAAAGCGCACAGCGAATACTCTGATCAGACTGGGCGGATGCCCAGGCTGATCTGAGTCTTCACTGGGCGCATATGCCACATTGTTGGTTTTGTCATGTTGCGACTCATTTATTTCTAGGTTCATTGGGATGACAAGAAACGAGGAACCTATAAATGGGACGGCTCTAGCAATGGCGAAATAGTTGTGTGGTAAGTGTTGTTTATCTATAGCTCATCTGACATAATATACGTCGTATATTCGTCAGGTAGTCATCATTCGTCATCATAACCCACTGGGTGTTTGTTATAAGGTTCTTTTCCGCCTTGGTCATCATGTGTTTTTTAGAAGTATTCATTCGGGAACACCTTTTAGTTTACATGGTTAATGCAAACATTAAATTTATCAGGTAATATATTTGTGAACAAACAAATACAATTACTTATAAAACGAAAACATATCACCTATAATTTTCTGACATGTACACTGAATTCCTCTAATGGGGAGGACCGTAACTAATGTTGAAAGAACTTGTGGTCCGACCCAATTGCTTGACATATTAAGAGGCAATAAAATATGTTTAAACTAATTCCTCTGATAAGACGTCACGTATCTATGTGGTTGTTAAGGTGGAAATGGACAACACCAAATTTTTCAGTTTTCTAGTCAAACAATATATAAACAAAAACTTCAGACATTTGTGACTGACTAAATGATTTTTTTCTGAGCATGAAACGACAGATTCCTATTTCAATGACGTCGAGAAAATTGGATGGTTTGACATTTTTACGCAAAATTTAGATCTCTCAAATATCAGATATCCACTTTATTCGACATTGCTTTGCAGTCCGTTGAAGTATTCAAATAAATCCCATACCAGTTTACGTGTCATCAAGAGGTACATAAAGCTGTGCTATACTTTTTTCCAAATCTCTACACATAACGAGTGAATTGGTGCAAACATTAATTTTCTTGAGCTGATGAATTTTGCTTTTTTTTCGCGTAAAAATTGAATTAGAGAAAAAACGTCTCCGAAAAATATATCTTTATTTTTTTTTATGTTTTAATTAAATGTTAATCTGAAGTGTTGATGAAATAATAATAAGATTTTACCGTGGAAATATTTCTTAAAGTAGATCTTTTAAACTATACCCCCTGTTAAGATAACGTCGATTTTTCTAGCGTCAAACTAGATTTGGCGCTAAGAGCAGTTTCCGACATATCTTTTTAATTCCGATAACCCAGTGTCGAGTCGTTCTAGAGAGTCTATCAAAATAAAAAAAGAAAAAAATTGAAGAAATATCTCATTCCGTTTTCTATATGGAAGAGCTGAAACAGGTCAGGGGCTCATTTTTCCTGGTTTTGCTTTTTCGCAAGTAATTGACGTCGCGAAATACGAGGCTCGTAAGAGTAAGAGTTCAATAAACAAGACGTCACGTTACGCAAAATAAATGTCATGGCAAAATGAGCCCCTGGCGTGTTAAAACTTTCCTCTCTGGAAGACGGAATAAGATATTAATTTAGTGTTTTCGTTTTCTGTGCAGTTATATTCTCTAGAAGAGATCATAAATGTTTTACTAGAAACTAAACAACTACTCGAAAACATTCTTAGGAATAATCTCCCTTTGACGTTGAAAGAAACGGCGTCATCGGAACAGGGGGTATAGTTAAACAAATCTACTTTATGAAAAATGTACACGGTGAAAACTAAAAATTATTTTTAAAATTACACGTAAACATATTTTATTAATACATATTAAAATTTCAGATATATATTTCGGAGACATTTTTTCTCTGTCTAAGCTTTTAGGGAAAATTAAGCAATATTCAGTAGTTAATGTTAAGTCATATTTGCCTGAATCATCACAAAACGCGGAAATATTTGGAAGGAGTAATTATACACTTTTAAAGGCTTCTAGACGGCTAGCACTTTGGTATTAAATTTATTACAATATCTTTACGGAGATCAAAACAAATGCGAAAAAAATATGTAATAGAGCACTATTTATTTTGCATAAAAAGACGTCTATTCCTCATTCTTTCATGACGTCATAGAAAAAGAAGTATTTGTTTCACACTTAAAAAAAATCATTTCGTAATTTAGAAAATGCTGAACTTCTTGATTATGAAAACTGCAAATTTTGGTTTTGTCCTATTCCACCTTAAACAAAAGCCTTGTCCAAATTCTAGGAATTGTTACACAAAGTACATGTACGGCTAATCCTATCGGTATTTACATTTCATCGCTGAGAAAAGCTTTTATGTACATGTACCGGTACCAAGCAAACACCCAGTGATAATTGATATACAATTATTTCTCGTCTGAAACCGCTAGACCGAGTGCGCCTGTGCAGCCAGACAATAAACTTCAGAATATTCCCGAAATAGAAAGAATTGTCTGGAAGTTTCTAGAATTTGCTCTTCATTGACAAAAGAATGTTATGGAAGGTTCAGGAAACTTGTAGAACTTTCAAGATAAATTCAAGATTTTTTTCTAGAATAACTTAGTTTAGTTCTGAAGAGAATCTTAGAACTTTCCATTGTAAACATTTAGAATCATCTTGTATATAATTTTGCCAGAACTGAGAACTTATCTCTGATTAATTCCTGAATATTCTTTGATAATATATAAAGAGTACAAATTCTCATAAGGGTATCTTTGAAAGCTTTCACCGGACAAAATCATAAGCGTTGAACAGTGATTTTGTGATCAGTTCACTTAGTTAGTCTGTTATTATATTTTTGCAGTGATCCAGGGGAGAAAGCGTTTCAAGGTGGCGGACACATGCTTGGAGGTGGACCAGAGTTCGAGGCCAGACAAAGACAAAAAGAACAAGGTCAAAGTGAAGGATCACAACAGCAGCTGCGTAAAACAGTCAAGAAGAAGAATAAGAATATTGTTTCATAAACGAAACAATCTATAATTCTCTGTTAGCAGAGGACTACTGAACAAAATTGTTTGAAACAGCCAAGTGTAATTTAATATTGTTAAGATATAAACACGAGGGTCCTACAATAAGTTCTGTCACTAACGGGATTCCGTAGCTGTCTATTGGGCATATTTTAAAAAGCTCCATTGCACTTAAATATTGTTTCCACTAGCTAATGATACCCTTTTAATTTTGAAAATTGCTTTTTGAATGACCGAGATATTTTAGTTTGAATTATATGCAGTAATATGTACTGACCACTACACATGTCACATTGTAACATGGGCAGAGATTTGAAATGTGTGGCTACATAAAATGCAGTACTGATCTTGTTATAGATGTAAAGTAGGTATTTTCTGAACTGTTTGGTATATATCGATGTCAGTCCATTACTTTGAGCACATTATTCAAGTGGGTTCAAGCTTTTAAAAAATGAAATAAAAAATGTTTCGTATAAGATGATGCCCTCCTTGATGGACCTAAAACCTTGATTACTAAGGCAAATTTCACTGCTCTAACGGCTGTAGTAGAACAGTAAACTTTTGTTCTTTTGACAATAAGTACAAACTACAGGCAATTTTCTTCAGTTCCAATGGGGCAAGCTGTTCAGGTGACATATCCATCTGGTCTCCCAGTCACTGGATGCTTCTATAAGAACTCTGTTTTCAAAAAGGTAAAACGGTTTTATTGCAAGAAGCGTCCAAGCAAAGGATGGCCAGGGATCCATCTGATTAATGACCACACCTCCTCCCACAAGTGTGAGGATGTTAAGGCTTTCATTGCGTCTGAAATTGCCGTTCATGTTGTATACCATCCACCTTACTCACCAGACCTGAGTCCATGTGACTTCTTTTATATCTAAGTCTTGAAAGTAAGTTCAAGGAAGAAATACAATTCTAGAAGTTTTCTAGGCAGCGCTGTAACCTAGTGTCTCCAGCAGATACCCAAACAAATAACAGTTATACCACGGTTTGTCCGCCTGCACGAGGTGATAATCCACGAGCTTTAACCAAGGTTTGTCCGCATGTACGAGGAGATAATCCACGAGCTTTATACCACGGTTTGTCCGCCTGTACGAGGAGATAATCCACGAGCTTTATACCACGGTTTGTCCGCCTGTACGAGGAGATAATCCACGAGCTTTATACCACAGTTTGTCCGCATGTACGAGGAGATAATCCACGAGCTTTATACCACAGTTTGTCCGCATGTACGAGGAGATAATCCACGAGCTTTAACCAAGGTTTGTCCGCCTGTACGAGGAGATAATCCACGAGCTTTAACCAAGGTTTGTCCGCCTGTACGAGGAGATAATCCACGAGCTTTAACCAAGGTTTGTCCGCCTGTACGAGGAGATAATCCACGAGCTTTAACCAACGTTTGTCCGCATGTACGAGGAGATAATCCACGAGCTTTATACCACGGTTTGTCCGCCTGTACGAGGAGATAATCCACGAGCTTTAACCAAGGTTTGTTCGCATGTACGAGGAGATAATCCACGAGCTTTAGCTCGTGGATTATCTCCTCGTGCAGGCGGACAAACCGTGGTATAACTATTTTATACCATACTTATCAGTGTAGACCTTGCTCAGAGCAAAATATTTCATGCTAAAGTTGGCGTTTTCTAGTAAGGATGATGTAAAGACTATTTAATTGCATTGCATAACTGGGTAAAAAGGTTACAAAACTGTGTTTCGGTAAAGAAGGGAATAATGTGAAGACTTGTTATAGAATCATTTTTGATAAAAACAGTAAAGATATCTTGGTGTATTACTAAAAAGCCCAATAGTAAAGCATTACTAAAGGTAAGGTAGTTTACATTCCAATAATAACACTGAAGCACGCGACGTCACATGACTTTAAATGACATCAAAATAAACCATGGCTCTCCTAAATCTGATTGGACGTCGGCGACATCGCGACTTCATTGACGCTGGTTCTCTGTGAGCAGAAAAACTGTAACTAAATGTTTTACTGTTTTAATTTTAGCGCTTGTATAAAATTTATCGTAATAGACGTTTTGATTGAAACGAATGTGAAAATAAGTAGAAAACTTGATTTTTCTGATGTTTATCAAAGTGTTTACTACATTGGGTGACTAGCAAAGTTCATTCGGGTTCATTCACTTTGCACGCGACCCAGTGTAGTTTGCACATTGATAAATCTCGGAAAAATAAAATTCATTCCTTAAATATTATCGGTCTCATCATCAACTCTTATACATTGGTGTATATATACATGTGTATTTTATATAAAATACTATTTCAGCCAAATCTTTTTCTTTGGTTTAAGTTTATTCTTTTATTTCCATTTTTATTTTATAGGCTAACTTTAGTGTGCAAGAATGGCCTGAGCATATTTGATATTGCTTCAACAGCTGTATTCATGAGAAAGAAAACATGTAAGAAAACCCACCAATAAACTATAAAATAACTTCGGTGATAAATGCCACCGCCATATGCCCCATATGCCTCACTAGATGAATAATGTGTGTTAGAAATATTTGAGTGAAGTTATATCAAACTCTGTCCGTAATTCTAACACAGCGCGCCTATAGAAGCAATGCAAAGTTACCGTGTTTTATTCTGCAACAATTCACTGTTTGGGAGCGCGTGAGTCTAATTGCTGACGTCACTGCAATTCCTGACGTAATTTTGTGACGTTTAGAGACATTAGACGGTGTAACGTCTCTTTTTCTTTCTAAAATCGCCATAAAAACGTACATTTGTCTTAGATACAGTTAAGAATATTGGCGGGAGCATGAACGCGCTGGCAGGAAGGTTGGGAGAGTTTGAATGAAAAGAATAGTTTTTCGGCGTTTTTGAGTGTTAGAATCGAAATAGTTCAGCTCTAGCATTGAATTGTTGAGTAATAATTCACTGTTTGTCGGTCAGTTGTAAGTAGATATATCACTCGCGCTCCGCGCTCGTGATATGATCTACTTTACAACTGACCTCCAAACAGTGAATTATTACTCAAAAATTCACTGCTAGAGCTGATCTATTTCTTAAATGAAAATGATTGAGGGATGACAAAGGCTTTATTCTAAAAATAGCAACTGTGACCTTGACCTTGCCTCTTAAATTCTGAATCGCAAATTTATTCAAGATATTGTCACACTAAAAATTTGTATGAAGTTATATCAAAATCTATCAATAAATAAAGGTGCTAGAGGGATAACAGAGTTTTTATCGTGTGAACTTTGCACATATTCAATGCACGTCTGACCTGTGTTGCAGGTTTCGAATACCTGCAACACATACTGTAGGAGGAGTTGCGGAGAGATGAACAGTACCACAAAATATGAAATATGGTTAAAATATGCGTGTCATTTATTATAAAAAGTGAACATGATTGTGCAATTATGACCTGGATCAAAGTTCCGTTAACTGTATGCACATATCAATCCATGTCTTAACTGTGTTGCAAGTTTCAAATTCCTGCATCAATTAATCAAGGAGTTGCGGAGACACGAACAGTACTACAAATTGTGACGGACGTACGGACGGAAGTACGGAAGGACATACGTACCGCTGGGGTAAAACTACATGCCCCTCCCTACTTCGTTGCGGGGGCATCAAAACGCTGTGTTGAATTTCAAAACAGCGTGGATCCTGATGAGGCAGCTCAAAATTAGCCGCCCCATTACGATCTAAGCTTAAGCCCTTTAATCTAATCTGAATTCGCAATATAATATAGCTTGGACATGTTGGATGAAACATTTTTTTTCTTTTCACGAAATAAATTGTATGCGGAAATAAATGAGCCGCGACACATGGAAACCAACAAAGTGGTTGTGCGCCCAGCCCAGACTCAGATCAGCCTGGGCATCCGCCCAGTCTGATCAGAGTCTTCGCTGTCCACATGGAGCAAGCTTAGACCCTTAGCTACCTTTAAAGCCTAAAGAAAAGACTTCAACCTGACTGAGTGGATGCCCAGGCTGATCTGAGTCTGAGCTGGGCGCACAACCACATTGTTGGTTTCCTCGTGTCGCGGCTCAAATGTTGTCGTCAGTTTTAGGCGCTTTAAATGTTAGGAAGTATTTGCAGGCTCCCACTACTTTGGGTCTTTCAGTTACTGGAATTAAGATCAGGGGCGTAGCTACCTGTACGCAAATACGCAGATGCGTATTGAAATTTTTTCAAATTGACAAAATTTCAACACGCATCTGCGCATTTCCATGCTTACATTTTGTAAATAGGACAAGATTTCAGTACCAACTGCCAACAGACACGAAAATTTGAAATATCATAGGGGCTATACCCCTAGATTTCCCCTCAACAAGTATAAAACATCACTGTGCGTATCATGTAACTGCCACTAGCGACGCCCTTGAAGACTGCTTGACAACCAATCAACTAAAAAAACAAAGGCTTAATATCCCGTATTGAATATGTGAATAGAAAAACGTTATTATGATCAATACAATCCATTATTTTCTAGAACGGCCAATTTTTATTCCTTTTAGAGAACAACATTCACATTGTCAACTGCCCATCCGAAAAGTGCTTAAATAACAGGAATACATAATCGGCATCATTTAAAAAGGTACCTTACCACGATCATGTTTGTATCCTGCGGGGCTTGAGATCAGCATCCGCGCAGTCTGGCTAGAGTTTGGCCTGTTTGCTGAAACACTCTATGGCTTATGGAGATTCAAAGGAGGGAAAAGAACTGTCCTTCATAAGTTTATCTAAATAACCAGGATGATTTAAGTATTTACTGTAAGCTCAAGGTTTAAGGTTCCCTATCACACGCAGAATGCTTAATTACGATAAAAGGCATTCAATAACAGTAATTATATACGCATTATGACATGAGAAAAAAGTGCCTGATCCAATCCCGAACTGCAGAGACTCAAATAAGCCTGAGCAATCGTTTAGTCTGATCAGATTTCTCCCTGTTCATACCAACAATCTGTGGAACATTTCAAAAGTATGTGTACACTTTCAGTGGGGCAAGTATGTCATTTTCATTTTTGCTACTATTCTCAATAAGGGTCAACACTTTAAAGAAAAAAGCTTGCTCCCCTAGCAGCAAGTTCTTTTCTTTTAGAGTAGACCCCGTTTCGGAGGAGCTACATTGTACAGGGAAGCAAATAGGAGGTCGTTTAAGTTGTTTGCCGCCGTAAAACCGGTGTAAAATATTGAGTTTTTACCAATATCGCTTCAAGATCAGTCAGCACAAATTCACCTTAATTTGGGCTTTTGGCAGAAATAAAGTAAGACATCTTTGTCGTGACACTGTAGTAATTTCTAAAACTCAAAGGACTCATTTGAACAGTGGTAATACTCGTAGATGCGAGATATTTTGGTTTTCTCTATTCTGGTTAATATATGGTGGATACTAAAACTCAATCATGTTATACCAGATATAATGAAAATTCTATAAAAAGAAGATTCCAAAGGACTAGTGGTGAAACATTTATGTCTAAAACCAACAGTCCAACCTGTATTAATAAAGCACCCAAGGAAGAGTCCAAATGTGCTTGCTTAAGACAGGTGCTTCCTTAATACAGGTGAAATTCGGTGCATTTGCTTCTTTTTGGAACTGGAATCATGCTTGCTTAACTCGGGTCGCATGATTTCATCTAGGGTCGAGTCCGATAACTTCGGACAGCGGGTAAATTCGGACATACAATTGCAAACAATTAAAATTCAGATGAGACGGCCGTCTCATCAGGATTTTCACTGTTTGCCCAACTAATTTTGTTTTAATTCCAAACAACTGAAACAATGTCACTGTCCGAATTTACCTGCTGTCCGAATTTACCCGACTTAACCCTATAGGCTTTTTAGCAAATCAACATAAACAATGGATTTTAGTAAACGAACCAATATCAACATGATTAATACTAAGGTCTCAGCACCGCTCACGGGAAAGAAATTAGATGCCGAAAACACCGCGACCCTTAATGCCTGGGACGATATTGAAAATGGTAGACAAGGATCTACGAAAGAATTGAAACGACTTGAACGTTTCATCAAGCGTCTTCAGCTTTCAATGACCATCTTCGGAGTTTATCTTCCGCTCAGGAAAACTCGGTCTGTAAGAGATTATCCTGTTGAAGAACGAACCAGATCTAAGCCTTCAAAGTTTTTGATATATTCGATTATAGTGCTATCCTTGCTTTGGGGAAGTTTTGTGAGGTTTATAGTTTCTGTCTTTCTGGACACACGGACACAAGAGGAAATAATTTTAAGGCTTACATCGGTTTGCTGGCAGCTGCAGGTATGCCTAAATGCCACAATCATGGTAAAGGCAAGTCACATGATCAACGGGAACCAGTTCAACATGCGCCGCTATTACTCCTCGAAAGTGCTGTCAAAAATTAAAGATTTAGGCATTGAAACGGAAACGGACTTGAGAAAGATGAATCGAAATCTGTTGATCGGATTTATTTTGTGCTGGGGTAGTATACTATTCAACATAGTAACTGTTTTGATTGTATTTGTGATACCGAGCGGAGTAATACAAGATACTATCGTACCTTTGTTTCTGTCACCATTTCCAGTGCTCACAGTAACTAAGGTGGCTGCCGGTATCCTACATCCATTCAACTCAGTAATATGGCTTCTGCCCTTGTTATATTTCGTCACAATGTCGTCAGTTTTAAAATATGCATTTCACTCGTGTGAACGTGCTCTTCAAAAGAAACTTACTGACAGTAACTCTGAAAGAAGTGTATTTCCAGAAAATATTGAAGAGATACGTTTTCTTCATCTTGATATCTGTAAATCTGTAGAAATTTTGGATCGTGATTTTAGTTACCTCCTTGCTAACTTGTATGCCACTTGTGTACCGTTGGCATGTTTATTCACTTACGCCTTAATCAAAACACAGCCCGATACATTAAATATCATCCTTTGTACCTTCTGGGGAGTATCAGGTGCCTGCTGTATAATTGTTGCCTCAGGGTTCGCTGCCAGTCTTCATGAGTCGGTGAGTTATGTTGGTTTTTTTTTTTTTTGGGGGGGGGGGGGGGGGGGGGGGTAGGGCGGAGGGGTCACGTTTGGCATAATAACTTTGGAAAACCCGGGAAATACCAAAGTATTCAACGGGCTACTTGAAGGTATCTTCGATGGATAGATGGATGACTTGCGATTTTACGTCCTTTTAACAGTATTTCAGTCATATCAGAACAATTGGCGGGTGATAATGAAAAGCTGTGTGCAATGGAAGCCCGTTTACGATTGAAAAGATTTCCGCCTGCGGCTAGGCTCTAACCCGAGACCGCTAGATCAGCAGAGATATCTTCGAGTAGCCCGATGAATACATAAACCTAAGTATTACTCGGGTTTTACCCACGTAGTTATGCCGAACGTGCAAATCGCTACATAGAGGATCTTAATTGAGTGCTCATGTGTTACTGAATTTATTAAACGAGTTGGGGATAAAGATAAGATGCGAGGCTTTGCCGAGCATCTTATCGGTTTTCCCCAACGAGTTTAATTAATTTAATAATACAGGAGCACAAATGCAAGATTCTATTTATCATATGACACCAAAAGCGCATTCTATTAGCAAAATTTGCACTAAAACGTCACGATTTCGCCATTAGAAAACGCGACGTTTTTATGGACGTCAACGTATAACGTTACGTAACGACGTAATTTGCACATTTAATCCACTAGTGGATTATCGTTTTTAATGCATTGCTTTATTACACTCTCAAATGCGACGTCATATGATAAATGTATTTATTATATACCTATCAATGATACACCCTTTGAACTGTCTGTTTTCTGGCCATCTGATACAGAGAGCCGTATCAAACTGACGTTTTCTGAATCCATATCACTATCCTTTAAAACGAGGCTATATCTGAGTTCCATCTTCAGGCGCGCCATTTGCTAACAAGCATCATAGAAACGAGAACCAGAGAAACGGGACTAGTGACGTCAACGTCAACAAACACGTCAAAAGGCGCGCAACGATAGCTCAGTCGGTAGCGTTTGTTTCATGACTAGCTTGTACCTCTGCCGCACAGGTTCGAACTCAGGTCGATGCATTAGTGCTGGCAAGTATGAATAGTTGACTGATCCATAAGGTATATAATAAACAAATTATTATAACAGTGACTTGATCTGGCGTACTGTATCACCTCTCGTGGATGACTCATACCATCGGATCACCCTCGACGCAAGCGTTTCGGGTGATCCGATGGTATGAGCTCGTCCACTCGACGTGATACAATACGCCAGATCAAGTTACTATTATAATAATGTGTATATACACACCTGTTTATATGGCAACAGGTCTTTTAAAAAAGCCTTAAAGGGGCACCTATCTTATGCAGCCATCTTTTCAACGCTTCTTATTCTTACAATTACAAATTGAACTGTGATGATTGAGTGGTATCCTTCCTGTGAAGTTACGTTTGTTCTTCTATCGGATGACCCCTAATATATGTGACGCCATTTGAGCCGAGACACGAGAAAACAAACAATGTGGTTGTGTGCCCAGTTCAGACTGAGATCAGCCTGGGCATCCGCAAAATGTGATCAGACTCTTTGTAAAGTGCTCAAAGGGTAGCTTAGGGTTTGAGCTACCTCCATGCGGACAGCGAAGACTCTTATCAGACTGGGCGGATGCCCAGGCTGATCTGAGTCTGCGCTGGGCGCACAACCGCTTTGTTGGTTTTGTCGTGTCGCAGCTCATTTATTTATTTGCTGTTACATACAAAGTGAAAATAAAGAAAAACAATATTGTCAACAGCACAAATTTTTTTTATGTATTTTTAAGTAAATGGACGTACTACTTTCGGGGAAGCAACCCTGCCATTTTCTTTTTGCTCCCTTTATAATTCATTCCATTTAGAGTTGATCCCATGTTAGACGGGTTTCGTCCTCAAAAAAAAGCAAGCAGGAAGTCAGAAAAGTTATTCCCCTTTTCAAAATGCAGGTATACCTAAACATCTTAGGGTATCTGAGAACAGCTAACCCAGCAGGCACATGACGTTGAAATGACGTCGTAATGACGTCGATGCGACGTAATTACGTCGCATAGACGTCACCATGACGCCTGCTGGGAAGATTCAAACTTGTCTGTGATTCTGGCAGTATAGCTAGTGGTTTCATTTACTGCCTAGAGATTCTTCATTATCCATACATGTGTGAACAACAAAGACTCTGCTCAGGCTGCGCGGATGCGCGGGTGTTTAGAGCCATAGCTGTCTGCATATGCTTAAATCACCCTTTTTGTGGGCCACAGCAAAGTCCATTTGTCAGTTCATCGGTTCATTTTCATGTTCTCCGCCATTTTGCCATAGCACAGTTCTCCGCCATTTTGCCATAGCACAGTTCATTCGTAAGTTTAAGATGAATCGTTACACTTTCATGCTTTCCGCCATGTTGCCACAGGTCAGTTTATTCGTAAGTTTAAAGGCCCCATTGCTCTATCAGCATGAAAATTTTTATCATGAGGTATCGCTGCAAGCTTCACGGTACAGTTTCGTTATTGTAAATGACCGTGATTAGCCAGCTTTAAAAAAGTAAAACATCCTTGAGTTTCACATAAAAAGGGTTTGAAAACTTATTTGGGTCATTTTAGTTGGCAACTAAAATGACCTACTTTCGATTTCATTAAATGGTAAAAATACAATGTACAGGCGTGGAGTCCCAATCACTTTTCCGCCTATGTCTATATAGCATTGCTAGACGGGAAAACAGAACAGGAAATTGTATTTTGTGGAGCGACTTGTAAGTTTTCAAAAACTTGTTTTCTCTACTTTTTGTCAGTTATGAGACTCAGTATATGCACACCAACCCACACTTTATTACCAAACGTGAAGGTTGAACCGCTTTTAACAATGATTTGCGTTTAGGCGTTTTTACCGTTGATAGGACTATGGAGACTTTAAGGTTAATTATCACACGCGCATGTTTCCACAATTTTGCCTACGTTAAGTTTATTCGTAATTTTAAGGTAAAACGGTACACGTCCAGGCTTTCCGCCATTTTGCCACAGCTCAGTTTATTCGTAAGTTTAAGGTTAATAGGTACAAGCGCATGTTTCCACATTTTGCCACAGTTTAGTACACGTTCAGACTTTCCGCCATTTTGCCCAGCTCAGATTATTCGTAAGTTTTGGGTAAATTGTTACACGTTCAGGCTTTCCGCCTTTTTGCCACAGCTCAGTTTATTCGCAAGTTTAGGGTAAATTGTTACACGTTCAGCTCAGTTTATTCGTAAGTTTTGGGTAAATGGGTCATGCTTTCCGCCATATTTGCAATGGGAGACAACGTTCGAGAGTTCCATGTTTGCTGCCTTGGACGAAGTAGCTTAATGGAAATGGGTCTACTCTTAAAGGAATAACCTTCATCTGTGGAGGAGATTCTTTCCTTTAAAAATTGACCTCTATTGAAAAGAGAGGCAGAAATGAAACCCGATAGAGTTGCTTCCCCTATACGTGTACCCACTCGTCTTCAGAGTTTTTCATTGGTATCATTTGGTGCCTGCAGACATCTGGATTCCTGTCCGTCTGTCCCATTGTCGCAATCGTCTGGACAGGCTGTAAAAAAGGTAAAAGTCGCTGTTATGGCTCTAAATTAGAGCGACAAAAGTATCAGCGTGAAAACTGTTGACCCATGTTAAGGTGGGTTCACAAGGCGACACATGTTGCATGACATGTGTCATGCAACATGTGACGCCGCGTGAACCCACCTTAGCAACATGTCATGCAACATGTGTCACCATGTAAACACTCCAAACATGTTGGATGACACAAATATGTTGCATGCAACATGTCTCATCGTCTAAACAAAATCTAAAATCTACTTGCGAAAAAAGTACATGACACGTGATGCAACATGTGTCGCCGTGTAAACCCACCAGCAGACTTTTGGGGTAGTGTAAGCAGGGTATGCATTATTTACAGATCCATCAGCAGGGTCTTGACGCATCACCGGATAAGGAAGGATGGATGGACGGACGGATGGATGGATGATTAGATGAATGGACTGGAAGGATAGATGGATGAATGGAATGGACTGGATAGATGGATGGATGGAAATGAGTTTTACGTTCTTTTTAACAGTATTTCTATCACATCCAGGGGCCGTATTCATAAAACGACTTAAGTCGTTGCTATGCTGTTGCTAAGGCTAAATTTCTTTGAAGGAGATTCACTACAACTATGAAATTTGGTCTGGAGGAACATTCTTTGTCAGACTGTTCCTCCAGACCAAATTTCATAGTTGTAGGGAATCTCCTTTATAGATATTTAGCCTTAGCAACCGCATAGCAACGACTTAAGTGGCTTTATGAATACGGCCCCAGATCAATAAGGGAGGATACGGGAATTGGACCTGACTCGTAAGTCAAAGGTTCTGGGTTCGATACCCGGTCTGGCCACACACTTTCGTTTCTCCTTCCGCTGATTCAAGAAGGGCAGTTGTCGATTACTTGCGAAAGTATGTGCACTTAGTACTGGTTAACCGCTTAGGAGGTCTAAGCCTGCCCAGGAATAGTGTAGTAAGATTAACTGACCGTCCCGGCATGACCATAGCTGTTTACCGTAGACGCAAAGCAACAAATCAATTACTGGAATTGGAACCCCGTTTGCGGTGAAAAGAATGCGGCCATTCGCGGGATTCAAACCTTTAACCGCTGTTAGTGTAAACCAGCTCTAAATGATAACTACTTACTAATGCTGAATTGGAATTGTGTTGTGAGGTTTGGGGGTTATTTGCGGCGCAAAAATCTAAAACGTTATCATCATAATTGAAAATGCATTCAGGTTTTAAGGTACTTCAATGCAAAAGTAGTAATGTCCTATCAATTTTTTCCATCCCATTCAGAAACGTTCAGGTTGAACAGATGAAAAACAGTAGCCCTGTTTAAGGATGATCCCATTGTGGAAGTATTTAGTGGCCCTAGGAGGCAACCAAAAAAGCCACAAAAAATTTTCCTTTGATAAATATTGTGAAAAACATGAAGGTGTACCCATAACATAAAGGTGATTGCTCCCTTTCAGGGGAACTAACTCTGTCATTCTAATTTACGCCGTGCTTCTCAATATAGGTCAACTTTTAAAGGAAAGAATTTGCTCCTGTAGGAGCAAATTCTTTCCTTTAAAGGTAGACCCTTTTGGAAGAGGTTCTTCCTCCTGGTTTGCAAACAGGAGATCAAGAATTCCAAAGTAGTTTCCCTTTGAAAAAAAACGAGAAAAAAAAACAAACAAACAAAAAAACCGTGGACAGCTTGCAGGTGTAACCGTATGACTTAAGTATCGGTAATATATTTTCTTACTATATTCTCCCTGTTCAAATCGGAATGTATATCGCCCGGGGATCGGTTCCATGTCCAGGCACGTCCGAGTTCTTAAGTCTCTCCCCGCCATCTCCAGATTAATGTTGTTTGGAGGACTTCTGAAACCAGAAAGTGCAGCGCTGCGTGAAAAATACATGAATGGATGACTTGCAGTATTACGTTCTTTTTAACAATATTTCAGTCATATAAGGATGATTGGTGACCGTTATTAATAAAAGGCAATGTGCAATGGAAATTTAAAGAGTAACTACACTTCAGGAACTGACTGAATCAGATCCCAAACCCTATCCCCAACATCAAAGGGAAAGAACCCCGTTTACGGTTGGAAAGAATTTCGCCTCCATTCGGGACCGCTAGATCAGCTGGCCAGCGCTTAACCCCCGCTGAGCTACCGGGGCTCCTGCTGCATGAAAAGGCCTCTTAGGTCATTTTTAACATAAAATATTCAAACAAGAATTCTCTTAGCTACCGGCATGCCGACAGTGAAGACTCTGATCAGACTGGGCGGATGATCAGGATTATCTGAGTCTTCGCGTGGCGCACAGTCACATTTTTTTCTTTTTCGAGTCGCGGCTCAAAATTTCATATTTCAAGGTGAATGGGTATTTTCAGGGGAAATAACTGTTTTCTTTTGCTCCCTTCTTTATGGCGGTCAATTCTCAAAAGAAAGAATGCGTGTTCTTAGAACCAAATTCTATCCTCTAAATGTAGATTACATATTGGAAGGGCTATGTCAACTTCGGAAGAAACCAGGGGCCATATTTATAAAACGACTTAAGTGGTCGCTATACTGTTGCTAAGGCTAAATTTCTTTGAAGGAGATTCCCTACAACTATGAAATTTGCTCTGGAGGATCAGTCTGAAAAAGACTGTTCCTCCAGAGCAAATTTCATAGTTGTAGGAAATCTCCTTCATAGAAATTATGCCTTAGCAACAGCATAGCAACAACTTAAGTGCTTTTATAAATACGACCGCAAGAAGTCATAAGAGATGCTTCCCTTCTAAAATTAGCGGGAGAAATAAGAACAGGGTCTGTACCAATACAAACACACACACACAAAAAAAAAAAAAAAAAAAGAAAAAAGAAAAAAAGTCTTACTCCAGTGTATAAAGGCTGATTATCAGATTTTCGTATGGACAGCGAAACATCCCTTCCGTGTAATTTCTACAGATTACACTCCATATATAGGACCTCGGGTTGGAAGAGAATATAGCGAGGTTTGTCCCTGGAATAAAGGTGCCAAACATATAATATACTGAGAGGCAAAAGAAACTATATGTATACAGGTAACGCAGTCTTCATTTTCCTTCAGATACCTGCATATCTGCAAAATATCTGGGCGCTATTGATAAATATGATTATTTTCGCATAATTTACGACAATTTTCAGTACAATCAGTCAAAGGATAAGGAAATGACATCGTTTTAAACGGACAAGGGGTCTTAGTCAACACTGTCGCTGGAGTAGCTCCCCTTTAAACATTCACTTCAGCCACCAGAAATTAATTCATGCATTTTTATGCATTACATTGAAAAAGGGATGAAAGGTTTGTAAGGACATGACACACTCTTAAATGAAAAACGGAGTTAAGTATCAAATTTTCGTACCAAGAAATGATGTTTTTGGCGTCTTCTGGTAAATATGCAATGAATTTGCTTTGAGTTCTGATAGGAAGTTCATTTGCAATTTTCTTTCAAAGAAACAAGTCTATGAGGTTCCGTTCAAGTGTGCACAAAGGCAAGAGGCCATACAACAATTCTCCGAAAATTTCAAGTGAAAACTTCTAACACCAGGGAAGGTAGAGTAAGATTTAATTCCCTATAGTTTTAATTCAAAGGGAGATAATTTGAGACATGTAGGATTTCTAACTACGGTTGATGCCGTTTGGTGGGAGTTTCAGATTAAATGACGGTGTGGTTTTACTCACAGACATTAGCGCAATACATTCGTGAAGTGCAGAATACCATTTGCTATGTGCACAGCGAGTTTTGATTGGAACTGCTGAAATTGACTTAAGGCCCTTAACTCCATTATTAATGACTAAACAATTTGTATTTGTGATTTGCGGAGCTATACGATAGCCAAAATGAGGTTATTAATATTTCCACGCAGCCATTTCCACGAGACCCAGTATTCAACATCAAAACCTATATACTTTTAATTGCCTCTGAGTATATTAAGCAGTCACATAATAAATTTTTCTCCGTCATTATCTTGTTCCCTTCATATTTTGTTCTCTCGACTTTCTTTGACTACAGTGGTCACATGATAATATCCAGTTCTCTTCATGTATTGTTCTCTCAGATATTTCTTGAGGTGATATTATAATATCTTGATAATACCCTGTTCTTTGTATGTCTTTTTCTCTCAGATCACTTTCTTGTAGCAATATTGAACTATCTTGAGGCCACTTGATAATATCTTGTTCCCTGAATGTAATGTTCTTTAGGATACTTTCTTGCATAAATATTTAATATTATCTAGTCATAGGATAAAACCCTGTGTCCTAAATATCTTGTTTTCTCTTAATAAGTTTTATTGTCGCAATATAATACTATTACGTAGCCACATAATCATATGAGCCACGACACGAGAAAACCAACAAAGTGGTTGTGCGCCCTGCGCAGACTCAGATCGGCCTGGGCATCGGCCCAGTCTGATCAGACTTTTTGCTAAGCGATTAGAGGGTAGCTAAGGGTCTGTGCTACCTCCATGCGGACAGCGAATACTCTGATCAGACTGGGCGGATGCCCAGGCTGATCTGAGTCTGCGCTGGGCGCACAGCCACTTTGTTGGTTTTCTCGTGTCGCGGCTCAAATTATTATGCTCTTCTCTCCTTGTCTTGTTCCCTCCACAACTTATTCTTTCATAATAATTATTGTGCCGCTATTATTATATTATGTGGGCACATGATAATATCATGCTTTTCAATATTTTATTTTCTCCATAATCTTGTTCTCTCAGATAAATTTCTTGTGGCAATATTATACTATTAATTGGCTGCATAATAAATCTTGTTCCCTCAATATATTGTTCCCTCCATTTCTTGTTCATTCTGGGGCAACACTATCAAATGATATGGCCTTATAATATTTTCTTGCTCCGTTATTATCATTTTCTTTCAGGAAAATATCTTGAGGTAGCAGGAGCATATACTGTTTCTCTCGAGGTATTATGCATTTATGTATCTTATCTGCCTTTTCTTGAGTGGAAATAATAAATTGTTTACCGAGGATAATATCCTTTACTCTCTACATAATCACTGGCTTCCTCAAGCCAGTCTGATAAAAAAGGTGGAGATACTGGTCGGTTGTCTCAGAGATCCTTAAGGTTTGGACGTTGGTCAGTAGAGCCTCAATAAAGTCACAGTTTATACCTAAGGAATGAATTTCATTCTTCTGATGTTTATCGAAGTATAAACTACATTGGGTCGCGTGCAAAGTAAGTGATTCCCGAAGGGGCTCATGTAAACTTTGCTAGCGACCTAATGTACTACATTGCGTTTTAATGTGGTTTACCATAGGGCTTTTCAATAAATGCACGGACAATGTAAATATAAGAGCATAACTTTTCACGGGCGAGTATAACTTTGCATGAGCCAAGGAAACTATCCTGGGCCCGAGTGCACAAAGGAGGCGTAAACTACGCCGGCGTAGCTTACGAACGTCGGCGCAACTAAGTCTGTACTACGACTGTATTTTAATCCAAGAGCACGAAGCGATTTGTGAGTTTTGAAGCAATTTTACGACTTAGTTTACGACACGCCTCGGTTGTGCACACGGATTAAAATTCTGCGACAGTTTTACGACGGACGTACGTCGAGCGTAGGCTTACGTTTGCTTTGTGCACTCGGCCCCTGTTGTCTCTCAATAATCAGTATAAACATATTAGTAGTTGGTGTCCATGGGCTCCCCAGTCATAACTCTTTACAACCACATGCATGTCATTGCACGAGCTTGTCTATTGTTTACAAATTTATTCAAAATAAATCACCACCGCATGAACATAATCTTAGTAGTCATAACATATATGGCTCCCGGCTTATAAACCCATAGAGTAGATATCAAGCTACCCAGACAGTTTATATACACAGTATATACACTGCCTGGAAACAGAACAGAACAGAACAGAGCTGCCTGGAATCCCTATAATGGTTCTTTGTGTGTAGAAGGTCTCCATGCCTACAGATTGAAGCCGGGAGCCATTTATGTAAAGTAACTCAAATGATTTTTTTTCATGTGGCAGTGATTTATTTTGAATAAATTATTAGACACTGAATAGGCTCATGTGATTGTAAAGATAAATGACCAGTGAATCCATGGACACCAACTACTAGTAGGTTTGTGCTGAATATGGAGCGAAACCATGGTAGTTTCCTTGGCTCATGCAAAGTTATGCTCGCTGAACACTTATATCTGGTATAAGTTGAGTCTTCATTGAGGCTGTACCAATCAAATCCAAGCCCCAAGAATTTGTTGGTTTGCTTTGCTCTGCAGGTTAATTTGGACTGCACATTTAGGTTTGCGGCCCATTTTTACGCGATCCCAGTTACATGTAGCATAATGCAAATCATCACTTCCGTCATTGCCAAGAGATACCAAAAAGGAAATTGAAAAGATCGAATGAAATGCCAAAAGAGACGCGTCGATTTTGAATTCACAGTTTTACTCACCACTCAATGAGGACGAAAACTCTGTTCTTCTGCCTCTGAAGAAGATGTCGAATTCCTGGTTTGGTAAAATGTCTTCATAGATGCATGCTCCATTTAATCTGAAAAAAAAAATCCACTTGAGACGCCAACAAAGTGGTATCAGCGCCCAGCGAAGATTCAGATCAGCTTGGGCATCCGCCCAGTCTGATTAGAGTTCTAGCTGTGCGCTTAAAGAGTAGCACAGGCTCTAAGCTAGCTCCATGCGGACAACGAAGACTCTGATCAGACTGGGCGGATGTTCAGGCTGATCTGAGTCTTCGCTGGGCGGACATTGGTTCCGCCACATGTCCCCATGCCGCTGGGACCCAGAAGCATATCCTGAAACTATTATACCTAAGATACGTAGGGTACACATGAATGATAATGTCGAAATTGTGAAAAAGTTAAGTTTTGATTCCCGTGGGTGTTTGATAAAGCCCAATATATCAGCCAGCTGCCAATATCTCTGTTTTTCATAATGTTTTCATTTAGCCTATTTGATTGATATATGTATGTTTTCTAGGAAAATATTATACGACATGTCAAGCTGGATGTGTGGCGTATGTACCTCGGCAGAAGTGCTACGTGGACCGGCGTTGGGGACGTGCTTGTTTGGACATTGGTTTCCACCACACGTCCCCAGGCCTCCGGGACCAATACGCATTTTTGAACTGTAATGCACGAGGAACATAGGGTACACATGAATGATAATGTCAAAATTGTGAACTGTATAAGTTCTTTAAATCTCGTCGGTGTGGATATTACTATTATTATTTGGCTGTATAAAATTATGTGTTATAATGCATTAACTGTCCTAAATAATGTTTGCTGCTGTCTCGGATTGTATATGTAAAACACCTTCTCCACGTTATTATTACATGTATTGGTTTCATATTCGTAAAACTTTTGATAGCCAGTATGTATCTTATATGTTGCTTTGTTGTAATATTATATGTCTACACTGTCAACTACTCGCCATAACATATGTAAATAATTGTATTCACATGGGCTTTATAGCCTTTTGGTTGGTTGGTTGATTTGATGCTTAACGTCCACGGTAAACAACTAAGGTCATGTCGGGACGGTCAGTTAACCTGACCACACTATTCCTGGGCAGGCTTAGACCTCCTAAGCGGTTAACCAGTACTAAGTGCACATCCTTTCGCCAGTAACTGACATATAGCCTTTTGGAATTTGCCAATAAACTTCTGTTCTTAATCGAGCTATTTATGCTTTCCTTACGCAATCAAAGTTTCAAAGGAACGTAAAATAATTGAGCCGCGACACGAGAAAACCAACAAAGTGGTTGTGCGCCCAGCGCAGACTCAGATCAGCATGTACACCCGCTCAGTCTGATTTGAGTCTTCGATGCTCGCATGGAGGTAGCTTAGACCCTTAGTTACGCTTTAAGCCCTTAGCAAGGAGTCTGATCAGACCGGGTGAATACCCAGGCGGATCAGAGTATTGGTTTTCTTGTGTCGCGTCTCATACGCAGTAAAGTGCATTAACCGGATATATTAGTATCTATTATGTCAAATTGTGATCGATTAACCACTTATTTACTGCAAACGATTAATGATCAGATCGTGTAACTCGGTTAATCGGCAACCATTAGCTGTAGGATACATAGTCATTACACGATAGCAAACATACTGTTCAAAAGGAAATAGAGATAAAACCGCAACTGAATATTTTTTTTAGATTTTAATCCTTATCTCAAATTGCAACCAGATTTATTAGATAGATATTGCATTAGTATACTTACTTAGCCTTCAGGTCGAGGCGCACTACAGCTGGCCTTGGTCTTGTAAGAACAATCTCAGCTTTTGACAAAAGAAGACGTTCTGAGACACTGTTTACTGATAGAATTCGTACAAAGTTTTGCCTGCAATCTGTTGAAAAATATCCGCTTATCACAAATCCTAGCGGGCACGTTGAAATGAAGTCGTACCGACGTCGATGCGACGTCAACATGTCGCAGTGACGTCGATGTGACGTCATCACGACGTCATGTGCTGCTGGGGTCGAACCTGGATTATAGGTAAAGGACTTTTGGCCTCCCAGTTCTGATAGGTCCCTTTCCGATATAAGGGAAACGGAGTTATACTATGAACAGCCGTCATTATTACCTTCCATAGGCTCGATATGACTGAACTGCTATTGAAAGGAAAGGGCCGTTAAACCACATTCCCTCCATCCATCCGTCCGTCCGTCCATCCATCCATCCACCCATGGTTTCACATTAGTTTCTATATGTATTCCAGAAAACTCCTTGGTACCTTTATAATTACCTGCACTGTAGACCCCAACCAGATTTTGCAGCCTAGAAGATTTGCCATTTTACAATACTCTCGTATACCTCCGTTGCCATAAACTGTAAACTTTAACACGAAATATTGTAATGTGAAACCGCTGCACTAGTGAGGGTGGTATAAAAGTTCAAACAGCATTTGAACAAATCCACAATACAATAAAAGGATATATGAGCCACGACACGAGAAAACCAACAAAGTGGTTGTGCGCCCTGCGCAGACTCAGATCAGCCTGGTCATCCACCCAGTCTGGTCAGACTCTTTGCTAAATGCTTAAAGGGTAGCTAAGGGACCGAGCTACCTCCATGCGAACAGCGAAGACTCTGATCAGACTGGGCTGATGCCCAGGCTAATCTGAGTCTGCGCTAGGCGCACTACCACATTGTTGGTTTTCTCGCGTCGCGGCTTATATATGCATCACTAAATAAAACAAATAAATAGATAATAATAATAATTATTATAAAAAAGAGATATAGATAAGGCTACGTTTAAGCAAGAAACGCTTTTATCTGACCAAGAATGTGATTACATAAATTATAAACTAAAAATCCCTCAATGATAATGTGTATACTCGTGCCCATCCTTTAGTCAGACACAAAACCGAAGATTTTTTAGCTCACCTGAGCCAGAGGCTCCGGGAAAGCTGATAGGATAGGCAGGATTCGTCGTTCGTTCGTCCGTCCGTCCATTCACAATTTCAAACGACTTTTCCTCTGAAACCCCTGGACCGATTGTAAAAAAAATTCATATATAGCCTCCGGGGGTCTAAGGAACAAAAAGTTGCTCAAAGTTGTTCTGATCACATGACCAACATGTCCGCCACGCCCATATACATTAAAACCCCTAAAAATCTTCTCCAGAACCAATAAGCATACGGTCTTGAAACATGGTATGAAGCATCTGGCACGCAAGTACTACCAAGATTGTTCAAATTGTTACCTTGGGTTGACCATTTTGTGCTTTTATATGGCAAAATGCTAGAACATATTAAGATATCTTAGAAACTGTTGAAGATTTTGGGCTAAAAATTGGCATATACAGTCATCTTTATGAGTACATGCAGATTTATGAGTACGAGAGGTCAAGGTCATTCTTTGAACTTTGACCCAGGTCTCTCATATTTCAACAATTTCAAACATCTCCTCAAAACCCACTGTGCTAATTGTAACCAAATTTCATATAGAGTCTCCAGGGATTGATGGAACAAAATTTGTTTAAACTTACCAGATCACTTGGCCAACATGGCCGCAACGCCCATATATAGTAAAATGTTTCAAATATCTTCTTCTCCAGAACCAATACACAAATGGCCTTGAAACTTGGTATGTACATGTAGCATAAGGTAATCAAGTTCTACCAAGGTTGTTCAAATGATGACCTTGGTTGACTTTAACTTTTTTACGGCAAGGTCAAATATGGGAAAATGCTAGAACATAAGATTTCATGGAAGGCTTTGAAGATGTTGGCATAAAAATTGGTATATACAGTCGTCTTAATAAGGTTATGACGAATTATGATTACAACAGGTCAAGGTCATTATTTGACCTTTGACCCAGGTCTCTCATATTTCAACAATTTCAAACCTCTCCTAAAAACCCCTGGGCAAATTGTAACCAAATTCTACAATTTTATAGTCTCCAGGGGTTGAGGGATCAAATATTGGTTC
The DNA here is from genome assembly GCA_963989385.1 of Ctena decussata. Lineage (NCBI taxonomy): Eukaryota > Metazoa > Mollusca > Bivalvia > Lucinida > Lucinidae > Ctena > Ctena decussata. The sequence continues at coordinate 56,925,442 of OZ022505.1, forward strand.
AAACAGTCCAGGTCACTCGACAAACATGGCCGCCACGGCCATAATATGGTAAAAAGCTTCAAAAATCTTCTTCCAGAACCAATAGACCAATGGCCTTAAACTTGGTACGTAGCATAAGGTACTCAAGTACTACCAAGGTTGTCTAAGTAATAGCCTTAGGTTGACCTTGAAATTTTTTTTACCGCAAGGTCAAATATGGCAAAATGCTAGAACATAAGGTTTTATGGTAAGTTTGGTAGCTTTTGGTCTAAAAAATGGGTATGTACAGTCATTTTAATGTGTACATAAAGGCTTTTGAGTACAAATGCTCAAGGTTATTCTTTTACCTTTGACCCAGGTCTCTTATATATTCAAACATCATCTCAAAAGCCGCTGGGCCACTTGAAACCAAATTTCATATGTGAGCCTCCAGGGGTTGAGGGAACGAAAATTTGTTCAAATGGTCCTGGTCGAATAACCAACATGACCACCATGCCCATATATGGTGAAACCTTTAAAAAAAATCCTTCTTAAGAACCAATTGACCGATGGCCTTAAAACTTGGCAAGTAGCATCGGGTACTCAAGTTCCTCCAAGATTGTTCATATGATGACCTTGGATTGACCTTGACCTTTTTTTCGACAACGTCAAGTATGAGAAAATGCTAGAACATAAGATTTTATGGACAGGTTTGAAGATTTGGCCTAAAATTGGTATATACATGCGTCTTAATGAGGTCATGAAAAATTATGAGTACAAGAGGTCAAGGTCATTCTTTGACTTTTGACCAAGGTCTCTCATAGATTGACATTTTCAAACAGTTCTTCAAAAGCCAAATTGTAATACAGAGTTTCCAGGGGCTGAGTGAATGAAAATTTGTTCAAACGGTCCAGGTCACACGACGAACATGGCCGCCATACTCATTTATGGTATAAACCTTTGATATTTTTCTTCTCCAGAACCAATTTACCTATGGCTTTGAAACTTGGTAAGTCGCATGGAGTACTGAAGTACTATCAAGACTGTTCAAATAATAAACTTTAGTTAACCTTGACCTTTTTTGCGGCATGGGAAAATGCCAGAACATAAGATTTCATAGACCGCTTTGAAGATTTTGGCCTAAAAATGGTATATACGGTGTCTTAATGAGTACAGGAAGATTTATGAGTACAAGAGTTCATGGTCATACTTTGACTTTTGACCCAAGACTCCAATTTTGACAATTTCAGAAACATAAGAAAAAGCCACTTGGCCAATTGCTCAGGTGAGCGTTTAAGGGCCTAATGAGTCTCTGGTTTTTATGAGCCGCGACACAACAAAACCAACAGAGTGGCATATCCGTCCAGCGAAGACTCAGATCAGGCTGGGCATCCGTCAAGTCTCAGCAGAGTCTTAATTCGCTTAAATGGTAGCTAAGGGTCTAAGCTTCTTGCACGCCGATAGCGAATACTCTGCTCAGGCTGGGCGCATCTGAGTCTTCGCTTGGCGCACATGCCACTTTGTTTGTTTTGTCGTAACGCTGCTCTTTACTGTGTTTTCTTTGTTTGTAGGGACAACCTTACTGACGAAGGTAGAGTGGGGGAGAGGGAGGGGTTATACGTATTTGAGCCGCGACACGAGAAAACCAACAAAATGGTTGTGCGCTCAGCGCAGACTCAGATCAGTCTGAGCATCCGTCAAAACTCAGCAGAGTGTTCGCTTTGCGCTTAATGGGTAGCTAAGAGTCTAAGCTTCTTGCACGCCGATAGCGAGTACTCTGCTCAGAATGGGCGCTTCTGAGTCTTCGCTTGGCGCACATGCCACTTTGTTTGTTTCGTCGTATCGCTGCTCTTTACTGTGTATTCTTTGTTTCTAAGGACAACCTTACTGACGAAGGTAGAGTGGGGAAGAGGGAGGGGTTATACGTATATGAGCCGCGACACGAGAAAACCAACAAAATTGTTGTGCGCCCAGCGCAGACTCAACTCAGCCTGAGCATCCGCCCAGTCTAATCAGAGTCTTCGCTGCCCGCATGCAGGTAGCTTGGAGCCTAAACTACCTTTTAAGCGCTTAGCAAAGAGTCTGAGCCGACTTGGAGGATAACCAGGCTGATCTGAGGCTGTGCTGGGCGCACAACCACTTTGTTTTCTCTTGTCGCGGCTCAGTTGCTTACCTTTGTTGTCAATCGATCCGCTTCCTTGCAAATTTAAAGAGTAACTACACTTCAGGAACTGACTGAATCAGATCCCAAACCCTATCCCCAACATCAAAGGGAAAGATTGACAAAGACATCCCAACAAACAATAAATTACAAGTGATAAGCCGAGTCAGCAGCTGTTTCCCAAATAGATGGCAACTCAGCTATCTTTATTGAAAAATCGGCTTCCAAAGCTTGCAAAGCGGCTTCCGACCAAGAATTCGCTGATAAGCAATACCAATAACAATTTTGTGTATGGCAAGCAACCGAACTGATACCGCTGGCGACTCGGCCGATAGCCACTGTTGCATGACTGGCTCGGTCGACAGCATAGGTAGGGAAATTGATATTAGTTCCGTATTAATAGATTTTGTTAAACATGCTTAAATAACCTTAAGAGAAATAAAATATGTTATTACTGCTCACACAACACAATCAACATTGAATCAACGTTGATGCGACGTAACGAGTTCGAATCAACGTTGTTTCAATACTGGTTCAACGTTGTGTGCCTGCTGGGAAATATGTTCCAATTACTACATACCAAGTTATTAAAATCCCTGATCGGAAGCAATTCGGATTTTCTTGGCAATAATATTCCTCCTGCAATTATAGGTGGTGTACCAGGAAAACACAAACTTTCACCAAGATCTGTCGACATATATCCTAAAATAAACAGGAAAAGCAAACGTCCTGCTGTTGTCGCCATCCTCAACCGTCCCTTCCAGGTCGTACAGTAATGTTTACATAATACAACTTTCGTTCGCTCGGTCAAGCTTGTATAAGGCCATCATTAAAAATGCTAGACATATACTTAAAGCAATTTTTGGACTTCAGTTGAAATTAAAAAGTATCTAATACAAATTTTTTTTTGGAAAATTACGTCCGAGAGGATGACTTAATTTGAATATTTCAAAGAGCCGCGATGCGACAAAACCAATAAAGTGGCAGTGGCCCAGCAAAGACTAAGATCAGCCTGAAAGATCCGTCTAGATTCAGCACAGTCTTCGATGTCCACACTAAACTAGCTTAGACCCATCGCAACTCTTTAAGCACACAGCAAAGACTCTGATCAGACTAGGTAGACGCCCAGGCTGATCTAAGTCTTTGCTGGGCGCCCATGCCACTTTGTTAGTTTTGTCGTGATTTGTCGGGATTAAATAAATTCCCTGGCCCTTCAATTTGAAAGTAAAATTCATATATAAAGTCTTGAAACACTTGATATTTTATATGACATACCGACATTGAAAGATGTGGGGAAATTTATCGTAAAAATTCAGGTAGGCCACTGATAAAAGAGCATATGGTGCCGTAAAAGATTGTTTGTAATCAAAAACATGCATGACGAATTAAATTTTATTCATTTTTTGTTTTATATCTGTCATCAAACATTCACTTTCACCTAAATTGACATCAAAATCGAAGTTTAAACAACTTACTATACATTTCAATTTAGCATAAGAAGTGACGTCATCAGAAATACGCATTCTTCATTGATTAGCCTATCTTGCAAGGTAAATCTTATGTTTTAGCAAAGGTGCTGCAATGCTTTTCATACTGCAATTTTTCAGTATAACAGATAATATAGGTATCAATTCGGAGCTGCTTGTATCCAGAGTTAAGAAAATATGAATTTGCTTTCACATAAATATTCCGTCCGTTTCTACTCAGTGTCCTTACCCTAACAACAATTGTCAAGTAATATTTTGAAGAAAATTCCAGTGACTCAAATTTTTTGAGTGAATGCCATTTGGTGATATGTGAACCTAAAAGGTAAGACAAACATTTAAAAAATCGGTCAACATTCCTACGAATGGCTGACGCATTTATGCTATTTCTGAAATGCCTCTCATATCAACTGTTCGATGAGTCAGACGCTTTTATGCTGAGGTTTGTTTGTTTATTTTCTCTTTTTTAAGTTTGAAGAATGGAATGCTGTGTTACGGTGAATGTAATGGTTCATAACTAACACAGATGTTGAGACGTATGATTGGTTTCATCGACTTAAGCGCGACGGAAAAGTAAGGTTTCAGACTCTGACACACACGCGTACATACATGTAAAAATGAATATTAGTTAACAAGACTTGCACTATTTTTAGGCATGTTGGACAATCTTCAGAGGCATGCAAATTAAGTTAGGGTTGAGATTGGTGGACAAGTCGACAGAAGAGACACTTTCCAAAACCTGGTTATGCGTTATGTAAGAGTTCTTGTCCTTGTTACATATGTATGTGCAAAAGATTGGCACTTACCAGGATTGTCCCACTGATGTTCCCATTGCTGAAGTTTATCGAGGTCCTTCTTGAGGAAAGCCGTGTCTTCATGGTGGTTTATGATCAAGTATACCTCAGTGTCCTCTGCAAACAGGCGTATCTTGGACTGTACATTATCGGGCAGGTCATTTACATGTCTTATAATAAGGATATTGCTTTAAATTCAAATGTTTTCATTGTAATGTAATGAAATTATAGTGACTCCATTTGCAGTTTTGAGATAAAAGACAACAGTGCTAAGTCAGACGCTCCAAATTATTTTATTGTGAGGGATCATCCAGAAAGCTACCCTACAAGCACACAACGCTATAATCTTCGTCGAGTCGAATCAACGTCTCGCAAATTTTACGAAGGGAAAAATCTTCTGTGACTTCTTGTTTGCGCTCCTGTCGAAGAAGCATTTCAAAAATCGTTCCTGCTCTTAAAAAATTCTCCTAGGGGAGCAATTTCCTTCTTCTAACAGATGACCCCATTGAGAAACGAGACGAAACACAAAAAATAAAGTTCCGTCCCCTAATAACTTCAACACTTTGACGTCGCACACGGTGTCTGTACCTCTGCAGTGAACAGTAGACAGGACGCAGTAGCCATTAAACAATAGTTGGCTGGTTGGTTGGTTTGGGTTTAACGGTTTTAGACAGTCTTTCTCCAAGAGAGAGGGAGAAAGAAAAGAGATATGATAAGCAAAAAAAAAAATAAAAAAATAAATAAAAATAAATAAATCAAACAACCAACCGCACCTACTGCATGCACAGTAAGCCCTTGTCCTACTGCTATCTAAATTAGTAGGACCCATGATCAATGTCCCAGCACCATCACCCATTGGCTTTGCATCTATAAATAACAGCCACCGATTACTCCATGAAAAAGGTGAAACGGCAGCCGTCTTTGCGTAATATTAAATTGCACGAACACCGTGCTCGACGTCTTTTCGTTTGCAAACAATAGCAATGCATTGTTTTATGCTTCTAATACGCTATGCTGGAGTGGGTCTGAGGTCGGGGGTCGAGATTACCTTGGAGCTGCTAACGTTATATAGAGATAAGTTTTACTTTTTATATCTTTGATTATAAGACGAATGTTTCTCCCTTCCAAAACAATCCAAAAATCTAGATCCGTCTTATAAGACGGATCTAGATTTTCGGAATTGTTTTCAATGTAAAATCCAATCTTATAGCAGAATTTCAAAGACTGATTTAGATTTTTTGATCATTCTAGAGAGAGGACAAATCTGTTTTATGGCCTGTACTTACTTGGTACATGTACATGTAGTTTAGCTGACACAGTCTAGGTCAGCTCGTTAAAGATAATTTGTCCTTTTAGGCGGGACAAGGACAAATCAGTTATGTTTGTACTTATACTGAAGAATACATTTTGGACAAACCAAGCGTTTTAAGAAAACATAAAACCTATTATTGCAGGATGGGTAAAGTTTGATTTTGATAACCTTAGTGTCAAAAGAGGTGTTATAGGTTTACATAGTAATAAAATCTGGAAAGCAGAAGGATACATGTATATCCAAGCCAACCTACTCATATGGGCGTGAATTCAGCATAAAAAAAAGAATAATTGAGCTGCGACATGACAAAACTATCAAACTGGTTGTGCGCCTGGTGAAGACTCTGATCAGACTGGGTGGATGTCCAGGCTGATCTGAGTCTGCGCTTGGCGCACAACCACTTTGTTGTTTTTCTCGTGTCGCGGCTGAATCATCATGGTAGTATCTTTTGATATAAAATTTTTCAGGCGAGACCAGAAAACAGCGTATGAATGACAAGGCTTGCAGAGCCAGTCCTATGTGTTTCTGGTCGGGCCTGATAACTTGATATTTATTTACAGGCTCATGCAGGACTTAACCAGATCTACAATGTTCATCTGAATGGTGTGACGTTTGAGAAATTTGGACAAGTAAGAGAATTTTTGAGGTAGCATAGGTATTGTTTTCAAGGAGAAACACGTTTTACTACGCATCAATTATCTACTGCAACAAACATCCTTCTAAAGGCAATGAAAATCTGTTACGGTCAACTGTCAGATCAAACATTCCGTGGAAAAAACTGATTTCTTTGATTCAATTATAACTGTATTAAAACCGCTCAATTAAGGTCGCTGTAACTAGATTTGTGACGTAATTCTATACCAGGGCCTCGCTGTACCGTGTGAACCGCTAGCTAGCAAAGTGACCGCCGCGGAAATGGTTTATAAGGTAGCTGACAGGTACCGTTATAAATAAACTTTGTGACAAGGATAAACTGAGCCGCCGTCTGTGAAGAAAATACTTTGATCCTTTGTCTTTTTATTATTTTGAGATAACAGAACGTTTCTGAAACTCCTCCAACAACGAAATGTTGCAGTAGTTAATTGACCCGTAGTAAGCCGTTCCAGCAGACACATGACGTTGAAAAAGACGTCGTACGTCGCATTGACGTCAGTACCACGTCATTTCGAAGTCATGTGCCCTCTGAGCATGCAAACGAGTCGCGTCAGGAAAAAATCTGTTGTGATACAGCACATGTAGTAATATGAGTAGTTATCGAAACTAGTTGCCATTTAAGGGTGTTTTCAATTAAATTGATAAATTGCATAAAATGTGTAAAATGTAACGAAGCTTTCGGCCAACAAACTGCAAATAAGAGCATGCGTCAAACAAGGTGAATCAAAATTGAGCCTCGACAGGACAAAATGGATAAAGTGGCATGTGCTCTCAGCGAAGACTCAGATCAGCCTGGGCATACGCCCAGTCTGATCAGAGTCTTCGATCTGCACTTTAATGGTAGCTAAGAGCCTAAGCTAGCTCCATGCGGACAGCTACGATTCCTACATGTATCAGACTGCGTGAATACCCAGGATGATCTGAGTCTTCGCTTGGCACGCCTGCCACTTTGTTGGTTTTGTCGTGTTGCAGCTTAAATATAAATTCATAAGCTATAAGATAACTTACACCCAGTACAATCTGAATATAAAATCTGCAGTATTTGTATTCAGACTCATAGGAGACAAGTCATTATATGAGCCGCGACACGACAAAACCAACAATGTGGTTGTGCGACCAGCGCAGACTCAGATCAGCCTGGGCATCCGCCTAGTTTGATCAGACTGTTCGTTAAGTGCTCAAAAGGTAGCTAAGAGTCTAAGCTACCTCCATGCGGACAGCGAAGGCTCTGATCAGACTGGGCGGATGCCCAGGCTGATCTGAGTCTGCGCTGGGCGCAGCCACAACCACATTGTTGGTTTTGTCGTGTCGCGGCTCAATTAGAGTAAATAGCAACCGGCCGTGAAATCTCTTGAAAACATCTTTTTTTCTTTTTCTAGGTTCACCTGTTCCTGTCCAAGCTTACCGGAACGAGTATAGGCTTCACTGTGATGGGATTTTTCGTGGTTACAAAGGAAGTACTACTTACTGTGAGTTTCAGAATTTACTGTGATTTGAAATATTGTTAGCCAGCTTACATTAACATTTTTGTTAATAAAATATTTCAGATAATTCTCTTTACACTTATTTTTTTATTTATACAGGTTCTTTTGTGTGAGCCGCGACACGAAAAAAACAACAAAGTTGCATGTGCGTCCAGCGAAGACTCAGATCAGCCTGGGCATCCGCCCAGACTGACCAGAGTCTTTCCTGCCCGCGTAGAGGTACCTTATGGTTATATTACTATGCTATTATTTTACCTTATCCTGCTCCTTTTAATAGTTTTCTGGTTTAAATGTATACACCCAAATACAATGTACTTTTGCGTATTTAAACTATATCTTATTATCTTATATTCACTTGCCGCATATAACCTTGTGTTTTTCTTTAATAGTGTATGTCTTTTTCATTATTCCCAAAGCAGAACATTTATTGGTGTCATATTTCGAGCGGATATTACAGCTTTTCGAAAAAAATAGTGTAAGCCAGTTAGAGATTTTCTTTTGGACTTTTGAGCCAGGCAAAACATAAAAGAGACACAGGTTAATATATAGAAAGAGTTCAGTTTATCAGTGTTGAATGATTTATAATGAACAACACACACTTCAAACAGAGATTTAAATTATTTGATTATAAATCATATATAGGTTTGAGAAAATCACACCTTTCCACTGATTTAATTTCAGATAGCATCACACTAAGTCTTATAATTTGAGAAGAGCATGGCATGCCCCTATCATTAATAAGTGGGTTGATGCCTTAAATATGTTACCATTTGCAACTATGGAATTACCAGCTGTTGTGCTTAAAACTTTGGCAGAATGACGTCTTGATGACGTCACCTTGACATCAATATGAACTCTTAGTTGTTATGGTAATATATCTATGACGTCATTGATATCGGAGAATGGCATGCCATGTATATCACATTCGAACATTTTTTCACTGACATTACAAATTGAGATTCTTTCAACATATACTTCAGATTTTCTCAAACAAGTAATTATTCTCAAGTCATTTAATTCCATGTTTGCAGTATCTCAGTGAAGAATATTGTGTCATGTGGCAATATATAATTAAAAGTATCGTTCATGTTACAGCTAGTGTTTAAACTTTAAAGTATTGCTTTATTTGGTGTAATGAAATGGCTTGCAAATTAATGGTATGTTTTAATACAGAAGAAAAAGACATGTAAATGCGATTGTTTCCGTTTTAATTTTCAAGTTATAGTAGTTTAACATATGTACTGATGCTTTGATATGACTGAAAATAGGATTTTTGTACAAAATATGGTACCAGTTTTCCAATAATATAGAAACTAAATCTAATACCAGCTCCATGATATTTTAAAAGCAACACCTTAATATCAAAAGTTTGGTGTGTACTTACATCTAAGTTCTATTATGAGTTCAAGACTCATTTTCTAATTTACAACAGTCACAACTCTAAAGTTTCAGTGCGTTAGGTTAGACATTTGATGGTATCGAATCACTGAAATGCCCAAAACAAAACACTAACACAACACTTGCACGTACAAACTGGATGACTGACATACCATGAAATGTATCATTTTAACACAAGGCCATGTACTTAATGTAACGCTATGTTACTCCATGAAACGTATCACTTTAGTTCTTGCACTTGTTGTGTAGACATTCCAGTGAGAAACATAATAAATTCTAGCAACTTCAATGAGAACGGTTCGTGAAATTCATTTATTTCAGGAATCTTAAAATGTAACCATAATAAGTTATTCCTGTAACTGTTTCAGGTTGGTGGTCTATTTCTTACGTACGTATTTCTTCTGATCCAGTTTTGAAGATTGGTACACAGTCACGTGCTTTAACAACGAAGGACATAAAAAATAGACATGAACACTGAAGAACAGGACATGAAATACCTTTATTGAATCTCAGGTCATAGGTGTATTTACAGCGAACAGATATTAAGGAAGCATTAATTAATACATTTTGTAAATAAACAATGTTGGTATCAAAATGTAAATAATAACCATAAACTACCTCGGACCTGGTGCCAGCAGGTACAAGAAACATTTGAATCATTTCCTACGACTGCCAGCCCCAGGCCCCTGTATTCACGTATGTAAGGCGAAGAATGTTTATAAGCACATATATGACTGGTAGACACGTCAGTATTGTAAGTAAGACTTAGTAAGTAAAACAAGATGGACATGAGGCCCTGAATCGCTCACCTGAGCAACTGGCAAAGTGGCTTTTTCTTATGTCTGAAATTGTCAAAATATGAGTCTTAGGTCAAAAGTCAAAGACTGACCATGACCTCTTGTACTCATAAATCTTCATGTACTCATTAAGAAAACCATATATACCATTTTTAGGCCAAAATCTTCAAAATTGTCCATGAAATCTTATGTTTTAGCATTTTTCCATATTTGACCATGCCGCAAAAAAGGTCAAGGTAAACCCAAGGTCACCATTTGAACAGTCTTGGTAGTACTCTAGTACTCCATGCTTCTTACCAAGTTTCAAGGCCAAAGGTATACTGGTTCTGGAGAAGAAAAATATTAAAGGTTTATACCATTAATGGGTATGGCGGCCAAGTTGGTCATGTGACCTGGACCGTTTGAACAAATTTTTGTTCAATCAACCCCTGGAGGCTCTTTATGAAATGTGTTAAAAATTGGCCCTTTGGCTTTTGAGGAAATGTTTGAAAATGTCAAAATATGAGAGATCTGGGTTAAAGGTCAAAGAATGACCTTGACCTCTTGTACTCATAATTCTTCGCAACCTCATTAAGACGACTGTATATACCAATTTTTTAGGCATTAGTCTTCAAAGCTTCCCATAAAATTCTATGTTCTAGCATTTTCCCATATTCGACCTTGCTGTAAAAAGGTCAAGGTCGACCCAAGATCATAATTTGAAAAACCTTGATAGTACTGGAGTACCCAATGCTACATACCAAGTTTCAAGGCCATCGGTCAATTGGTTCTGGAGAAGAAGATTTTTAAAGGGTTTTACCATATATGGGCATGGCGGCCATGTTGGTCATGTGACCTAGACCATTTGAAGAAATTTTCGTTTCCTTAACACAATAAGACTCTATATGATATTTGGTTACAATTGACTCAGTGGCTTTTGAAAAGAAGTTTGAAATTGTCATACAATGAGAATTCCGGGTCAAAGGTCAAAGAATGACCTTGACCTCTTGTACTCATGAATCTTGATGCACTCATTATGAAAACTTTACCAATCTTTAGGTCTAAATCTTCAATACTTTCCGTGAAATCTTATATTTTAGCATTTTCCCATATTTGACCTGGCCATAAAATGGTCAAGGTCAACCCAAGGTCATCATTTTGAACATTCTGGATAGAACTGGAGTACCCAGTGCTACATACCAAGTTTCAAGGCCATCGGTCTATTGGCTCTGGGGAAGAAAATTTTTAAAATTTTTTACCATATATGGGCGTGGGCGTGGGCGTGGTCATGTGACCTGAACCATTTGAACACATTTTCATTCCCTCAACCCCTGGAGGCTCTATATTAAATTTGGTTACAACCGGTCCAGTGTTTTTTGAGAAGATTGTTTGAAATTGTCAAAATATAAGAGTTCTGGGTCGAAGGTCAAAGAATGACCTTGACCTCTTGTAGTCACAAATCTTCATGTACTCATTAAGATGACTGCATACACCAATGTTTAGGCCTTAATCTTCAAAACTTTCCATGAAATCTTATGTTTTAGCATTTTCCCATATTTGACATTGCCGTAAAAAAGGTCAAGGTCAACCCAATGTCATAATTAGAACAATCTGGAAAGTACTCGAGTACCCAATACTACAAACCAAGTTTCAAGGCCATCGATAAATTGGTTCTGGAGAAGATTTTTAATGGTTTTTACCATATATGGGCGCGGCGGCCATGTTGGTCATGTGACCCGGACCGTATGAATGAATTTTAGTCCCTGGAGGCTCTATATGAAATTTGGTTTCAATTGGCCCGTTGGATTTTGAGGAGATTTTTTGAAATTGTCAAAATATGAGAGTTCTGGATCAAAGATCACAGAATGACCTTGACCTCTCGTGCTCATTGATTTTTATGTACTTATTAAGATGACTGTAGATACCGATTTTTAGCCCAAAATCTTCAACAGTTGCCAAGATATCTTATGTTGTAGCATTTTGCCATGTAAAAGCACAAGGAAGCAAAATTGACGTTATAAAAAAATATAAATGGTCAAGGTCAACCCAAGGTCATAATTTGAAGTGCTCTGGTAGTACTTGCGTACCCAATACTACATACCAAGTTTCAAGGCCATCGGCTTATTGGTTCTGGAGAAGGATTTTTTTTTAGGTTTGTACCATATATGGGCATGGCGGCCATGTTGGTAATGTGACCAGGGCCCAGGTTCACAATCTTTGCTTAGACTTACGGACGACCTTAAAGTTAAGGTGCAAAATTTCATGCGAAAATAAAAGCTTACAAAAACTAAATGTATTTAATTTTTCTTTCGTATTACATTTCTATGACAATTGTCAGTAGATTCACGCAAAAACTGCAATCTTTAATGCGGTTTAAATATGGATTTTCTGATGGCGAAATTTTCCACCTTAACTTTAAGGTGGTCCTTAACTTTAAGAATGATAGTGAACCTGGGTCCAGGACCGTTTCAACAATTTTTCGTTCCTAAGACCCCTGGAGTCTACAGATAAAATTTGGTTAAAATTGGCCAAGCGGTTTCAGAGGAGAAGTCGTTTGAAACTGTGGATGGACGACGACGCCGATGACGACGACGACGATGGACGACGGAACCTGCCTATCCTATAAGCTAAATATTGTGTCGCGCAGAAAGGGATCTTATGCCATTTGCGATCACGAAAGATTCAAATCATCCTGAAAATTCCCGCAGGCTGATCATTACGTTTTCCTTTTTGCATATATAAATCCAGGGGAATGTCAAAAATTGAAAGAGCACGTGAAAGTCCTTGTCATTTTGTGCGGGCTACCCATGCGCATAGGAATTTTCAATCAACGCATATGACTGAATGTACCTTTTTCCCCCGACACAAATCATTTTTATATTAACAACCTATTTGTTTAAACAATATTAATATTGTATATGTATAACAAAAACAGATAATTTAGACGCACACACTACAATAAATGGGATACAAAGAAAGCAGGCTTTTTAAAAATCTGTTTCCTTACAATCTGTTGTTGCATTCTTTTCAGTCAGCACTCTTGTTATGAATAGATTTGCTGATTATTCTAGGATGACTTTGTTGTTTCTCAATAAATATACGCTGCGAACCCCATTAACGGGGATCGTAGCAATTCGGATAATTACAGGGTATAAACCAGTCCGCCAATTTTCGCTTCCTGCAGAGACTGTCCGTCATGTTTAGCTTCCGCCGAGACTATCCGCGAGACCTTGCTTCCTGCAGGGACTACTGTCCTCGAAAAATGGCTTCCTGCGGAGACTGTCCGCTTTACTCTGCTTCCTGCCGAGAGCAGGAAGCAGAAGCACGCGGACAGTCCCTGCAGGAAGCCATTTATCATGTACAGAAGTCTCGGCAGGAAGCGAGAGATCGCAGACAGTCTCGGCGGAAGTCAAATATGATGTACAGTCTCTGCAGGAAGCAAAAATTAGTGGAATCGATTATACCCTGTGATAATACTTCATGCGTTGGGTGCTATTTCTACAAAGGGAGACAAATTTTGTGACTTTATTGTGGCTTTCCTGGATTAAGAAACTTCCAAACTGGGTCAAATCTTAAAAGAAATCTTCTCCTTGGGGGCAAATTCTTTCTTTAACAATTGAACCCCAATGTAGAAGAAAGACAAAAGTCAAAACAGCAGAATTCATTCCCTTGAAACTATGTCCTTTCATCTTTAAAGACATTATCTCAGAATTGTCATCTTATTCCCCAGTCTACAGCACCGACTCTTCTAGCAGGCTATATTGCAGGTTTCTGTGACGCCAGTCTTTAAATTAAAGCAAAACATTAATTCTGTTTTGCATCATGGACAGAAAATGAGTTACACACAAAAGTCATACAGTTCTGAAAACTCATTCTCTTATGCTGCAACACAATGAAAATGATTAATTTGTTTACAATAATGCATTAAATCTTTTTTTTTATTTACAAAATAGTAGGTAAAGGTAAAGGTTTCCCATAGCCTAATAGCGGTAGGGGCAGTGGGGGTTAGAGACCCACTGTATCTTGGGCACAGCTGATGCAAGGCGGAGCCCATCCCTCTCCTTTCGCTGCCTTATCCTTCCCTGATTCGAAAAAGGTACCCATTTACTGCTGGGTTGACAGAGAGAGTTTTCCAGTCATCGTATGGCGACAGTGAGCCGCGAACTCACGACCTTACGGTGACTTTCTGCACAATAGCCGAGCCACTCTAACCACTCGACTACCGCGCCTCTCTATAATAACAAAATAGTGTGACTGCAATAAACCAACATGTAAGTTATGAAGTGATCGGAATAGTTTTGAGTCACAAGAACTGAGCTTGAATATTAGCAGAAAAAGACAAACTTTGTACAACCAAAATGCCAAGAAACAGAAAACATTCACAGTGTGAATGAACATAAATATTTATACATGTACTAGTATCTGCATTCATGTAACCCAGGCAGATTGTCGCTATTTGCCTTTTATGGGCCGCGACATCCTAAAAACAAGTCGCCCAAGGGCAACGATCGCTCACCTGCCAGAATATGCTCAGGTCAAGTGGCCAAAATGTAAGCTTTGGGCTCAGGTAGGCTAATAAACAGGCTGCAATTCTATAGGATTGGATAGTGAGTGTGTAAACTGTTCTACTACGGCCACTTCTATAAAATCACTAAATGACCTTGACCTCTAGTATTCACAGAGGTTGAAGTTCACTGAATTTTCATATCACAGAGCTCAAAAGCAACAGAAAAATGCACTTTTTCGTATTTTCCCATTCAAAAGCCTAAGGGACAAAATTTGACCTTGCCATAAAATAGGTCAAGGTCAACCCAAGGTCATCATTCATATAAACTTTGTAGAACTGGAGTCCAAGATGCTACATACCAAGTTTCAAGGCAATTGACTCAGTGGTTGTGGAGAAGAAGATTTTTTAAGGCTTTTACCATATATTGGCATGGCGGCCATTTTGGTCCTGTGACCTGGGTCAACTATATATACTTTTGTTCCCCCATCCTGTTAAGGCTCCATATGAAATTTGGCTTCAATCGGCCCTGGGGTTTCTGAGGAGAAGATGTTTAAAGGTGTGGACGACGTCGCCGCCACCGCAGACGGACCATGTTTATACTGTAACAAATGACATCCTGGGGCATGGCCAATGTGAGCTCCAGGGGCATGGGTGGCAGGATTTATGTAGGGGAGCACTAGACATTGCCACATGCTATATATATTAGCTATGGCCCTCATGATTTTAGAAGATTTTCCCATTATAAGTCTATGGGAGCTAATGACCGCTGTGGCATGGCCAATTTGGACCCCAGGGGCATGGTTGGCAGGATTTATGTAGGGGACCACTAGACATTGCTACATGCTACATATATAAGTTCTGGACCTCATGGTTTCAGAGAAGAAGATTTTTGAAGATTTTCCCATTGTAAGTCTATTGGAGCTAATGATCCTCGGGGCGTGGCCAATTTGGGCCCCAGGGGCATGGTTGGCAGGATTCATGTAGGGAACCACTAGACACAGCTACATACCAAATATATAAGCTCTGGGCCTCATGGTTTCAGAGAAGAAGATTTTTTAAGTTTTTCCCATTATGAGTCTATGGGAGCTTATAACCCCTGGGACATGGCCAATTTGGACTCCAGGGGCTTGGTTGGCAGGATTTATGTAGGGGACCACTAAATATTGCTACGTACTTTATATATAAGCTCTGGGCCTCATGGTTCCAGAGAAGAAGATTTTTGAAGGTTCTTAGGCTATATAGCTATATATAAACAAATGACCCCCTTTGGGCGTGGCCAATTTGGGCCCCAGGGGCATGGGTGGCAGGACTTTAGTAGGGGACCACTAGACATTGATACATGCTATATATATAAGCTAAGGGCCTCATGGTTTCAGAGAAGAAGATTTTTGAAGATTTTCCCATTGTAAGTCTATGGGAGCTAATGACCCCCGAGCCGTGGCCAATTTGGGCCCCAGGGGCATGGTTGGCAGGATTTATGTAGGGGACCACTAGACATTGGTACATACTAAATATATAAGCTATGGGCCTCATGGTTTCAGAGAAGAAGATTTTTGAAGATTTTCCCATTGTAAGTCTATGGGAGCTAATGACCCCCGGGGCGTGGCCAATTTGGGCCCCAGGGGCATGGTTGGCAGGATTTATGTAGGGGACCACTAGACATTGGTACATACTAAATATGTAAGCTCTGGGCCTCATTGTTTCAGAGAAGAAGATTTTTGAAGTTTTTCCCATTATAAGTCTATGGGAGCTATATGTTGCCATGGCAACCAGAGTTCCAATCCAATCTGCCTTTAAACCTAATGCAGTCAATCCCGTACCCCAAAAGTGCTACACATAAAATTTGATCAAGATTGGCCTGCTGGTTTAGGAGATATTGATGTTTAAAAGTGTGGACGCCGACGACGACGGACGACGGACCAAGACTATACTATAAGCTCACCTTCACAGGTGAGCTAACAACAAAGTGACATGTGCGCCACGCGAAGACTCAGATCATTCTAGGCATCCGCCCAGTCTGATCAGAGTCTTCGCTGTCCGCATTGAGCTAGTTTAGACCCTTAGTTACCTTTAAAGCACTCAGCGAAGACTCTGATCAGACTAGGCGACTGCCCAGTCTAATCTGAGTGTACGATGGGCGCATATTCCACTTTGTTGGTTTTGCCATATCGCGGCTCAATTATATTCATACTCCTGAGAATCACCGTATTTATTCCTCTCAAAGAAACAAAACAAAACAAAAAAAAAACCCAAAACCTAGAACTGTATTTTAAAATGGATCTAGAGTTCGGGATTATTTTTGACGGGAAAACTCTTTCTTACAGCAGCATTGGCACAACTGATGCACATACCTGTACTATATAAATTATAGCTTCCAAGGTAAGGGTATCCGATCAAAAAGCCAGTCTTTGGATATGTCGCGCATGCTAAGGGTTAAGACGACATTTGTCTTTTGTTTCTAGAAGATTTACAAAGAAGTTGAAAGCATGCAAATGATATTCAACAGAAAAGTTATTGTATAAACAAGAAACAGAAAAAAATGATGAAAACAGCGTAGACCCCGATTAGACGCCGCGTATCTTGGTCTGAACTGTTTCAAATTTCCACTTGTCTTTGGCACTATGCATCAACGGGTTAAAAGTGTTTTCTTAGCAAGAGTCAAATGCTTTCAGTGTGGATGCTTTCTGTATCAAATTTTATTCTTATTTTTCTTTGGAATATTTTTATATTGCCGCTGTGGTGATCCTTCGGCGTTACCATGTTCGTTTTGTTTTTCTCTGGCCTCGAATTCAGGTCCTCCCCCAAGCACATGTCCACCTCCTTGAAACGCTTTCTCTCTTGGATCACTGGAAAAATAATCAGTAAGCGGGTTTATATAAGGTCAAACGCGATTTTCATTATAGCATTGTGCAGCTCGGGTTATTTAAGGAATGCAATACATTTTTCTGGTGTTTATCGAAGTATAAACTACATTGGGTGGCGTGCAAAGTAAGTGAACCCCGAAGGGGTTCATGTAAACTTTGCTAGCGACCCAATGTAGTTTAAACTTTGATAAACACCAGAAAAAATTAAGTTCATTGCTTATGTTTACATTCTTTTCTATCTATCATTTGACCACAAATTTGCGTTAGGGGCTATAGTTGTAGCAGAAAAACAGCTACACGCGAATTTACTACTAAAAGCGGACAGAACCATGGTGTATTTTTGCGTCACTTAACGTCATCATACCGTCGCGTGAACCGATGTAGTTATTGAAGTATAAACTACATTACGTTCTAATGGTTCACCATACGGTTTTTCAATAAAAGCACGAATAATATAAATATAAAATCATACCGTCTTTATTATTACATTTGTCATGGAAGCACAGCAAAACTATGACATGAATCATAACTGTGTACTACTTATAGACTGATCTGAATTAGTGCACAGCTGTATAAAATACTAGCATTCTAGCTTAAAGTGATATCTAAGACCAACATTGACTCTCTTTCAAGAAACCAAACAAAATTTTAAGTAAATTCTAATCCCTGCGCCCGAACAGAAACCCAAATTTCAGGACTTTTCTTTGGAGATTGGAGACCAAGTTTATAATAGGAACATAAAATACTGAACAGACAATGCTTCAAGTGTCTGAAAAAATCAAACTTCATTAAAGGCACTTACTGATTATCTATACTCTACTAAAAAAAAACAAACTTCATTAAAGTCTATATGTCTCTGTACGCTCATTTTGTGTTACGGAGGACATTTGAAATGGATGAACATTTTAAAATTATTGACGCCGACAACGACTGCTGTACTCTTTGCTCACTTGGATACCTCCGTATACTCACCATAAGATTATCTCGCCCTTTCGTGAGCCATCCCACTTATACGTTCCTCGTTTCTTGTCATCCCAACGAACCTAAAAAATATGTTATGAATATCAATGAGACCAAACACGAAAACTAAGTGAAAAAAAAAGTTTCTAAAACATACAAGAGGTGACGTTTTTACCGTAAACATCTAGGTATTTGAATATGTTATACGTAATAGCAATAGTGCAGACCAGAATCTGGTCAGGGTTTTCACTGCCACTGCATCTCTATCTTTTGGACTCACTACTGCATTGAAAAACGAAATTGTTCAATTTTAGAGCAATATTACGGTAATTATTTCGATGTCACAATCCTGAGAATGTTTACGGTAAAATTCATATCTCTCTGTTATACCTCTGTAGATCCAACGTTAATTATCACCTCTAATGGAGAATGGTGCCCTTCGAAAAAATACACTGAGCCGCGACACGAGAAAACCAACAAAGTTGCATGTGCGCCAAGCGAAGACTGAGATCAGAATGGGTTTTCGCTTTGCGCTTAAATGGTAGCTAAAAGTCTAAAAAATATAAACCAACTTTGAATGAAAAGACGCATTCAAAATTAACGAAAATAACAGGCTCAATCCCTCTGTTCTTTTGAATTTTCTGTATCATATTCCTTCAACAAAACATTTTAGAAATTTTACAGAAATAAATATTGTCGTCTACTTTTTGTGCGATTTAAGGGATAAATGTCAAACAGCTTACTGTTACTGTATTGTCAGCCTTTCTTTTAATGACAACACCTCTTTCAGCAGGCCCGCCATCTCCTTCATTTGACTTCCAGCCCGGACCTAAATTGAAAAAAAAACAACAACAGTATACCCCCCTCAAACAAGTTTGCGGGGGTATAATAAATCCTAAAGATCGAAGTTACCTTGGAACAGCCATAAAAAACACACAAGGTACCGACAGAGAGGGTAGAGAGACAGACCACAAAAGTCCATAAGCCGAAAACAGACATAAGATGAGCACCCTAGTAAAAAGACTAGATTTTTACTAGACATGCCTTTTTTTGATTTTCCCACTAACACAGTCACTGGAAATGCTGCGCTTGTCCCTAAATTATACTGAAAGACTGATTATTCAGAGATCTTTCACTCTTGTGATTAAATTATGCATACTGAACGACACAAACGTCCACAATTATATGTCCATATTTTACAGCGCTGTCACTAAGCAAGTCAAATTTCTTCAAAGCATACCCTTTGATTTTCATCTAAGGACAGTACATGGTGGTTCTCGTTATCAATGCTGAATAGAAAAGTCATCTCACTTTTTCTCCGAAAGGCATTACATTCTCTTGTAAGAGTGAAGTTTTTTTATCACACAAGCAATGTGTGTTTAGAAACTGCATATGACATGCAAGGTATAAGAATACCACTTATCTTGTTCAATTATTTGTTTGTTTTACTAAATAAGGGGGGATCCAGAAATTTTTGATATGGGGTTCAAATTAGCTGAGGGGGTTCGATTTCTGCAGTTTGACCAATTTTTCCTGAAATTCCCTATGAAAATAAGATAATTTGGGCTGAGAAGGGGGTTCGTTTGAAGCCCCCGAACCCCCTCTGGATCCGCCACTGATTTTCAAATCACCTCCCTTTATATTTTGATTGCATAACACCCTAATGACCGCTTATTGGAATATGGAGACATGAAATAAGGAATCAGCAGGGGTCCTAAATAGACCTTTTATTTCAAACAGGTAGAGGCTACAGCGAAGGGATTTTATGACACTCATAATCACTTACTCAAGAAAATCCTTTGATGTTGGCAACTGGGAAAGGATATGTTTACTGGAGGTGATTATGAGTGCCACCACTCTCATATAGGCTGAAAAATGTGTCTTTAAACAAGATTTACTTATAGAGCTCGAAACACAGCAGTTCATGCCTTTTAAAGATACTATAAGGTGCTGCATTTTTATCAGGTATTAACCTATAAACAAAGATATTCCATTACTGCTTGAGAATGCACTGTTAAAATAATCAATAGACAACCTTGCGTTACAGTGACATACTATTTACAGTTTTTAACCTAACCGTTGATGTATTGAGTTAAAAATAAAATGACAAAAAAAAACAAAACAAAAAAAAAAAAACACACACTACAAACAACACTTCTCACGAACACAGTTTCTTTCAGATAAAATTGTGCACGATCACATGTAAATCGTGAGTCAAAAACATTTACATTCGTTATGAACTTCTTATACACGGCGCTTCCCTCTGTAGCTTTTGATCTTACGCCATTGGGAAAGTGTTTGTTCTCACACTGATTGTAAGCAGGGGCGTAGCTAGGGGCAATTACACAGTACGCACAATCATGATTTATACTTATTGAGGGTAATATTAGGGGGTTAAGCCGCTAAGATATTTCAAATATTCGTATCTGTTGGAAGTTAGTATTAAAATTATGCCCAATTAACAACATTTCAGCATGAGAATACGCAGGTGTGTGTTGAAATTTTGTCAATTTGACAAAATTTCAATGCGCACCTGCGTATTTGCGTAATGGTAGCTACGACCTTGGTAAGGTTTAGCCATTTCATTTCTTAAAATACCTTGGACACTTTAAACGAACAGGATGAACACTGAAAAAAAAACTACCTACTTCCGCAAATTTAATGTGTACACTTTGTGTGCTTTGCTTATGATGCTACGTATACTAATATTATTATCAGACAGTTTCGTGACTGTAAATAATTGTTATACTAATATTTTTTTAAAAGAATTACTTGGCAAAATATACCAGAAGACTTCTGACTCAATGTAACTATAACTGTATCATCCGCTGAAGAAGCTGAACCTACCCTTTCTTACTGTACAACCAACTGCAATTGGTTCAAATTTGCTAAGTATCCTAGGCTCGTCAACAAGTAACAGATCAAACGCACCATCATCTCCATATCTGTATATATTTACGTGCTTATTATTGTCCCACTCCACATAGACTTGCAAGTCATCTACGGAAAGAATAGATAATAATAATAGTAATAATAACAATAATAAAAAATATCCCGCTTTATGGAACCAAACAGTCAACCAAAATTATTCGTATTACCGTGTTGAAATAATGGAATGGATAATTGAATATACTGGCTGCCAACAAAATATATTAATGTTTAAAATTGTTTAATGGCCAAAAGGGCTCCAGGTTATTGGCCACCGTGGAGACAGCATTGGTATAAACATATTTATTTCGCTTTTACAATGACATACACATATACATATACAAATAACATATCAGTACAAGCTATGGGATTAGAACGAAAGCTATATGCTTATAGAGTACTTTTTCCCTATTATGAAACATTTGTACAAATTATGGCGGATCTCTAAATGTCATAGAATAGAGGTTACAATGTTAAACCAAAATTAAAACAGTATTCAGTGTTTGGAAAAGGAAATAAACAAACAAAGCCTAGTTGCGTATGATTACCTCATTGCCACAACATATAACAAAGAAAAGAAAAAAGCAATGAGACAGCATTGACATCAAAGGGTTACATATACAAAAAAATACTGTTGTTTGTAATCAAATCACATAATTTATTATGTCCAATTACCTATTCTATCCTTATCAAATGGCTCAGTCCATTTGCGAATTAACGGATTCCTGGTTTAGTTTATTTTTTACATTTTTATTTAACTTTTCAGGAGAAATATCAATTTTTAATGCAAATAGTGTAGACCTTAATCAGACGCCTCGTGTTGCCGTGTCTGAACTGGGTCTGCACTGTTTGCTTATGTCTTTATGGGACGCATATGGGCTATGTTTCTTTAGCTGATACACAAGTAGATTTGCGGGTTTAAGTGAGAATCCATAATAATATAAAACGTTGAAACAGGACTCACGTAATTAGTTTTTGGAAAAAGAAGGCTAGATTTTTATATGACGTAAGACAGCCTGTAAGGAAATAACGATAAGGAACAGCTCAATCATGATAGTTTGGGAATACGCAGTGGGAGGTCAGCTCAAGTACTCGAGAGCAAATACATCTTTCCCTTCCCACTAAAAACATCATGCCCGCCTAGGTATCATATCGAATCATATCTGACTAATTCAAACTAGAAAAGGCGGTGGTCGTGGTCGAGCCATGGTGCTGGGTAACTTCCAGTGCCGGGGCGTCCTACTAATTTGGATAATAGTAGGGCAATGGCCTACTGCGCTTGTAGTAGATGCGGGTGGGGGTTGTTTGGACATTTTTCTCTCTTCTCTCATATTTTCTCTTTCTATTTTACTCACGGAGACAGCTTGATAAAGACTGAAATACTGTCTCAAAGAGCCGTTAAACCCAAAACAACTAACCAACAAACCAAATTAGAAATGGAGGTGTCTGGTGTTGCCTATGGTAACCTACTGTCATCATGTCCTACGACTGTTCCTGGGCCGTAAGAGTCCTGATCTCTCCATTTCCAATCAGGACCACGACGAACTCTTGATCCAATCTCGGGTAAATTTTCTTTGTCTCTTTCCTCATAGGCGCCCTGTTCCGCTGTCCTTCTTACTCCATCGCTAAACAGTCGTTCCACTAACTGAAACACAAATGAATAAAATACTGCAGAGAGATTACACATGTTTTCAGATTAAAAGGCATTAGACATAATTGAGCCTCGACTCGCAAACACCTACGAACTGGCATGTGCGCCCAGCAAACTTAGATCAGCTTTGGCATCCGCCCAACCTGATCAGAGTCTTCGCTGTGCCCTTAAAGGATAACGAATCCATGCCGACAGGGAAGACTCCGATCAGACTAGACGGGCGCCCAAGCTGATCTGAGCCTTCGTGTGGCGCACCTGTCACTTTGTTGTTTTTTTTTCGTGTCGCGACCCAGTTATTTTCAGCTACAAAAACATTAGACATAGAGTTTGTCTACCATTCTCTGCTGTCTCTATTGAAGAATAAATGAGTCCAATTGTGATAAAATATATCCAACGAATAGAAACAGTCAATCACTATCAAAGAACTGAATACAACACGAATAACAGTCGACCCATTGCTTGCTTCGCCAAAGACGGCTGACACTTTTTATGCCGTCTTTAAAGGCATCCTGATGGCTAGGATTGCAGGCTATAAGGTGCAAGGTCTGTAACTTTAAATATTTTCTTTTTAGAATTAATGTTTCTAATAATCAAAAATACTATAACTCAGCTTAGAATTGGCTATAAATATACCGTACAAACCAACTAAACCAAATTGCCGCTATCAAATCTGCAGCATTTAAATAGACATATTAACTGACAAGAAAAGGTAGACAGACTTAAGTAACTCTACTAGCTGATGGTAGAAACCTGTTTTCATAAGATTATTCATTTCTCCATGCTGTGTACCCTTAGCAGAACGTTCGGCGTGACGCTTCTAATGATGTTCATAACATACTGTATAGGTCCTAATAAACGTCCCTGCTGTGATAAACGCCCCCGGCCTCTTTTCCGAAAATAATATTATATTAACTTCCATGAATTTCTGTTTGCTTCTGTAGGTGGGTAGGCTGTTTGAAATGGGGGTCTGCTGTAATAGGAGGGAATTTGCTCCTAACCTAGAGGAGCAAATTCTTTCCTATTAGAGTTGACCCCTACAGTACTGAGAAGGGAGGCTAAAAATAGTAGAGTTGCTTCCTCTGCAAGTGTACACACTCACCTTAATACTGTTTATTTGAGGTATTTGGCAATGTCTGATTTACCACACTTTATGCTCTAAATAACGCCCCCTTTCTTAAAATGCAACGCCCCTCTGGATTAATACGGTGTTTTTTTGAGAAATAAAAAAGACAAACAATATACTACCCCTATCACCCCTTCATATCCGGAGCTCTATTGCATGATCTTTATGGTGCTATAATTCTCGGGTTAGAACAATTACGTTAAGATATAACTTGTTTACAACGTTATTATAATAATTTAAGTTCCTTACCTTACCAGAAAACAGGTCACCAAATAACAGGTCACCAATATCACCAATAGCAGCTTTCCGAATCGAATCGCCTATCCCTGATTCACCTGGTCTGAGCTGAAAGACAAGAACAACTGAAGCAGCATGTGATAACTCAAGAACCTCTGTTGACGGAAAGGTAAAGGTGAAAGCAACATTAAAGAAACTAATGATCTGGGGCCGTATTTATAAAACGACTTAAGTCGTTGCTATGCTGTTGCTAAAGCTCAATTTGTTTGAAGGAAATTTGCATGGATATATCATTATGACAAGCTTAAGAGGTGGTCAGATTTCGATGACCTTGGCCTTGTTTCCAAGGTCACAGAAGGACTTAATATGTGACACAGACACAGATGCAGATGTCAATGAGATCCGCAATGAAGCCAATATGTATTCCCTCACCTTTAGTGGCGGCGTTGTGGGGCATAATATAGCAGTTAAAATAGTAATTTGACGAAAGTTTCGTAATTCTAGGTCATAAAATTGAATGAAAACCATCTTCCAAGCACGTTTATGTGTTCAGTCAACCATGAAAACTAGGTCATTGAGAGATTCTGGTCACATCATCCGATTGTCCTGGTCAAGGTGCTTCCTTGACATGAGTTTGATGATAACTGGTCAGTTTATTTAACTATGATGGCAAGAAATATTGAAAATTGAGGACAAAAATATAAAAAATGCTGAATGTCAAAGGAGGACTTTATAACAACATATGTTCAAATTAAACCAAATAAAATGATATGGAAATATATTTTAGATGTTCTGTTAATCACTTTATCAAATTATGTCTGTTTGTTGCACTCTTCTACCAAATGAGAATGTTTTTACAAGACAGGCTAAACCATGTCGGACTACCCCACCCACTTCTGTAGACTCATAGCTCAGTAAGTAGGGCTTTCCTACCAAAGTCACATATAATTCAATAAACTAGACACCTTGGAGTATACCATCAGTTAAAAAAAGAAAACTTTGGTAGGATGCAGAAAACCCACCTTATTGATACCCCCCCCCCCCTATTGCTCTGGAGGAAGTGTCTTTTTCAGACTGTTCCTCCAGAGCAAATTTCAATGTTGCAGGGAATCTCGAACATAGAAATTTAGCCTTAGCAACACCATAGCAGCAATTTAGTGGTTTTATGAATACGACCCTGGTCAAAACGTGTATGAATAAAACGTTGATGTAAATCAAAAACACCATAATAGCATTCTCGCATGTGATTATTGTATAATTCAAAGTAGTCATTTATCTTAGAGGCAAGCTACGTTTCACAAATCCTTCACCCCACAAGCAAGACTAAATTTCTTACCTTTTTCAACGTCACCTTAGCTTGTTTTCGCCCGTCTTTATAACTAACAACTTTTCCATTGCCTACAACAGCAGTCATAAGCTCGAGAAATTCCTAAAACAGAAAAACAATGAAGTTTATTTCAAATTAGTTGTAAACATGTGATGACGCCCGTGGTATTTGTCAACAAAGAAATCTGTCGAATCTGAAATATGTAGTACATATAGAGGATCTTACACAAGTTGTCATTTCATCTGAAATTTATGAAACGAGCCTTCGGCGAGTTTCATAAATTTCATACCAAATGAACACGAGTGAAAGATTCTGTTTATCATATGACCCTTTAAAATGGGATTTTAACGCCTTCAAACTGAACATTATTTCAATAAGAAAACGCGTTGTTGGCATGGACATTGTCAATGACGTTTCGTGTACGCGCCAAAGTGTTATTACACGTGTGGTCATATGATTTTTATGACACGACGTTATCCACTGAACAACAGCGACGTCATATGATAAATAAGTAAATAAGTTTACGGCAGGATTGAAAGCTTTTCTTTCTTTCTTTCGTTACGCAGTTAATATTGCTGGCATATAGTGGTCACTGTACCTGTGCTTATATCTGGTTTAAATTCGCATTGACATTCCCACTTACGCAGTTCTCAACCACCTTTAAGTTTTAAGACTAATATTTGATTTTTGACAATTACCAACTAACTTAAAACTAGATTACGAGTAACTTATGGCTGTCATCGCTAATCAATACTTAGGGTCACTGATGAGGTTATTCTAGCCAAAATTGCGGTCTGGCCCATATCATACAACCGTATTTATTGCTCTTGGGGCCATTTTTCTAGCTTTCACTGGAATTTTAACCAAATGTGATTTTCAGAATTGTTAGAATAATTTTATTGATCTCAAAGGACCAAACAAAATTATAAAACTGCACTTAGCTGATGTACGGGGGACGTTTTACGGCCGCCACATTACACAACACCACTGAAACTTTTCAAAGTGAAGGCAAGTTAAGTCTAGGAAATGTTTGTTTGTGTAAGATAGTTTCAGCTATCAGACAGTCTTTCTACAGACCGTTTCAGAGCGATTCATCTGTTGCTGGTCACCTTTTTTGTCGTAGACATATCAGAGCATGCATGACCTGCATCCGGGTTTTTATTGTATGGGGGATAATAAACACAATCTACCATTTGTGAAAAGAAACAGTTTTAAAATGACGTTTTATGAATATAAACTTTATTTTGGCTTCGTTTCCTT
The DNA here is from genome assembly GCA_963989385.1 of Ctena decussata. NCBI lineage: Eukaryota > Metazoa > Mollusca > Bivalvia > Lucinida > Lucinidae > Ctena > Ctena decussata. The sequence goes on from OZ022505.1 coordinate 56,952,320, forward strand.
TTTAATTTAATCGCCGTTATTTGCGGATATACGTGTTTTATTCAATAATAACGAATGACGAAAAGTGTATTTGCAAATTTCATGACCCGTTTGAGCAGCCGTAAATCAGGCGCATTCGAGTTTTCCAATCGTGTATTTAAAGGTCTAGTATGAAAGCCATAACCGCACCGCGCTTCCGATCTGCCGCGCCAGAAAGCAGTTTTCTTTAACAACTGATGTATTTCTTATTAAAATTACAAGGAAACAAACAGTGCTTCCACAAGTGGAAGTCTGGGGGTCTGTGACTTCTAAAACTGAATGCCAGGAAGTCAGTGACTTCCAATTTTTATCATAACCTACCATTTATAAAGTGAATATTGACTTAAATAATGAGTTAAATTTGTTGTAATAATGGTATTTCACCCATTAATGAAGGAGAAAGCAATATAAATATGGACATTCTGGAAGAAACCAAGTCTATCCTTCAGCATGACTTCCAAATGACAAACCTTGGAAGTCATATGACTTCCTGATTTTGATGGTTAGTGCTAGCACTGAACAAAATACAGTGAGAACAAAAAACTACTTTTCGAAGCTGAACAAAAAATCAGACATACCCCTTATCTTTTTGAATTTGTATACTAAGTCATCATAAAATTCTGGTTCCGATAGGCCTTCATGTGAAAGTGATTTTAACCTGACATTGAGTTTTGAAACCAATTCATTGCATCGGCGATAAAATTTTCTAGATAAGGAATTATTTCGATGCAGGCCTATCTTGATACTCATTCGCTCAATTGCACACACGCTCACTCACTCACAAACTCACGAAACCCTTAGCAATTGGGCCAAACGAAGACAGGGAAAATCATGAAAATATGAGGCAGAAAAAGAAATAGACTTTTAATAAGTGTTCCCCCGGTTACAGCTAGCTCCTGGTGAGGTTTCGGTATTTTTGCAGTTCAGTCATGCCATTAAATCTTACTTGTGGCAAAACTAGGATATCGAAGTTGTATGAAAATGAGTAAGGAAAACATCAGTTTTGGCCATGGTGCCGCATGGTTATATATCTATGCGCCAGTCATTTGTATCCACACACCCCACCTACAGAAATGGAATTTTTACATTTCAGAGACCTGTGATGATTAGCTGATGGTAACAACCTTGCTCTTATTTCGACCCTATACTACAGAAAATCTCACAGGATAAAGGACCCCAATCTTAAAACTCCGGCACTATGGAAACAATTTAAATATAATTGCCCTGCACCTTGGTCCGGCTATCCCAGCGCCATTGTATTATTGTAGGCCCGGAACGTCCCGTTACCATAGTCTAGCTGCAGTTGCAGTTATCCGTTGAGGGATTATTGGGTTGCCCTTTATATTAATTCATGTTTTGTCCACCATTTTGAAGGACTTCTTATTAAATCAACAACCAAACAAACTCTATTCGTTTATTGTGTTTCCGTTCATTCCTGGCGCAGCCAATCTTCGTAGGTTGGGGCGAGGATGCAAATGACAGCAGGCCGAATTGACCCGGACGAGTTGAATGGAGGCCGAGTTGACCCAGGAGCCGTGAAGACCCCAGGCTTACAGAAAGCTGGCCGAGTTGACCCGCTTCTTCCATGACATACTATCGTCAGACAATAGTTGTAATCGAACTCGACCAAGGCTGATCACGATAATCCTCACTCGGGAATTCATGTACACATTTACTTTACAAAAGTACTGATAATACCCAGGAAGCGGTGGATCCGTCCTGACATGACTAAAAAGTTGTTCTTTAAAAACGAATTTCATCTTCGACAATTATCTTTTTTAAAGATGTTTCTTGTTTAATACTGTGTGTTTCTATATCAGGCTCTGCGTGTGCCTTACACAATCTATTAAGAAGTGAATAAGAATGTTATCAGAGCTCCAGATAAGAAGGGGTATTGAGGATAATTCAAAGATAATTTTTCTCATTTCTCAACGAAAACATATCGACGAGACGGCTCTAATGATAGGCCACAAAATATGTTTTTGTGGAGAAATAATGATAATTATCCCTAAATTATCTCTGTTACCCCTTCTTATCTGGACCACTGAAGTGTTATCACAAATATGCTGTTCCATTTTTTAGTTAAATGTTTGGTATTTTCATAAGCCATCCGTCTGTTTATCTTCTACAAAGCTGATGACTTACTAAATTTGAGCCGCGACACGAGAAAACCAACAAAGTGATTGTGCGCCTAGCACAGACTCAGGTCAGCCTGGGCATCCGCCCAGTTCAATCAGACTCTTCGCTTTGCGCTTAAATGGTAGCTAAGGGTCTAAGCTAATTCCATGAGGACAGCGAAGACTCTGATCAGACTGGGCGAATGCCCAGGCTGATCTGAGCCTGTCCTGGGCGCACAACCACTTTGTTGTTTTTCTCGTGTCGCGGTTCATTTATTTATACTATGCTAGTCGTTTGTTTAACCTTGACTTCACCTAAAGTAGCAGAAACAAACCTTGTTAGCGTGCCCAACAGGAACACATATCAACTTTATGCCTTCGGCCTTGACCTTCTTCGACACTTCAGCGAGTATCGCTGTCTTTGCCTGCATCAAACAAAATAAATGCAGTAGAAAAACTAACAAAATGTGGACCTAATGCCCCAGTGCCACAAATAACACAGGGCTTACAATTATAAAACATGTACATAAAGCTGCAAAATTTCTGCTTTTACACAAACTAATAATGTAATGTCTGAGATACAGGTAATATAGGCATTTCTTCATTTATAATTTTCGCAAGGGTCTTTAATCCATAAAGAAGAAATTTTCTTCGAGGTAACAATGAAGTGTCTAAAGTTTCAAAACAAAAAAAAATCCTTAAAGGAAATCAGAAATTTACATTATCTGAAAATGAATAAAAATGAGCTATTTTGAAAAGGGCTATACTCCTTGAAAAATTGCATTACAGAATAATATTGTTTCATGTAATAGTAAACAAGCGTTTCCAAATTTCTAAACAATTGTTAAAATGAACCGCGACACGAGAAAACCAACAATGTGATTGTGCGCCCAGCGCAGACTCAGATCAGTCTGGGCATCCGCACAGTCTGATTAGACTCTCCGTTTGGCGCTCAAAGAGTAGCTAAGGGTCTAAGCTACCTTCATGCGGACAGCGAAGACTCTGATCAGACTGGGCAAATGCCCAGGCTGATCTGAGTCTGCGCTGTACGCACGACGACATTGTTGGTTTTCTCGTGTCGCGGCTCAAATACAATAAAAAAAAAACTGTCCTAGGGGATCACCCAATGAAAGGACAAAAATTGGCTACTTAAGACAGGTGACCTCTTAATAAAAGTTCATTTATACAGTATTTTGGTTTATGGGACCAAGAAAATTGTGCCCTCTTAAGACGGGCAATCTCTTAATAGAGGTGAGCACATATGCAGAAAGCTATCAGTCAACATGCGTTTGAAGGGATAATTTTGTTTTAGTTTTAAGGAGCCACAATTCATATAAAATTACCTTACATGTCTCCTGGATTTTTCTTATCATGGCAGTCATGCGTTTCAATTTTGCCAAAAGAAACAACAACAACAAAAACATTATGTTGTATTTTAGGTATAAGCGGGACTTTGTTTAAGATCAAACGAGACGCCATACATGCAAAATATAAAAGAAAAGGAAATTACCTGCTCTATTTTAAATGTTTTGTAAGAAAAGACATGTACATCTGTTTCAAGCCTAAAAACTCTTGCAATGAGACAGTTTTAAAGCCTGACAGGGACTATAACAACTAACGTTACCAAATACAAACCAAAGTATCTTGTTCTACTAAATCCTTGTAAGCCAACAGGCCAATATTCTAAGTTTCAAATCAATCCCGTAAAGATAACAAAAGATGAGCCGCGAAACGAGAAAACCAACAAAGTTACATGTGCGCCCAGCGCAGACTCAGATCAGCCTAGGCGTCAGCCCAGTCTGATCATAGTCTTTGCTGTTTGTTTAAAGGGTAGCTACGGGTCTAAGCTAGTTCCATGCGGACAGCGAAGACTCTGATCAGACTGGGCGGATGCCCAGGCTGATCTGATTCTTCGCTGGGCGCACATGTCATTTTGTTTGTTTGTTTGCACCTAATAGGACAGCTTTGCGAGTTCAAAGGGGCATTTTCCATCCGAAATGGATGACAGAGTAATGCTACATGTTCTGCTAGTTCTCTATAAGACAATGGATAATGTTTGAAGTTTCAAAACAATCCTTTGGAAACCAAAGTTATGTCTAACAGAAGTTTGAAAAGGGCCATAAACCATGCAAAATGCTTGAAAGAGTTTGCATCTCGCAGTTTACAGCTCTTGCGATTAACAGTTCATAGGTAACACATGTTTTAAAATATGGGACGGGACCGGAAGGCGACGGAACTCAACAGACAAAATGATTCCAGTATAGTCCCCATATCCCCTGCTTGGTTGGGGCATAAATAATCTTAGAGAGCGACATACATGCAAGGGCTGCACATTTCGTTTCTATATTTGAAGCCGTGACACGAGAAAACCAACAAAATGCTTGTACGCAAAGCGCAGACTCATCTGCCTAGTCTGTTCAGACTCTTCCGTAAGCGCTTAAAAAGGGTACATAAGGGTCTAAGCTACTTCTATGCGGACAGCAAAGACTCTGATCAGACTGGGCGGATGCATAGGCTGATCTGAGTCTGTGCTGGGTTCACAACCACTTCGTTTGTTTTCTCTGGTCGCGGCTCATTTCTTATACACGTTTAAGACGCTTTCATAAACCACTTTGAAGTCTCAAAACAAATACAAGAATATACCCTGTGTGGTTTGAAAAATAAATAACTTATTTGCATGAATGCGTATTTCCTGTAAAGCTTATATTTTACTCAAATAACCCAAACAATCTACAACCGACCGTATCCTGTAACGCTCATATTTTACTCATAGAAACCGAACACTCTACCACGACTGAGCGGCGTCTTTTAAAGGGATACGTAAAGTAATCCTAAGAGCGGTTCCACTCTTTAATGGTTTTATTACCCTGTTATGTCATGACCTATGTGAGCGGAGTATTTCCTTTGATGAAATAGCAGTGTCACTGGACTGTTGCATTTATTTATAGTTTTTAAAGACTTAATTCTCATTTATTGGGTGTCATAATGGCCCGTACCAACGATAACACACAGTCAGAGCATCTGCGTCAACAGATCAGTTTTACCTTGTTTGTCTGTTTTTTTGTTTGTTTTTGTTTTTAGATTTGCCATAAGTTCAGACAGTACACTGTATATATCTGGCTTTTTAAGACGGGAATTTACTCTCTTCAAAAGTACCCCAAATATGTAAATCAGTCTGTGTAATTTGGCCATTAGATAGGTGTGTCTTTTCCAAAACAATTCCAAGAATCTAGATCCGTCTTGTTTGACGGATCTAGATTTTTGTAATTGTTTTGGAAGGGAAAACCTCCGTCTTATTACCGAAAAAAATACAGTAAGCGGACGTAGAATACCACGATAAAACTGCGCAGCTGAGCTACCTAATTTGAATCGCCTCTGTTTTATTATTTAGTAAAGTACCTTTTCAAACTACATCGCTAAATTATATTACATAGAAAAATAATAAATCGAATAAAAATACATGTAACAATAAACCATCTGTCCAGGAAAAATACTAAGTAAACAGCAACCGATCTTTGTACCTGCTCTTGTTGGGAACTATTAACCAGCTCATCCGGTCCTGCAGTTACATTTGTGGCGGTGCAGTGTCCGTCTGTAACCAGTATTATTCTTGGCCTCACGGGCACATCGTGCACCATACACTTCCTTCCTGTTTTAAGAATTAAAACAAGAATCGATCGTTCAGAAATCAAGAATTAACAATATATGAGGCCCAAATTCATCCTTTATTCGTATCTGTATTCAAATACAGACCTGATATCGCTATTCCGATAAAAATAAATACATATTCTACGATGTTTTGTCACCAGCATTGCGGGAACTTTACAATGTTTCGATTCCACTGTAAGGCTTATTATGTGTTTGTTTGTGTAATGTCATAATCGTGAAACAAAATAAAAAAGTATCTAAATAATCTTATGTGAATTTGGGGTTCATATACTGCTAAAATAAGTAAGAAATAAAATGCATTTCTGGATAGATTAAAATGGCAGAATTTCGCATATTTTTCGCTTGAGTAAACGATGGAAAAATCTCCATGGAGTGCCAGAATCAAAGAACGTAGTCCTATTGTAACACTAATGAAAGAAACGTCATAACACTAATGCCCCAGTCACACACACACATTACGGATTGGGCGGATAGTTGTGGATAAAAATCCACAATAATCCGCAGAATTTGTGGGCGTGGCTTATTATCAAGATTGATTAATTTACGGATACAGTTAACTATAGATGCGTATGATTAAGGATAAATGCGGATGTCTGCGGTCAGATAGTTTCCCTTTGAATCAATACGATGAGAGATGATACGAATGTATACGTACTACTTACCTGCCATTACGTTCTGTTACTTCTATATGCGGAAAGATGTTGTTGATGCTGCGGTTGGCCCGTGCGTATATGTCCGGTTTTATTCGTAATGGTCCGCACCGCAACTCCGGATGGCCCATCCGTATCTGTCCGGTGTTATTCGTAAATGTCCGTATCGCATCCGCAGGGTCTGTAACTGTCCGTATCGTATCCGTAGGGTCCGCAGGATCCGATTCCAAATTTTGAAAATTTTCAAAATTTAGGCGCGGACGAGTAAACCGTATTGATCCGTAACAAAAGTAACTGAAGGCATTCATTCGCATGTATCCATATATAATCCGTATCTAATCCGTATCTTATCCGTATCTAATCCGTATATAAACCTATCATTCCGCAGCCCAACCCCAAGTTGTGGACTGATACGGTTTCGCGCAGATCGTTACCTTCAATAACGGTTAGTTACGGGTCTCGTTCGGAGTTTTTGTACGGACTTTTACCTTCAGATACGTTTCTATACGGATATCTTACACTTCAATACTGACAAATACGTATTGGTGAGGATAATTGCGAACAGCTAATCTGACTGGGGCATTAATCCGTAACAATACGCAGAACGAGACCCGTAACTAACCGTAACAATCCGCATGAAACTGTTTTTATCCACAAAGTTTGGGTAGACCGCGGAACGATAGGTTGAGATACGGATTAGATACGGATTAGATACGCATAAATGCGGATAAATGCCTTCAGTAACGGATCATTATGGTTAACTCGTCCGCGCCTGAATATTTAATCTTTTCAAAATTTGGTGGCATATCCTGCGGACCTTGTGGATACCATACGGATACGATACGGATTCGATATGGATAGAGACCACGCCCACAAATTGAGTGGATTTAAAGTCCGTAACTATCCGCCCAATCCGTAATGTGTGTGTGTGACTGGGGCTTAACACACAAGTAGACGGCCAGCACTTCCATGACGGGCGTAGCTAGGGGCAATTACACAGTACGCACAATCATGTTTTATACTCATTGAGGGTAATATTAGGGGGTTAAGCCGCTAAGATATTTCAAATTTTCGTGTCTGTTGGAAGTCAGTATTAAAATTATGCCCAATTAACAACATTTCAGCATGAAAATACGCAGAGTGTGTTGAAATTTTGTCAATTTGACAAAATTTCAATACGCACCTGTGTATTTGCGTAATGGTAGCTACGCCCTTGCATGATAGATACCGTTTCTTGCATACCTTTTGATTTACAACGCTTGGTCTTAAATTAAGAACTTGTTGAAATGCATAATATCAGCGTATAATAGGTTTCTGGTTTTGACCTATATTGTAACTGTACCTCATCATCGCCTTTTCACTCTACACTTCTGTTGGAGCAGCGACACGACAACACGAACAATGTGGCAGGTGTGCCACGTGAAGACTCAAATCAATCTGGACATCCTCCCAGTCTAATCACAGTCTTCACTAACGGCAATAGGGAGCTTAGACCTTTAGCTTTCCTTTAAGAACATAGGGAGGACTCTGATCAGACTGGGCGGATGCCCAGACTGATCTGAGTCTTCGCTGGGCTCACATGCCACCTTAAATATGTGACCTCCAGTCCGACCAACAATTGATTTTTATATAGCTATAAGGTTAAGGAGTGTAGAATAAGATTTCCAGCACAGGTTAAAACAACGGAAATCGTTGTCTGGTATGCGAGAAACAAAATCATACCTTCTGGTATTGCTAAAGCAGCTACTGACAGCATTAATCCTCCATACATTGGCGAAGGTCCTCCCAGTTTGATATTCTCTGTTTAAACGGTAGATATGGTTATTAATTATAGTTCATAATACTAAAACAGTTTTTTTGCAGAATGTTACTTACTATATCTGCGTTATCAAAATTTCTCAGTTTAATAAAATGTATATCAGCGCAGATTAATTTTGGCGTCCAAGACGATTAAGACCAGCTACTCTTGACGTCAGATAATAAAGAAAAATGATGTTACTGTCTGACAATTTTCTGAAATTTCTGCCAAATACATATTGTGGCATCATACAGGCGATTCTAACGGGATGTGACAATGTATATATTAATAGAAGGGCATAGAAAATATATCAAAAACGCATCAGGTACTCCTTGCTATCTGAACATATGTTAAACTATATGAAAATTTATTTTAAGTCAAATATGAGAGGACTGATATTTTGAGCTCTTTGTCTTAACTGTAAATATCGCCAAAACTAAGTTACCGCCAATATGCATTTTACAGGGAAAGAAAAGAAGATTAAGACTTGAATATATGAGCCGTGACACGAGAAAACCAAAACAGTGCTTGTGCGCCCAGTGCAGACTCAGATCAGCCTAGGCGTCCGCCCAGTCTGATCACAGTCTTCGCTGTCAGCATGGAACTAGCCTAGACCCTAAGTTACCTTTTAAGCGCTTAAGCGAAGAGTCTGGTCAGGCTGGGCGGATGTCCAGGCTGATTTGATTCTGCGCTCTACGCACAACCACTTTGTTGGTTTTCTCGTGTCGCAGCTCATATATACTCAACAAAATAAGTAACCGCATTTATTCAAATGTAAGACTGGATTATCTCTCTCCAAAAGTATCCAATATTTGTAAAGCAGTCTTATGTAAATTGGCTTTGAGGTAAGAGTTTCTCTTCTATAACGATTCCTAAAATCTAGATCCGTCTTGTTAGTCGGATCTAGATTTTTCAGATTGTTTGGAAGGGAAAAAATTTCCGTCTTTTACCAAATAAATATGGTAATAACAAACAGTTTTATTTTCTGTTTTATACTGAACTTTCTGTTTAAAGTGTTCAAGTTATTATAAAGCTGTGGGTACAATGTATAAGAGCTCCCTGCAACAACTTTTAATACACAAGACACGTGGGCAATATCAATAGCTACAAAAATGCCGATGGTACCAGCAGGATCAGATAATTAGATTCGAAAGAAGAAAACAGAGCATTTACTCAAGAAAAGCAAATGCCAGAAATCCAAAAATTTCGTTTGTTTATATAAAACTAAATAAAGAAATTGACAAATAAAACATGCATACTTATTTTTTTTTTCAATTCTATTTAATGACAAAATGATATCATAAATAAAAGGTGACTCTTTTTTAAGAGAAAATTGCCATTTGGTTTCGTAGATGGGCTGAGAAATTTGATCGTAGCAGTTCTGATCATTGCCATTTTACACTAGTAAGTTAGAACTCTCAAACCTTAGTATTAAAGGAACAACAGTACAAGTGTTATTGACATCTTTCATGGCATGTCTTCATAATTTTTGAATACTATAATCGTGAATTTAAAGGAAACATATAAATTTTATTCTAAATTATAAACTTTAGCTTCAAACTTTATTCTTAAATTTTGATTAAAAGTACATGTCTGCAAGAATATATTTAATGTGCTAATATTGGAGTGCTATTCATGTGATATGACACTTACTGAAAGCTGTACGTATGTCACAGAATTCATTTGTCAGTCTCTGAATAACCCCAGTATGATGCCCAAATGTACAAAAGGCAATACTTTCTTCCACGACCCCTTCGTATTCAATTTTCATGTCCTCTAAACCTGAAATTCATATGTTATATCGTGTAAGATACTGCATGAAATGGAACCCTTCTGAAACTTTGCATCAGGTCAAACTGGAACTGTAAATGATCCTTTTTCGATTCAATTTGTTGTTTTAACATGCTTATATCTGTGGCAATGCCAAAACACCGCAAACACAACTCGTTTAAACATTATTTGAATTCATACAGTCAGACCTGTCTGGAGGGGTAACCCAAGGAAAGGACAAAAATTGGCGCTCAAAACAGGTGATCCCTGAATACAGATTCATTCGCATTGTATTTATGTGGCTGCTAAACACTGGTATTCCCTTCATAGAGGTGACCACATGAGCAGGTTCGAATGTAATTGGCCTCGCGTGAAAAGGCACATTACGGCTTGTGCGAACAGAAATCGCTCAGATCAGCCTGCGCCAAAAAGTTTCAATGAAGGATAGTCTGCGGATAGTAGATAATTACAACTAACGTTTTCGAAAATAACCCACACCGAACCCAGCCAAGACCGTTTGGAAAGACTGAACAAGCCAAGGGAGACTGAACGAGCTCCCAACATTACAAGTCTTGTGTTACAGATTTCACATTCATAGTTTTAAAGTACATGTTGAATTAATTGCACAATATATTGCTACAAGAATGTATCGAGAGAGGACTATCTAATAATGCTATAATATGAGCCGCGACACGAGAAAATCAACAAAGTGGCATGTGCGCCCAGTGAAGACTCAGATCAGCCTGGGCATCTGCCCAGTCAGATCAAAGTCTGTGTTTTGCGCCTAAAGGGTAGCTAAGGAATTAAGTTACCTCGAACGGACAGCGAACACTCTGATCAGACTGGACGGATGCCCAGGTTAATCTGAGTCTATATCATTGTGACTGCTGTTTATATGAATAAATATTGTTTAAACTAATCTGAGTCTTCGCTGGGCGCACATGCCACTTTGTTGGTTTTCTCATGTTGCGGCCCATATGTCTGTGACTATTTTCAAGGCATATGTTTGATCTAATCTATAATTGCAACTACCGCATTTTTTTTCAGCTGTAAAACGGATTTTTACCTTCCTAAACCATTTTAAAGGTGTAGCTCCGTCTTGTAAGACGGATCTACATCTTTGGGATTGATTTCAAAAGAGATCAACATTTTATAGCTGAATTACACAAGACTGATTTATATATGAGCCGCGACACGAGAAAACCAACAAAGTGGCATGTGCGCCCAGCGCAGACTCAGATCAGCCTGGACATCCGCCCAGTCTGATCAGAGACTTCGCTGTCAGGATGGAGGTAGCTTTGACCCTTTGCTACCCTTTAAGCGCTTAGCAAAGAGTCTGATGAGACTGGGCGTATGCCCAGGCTGATCTGAGTCTGTGCTTTGCGCACAACCACATTGTTTGTTTTGTCGTGTCGCGGCTCATATTCCGCAATTTTTGGGAGAGTAAAGTTCCGTCCTAAAACCGAATACATACGGTAGACACATACCACTGATAAATGCTGTGAAGAAAGCCTTTGCCTGGGTCCATGCATCGTTCTCTGCCATACTAGCCGATATATCAAAACACAGAACTGTGTGGGCACCTGCTACATCTGGCAAACCAAGGTCTTTCGCTGAAAATATATTGCAAGTAGTTGACGTATTTCTTAAACATTCTATTGAAATAGAACATTAACACACAGATATAATGGCTGGGCATCTATAAGGATTTTAGTTTATTTAATTTTATTTTCATAATTATATTCCACAGACTTTAAGATCTGCTGTTTATCATTTGATCTGCTATTTTCAAACATCTAGAAGTTCTTTTACCCCCGAAGGACATCCGTTTTCGGATCATTAAATATCCATATGTTCTCACATGGAACGAATTGATTTGGGACTGCTCTAACTGAGCAGTGCCGTGCAAAACGGTTGCTTAACCCATTTAAAGGACGCTTCTTTTTGTATAAGTTGGAACTTTCGTTTAATTGGTTTATTTATTTATAATCTACTGAGGCCAAATATTGAAACTGGTCCCCAGCCCAAAGGATACATCAACAATAAAACATAGTACGTCATGAAAGACCACAGTTGGAATGTTTTCAACATTAAACAGAATGATTTAAGCGTGAATTAAAATGTATTTATGCTACATATTTTTGCAATTAGTTAGACTGAATACTGTATATACACTACCCTATGCATGGCCATGTCTGTTCAGCAGACTCTTTAATTAGCCTTTTTAGCTCGCCTGAACGAAAGTTCAGAAATAGCTATAGTTGTATACCTGGCGTCGGCGTCCGCGTCGGCGTCCGGATTGGATGCTTTGGTTAAAGTTTTTTAAAGACCCATATCTCCTTAACCCATTTATGAATTATTCTGATACTTGCACAGTAGTTAGAGATTAGTCAGGGTACCACTCCCACCCCCATTCAGTGACCTTGGTGTCAAGGACATGGACTTAGAAAAATGGGATTTTTTTTTATTGGATATTTTGGTTAAAGTTTTTCAAAGCCCAATATCTCCTTAACCCATGGATTGATTCCTTTGATACTTACACTGTAATTGGATATTGGTCCAAAGTTTTCCAAAGTAGTACCCCCACTCCCCTCATTGACCTTGATGTCAAGGTCATGAACTTTGAAAAATGTCTTTTTATTGATTGGATGTTTTGGTTAAAGTGTTTTAAAGACCCACATCTCCTGAAACCACGGATGGATTCTTTTGATATTTACACTGTAGTTAGATATTAGTTCAAAGTTTTACAGTTTTACTACCCCAACCCCGCTCAGTGACCTTGATGTCAAGGTCATGGACTTAAGAAATTTTGGTCTTTATTAAAGTTTTCTAATTGCATATTGATTCATAATGCTAGGCATAGATTTAGTTTAAACACTTGAACTGATGTTAGACACTTTTTTGAGTTTTTACAAAGCACTATATACTTACCGCACTGGATGACCTTGAAGTCAAGGTCATCGACTTAGAATTTGTCTGAAAGATTTTGTTTAAAGTTTTATATTTATGAAGACATAATTTCACAGTGCCACGATGTAGTCAGTTGATTCTAATGCTTGGACTGATGTTAGATAATGGTTCAGGGTTTTGATGCATCCTGCCTCCCCTACCCCTCATTTTTTTACCTCACGCTCATGGACTTTGAAATTTTACGTGGATTTTTTTATTTTAATTTTATTCTAAGACTAATTTCTGAGATAGTTAAATGTATTGTTATTATTGACATGCATTGCTGGAGCTTTATGCATATCAAGCAATACCATCAAAGCGACTGTTAGATGGGCAAGCATCTATTCAGGCGAGCTATGCTGTCAGGCGGCATCTCTTGTTTGGTGACGTTTCATGAGATATTTTATAAAGCTGTTGCCATACTGGCAAACGGTGTGGTCCCTTATCAAAGTGCCTGATCTAGGTCTTCACTGTCTGTCTAAAATATGTCCGTGTTACTTCAGTATATTGGGTTATTTGAGCTTGAAAGAAAATGTACAGCATACGATAAGACCCCGATCAGACTGCTGCCTGGGTGCATTGTTTGCATAATGCGTTGAGAAACAAGGCTTTTATATGCAGAGGCGTTTTTTATGCAGCAGAAACTGGTAGAATCCGTTTGCTCCCAAATGCAAACGGCATCCCAAATATTTTATCAAAATTGGTGAGAGGTTAAGGTTTTGAATTGTTTATTCTCAATTTTTATCCTATAAATAACACATTCATAATTTTGTAGACAAGTGAGGCTTTGCATAAAATAGTTTCTTACAAAAAAGGACCGAAAATATGTCATTTTAGCCTCTTTATAACAAGGAAGTAATACTTGGCTGTTGGAATTCCCGTTTAGTCTTACGCATAAGAGCATGTGACCAATGTGTGCTATCCCTGGAACAAAATTTGCTTAATCATTTGAAATTTTTATCCTGAATCCAATTTTCTACCTTTTGTTTCAGCCATACATTATTTAATTTTGAAACATTCACTTTTTACTCGCAAAACTGGTCATGGATTAATTAGACTAAGAGTCTCATCTTTCTGACAGAATCTGTCATTTCAGGGCTCCCAAGCTCTTTGATTATATAAATTGCTGTATATTTTATGCGAAAACTACTGAAGACCCTGTCTAGCTGCGCCTGACGTTGGTCTGCACTGCTTGCCAATATCCTTTTTATAGGACGCTAACGTTAACGTATGTTAACGTATCTGCAGACTCAAACCAGTCTGTGAACCTATTTTCCACAGAGCCCATGCATGATGTATTGCAAACAGCATATTCTCTTATCGTATCCAGAGGTTATAAAACTTGAGTACATTCTCAAACTAAAAATAAAGCACACTGATTGGCTGCTTCCGAGCATGTGCTCGGAAGCAGCCAATCAGTGTGCTTTATTTTGAGTTTGAGATTATTCTCAAATTTTACAACCTCGAACCCAGATCTGCAAATATGCATGCCAGTCTGAATCTTTACTAGTCGCACATACGTCATGTCGCCGCTTTATTGCATGTAATTATGCTTGATACCTGGAAGGGTTTTGTTCGTTAACATACCTGTTTTGATTTCTTCTGAGGCTAATATCTGCCACCTGCCGTCTTCAACTTCTTTCCTTTCTGTCTGGATTATCACTGTCACAAAATAATAATAATAATAATAATAATAATAATAATAATAAAAATATAAGAAAAGACGAAGTATACTACATCCTAAGAAAGGATAGTGTAAGATAGAAGCAAACTGTTCATGACCCGCGGTCGTATACGCATAGTCTGAGAAAAACAAAATTTTAATGCAAATCAGTTAAATTATACTGTCCTGTTGAACAGTGCATCTTAAAGGAGAGAAGTTATCTTCTCGGGAGAACTTTCCTTTTAGAGAAACCCCCAATGAAATAGACGACAAAGGACTTCTATGATTAAGGCGAAGATTTTCCCCACAAGGCCGGCGCGACAGGTCCGAATTTCAAAAGTATAAATTGTGCAGATTTTTCTTAGCAGAGCTTCCACAAATATATAAACCGTATGAAATCAGATCATTTGTGATTTAGACCCAAAGACATGGGGAAATAATCCAGTCTGACCCTACCTACCCTAAATTTAAGTTTTTCGCATACCTCATTTTTTGAGGTAATAAAAATATTGAAATCAGTCATTCATTCCATAATTTTTTGTCATAAATGCATGCTAAATACACGCGTATCACAATACATAGCAATGATTTTGATCTTGTTACGCCTGACTGGCATTTAAACATGCAAAACCACAGTTATACTATCGGTAAAAGCGGCCAAAAGAGAACGCTTCACTATAATTAAAATACAAGTACTCGTACTCTTCCCCCCCCCCCCCCCGCCCCGTGACCCAGCATTTCATTCATGCAGCAGACTTAAGCGATGCAAGTACGCAATATATATAAGAGAGAAGCTGGGTCACGGGGGGAACGATACTCAGTAAGCCAAAGAAGAAGAATGGTAAACAGTAGCACTGTGATCATCAAGGATTATATTGTGTACCATGACCTTGAAATGAGGTCAAGGTCACATACATATAGTCAAAACTATCCAGTGTTGTCTGTTATATAAGTAATGTAAGTCAAAAAGGGTGAAATGCATACAACAAATCATTATTTCAACGATCAGTTTGAGGATAAGTCTTCATAAGTATTGTCTCTCTTAGAAGAGTTCCCATTCGCCTTGAAAAGCGACGATACATAACATGCACTCACCTTCTGGTAGTTTTGAAGAGGAAGGGCTTTTTGGCAAGTCTGTATGTTCTGTTAGGTCTGACCTGTTCACAGAAAGAAAACAAAGGTAATGTCTAATTATTACCGATTACCAAAATTAAAGGCGTTCATAAACTTGACTCTTAGTTAATGAAATAAAAAAGGAAGTTTTGATGCTTGTTATCTTATATTTGTGGGGTAAAGGAAGAGGGGTGTGGGTGTAGAGGGGGGAGGGGGTTAAATATTCTGATGCTCATATATCTTTAGAGCAGCTCTTTGTCCTACCTTTACCTGTATCAGTACACTGTAAAAATACTGTAGATTTTACGGTAGAATAACTGGAAACCGGCTGCCAGTCCTTTTCCCGTTATTTTTACGGGTTTTTGCCTGTAAGACATTGTTGGAAATCACGAAATGGAAGTTTTATGTTAACTTGGCGCTCTCGAAAATAACTTTGTATTGTTGAGGGGCTATCTAACCCAAACGACATCTGCTCTTTTCTGTCCCACTCTGCTTGATGATTCCTGCAATTTTTACGGGCGCCCGTAAAAAAAACGGTAAAAGGACTGGCAGCTGGTTGCCAGTTATTTTACCGTAAAATCTACCGTTTATTTTTGCAGTGTAGGACACCCAGATGCTGAAAGTTTCAGGGCATCTTTGCCCAACTCTCCCACTTCCTGGAAGCTTGATTTTGAAGAAACAGTTTTGGTATATTACAATGATCTAATGGCATTACTTGCTGTGACTAAAAAAACAGGATTATCAAAAAGGAGCTATGGATAACTCTAAACTGCTTCGCGTCACCAAATCAGAGGAAAGGAGTCATTTTGGTAAGAAAATGAATAGTCTACAGCCGCAGGCAATATGCGGTTTACTTAAAAAACGCCAGAAATCAAACTACATGTAGTTGACTTTGCAAACAGCGTAGATCCAGATCAGGCGGCTCATAATGAGCCACCTCATCAGGATCTAACTGTGTGCCCCCAATGCTTTTAATTTTCAATACAATATAACTTAGACGAAACATATGTTTTTTTAATTTTGCAGGCGTAAATTTTGTCGTCTGCTTCTTTTTGGCGCTTATAGGGTTAACAAAAGATAATCTAGTAACATCGACTGGAATTGTGAATTTTCGGAATATTTTTCATGTAGATCTACAGCTTTTTACCTGGAGCAGGACAAATGTTCCTTTGTTGTGTCTGCTGTTGATTTAGGAGTACTCTGCTGATCAGACTGTTTATCAGCTGTGTGCGTATCCAAGCACTCTGAACTTTGTACGATTGGCTTTATTGTCTGAGTGTTTATTTCCTTAGGTTTAAGTGTCTTGGTATTTGCAATATTTTCAGTTCCTGTTTGACTAGGCTGGCCACCTTGTTTATCTTCCTGGACTGTGTTAACAACACTATTCAGTTGCTCCTGTTTACAATCATCAAACTTTTCTGATTCCAGAGTATTGACTGTCTCTAGCTTTTGAGAAGTTTCAGACACAGTATCCTTTGCATCGTCTTCTATGATATCGACACTTGTACCATTTTCCTCCCCGCACTCACTACTTGTAGCCTCTAACGGCTCAAAGTTTATCGAGTTTTCTGGAGACTCAGAAAATCCCTCTATCGTGCAACTTTCTTTCGTTTCAACCGATTCATCCCGACCCTCATCAGTGTGACTAAGAAAAGGCTCCATCATATTAAACAGAGATCCTAGCACCTCCTGTAAAGTCTCTGGTAAGTCACATATCATACACTGCAGGCGTTTTTGAAATCCTCTAAATTCCTCAGAAAAGCGGGACATTTCTGATTCTCTCTTTGTGCGTTTCTTCTCTAATTCCTCAACTTTCAGCTCAAGCTCTAAAAAGAAACAGAAATCGAGATAAGTGGATAAGACCTGGGTTATAAGAAAATATCGGGTTATAAATGAGCAGCGACACGACAAAACCAACAAAGTGGCATGTGTGCCCACCGAAGACGCAGATCAGTCTGGGCATCCGCTCAGTCTGATCAGAGTCTTAGCTGTCGGCATGGAGGTAGCTTAGGGTTGGAGGTAACTTAGACCCTAAGCTACCCTTTACGGCACAGCAAATATTCTGAAATATTGAGAAATAGATCCTATCTAGCAGTGAATTGTTGAGTAATAATTCACTGTCTGGAGGTCAGTTGTAAAGTAGATGATACAACTCGCTCGTGATAGACCGACACACAGTGAATTATTACTTAACAATTCAATGGCAGAGAGCAGATGAACTATTTCGATTCTAACACTCAAAAACGACGAAAAAGAATTCTTTTCATTCGAATTCTCCCGACCTTTCTGCCAGCTCGTACATGCTCTCACCAATATTCTTGATTGTATCAATGTACGTTTTTGCGGCGATTTTAGAAAGAAAATAGACGTTACACCGTCTAACGTCTCAAAATGCCACAAAATAAGTCAGTAACTGCCAGTGACATCAGAAATTAGACTCATGCGCTCCGAAACAGTAAACTGTTGCAGACTAAAACACAGGACTTACCATTGCTTCTACAGGCGCACTGTATAAGAATTTACATTTGAGCCGCGACAAGACAAAACCAACAATGTGGTTGTGCGCTCAGCGCAGACTCAGATCAGCCTGGGCATCCGCCCAGTCTGATCGGAGTCTTCGCTGCCCGCATGGAGGTAGTTTAGATCCTTAGCTACGCTTTGAGAACTTAATAAAGAGTCTGATCAAATTTGTCGGATGTCCAGGCTGATCTGAGTCAGCGCTGGGCGCACAACCACATTGTTGGTTTTGTCGTGTCGCGGCTCATTTTATCTTCTCTGGGTGTCTTCTTCTTCTTCTTCTTCCGGGTAAAGGACCGGAATCAATTTGAACGCAATTGTCTTGGATGGGGCATGCTTTGTTGTTGGGGCGTTTCCTGTTTCACTTCATGATTACAGGAATAATGTGTGTAGAAAATTTATTGCACACGATAGGTGTGGGGTTAGCTTCAGGTATTGGTTAACATTTTTGTGCGAGAGCGCAATGAACGTGCATGATTGCGAATAGTTGTATAATTATGATTTGTAGTCCCATCAAACACTAAATAAGGAGCGTTAGGCTACATTTACTTGCAAAGGGTTTACAAATTGTGATTTATATGCCTCGAAAATCCCACGGATTGCACTTGAAGAGCAAAGGAACTTAAATAAAATGGTAGCCTACAGGCGTGGGCAAAACTATGTGATCAGGACAAATTCTCGTTGGTTGAAAACACTCAAGAAAATATTCATAGCAAACACCGAGTGCCGTCACCAAACTGCGTGAAAGTGCTGTATGGTCTAAATATTTGCATTTCCCATACATCAGTATTCGTCACCCTTTGATGCTCTCAATACAGCACACGCTATCCAGGACAAATGAGCAGCGACACGAGAAAAGCAACAAAGTGGTTGTGCGTCCAGCGAAGACAGATCAGCCTGGACATCCGCCCGTCTGATCAGAGTCTTCTCTGTGCGCATGGAGGTAGCTACCCTTTAAGCACTTAGTGAAGAGCCTGATCAAACTGGTCTGAGTGTTCCTTGGGCGCACATGCCACTTTGTTGGTTTTCTCATATCGCGGCTAAAATAATGTAATGCTCACCATGCCATCCTTTAGAGTAGCCATCTGTCGAACATTCACTGAAATACAAATGGCATAATGTTACTTTTTCGTACTAAGAGTCATGTCATAACAACACACAGTTTAAAGTCACTACAGCCTGCATATTCGCAAAAAATGAAATAAAATTAAAAAATAAATAAATAAATAAATAAATGATTTAACAGAAAAATGAATAAATAAATAAACCTTCTGCAAATGGATAAACACAATCATGCCTTTTATACATATGTGCGGCTAAATATTTGCTGAAGCTTTAATTTTAATTAGTGTTTAATTAATAAAGACAATATTTAAGAACAGTTAAAAATAATAATATGTTCAACGGGACTCTTTTAAACCAGATACTCTACAGAAAGCTTAATGGATATGAAAACGATTTCTTATAAGCTCGATGCTCAGCTTCCTTTGTTGTGCAACCTACACTGTGGCGAGGACCACTGATCTAAGATGTGCGATCACTACTTTGTAGCAACGGATATCGAAGCCCTGCGCAGCAGTGACAAGAGCTTTAACTTCCATGTTTATCTGCCACTTTTACAAAGGGGAGCGACATTTTTGCCTTGCTATTTGCATCCCTGGAAGACTTAGCCTTTTCAAAAAGGGGTCTACTCTAAAGGTGTGTCACTAAGTGTGAGGAGGTGGGGGGGGGGGGGGGTGGGGGGGGGTGGTGCTGGTTATAACTTCCAGTGCCGGGGCGTCCTACTTATTTGGATAAAGGTAAAAGTAGGACAAGGGCCCACTGTGCTTGCAGTAGGTGCGGGTGGCGATTGTTTGGATTTTTTCTCGTCTATCCTTTCTCTTTCTCTCTCCCTCCCCTCTTTCTCTGGGAGACGACCCGATATAGACTGAAATACAGTCTCAACGGGCAATTAAACCCAAAACAACCAACCAGCCAACTACTCTAAAAGAAAAGAATTTCTTCTAAGGCAGCAAATACTTACCTTAAAGAGTAGACCCCAATTGAAAATGGAGTCAAATTAAAATAAAAGCATCGTAAACGACTGCGTAATACCCCGCCACCGTGAACCAATACCCCTTATTTTACCTTTTTGTACATTTGTTACATGATTATACATGTATATAGCCCCGGGGCAGGGGCAGATAACCTCTGGGGACAAAAATTTGATCATGACATGAACCTCATATTACCTAGATAATGTGTTGCAAGTTTCAGGAAAATCCTGTTCATCTTTGATTTTAAACAGATTTTTTTCATAATTTTATACAAGTATATAGCCCCGGGGCAGGGGCAGGTAACCCGGGGGGGACTAAATTCTGCTTGTAACAGAAAGCTTATGTCATTTCAATCATTTCCATGGAATTTCATCAAGATATACCAAAAGTCTGATTTTATTTAGGTTTTTTGATGATTTCATACATGTTTTTAGATTGTGTCAGGGGCAGATAACCATTGGGGAACAATTGTTTTTATCAAGTGGTAAAGCTTATATTAATATGATTATTTGCTTGCAGTTTCAGAAAAATCCCTTTCAACTCTGATTTTATACAATTATTTTTGTTATTTAATACATGCTAAGGGCAGGGGACAGATAACCCAGGTGGACAAAACTCCGCTTGTAACAGAAAGCTTATGTTAATTGAATCATTTCTGTGAACTTTTATCAAGATATTTGAAAGTGTAAAGGAACTACAGACCGAAACCTATTTTTAAGACCTTGACAAGGGCAATAACTCCATCAGAAGAAATCGAAATTTGCCCATTAACAATCCCAACTGAGATATTCTCAAGACCAATGCACATGTCAAGTTTGAAGAAAATCCGTTCATAAATACTAAAGTTATCGAACGGAAACGAAGTGCTCACGGACGGACGGACGAACGGACGACGGACGGACGGACGGACACACGGACTGCCAGCAGGAAAACATAATACCCCGCCACTAACGTGTGGCGGGGTATAAAAATAGAGTTTCTGGACTGGAAAGTGTACCCATTTACATTAATAATTAAGATTTTAGCATGAACTGTCCAAAAAAAAAATCATACCATCCACACAGAGGACATCCATCACCAACATTGTCAAGCAGCTGATTCAGCCGTTTCAGAGCAAATTTATTCGCCGTTTTAACCTCTTGGACACTTTTTGCTATCTCGTCATACTGGAATTAAAAAAATGCTAGTTAACAATATATGCAGTACGTGTCAAACTAATATATACTCTGGCGACTTACTTATACTCCATTCCGTTTAGTGTCGGGGTATATATACATTTGTTGTTCGCCATTTTTACAAAGGGAAACAATTTTTGTGACTCTCAAATCGATTCCTTGGTCGACAAAACCCTTGCAAAATAAGAAAGGCATTTGTTTCTAGCGGAGCAAATTTTTTTCCCTAAAGAGTTCGGGATGGTCGTGGTCGGGCGATGGTGCTGGGGGAACTTTCAGTGCCGGGCGTTCAGTAGCAGGCAAGGCCTACTGTGCTTGCAGTAGGTGCGGGTAGGGGTTACTTGGACATTTCTCTCTCTCATTTTTCATATATGTTTTCTTTCTTCCTCTCTCTCTTGGAGACGGCTCGACATGGACTGAAATACTGTTTCAAAGGGCGGTTAAACCCCAAAACAACCATCAACCAGTCCCAAAGAGGTGGCCCCTATTAAGAAGGGAGGTCAAACTAGAAATAAGGAGTTGCCTACCCCTGACACTGTACCCATTTACCTTGAATATTTAGGTCGCTGATCTATAGCAGAGAATTCAACCAGTCACAAATATTTGAGCCTCTGTTGAAGTTCAAGCTTTATGGTCACCTGCATAGCAGACAACCTCGCTTCTTGTCTTGTTTGGTGGCTTTACATAATAAAAAGGAGTCTCGGTAGCTCAGTAGGTTAAGCGCTTGCCTGCTGATCTAGGGGTCCCGGGTTCGATCTTGCTTCCACTCTACACAGTCTTTCATTATGATTTAGTTTTTTACTTTAGAAGAAGAGCTCTCAAGTGTATGTGCTTTTTTCAAGTAAGTTCTTAAAAGTTAGATGCCTTGGAGGCAGGGGATGCATACAGAAAAAATAGCAGACTTGGTCTGAGTCTTTTCATGAAAGTACTGAAATCTGCATCTGCGGCAATGCTCTCTGGCTTCTCTGTTTTCAAAATGACCGAGAATGAAATTTGTAATTCAAAAGGACCTTGATTTATATAATCTGCACTATAATGAAGAACGTGGGACATTTTACGGCCGCCACACGGCTCTTAACGCCAGCTGCACTGAAAAGAAATAAGCACTAACAAGACAGATCCGATCGAAACAAGTAATGCACCAAAGAAATGAAAATAGCCGGCTCGGTTTGATGGTGTTTGTTTATGAACATTACTAAAATGTCATGTGCAATACTGGCCATGCCTAATTGCACCCGCTTCTGCAGAAGTATAAGTCTCAAAATAACTCTTTAAATACATAGAGAGAACAGTTTTACGCATCCCTGCGGCCTTAACACCAACTGCAGTAAAGATATATATTTCTGAAAACTTAGAAGCGAGGTATCACCAAAGAAAGACATATCAGGCTCGATTTCACTCAATCTGTTCATGACCAGGGTTTGAGGTTATCAAACTTGAGAGTAATCTCAAACTCAAAATAAAGCACACTGATTGGCTGCTTCCGAGCATGTGCTCGGAAGCAGCCAATCAGTGTGTTTTATTTTAAGTTTGAGAATATACTCAAGTTTTATAACCTCGGGGCCAGTGCTGAACTGTGCAGCATTGGCCGTGCCCTCTAGCACTGGCTTAAGCAGACCTCCACGTTCAAAAATTCCTCTGAATGGAATTAGTGAATCCAAAGGACCAGAAATGATTTAATTTGCTCTATGATGAAGAATGGCAAGATGTTAAACGGCCGCCACACGGCACTTAACACCGGGCCCTTGCAAAATGAGGCCCTACGCGGGGGTGTGTGTGTGTGTGAGAGGGGGGGGGGGAGTCAGTGCTCCCCAGCTCCCTGAAAATAATGCCCAAATCTTCCCTGCTCCCTTAAAATATTTTCCCGTGCTCCCTAAAATTATTTTGCCCCTGCTCCCCAAATCTCTAAAAGTAAAACAGCTTCTCCCCCAGCTCCCTAAAAATATTCAAGCATGCTCCCTAAAATTTTCGACACTTTTCATCAGCTGATCAGAAATACACTACATTAGTTTTCTGTCAGATTTTAAGACTGCTCATTTTAAGTCAGATTTTACTGCTCATGCAAATTCTACATAATTCAGTTTTTTTCTTTCTCAAGGTTAACTATAACAACTAGGGCAGCTGAAAACAGGAATACGTGGAAAGGGATTGCTGTGAAGTCATCTTTGGTGCCCCGAGGTCCTCACAAGATTATGGGATAGACTAGGCTAGACTAGACAAATTTTACTGATGTGGAATAGTAAAATTACTGTTCGAAATGTTTGGCTGGCTACACTATATGTACATATGTCAATTTTACATATTTTTCACATACATGCAGCAAACTTGACAACAGGACTTTGCTGTTTATCTGTATTTGAAATTTCGAATGGTTTCCTTATCAAACCACAACATTTGCGTTTTATTTACATAATGAAAGGTCTCTCTGAGGCAGACAGAAATCACGTACTCGGAAACGAAAGCAAGTTTACACCTTTTAAATGCCTGTATTGCCCTTTTAATAGCAAATTTACAAAACAGTCCCTTCACAGAAAAGGTTATCCGCAACTGTTTTGGGACAAATATAAGCCAGTTCCTAGCTCTACTGGGCCACGGTCATAGTATAGGGCTGTGATCCAGTGTCTGTCAGCCGTCTATTTGTTTTGAATATTTCCAAATAATATGGTGGCCTTTGCAATGGAAATGTAACATCTGTGGGATGGGGGCGGTGGGGGTATAGCTTTGTATAGAACTTTGCTTGTGCAGCTTGGTCCAGAACTTTGCTTGCTTTATGGAAGGAATCTGAAGACCCTACTTACTTTTAGTGGGTGTTTTTACGCCTATGACAGCGCCGACCTGATTCCAGATACTGATTTACTGATTTTTGACTTATCGATACACCAAAATATTCTGCAAGCAGCCAATATTAAAAGGGTCACTGTCCTAATATGTTTAGTCAAGTTCTTGTAAAGTGTCTGGTGTGAATGCCAATCAAAATGTTTGTGTTGCTAGAATAAATGAAAGTGCTAGTAACAGATGTTATTAATTTATATGTAGGAAGGGGGTTCTGGGAAGCCAAAACAAATAAGAAAATCACATCCTGACAAACAGTGCTCCCCAGCTCCCTGAAAATAAATGGCCTTTCTGCTCAGCTCCCAGTAACCCCTGGGAGGGCCTCATAGATCGAATTGTGTTCGGTCGCTGCCAAAATACATACATTTTAAAAGTGGGTTGATAAGTGGCTGTTTATCCCCTCCGATCGTTTTACAAGCGTTCAAAGCATTTAGCAAGGTTGTCTGTGCCGGCATATCTAACCAGTTATCTTTCATAAAAAAAATCGGAAAATTGAGAAGGTACAGAAACTGCCTCCAAAAATGGAACAGTTTCGTTTTAAAATGCAATATTAATTCCAAATAATTATGCTAATGGAATGGCAAACAATGTAGATCCGGGGCCGTATTCATAAAGCCACTTAAGTCGTTGCTATGCGGTTGCTAAGGCTAAATATCTATTAAGGAGATTCCCTACAACTATGAAATTTGTAAGACTGTTCCTCCAGAGCAAATTTCATAGGGAATTCCTTCAAAGAAATTTAGCCTTAGCAACAGCATAGCAACCACTTAAGTTGTTTTATGAATACGGCCCCGGAGCATACCAGTCTTCACTGTTGGCTCAAACCTTTCTTTCACAATACTGAGAGCTTTTACGATAACCGGTGTCCCTTAGTGTGGATACTTCAGTTACCTTTTCTTGATAATCGTTCTCCATTTTGGCTTCTATTTCTGTCTCCCTAGTTGTCTTCCGCACTTAGTATTCCATTTCATTCTACCCTAGGTCTACATTCCTTTCTGAAAACGAAACAAACTTTAACCTGCATTAATTCCAGCAGGCACATGACGTCGAAATGACGTCGTACTCACGTCGAGGCGACGTGATAAGTCATTTCGACGTCATATGCCCACTGGGATTTCGTACTTTCGATTTTGATAATCGAACAATATCGGAAATGTTCTCCCCGAGTATTAACCTTGATCGCTGAGAAAACATTTCAGGGGCGTAGCTAGAGGCGATTACATGATACGCACAGTCAGGCTTTAGGCGCCTGACATGATATATAAGGGTTAAGCCCCCAGGATATTTCATCAATGCATGTCAGTTGCCTGTTGGTATTGACATTTGGCCCATTTTACAACATTTCAAAATGCAAATATGCAGGTGCGTGTTGAAATTTTGTCATTTTGACAAAATTTCAATACGCACCTGCGTATTTGCGTATAGGCAGCTATGCCCTTGCATTTTACAGATACATGGAATATGAAAATACTAGCTTTAACACTGGACCCCAAGATTTACGTGAAACCTGAAAAAGGAAGATAAATTAAAATAAAAAATTAATGCAATTACTGAAAAATATAGATCAGATCATAAATGTCTTACTAACTGCTTTGTCCCATGCTATACTATGTTTTAATGACTTTGTCTATGTCATAATTGTTAAAAACGGTAGACAGACTTACCAACCGTGAAGACATCGAAAATGAAAGTAAACTTGGTTTTCCCAATAAATGCTCCGTAATCTATATTTAGACAACTCGCTCGCGTCACAATAAGGGAAGTAACATGCTGAGAGTAATTGGTTGGTTGGTTGATTTGATGCTTAACGTCCACGGTAAACAACTAAGGTCATATCGGGACGGTCAGTTAACCTAACCACACTATTCCGGGGCAGGCTTAGACCTCCTAAGCGGTTAACCAGTACTAAGTGCACATACTTTCGCCAGTAACTGACAACTGCCCTTCTTGAATCAGCGGAAGGAGAAACGAAAGCATGTGGCCAGACCGGGATTCGAACCCAGGACCTCTGACTTACGAGTCAGGTGCCCTACCGATTGCGCTACCCGGCCCGGCCTTTTCGTTGAGACAAACGGACTGAAATATATCAGAACATCATTATTTTGGACTCTACGGCGATACAAAAATGTTTATTGTAACGCCGACAGATATGTCTAAACGGAAAGTGCCAGTGTAGAATGACCACAGTGACAATGGCCGATAGATACTATTGCTAAATATTACATTAACTAGCGTAGTTAAAATCGATCCATTTCCCATGGGAATTGTTCACTTTTCATAATATGAATGAAAGCTTTTGGTAAAAAAAAAATAATAAAAAAGTCCAGTGAGTATACTTGTACTGTATAGCTTTAAATCGAGAGCAGAAAAAATGAGCGAGGAAATAAAAAGCGTTTCGCCATACAATTACACTCTAGATATCTCGAAGTCCAAGTTCATCCCAAACTACTGATATCTCATAATGACGTCAAAAAGGCGTCGGACTCGATGCGACGTAATGTCGTCGCAACGACGGGAGTACGACGTCATTTTGACGCCATGGGTCCGCTGAATTGTTGCTCTCTGTTAGAAAGGGTGAAAGACATGGAGTTGTACCAATACACCTTAATTGTTTTCAGTTTATAATAATGGCAAGAACAACATTATGGCTTGTGTCCGATGCTAATCTTAAATGCGGTATATGGGCCTACTGGGATCTTCCTGTTTAATGTTCCTTGCCCCCTGTATGGCGCAGCTCTTCCAAAACGAGGCTTACTCCTAGATGAACAAGTTCTTCCCTTCAAGAGTTGGAAATGATGCGAGCATATGACGTCATACTCACGTCGATGCGACGTCATTGCGACGTCGTGTGCCAGCTGGGAACTTCATGTTTGCTTCCACTTGTTCCCTGGATCACGCAGTCCTTTCAAGATGAGACTTACTCCTAGATGAGCAAGTTCTTTCCTTCAGGAGTTGACCACCGTTCAGAAGGCAGGCAAAATGTGAACATGACAATACCGTCACACCTGCTTATGTGGTCCTCCATTAAGGGTTCACCTGTCTTCCGCAGCCGCCTTTTCTTGGTCCCTTCAACCAAAATATAATGTTAATAAACCTGTATTAAGGGGTCACCTGTCTGAAGCAACTAGTGTTTGGGCTTCCCTTGGGTGACCTCAAGACAGGTTCGACCGTATGTGCTTCCCTTGAAGGTGTACCCATTCACTTTAAATACTGACCATGTTCGGAACAAATACTTGGGTGAAACCGAGTAATACCCTGGTATTACTCGGGTTTCCCAAGTAATTATTCCGAACGTGGCCAGTAAGTCAAAACTCATCCCTACTTGCCACGCGATACACAGTTCCGAGCCACACCCAGAATATCACTCAAAATCACATGATAGCGTATACCTGGCCAATGCAACGACAACTTGGCACGAGACATAGTCTCACAAACAAATCGCACGTGGTCAGTATCCAACATAAGTCCGTGATTTTACCTAACAGTCAATGGAGGGATGTATACCTGTTTAAGGTGGTGATAATCACTGATTTGGGGCAAAGACAAAAATCTGCATAAAACACTCAAAATACCACTTATCTTTCCAAAACTTAGCATATGCCTTTTTTATATTGTTTCTCACAATTCAGACTCCCAAAATGCAGCATTTGTTAATGTTAAAAAGTGTTTTTATAAGGAAAGATCAAAGGCTAATTTTGTGCGCAATAATCTGTAAAAATAATATTGTTATTGAAAATATACTTAGTGCTGAGAGTTCCTTGTTGCATAATGGAGAGCGAGCTAGCAATTATTTTTTCAAACTCTTTCACACATTATCAGGCTGAGCAGATGAAAAAAGATGCGGTCTGTGTCCAAATTTTTTTGTCAAAACACACAGGTGAAACAGGTGAGACTATTTTAACAAGGTTGAACAATTTCATCTACACACCAGTGATCATGTAAGTAATGTATTATTTATACTGTAGGTGTTACATAGGTATGCTTGCCTACCCTATATTAAATAAATGCATCCAGTGTACATTACCTTGTACATGGTTGAACATTTGAGAAAAAGCTACTGTTTTCATCTGGTCTGCATTACAATTTGAGAAAGAGTTGGAATAAATAATTGCTAGGTCGCTCTTCATTATTCAATGACGCACCTTCAGCACTACGTAAATTTTCAATAACGATGTTAATTTTTTTGATTATTGCGCAGAAAAATACCCTTTGATCTTTCCTTATAAAAACACTTTTTTAAGCAGCATGTATGTCTATTTTGTATTCTAAACTGTAAAGAACAACAAAAATAAGAAGTCTGCTAACTTTCAGGGAGATACCTTACTTTTTTATGGTTTTATGCAGATTTTTACATTTACCATAAATCACCACCTTAAAGAAAACAAACTAACACCACTTTTAATAAACTTACCATGCTTTGCAAGAACAGAACGCATCGGAAATGCATGATGCGCCAACTGCCATGTGTAGATCATGAGGAGGCTGATTCTTTGCCATAGATCGCCAACATTTAGCAGACACTTGCTTTTGTTATTTGTTTTTCCGCCATCTTTGTGTAATATAAGCTTGTGAGACGTAGTACTTAACAGTAACTAAGCAGGCGGAGCTTAGCGGCTATTCTCGGAACTGTGTATATGCCCTAAAGTACTCTCTTTCATGGCACAACTCATGTTTTTAATTCGACTAATGGGACAAGACAATGAAAAAACACGTTGTTTAATCAGTTTAATACAAGCAAACAATAATTCTCATACTGCTATTACATATTGTAATCATAGACTACCATTAGCAATTTTTATGGATTTTTGTCGTCGCCCTTAAAAGGATGGACTCACTTATTACCGTTTACGTGATTATATGATGCCATGAGTACAGTGATTGCGTTTCAAAGCAACGAAGAATTACTTTTGCAATTCTATAGTCTCTGAACGACACAAAACCTAATAGAGATATTGCAACTGTTGCATTGTACGGACTATATAAAGATAAAATTTCAGCCGTTTGACCACAGCATAAGATGTTTGGAAACTGTGGAATATTTTAATGTATTGAGCATAGAGAAATATACCAACCGCATGAACTATATTTTATCTGTCTATTCGTACTTACATATGTAGTGTTTTGTATATGTCTAAACCTCTCCACCGGTGCATTTGTTTAAAATCGGAATTTGGTCTGAGAGAGGGGTCAAACTGATTTCTTTAAGAGGAGTTCCTATGAGCAAGAACTGGAAACTAGGTATTTTATGCTGGCATGAGCTAGTTTTTACGAGAGAGAGGTGAAAAGGCTGATTAAGTTACTGTGCTTTCTCTTCGGTGGAAACGTGTCAACAAATGAGAGAGTATTCAAACTTAAGTTAGCTAGTGTAGTTAGAGTGCGCTCTCTTTGGTGGAAACGTGTATTGTTCATTACGCGTTTCCATAAAAGATAGAGTACTCTTACTTAAGCAGCTACAGTGAGCTCACTTTAATAAGAAAAGTGTAAGAGGCTGGCTAACATAGAGTGCTCTGTCTTGGAGAAAACGTGTGGTGTACACAATGACAGACAAAACGGAAGCAACTAAAGGAAACATGTCTCTGCGTATCGTGGACAACCATAAAAAGGCCTGTGGTAAAACGAACGCCGAGGAGATATCTCACGACCTAGCTTTTAGCAAGTTATTATATCCCGTAAAGATATCATCCGCTATCTTTGGTATGTTCATCTTTAAGAAACGCGATGACTGCAGGCAAGGAAACAATTCGGGACGAGAAAGTTGGTTTCATTTATTCAAAAGCACATTAATTTACAATCTCTTGATTTGTCTGCTACTCGTGCTCAATTGCGGCAGACATGTAGCAGCATTCTGGCTTGTTGGCAATGAGGAAGATCCAGTATATCGAATTATTAGCAGCTTTTGGCTTTTTATAAGCACAATTAATGCTGTTCTGCTGGTCAAGTGTAGTCACTGCACGTATGGCAATTACAACTCGGCACTCCAGGTCTTGGATACCAAAATACTAAGACAGTCTTCGGAACTCGGAATCTTTTATCCAATGAAGAAGTTAAAAAGGCTGGTAAAGATAGTTTTAATTGCCGTATGGATACCTGAAAGTTTAACAGTAGTGACCTTGACTGTCATCAACTTCGTTACAATAACTCCAACTCTCGAGCAGATGAAAGACTTATTTATAGCACCGTTAGAAAGTGGGCTTGCTGTCACAATAATGACTTTCTGCGTTGAGGTTCTAATAGCCATTGCTTGGGGAATACCAGTTCCGTATGTCATTATAATGTGCCTTGTCTTAAAATATGCTTTTAGAGAACTCACTATTCATTTTAGTGCTTTTATTCAAGATAATAAATCCGAATCGCATGAAGAGTTTACCAAATACAGGTTTCTGCATCTTCAGCTCTGTAAGTGTGTTAGTATTATTGACAAGGATCTGTCGCGCTTCTTTGCCAACTGGTACATTATCAATATACCACAGTCGTGTTTTATATCATACATACTTCTTAATAAAGACATGGATCCAATCAGCATCGCTCTACTACTGTTCTGGCTGGTGACTGGTCTTGTTCTCGTATTAGTGACGTCAGGATTCGCAGCCAGTGTAAACCAAGAGGTAAGGCATTTTACTGTGGAAGGCATTACTTCAGTAGATCAAATAAAACACAAAATTAAATTATTTGAGAATTCACCAGCAGAATGGGGGTAGTTGTGTGTGTGTGGGTGTGTGGGGGGGTGGGGGTGCAGATCTCAGTAGGTTTTGATGATCTCAGCCCCATTTTCAAGAGAACGGGAGATACTTGAATGTTAAAAATGGCTTGTCAGTACCTTATGTCTTGAACAAAATATTAGACTCCTATGTAGCATGGAATCATCATTGGGAGATGGGGCAGTGCAGATTACATGTACATATAATTATATATAGCTGTTTGTCTTTTATAGGCACACTCCCTATTGGACCAGATTTATGATATTGCAGCGCAGGATCTTACTGACAAACAGATGAGAGAAGTAAATATTTTACTTTCAACAATTTAATATATAATTTATACTAATGGGTACAATTTTTGAGGATTTTTTTTACCATTTTCGCCTCCCTTTCGAATGAAATGTTAAGAACGGGTACTCCACTAGGAGTTTTTTTTTTTCTTTAAGAATATACCTATTTGGGACGTTTTCATCGTCCATGAAAGCGAAACAGGTATTCACAAAAGACGTTTATTTTGTAGATATGGCGGACAAACCTGAAGATGTACCCATTCACTTTAACGCAAGGTTTGTCCTGTTTGAATTTTTAAAAAATAGCGGATCGAAACGGCGTGAGTCTCAGGACTAGACTTGCATAATGCGTGTAGGAATCGGCGGGGTAATGGCGATGAGGCCGAAAAATAGTGCGCCAACACTTTCGTTATTTTTGTAGCATTGTAGTTGAATTATGCAATAATCGCGATCAAACACTTTTTTCCAACGCATTAACGTTTGCAAGGTCCCTCGGGTGATGTTGAAAACCTTGTCCTTCGGCCTCGGTTTTCAACATCTCCCTCGGCCGGAACTTGTAAACATTGATACATGAAAAACCATGTTTGATCTCTATATTGGATAATACCCACAAGTTAAATCGATGGTTTTAAAACGACAAATAATGAAACCTATGACACAGTGTTTAAAACCATTAACCTATGATACTGTTTTTTTAACGTAGGTTAGGAGTTCAAACATATGTTTGCAATCGACAAACCTATGTTTGTAGACTTATTGTGCATTTGGCTTGAAATAGTCCGTGCGCCATATACAAGAGCTGTTTTATAGGAGTGAATCACTTTCACATTCCGAACATTTTAACGTGAGAACGTGCATTTCTTAGACTAGTCTGCTTAAATGCGCATTCTAGTCAGAAAAAGTGTAGTATGCTCTGAAATTAGTAAGATGTTGCCTTGTTTTCATAACCGGAGGCTCATTAAAGATGTTATACTTATATATACTTATATAATATCGTTTACCCACTGAACATACACCAAAGAATCACATTGAATCAACGTTGATTCAATGATGATTCAACTTTTTGTGTCCGCTGGCTATATGAGACTGAACTGCAAACAGCGCAGATCCTGGTACGACTGCTCTGCTAGGCCTGCAATGTGCGTCTCAGTGGTAAGAACTGCATTACTGATCTCGAACTCTCAAAACAATCACAACTTATCTCATAATTCGCTTTAACGCGTAGCAACACAATCAATAGCGGGAAATGTATTGAATTGTATAGGAAAGGCACGTTTCATACGATATAATGAAAATATCAATGAATACCAACTGTTTATGCATACATACTCTTAAAATTCAATTCTTCTTCAGTGTCTTGATTTTTTTTTTTTTTTTTTTTCATAAGTTTATATTTATATTAAATTTGGAGGATTTTTAAGTTGTAAATGTGACCCCTCAAATGGCATACTTATATAATATAGTAAATTGCACTAAAATGCATGGGGCATCTCTATTTATTTCGTGAGTTCATTTTAAATACAAAGTTACATATTTTATGCAAACGGATTCGAAATCTGCAATAATTCTTCTTTCTTTTGATATATATTCTAACGGGAAAAACGTTGAAACAATTGGGGAATTTATCTATAGTTGTAAATTATTTAATGTTTTTTTTTTTTTTTTTTTTTTTTTTTTGCGCGAAAAACCCGCAGTCCACCTGTATCTCTGCTTACTAACATAACATCGATTTTTCAAATGATTAGTTGGATTAGTTGCTCTTGACATATAAGCGCGATCAGCTTTTCGTTGCGGAATAATTTCAGTAGCCCCGATATGGGTATACTTTAACTCGCGAAGCAGGATTTTAACATCAGGAGAAATGCCTTTTAATACATGATTTTGTGTCCGTTAAAACATCTGTTAATATCGTGTGACATCGACATTTATGCAATAATATGGATTGTGTTTTCCACATTTTCGCATTCAGTTGAATATTACACTGTAAATGTCTTGTCAATGATAAAATATTATACTGTATAAGCAACACGCTTTCGTTCAGATCCCCAGTGAATTCGCAGTCTTGTCAATGATAAAGTATACTGTTTTCGTTCAGATCCCCAGTGATTTCGCACAGATCCTCAGTGTTGACTATTACATTTTGTACGTGCATATATCTTGTCAGTGAATCTTGTATCAGTCAAATTTTGTGATCTTTTTATCATTTTAAATTCTAGATTCAGCTGCTTCTCTCCAAACTAACAGGGACACAGATTGGACTCACTGTTTTAAACATCGTCATCATTACCAAAGAATTTATTCTGACGGTAAGCATGCCCAGTCAACTTTCGACATCCTAAGATCGAACTTAATCTAAACTACTGATATGAGCCCCGACACGACAAAATTAACAATGTGGTTGTGCGCCCAGCGCAGACTCAGATCAGCCTGGGCATTCGCCCAGTCTGTTCAGAGTCTTCACTGTCCGCATGAAGGTAGCTTAGTCCCTTGGCTACCCTTTAAGTGCTTAGCAAAGAGTCTGATCAGACTGGGCAAATGCCCAGGCTGATCTGAGTCTGCGCTGGGCGCACAACCACATTGTTGGTTTTGTCGTGTCGCGGCTCATATCTCAAAGGAAATTTACTGGTCCCAGAAAATTTAATTGGCTGTAGCAGTAGTTTGCGCTATCCGGAGATGAAATATAACAAAGCAAAAAATAAAAACACATATACACAAAAAATAAATATATAAATAAATAAAAAAAATTAAATAAACATAAGAAAAACATAAGAAAAATGTTAACAACAACAACAACAAAACAACAACAACAAAAATATCAAAATTAAACAACAATAAAAATCACACTCACAACAAAAAACTGTGACTGTGTAACTGTCTTAAAAATAGCAAAACATTATGCCTATACCATTTGCCTGCAAGGATAATAATAAATTTCACAGACGCGAAAATTAATCCGATTACTTGCATTTTGTTCATTATATTGCTTGCAGCTTGCAGGCCCTACCCTCTGCCGGGACACACAAGGTTGATCGAACATTGAATCAACGTTGATTCAATGTTATTTCAAAGTTGAATTCCTGCTTGTGTACAAGCTGCCCAGCTAAACTGCAGAGATACACCACAGATACACGAAAATTAGAATGGGTTTTTTGTTTTACGCGTATGGGCACACCTCCATGTACTTCCGTTATTTTTTTTCAAAAAAGGGTGTGTGTGGGGGGACAATTTGAATGACACTGTTTGCTTCCCTGGACTCTAAGCCCTTCTGAAATGGAGTCAACTCTAAAAGAAAAAAATCTGCTCCTAAGGGAGCCAGTTCTATCCTTTAGGAGTGGATACCCATTAAGAAGGGAAGCAAAAATGAAAATAACAGGGTAACCCTCAGTGTGTATTAATTTATCTTTAAAACTGAATGACATTCTATTCAGGAGTCTTTTGTTGATTTCTTTTTCAGGTCGGTGGTGTGTACTTGACCTACCTATTTCTGGTGCTGCAGTTCAAGATTTAGAAATTAGCGGAATCATGAAAGAAAAACTATGCATAGATCGAAGCCAGCTTAGAATAATTTTATCCTCCCTCTAGTTACTTTACCCATTTCTGCCTAGGGTTCCATAAAAGGAGCAGTGGCTAGATCAGCAGGCCAGTGCTGAAGCTACCGCGGGGCTCCAGCAATCACAATAATAGGCACCTTGGGCATTAATTACCACAGGGTATAATCGATTCCGCTAATTTTCGCTTCCTGCAGAGACTGTACATCATATTTAGCTTCCGCCGAAACTGTCCGCGGTCTCTTGCTTCCTACCGAGACTTCTGTACATGATAAATGGCTTCCTGCAGAGACTGTCCGCGTGATTCTGCTTCCTGCCGAGGATCTCGGCAGGAAGCAGAATCACGCGGACAGTCTCGGCAGGAAGCCAATTTTCGAGGACAGTAGTCTCTGCAGGAAGCAAGAGTTCGTGGACAGTCTCGGCGGAAGCCAAATATGACGGACAGTCTCTGCAGGAAGCGAAAATTGGCGGAATCGATTATACCCTGTGATTACATTGGAAATACTAGCAATAGCCAGGTATTACTCGGGCCACTCTAAAATATCTCGGGCACTCTGCAGGGGCATAACTAGGGGCAATTTCATGATACGCACAACCATGTTTTATGCTCTACTTCTTGGAAGGAAAGCTAGTATTTCAGCCACTTTGGTAATTGGTATTGACATCTTGTCTAATTTATAAAAATTCAGCATGCAAATATGCAGGTGCGTTTTGAAAGTTTGTCAATTTTGACAAAATTTCAATACGCACTTGCGTATTTGCCGTATACGTAGCTACGCCCTTGCTCTGAACTCGGGCTATTCGATTGTTAAAAGTACCTTTCTCACCAAGAAAGTGGATATTATGGCATTTGGATAAAGACTACGTTTAACAGGGCGACTTAAAGTAAAGTTACCGGTACGCATGAAATATAAGCATTTTCAAGATTCGCGTGTACAAGTGGTCATTCAGTGGAGTCGCAGAACTTTGTAATGTACAATCCATTAACTGACTAGAGCAAGTGACTTCCATTTTCCTACCTGTGAAACGATTTCATGATTTCCCACGCTCTAACTCAATTTTGGAAAATATCCTTAATACTTTCCCAAACAGTGTTGATGTCAGAAGAATAAAAGTCTAAACGACAGCGGATTCGATACTTTGCACACTTTTTATGCATGTTTTTGTAAATGAGGCGCTGCATTTCGAAAAGCATGTGATCAAAAGTTTTCCCGAATGCCACCGATGAAATAGCACCTTGCTGCAGTTAGAATATAATAAAAACATCTAACTCACCGACCAGACTAATTATCTGTGTTTACTTTTTATTTTCGTGTAAGAAAGTAATTTTTCCCGGTGTGTCATCCTACAATCGATAGTGCAAGTGACCGACCGTCCAATGTACAACATCGCAAGTGCCGTTAAATTGCAATGGTCCGGTCATTTCCGCTCTCCTACTGTGATACCAGTCTCGGGATCACGTCGGTATTCCATAGATAAGCGCACAAAGGTTTTGTTAAGGTTGCACTCCACAGTTTTTTTGATAGCTCAGTGACTCCACAGGGGGTCAGCCAAACAAAATGACATTCCAGCCTGATTGAATGCATAAATCATTCTTTCTTCTCTTTGAATGAGCTGTAGATATGCCTAAATACACTTTATAGTCATTTTTAACCTCTATTAGCTCCTTATATGAATATTGTTGCAGAGAAAATGACACCCCACCCACTTTTTGGGGCCAGAAAATTTCTTCAAAAATGGCAATATTACCCATGCTGTACTCAAGAGCAGGACAATTGTTGACACCTAAAGCTTACAGATTTACCTAGAGGGCTTACAGATGATCACTGTGAACTGCAACTGAATACCTGCCAGCCGTTTAGATTTTTTGCTATTCTTAATTGAAAACGAGCACTATCTTTTTCACAATTGTATTTCGTGCTTTATCAGTGCAGCCATAGTTTCGCATCCATGCCGCACAGCGATTGGATGGTTTTCAAGGTTGGAAATAAATTCAGTTTTTACTTTCCTGACACATGCTCACTCAAAGGGAGGAAAGGTTTCCTGCATATAAGGAGCCAAAAAGAATTTATAGCCCAAGGTACAAGCCTACCCCCAAATATTAGCATGTTTGTCCCCGGCCAAAAGTGCGAAAGTGTGAATGACAACCTAATCCATTCCCCGAATGCAGTCCTGCACACATTCGAGCGTATGCTGTTTTCCTGCATGATGTCATCATAGTAATTTTTGACCCACAAAATGGCTGACATTTTTAGTTTAATGCACTTATCATCAGTCAATTAGGTATGCACAATAACCTACTGGTATTGATTTTTACATCTAAACCAGGCCCCGAGGTTATAAAACTTTTTTCATGCTCAGCTGAGTTGAGCATGAAAATTTACCTTCTAATAAATAGCAAATTACTGATATGTACAGTTGTTTCATTGCTCAGTTTGGCGGAGTATGAAATTATCTCTGCTTATGAATATGAAAATGCCAACATTAGTTGGTATTTTCATATTTATCAGCAGAGAAAATTTCATGCTCAGCTGAGTTGAGCATGAAAAATGTTTTATAACCTCGGGGCCAGCAAACATTGGTGATCTATGCATTCAGAACAAAAGACAATTACTGCATGTTAGATCTCGACGAAACAAATGTCGGCCATTTTGTGGGTCAAAATAGTTGATAAAAGCAATGCAGGAACTATCTATATTAACTTACTGCTTTATGTCTCTAGGTATACCAAGATGTTTACTTTGGATTTCTATTTTTATAGTTTTTATAAACATTGTAAAGTCTCTAAATTTTCTCAAATTTCCATGTATATATACTGCTGCTAAGCAACGAATGGATATAAAAATTGTAATGGTGTGGTGTCTAGATGCATGTCTCAGATACTAAAATAAAAATATAGTTATTCATCACTGGCTCTCAAACTTGGCAGAAATACAGACTACTGAACGTTTTAGCAGATTTTCAGCCTGAGGGACCAAAATTGTACGCCATTGCATTTTAACAGGGAAAGTCTTGGGATAATTGTATTGCAGAAAAGAATCAAAATTATCCTGGACTTGACAACAGATCCATTATTTTCAGCATAATACTG
Organism: Ctena decussata; assembly: GCA_963989385.1. NCBI lineage: Eukaryota > Metazoa > Mollusca > Bivalvia > Lucinida > Lucinidae > Ctena > Ctena decussata. The sequence continues at coordinate 56,990,251 of OZ022505.1, forward strand.
AACATTACGGAAAACAATCTCCAAAGCCCCTAAAAATTCAAACATTTTAATCATTGTTCTTGTTTTAATTCATACCAGATTTCAGAGCATTTCCATAAACAATCATTATATGTGTGTTAATAAAGCCAAGGTCTAACTTAAATGGAAGCTGTTTCTAAAGTTTCAATTTCTTTTCAAATTTCCTACATAATAAGCATAATACGAACATCTCTTTACCAAAATGACTTCAAAATAATTCACAAGCTGTACCCAGCATGAATGTGACGTCATGTGTTGCTATGGTAACACGTTGAAATTCCAATTTCAAACATGCATTTGAGAGCTCAAAAGAGACTCTTTGATGTTACATGAGGTATACTTATTTATGTAAAACATTTACTAATCTAGAAAGGTGTTTCCATTACTTATTGATCACCCCTCGTATTCCTCGATTTCCTTTCGTTGACTGGGCGGTGCTGTTAGAGGCTTGCCATTCAATTTCAAAATCGAGCAGTCCACATGAAAAATCGGTAAAGTAGCATGCTCATCAGTTGTTACGCATAACTGGCAGATTAAAAATGCCCGGTGAACGCTATCGGTCATCGCAAATGATAAACAGTTTCCATACAGGCACACTATGTCGAAACGACGTCGGAGGAACGTCGATGCAACGTTATGACGCTTTATTGGCGTGCATACAAGGTTGTTCCGATGTCATAACGTTGCATCGACGTCGTCAGAACGTTGTTTAGACGCTGTCTGTATGCTGGGTTGAAAGAAAAAAAGAAAGAAAAAAGAATATTGTTGTGCGATCTCCAATCATTCCGTTCCTTTTGTAAAGGTGAGCTTTGTTCTGCGCAGGTGAGCATGAAAATCATTACCGCATTATACCTTTATAGAAAATATACTAGTCGAAGGTAAGGTCAGAAATAAGCACCGCCCAGTCAACGAAAGGAAATCGAGGAATATATCTGCTTCACTGGCCTCCTTCAACGTACTGAAGATTATGCCAGGAGAGGGTACACAGGGTATAATCGATTCCGCCAATTTTCGCTTCCTGCAGAGACCGTACATCATATTTGGCTTCCGCCGAGACTGTCCGCGATCTCTTGCTTCCTGCCGAGACTTCTGTACATGATAAATGGCTTCCTGGAGAGACTGTCCGCGTGATTCTGCTTCCTGCCGAGGATCTCGGCAGGAAGCAGAGTCACGCGGACAGTCTCGGCAGGAAGCCATTCCTCGAGGACAGTAGTCTCTGCAGGAAGCAAGAGACCGCGGACAGTTTCGGCGGAAGCCAAATATGATGTACAGTCTCTGCAGGAAGCGAAAATTGGCGGAAACGATTATACCCTGTGGGGTAGCGCAGTCAAAAAGAACAACTCCTCCAAAGAAGTGGTCAGGATCCAAAGGTTTAAACATACACTGAATACCAGATAAAACTGTTTAAAAGTCTGTATTTACAGGTTAAAAGCCAGACACCCTCTTGTCAGCTACAAGGCGGATACCCTGGCCCCGAGGGCACAGAGTGAATCCACTTCTGGTGGATCTGGTGGTAGGGCGTTCCAGTCTCGAGCTGTCCTTGGAAAGAAAGACATCTTTCTTCTGTCTGTCTTACAGCTGATGGCCTGGCACGTTCTGCTGTGGTCCTGCCTTGTTTTTCTTCTAGAAGGAATTAACAGTCTTTCTTTGCTGATAGCAACCAATTGTCTATCTATTCTGTACAGCATGCACAGACGAGCATCCTTCCGCCTGTCCTGCAGGGTTCGCCAATTTAATCCCTGGAGCATGTCACTGACACTTGATGTATTTCGATCATCTGCTGGTAACATAGCGTGCTGTCCGTCGTTAAACCATCTCAATCTTCCGAATGTTGTCTTGAGTGAATGGATCCCATTCGACGAGAGGTCTGATGAGGGTGAAGTATGCTTGCTGCTAGACGGCTGTTGAGCCGCCGTTAAGGTGGTGATTTATGGTAAATGTAAACTCTGCATAAAACCATAAATAAGTAAGGTATCTCCCTGAAAGTTAGCAGACTTCTTATTTTTGTTGTTCTCTACAGTTTAGAATACAAAATAGACGTACATGCTGAAGGTGCGTTATTGCATATTCTAACACAGTGCGCCTATAGAAGCAATGGAAAGTTACCGTGTTTTATTCTGCAACAATTCACTGTTTCGGAGCGCGTGAGTCTAACTGCTGACGTCACTGCAACTACTGACGTAATTTTCTGACGTTTTGAGACGCTAGACGGTGTAACGTCTCTTTTTCTTTCTAAAATCGCCATTAAAACGTATACTGGTCTTAGATACAGTTAAGAATATTGGCGGGAGCCTGAACGCGCTGGAAGGAAGGTTGGGAGAGTTTGAATGAAAAGAATAGTTTTTCGGCGTTTTTGAGTGTTAGAATCGAAATAGTACAGCTCTAGCATTGAATTGTTGAGTAATAATTCACTGTTTGTCAGTCAGTTGTAAGAAGATATATCACTCGCGCTCCGCGCTCGTGATATGATCTACTTTACAACTGACCTCCAAACAGTGAATTATTACTCAACAATTCACTGCTAAAGCTGCTCTATTTCTTAAATGAAGAGCGTACTAGCAATTATCTATTCCAACTCTTTCTCAAATTGTAATGTAGACCAGAATAAAACGGTAGCTTTTTCTCAAATGTTCAACCATGTACAAGGTAATGTACACTGGATGCATTTATTAAATATAGGGTAGGCAAGCATACCTATGTAACACCTACAGTATAAATCAAACATTACTTACATGATCACTGGTGTGTAGATGAAATTGTTCAACCTTGTTAAAATAGTCTCACCTGTCTCACCTGTGTGTTTTGACAAAAAAAATTTGGACACCGACCGCATCTATTTTCATCTGCTCAGCCTGCTAATGTGTGAAAGAGTTTAAAAAAGTAATTGCTAGCACGCTCTCCATTATGCAACAAGGAACTCTCAGCACTAAGTTTTCAATAACAATATTATTTTTTTTTCAGATTATTGCGTACAAAATTACCATTTGATCTTTCCTTATAAAAACACTTTTTAACATTAACAAATGCTGCATTTTGGGAGTCTGAATTGTCAGAAACAACATAAAGAAGGCATATGCTAAGTTTTGGAAAGATCGGTGGTATTTTGAGTGTTTTATGCAGATTTTTGTATTTGCGCCAAATCAGTGATTATCACCACCTTAAGGTTTCTTTGCGATTAGCCGAGTGTTCTGTTGGCTTTGTTTCATATATTGTTGATGTGATTCTCCCATTTTAAGCCACTGGTGATGGTCATTCCAAGGTACTTTGCAGATGATACTCTGGACAGGGATTGGCCATGCAATCTTCATTCTGCCTGGGTGGGGTTTCTTTTACTGCTGTCAGTCAGGACATTGCATTTGTCGGCATGGAATTTCATCTTCCATCATTCTTCCCAGTCACCCATTGTGGTCAGGTCTTGCTGAAGTTTATCTGCATTATGGGGAGTGATGCTATGGTATCATCAATAAAGAGTCGAAGTATGGAATACACAAGATGTCACTTGTCAAAAGTTGACACTTTCTTAGCAGTGGCAGACGTTTTTTTCAAATACCCAGACTTTTTCAATTTGATAAATATATTGAATCGAAGACAAAGCAAACGGTGTTTTCATCATTAAAATTGATCAAGAAATAAAAAAATTACACTACTTTGAAAACGAGAGGGTCAGGAAATTCATAGATCAAATATCAAAAATTCTATCTATCTCTTCACGAGACGACTCGTCTTATTTAACCATAATGTCGTATTGTGCGGTGCTAAATTTAGAATTTAAGACTCCCAATGAAAAATATTCTATCAAAATTATTTACCAGAGGCAAATCAGGGGCATGCTAAAACACATGCTTCTGCTTGTATTGAGCCAATACACATCCTCGGTAGTCAGCAACTTTTCCGTTACTGTAACTTTTGATCACATATGCCTTGGTCTTGGTTTCTTCACTGGCATGCCGTAGATTGCGACGAAGGAAACCGAGCATGCTATTTGCCTTCTTTGTGACTCGATTGATATGTTGGTTCCAAGCTAAGTTTGACTGCAAGTCCACTCCCAAATATTTAGTGTCGTGTCACTGTGTGATGTGTCTTCTGCATTTATGCGTTTGCTTGCTGAAAAATGGAAAAGTAAACCTATATACTGAGATGGAGAAGTATTTTTTTTCGTTGACGTAAATTCGACATAAAGTAAATATAATATTTATCAATAGATTCATTATTTACTCTCACAAAGAAAGACAGGATCACATATGATTATATAACGTGAGTGCGGTAAAGTTCGGATTTACTCGACACAATATATACAGAAATTTCCGTAAGTGCGGTACAAGGTTTTAGCCGGTGCGGTACAGGGGGGGGTCCGTGGAAACACCCCAAACCACCCCAAACCTCTACCAAACCACCCCAAACCAGCCTCCACAGATTCACAGCACCCCTTGTCCCCTCCACACATAAACCAACACCGCTCTCATCCATCCCAAACAGTATCTATATAGATTCAAAATAAAAAGAACATTTCACTAAGTGCACGTTTGCCCATAGTATGTACAATGTATGTACCTCTTTTAATAACTTCGGGTTTGAATATTAACGAAAAATTAATAATCTCAGTATAATAAAGTAAATTATTTTGTACATTTATGTATGTCAAGCAGGGTGGGGGCGACCATTTATACCACCCCAAACCAGCCACCCTGGATACATACTAGAACCCCACCCTTCGCGCAGTGCCACGTTCAGAATCAGAATCAGAATTGTTTACTGGTGATACGTCCAAAGACAATCATTCACCAGGCCCTGTGAATCAGGGAAGCTAGTCCCTAGCCCTTATAAGAGAAGTAAACTTAGTAACTGAATCCTCTGCACACTCAGCAGCAGAAATAAGTGAATCATCCAGGGAATTCCAATCTCTAATAGTCTGGGGGAAGAAACTGGACTTGTAAATGTCAGTCCCAGCCAATGGGGTTTGAAATGTCAGGGAATGATGATTCCTGGTACGCCTATTTGGGGGAACAAGGTCATTTATGGGTATACTGGCTGCACCCCTTAGACCTTTGTAAAGCATTATAAGTCTACTATCTTTCCTTCTCTTTTTTAGGGATTCCCACTTAAGTTTCTCCAGAAGGGTCCGTGGAAACACCCCAAACCACCCCAAAACACCCCAAACCTCTATTGAAACCACCCCAAACCAGCCTCCCCAGATTCACATCACCCCCTGTCCCCTTCACACATACACCAACACCGCTCCCACTCATCCCAAGCAGTATTTATATAGATTCAAAATAAAAAGAACACTTTAATAAGTGTTTACCCATGATATGTATGTATGTATCTCTTTTAATAACTTCGGGTTTAAATATTAACGAAAAATTAATAATCTCAGTAAAATAAAGTAAATTATTTTGTACGTTGATGTATGTCACGCAGGGTGGGGCGGGGGCGGGGGAGGAGGGGGCGACCATTTATACCACTCCAAACCAGCCACACTGGATACATCCTAGAACTCCACCCCTTGCGCAGTTGCACGTTAATTAAAGAATAAAGGGGGTGGAGGGGAGGAAAGAACTAATACTCGCCTATTGACCTGAAATGTTGGTGTCTTGGTGGGGGAGGGGGGGGTCTAGTTTGTATCCAGGGAGGCAGGTTTGGGGTGGTTTGGGATGTTTTGGGGTGGTTTGGGGTGTTTCCACGGACCGCTCCAGAATGCCAGTCATACTCCCAGTTTCATATGTGTAATTTCCCGTTACAAATCTAGCTGCCCTTTTCTGCACCTTCTCAAGTTCATCTTGAAGAAGTATACTTTAAGGGTCCCAAACTGAACTGCCATACTCCAGGACTGGACGCACCAGTCCCTTGTATGCTGACTCCTCCTTAACATCTTGTGGACATGCTGCCAAGTTACGTCTGAGGAAGCCGAGGGTCCTATTAGCCTTTGTGCAAATATTACTGACATGTTAATTTAAAGAATGAAGGGGGTGGAGGGAAGGAAAGAATTTATACTCGTCAATTGACCTGAAATGTTTGTGTCTTGGTGGGGGAGGGATTGGGTTGCAGTTTGTATCCAGGGAGGCTGGTTTGGGGTGGTATGAAAGTGGTTTGGGGTGGTTTGGGGTGTTTCCACGGACCGCGGTACAGGGTTTTAGGCACAGCAATGGCGCATCCGGTTTACGATTCGCGAACTGCTACTGATGTGCGAAATAGGATAAAATGGCTTTCCCACTTCTACCAGCTGAGTAATTTAGCTTCAGGAATGCCACTCAGTTTCACAGAGACGAGATTCATATATGAGGCAGTGGGTGGAGTCCTTGATTTAAACTCGTTGTTGAAAGACTGGGTAAATATCGTTGGAAGTTGTAAATTCGTGGGTGTTGTAAATTCGTGGATGTTATTATTTTGCATAATACTCAGTGATTTTTTCACTATCTTGGGAATGGTGCCAGTGCCCACAGAATTGGGAAAAATCGTGCCATATTCTCCTTAAATTCGGAATTTCAGAAACCCCTTTATTGGCTCAACTGGTGGGATAGGGGACATGAAACTTTCTTTCTACAGTACACGCAACATGAAGACTTGATCTGACAAGCACTCGCGTGACACTTAAAATCGCGAGAAAGGGATTAAAATCCACGAGATTCTCTCGCAACTCTCATGCATTTCCCACTAATGCACCAGTCATTTGCAACCACTTCCCCCCTGGGGCCTGGGAATAGCGGGGATATTGACTTTTCACTCTGCAAAGCCCTGGTATATGCCCTGCACTGTGGGGACATTTTTTATGTCATATCCCTGGTAAAGGTCTCCGCCCCCTAGGGGATCATATAAGTATAAAACTCAATATTATGACAGTGTGTCGCGGTTAATTTCATTAAAAACTCTCCACTATTTTTCCTGCTGTTTTGGCGGGAATCAAAAGCCCGGCGTATCCACGGCACTGCGGGGACACCTCTTAGGTCAAAACACTGTACTTAAGCCCCGCTATGCCCCCGCAATCCCCGGCCCTATGGGGGCCGTGGTTGCAAATAACTGGTGCATAAACTTCCTCGCGTGTTTGAAAATCGCCACGTTCCACGCAAGAAAATTCCTCGCATCTCGCGTGAAATTCATAGAGTGGTGTATGCGAGAAACTTTCTCGCATCACGCGTGGAATTTTGTCCAGGTAGGTACATGTACAGTAAATGCAAGTTTCTATACAAGTACATATACCTTTACAGACAAGGCACATGATTCGCAATGCATTTTTTTTCGGCGCTGATAACGGTTCAATTAATACATTGTAAGCGTGCGTGAAAAACCTAATTCATCGCATCCTCAATGCAAGTATTGTTTGACCGTACGGTATTTACATTTACGAATTAAGGATGGGTTGATAAACAATCATGATCAGCGTAATTTTGTTGCAGTTACGCGGCAAGTTAATTAGAGAGGCCTATGTTTGAAAGAATATTGTTAATAGGTTAGTTAGTAGCAAACGGAGTTCTTTCAAATTGTAGAATGATGACACAGACAAAAAATTTCGCTCAGCCGATAATAGCCCAATCCATGCAAAACAGTCACAAAGATCAAAGCGTTTTGATCAGCTTTTGAACTCAAAGATATAGCCGCTAGTGGCACGTGCCGAAAGGTTTACTTATTAACCAATATAAACTTTCTGATGTAAGAGCTGTCAAGTTTCCATTAAAAGTGCACACGACAACAATGACTTGATTAGCAAATGGGCTGTCTCAGCGGTGATTGACGTCCACTTATCCACTCTCTGAAATATGCAGATTTGTAAACCTGTTGGTTTGACGGCTAAAAAAATGCATCACAGCTGCATCCTCTTAATCAGTTCATTCATGAAATATGGAAAATATGATTTTGCGTCGTGGATCAATAGTCAAAGTGTTTGGATTTTAAAAATGCATCAAATGAAGGAAAAATAAGAGGTGAGAAGTTTGTTTTTTATTCCGATCTCCACGTGGCAAAATCACATTATCTGTATGAAAAAAGAAACTGATTCAGCTCACGCGTGATTAAGTTTGGCGCCTATGACTCACCTGAGCATACATGGAGTTAATCCTTTTTCTCGAAAGTTGCGTGTCTCGCGTGAAAAGAAATTGTTTTCTCGCGAGTTTAACGTCACGCATCTCGCGAGTATCACGCATTTCACACGCAAAAACCCCACTAAATTTTCGTGGAAAAGATTAAAATTTCTCGCGAGAGCGTGTCAGATCAAGTCTTCACGTTGCGTGTACTGTATCTTTACTGTCCTCGGTCAACTTTGACCATGATGACAGGTTTCTGGTGTGGCGCATAAGTTGTCACAAAAAAAAAAAAAAAAAAAAAAAATAAATAAATGAATTTGTGACAAAGCCACCAGCAGATTAAAACTATTTACAAGAAGTCCTCAGGGGCAGGCATTCCATGCCGAACCCCTGCTCTACCCTAGGATATTAAATTTTGGCCTTAATCCCATCAACTGTCTCCGAAGAGACAGCTTCGGTTGTAAGGCCATTCCAAGTTGCAATTGTCCTGGGGAAAAAGGAATTCTTAAAACTGTCCGTTCAAAACTGAATATATTCGGGAAACTGTGCTTCCGGTTTTACGGTCACGTGGTTTGCTTGGTTACGCATGGTGACGGTGAAAACACACTGTTACGCCATAAGCGTTACAATATAAATAGATGTAAAATTTTACTTTTAAGATGCATATATTGCCGAGGCAAGCCTTAAACACTCTATATTAAAGAAACTTAATCTCCATAACCAAACAGAAAGCTGCCGATCGTCAGAAAGAAGAAAATAATCATTGATAACGGATTATAGCGCACGATACATTGAACGGAACATAATAGGCTGTTCTTACTTTTAATACTGATACGTTTAGTCAGTTATTTGAATAGTAGATCATATAGTTGCGATATAGCATAAGTACATAATAATAATAATAACTAGAAATGTTTTTCAGAGAAAAACTGATGTCCCCCCACCAGCCCATTTCCAATCCCCCCTTATGAATAAAAAACTTGTGCAATTAAAGGTATACTCCCTCGTATTTCATTACGAAGTAATCACAAAATTATGAAACTGGTTAGTTGTATGCAACATAATTAAGATTTGTTAAAAAAATCTACAGCGAAAACCTCTTTGTTTCGGAGGCAGAGACGATATATCAATGCATACCCTTCTTGAATATTCACGAATATTTTGTCGTCATAAATTGTTTGACTCCCACAGGCGTTTCTGCAAGCATGTTTTGAATTTTATGATTGGTGGAGTAAATATTAACTCTAATCTGTGCACGTGAGTTCTTTTCAGCCAATAACTGTATGAAGACGATTAAAGAAAGGGCTTAAGATTATTCATGATATAACTTTAACCTGATTAACTATGATTGCTGGGCGTATTCAGTCTTCATTTTTGGCGGGAATGGTGACCCGCTATTGCCGCTCTTTTTGTTTATTTTCTTAAATTCTCCTATTTTCAATGACCATCACAAATCGTAAATTTGGCAGATGAATGTACTATTAATAGCAATCATTATCATGCCTAGGATATAATGTTTTGTGAGGAATTTTAAAATTAATAGTAATATTGAGGGTGTAAATCTTTAAAATACTAGGCAAGTTTGGAGAAAATGCATCCACTGGTTCTAAAGATATCCTACATAGATGACTTTGTCCTTTCAAATGAGGTCAAGGTTACCAAAATCTTATCAGCTCTAAAAGTTGACCCAATGATGTATCCATACAAGTTTGGTGAAATTCCATCCACTGGTTCAGGAGATATAGTGAGTACAAGAAATTGTCATCTAAGTCCTTCAGTGACCTTGAAAATGAGGTCAAGTCACCAAAATTTAATCAGCTCTTAAACTTGTCCCAAGGATATATCCATGCAAGTTTGGTGAAATTCCATCCATTGGTTCAAGAGATATAGTGGGTACAAGAAATTGTCATCTAAGCCCTCCAGTGACCTTGCAAATGAGGTCAAGATCACCAAAATCTGATCAGCTCTTAACCTTGTCCCAATGATATATCCATGCAAGTTTGGTGAAAATCCATCAATTGGTTCAAGAGATATTGCGCATACAAGAGTGGGATGCCGACGCAACGGGAATCGCACTGAAAACAATTTGTCCCCCCCCCTCACCTTTGGTGGGGGGATATAATAATAATAATAATAATAATAATAATAATATGAAGAAATAAAAAACCCAACAAGATAAAAGATACAGCAAGAATTCCAAATGACAGAATGTGAGCAAAATAAAAGATACAAATTAATAAAGCATATATCTCTTCACAGATGATACAAGTACCATATACATGACACAATTAGGATAAACACATACTAGCCCTCAAGTAGTCTCAGTGATAATATGATATATTAACTACATTAACAATTCCCGAAGATGAAGATCATTCACGGCCTAGACAAGTCAGTGCAGTTTTACCATCATAGAAACCCATAGCAGCAACCGCACTTCCGGGTTTACGGTCACGTGGTTTGCTTGGTTACGCATGGCGATGGTGAAAACACACCGTTACGCTATAAGCGTTATAATAGAAATAGATGTAAAATTTTACTTTTAAGACGCATATATTGCCGAGGCATTTTCAAATGATATTTTTTTAATGATAATAATGATAATAATAATGTGTTGTGGTCTTAGCCTAGCATGACAGATACATGAATATGTAAGGTTCGTGCATGAATTGAATAGCCTATGATGTGATTTGAAAGATACATAGAAAATGTATTTTAGCTGCTTTCGAACGTAAAATTCGCTGAATAAGCTTGAAAAAAAATAAATAAAAATAAAACAAAAAAAGTTAACATTTTTATTTTCTAAAATACATGTATATTTAACGAAAAATAAGCGTAAATAGGTCTAAAAAGTCAAATACACCAAAATCACGGAAGGCTGACAATGCGTTGCTATGGATTGTTTTCACCGTATCTAAGGAGCGGCCATTACTGTGATGTCACGGCGGTTTCCCGAATAGTATTTAAATTCTATAATTACTGCCAGTTCTCTAAGCAGCCAAGTAAATTTATGCTTGTATAATGGTCCCTAGAAAAATTCTTCCTGTAATTGGGAATTTTTCAACTTGCAGTTGGGGAAAAAAGATACTATTTTGAATTGGGACTAGTGCCTTTTATGGGCACCACTTATATAGAGAAAAAAATCACTGATACTCATGCGCCAAAGTAGTTTCACTAGATGTTTATTCTTCCATCCTTTACCCGAGCATAAATGTGCCTTCAATGGCTCGAACCCTGATGGCTTGTTTAAGTTGTTAACCATGCTTGACTAGAACTGGTTTCTGGGTCCCTGGAGGTCCGGTCCATAGAGACAGATACCGGAACGCACCAAAACACCGGAAGGCACCTGTAATTACTGGAACACACTATAAATATTGGTTTTTTTCATACAGATATTGTATTTTTGGGGTTTGATATGAAGTGCGTATTTGGTGAAAATAATTATTTGAGCCCTATTTTGTTATATTGATTCAATATTGTGTGCCCAGTGGGACACTACTTGTTGGGTTCGTCCTACATACCATTTCAATATCAAGGATCATAAAACGTGTTCAACACAACAACATTTAATTCTATGATGCCTTGAATAATTATGATTCCTGACCCAACAAAAACCTTTTGTTTATTAACTGAGATCTGAAAAGAGTCAAAAGACGCAATTTTGCTTTATATTATTCAATCTGTCTCTCTTCCTTTTAACTAGGAAACCCTGATTTTTTTTTTGGTGTTTCTTTCTGTTACTTACGTACCAAATTGTAGGCCGTTGTTACTTATTACTGGAGTATATGTAAAAAAATGCTCAGGAAAATTTTTTGGGTATAAGAACCTACATGTGATAGGTTTCTATAATGAAACAGTTATTGGCCCTCAAAATGATAGCAACAAAGGGCCTGTTTGAAAGCTACTGTTTTTCTCTGCATATTTTAAGAGGTATACCATTTTTTAACTACATACAAATTGTAGCATAGACTTTTATTTTTTTCTTTTACACAACAGACGAAAAAATTGTTGCTAAAAAGCCTGGAACAAGGCTGTCAAAAACTTGGACAAGGAGCAGACACACTTCTCCCACAGCAATTTCTCAAATATTTTCAATGAAAAGATTATCTTTTATGAAATAACAGTGAATGTACATCATGATTTATGATCACACATACAAGAAGTAAGTAACTTCCCTGAGAAACTACATCTTTGTTATTTTTCTTTGATGACAAGGAGATAAAAGGTCTTGGAAACAATATAAGGCGGAAAATTCCAAATGATAATAATGCACTAGACAGTCATTATTTATGTATTTATTTCTGTTTGTGTTTTGTTTGGTATTTAATTATTTTTGATGTAATTTTTTTTTTATCTATTATACTTATGTATTTATACTGGTTTATTTATTTATGTATATTTATCCTGATCTATTTAGTTATTTATTTATTTATACTTAATGATGAGAGTGTAGTTGTCCATGTTGAAATGAGAATTTTGTGCCTTTTGGTCAATTGTGACGTGACGTCGTTTGGCGGTTAGGATTCTGTATGCCTTCATTTGGCGTACTGGAAGTGACGTCACGTCATCATTGTCTCTCATATCATAACAACTTTTCAAAATGGTGGTTTAGTCATGTAGTTGTCTGTATCAATTGAATTTGTTTCTTGAAAAAAGCCTAGTGGCCGAAAATTCGAGAAAGAGTGACTGATGAAATAAATTAGTAAAATAGATCAGTTGATCCGGATTACTGGTTTTTGTTGTAGCACCGGAATTCGTATCATACCAACATATTCTTCCAGAATTTTCATCTTTAGAAGTTAGTTTTGGACTATCAAACCTCTGTAGCACAGTCGGTAGAATGTCTGCTCCGAGACAGGAGGTCACAGGTTCACCGTTCACTCTCGGGCTGCAACATTCGAAAGTTGTAAAAAATGGTATAAGCTGCTCCCTGCTTGGCACTCAGATTTACTGGGTGTGGTATGCAAAGTGCCTGGGGCGTGATACTGTTGAAGATTTTGGCCTAAAAATGGTATATACAGCCATCTTAATGACTACATGAAGCTTTATGAGTACCAACGGTCAAGGTCATTCTTTGACCTTGAACTCTGGTCTCTCATATTTCACTAAATTCAGTAAATTTCAGACATCTTTTCAAATGCCACAAGGCCAATTGTATCAAAATTTCATATAGAGCCGCCATGGGTCTAGGGAACAAAAATTTGTTCAGATGGTCTAGGTCACATGACCAACATGGCTGCCATGCCCATTTATGTTAAAAAAATTTAAAATCTTCTCCAGAACCAATTGACTGATGGCCTTGAAACTTGGTATGTAGCATCAAGTACTCAAGTACTAATAAGATTGTTCAAACAGTGACTTGGGTTGACATTGACCTTTTTTGCAGCAAGGTCAAATATGGGAACATTCTAGAACATAAGCTTTCACAGGAATAGTTGAAGATTTTGGCCTAAAGATTGATATATACATTGAGTTATCTGATGATGAGTACATGAATATATGTGAGTACAAGAGGTCAGGATCATTCTTAGACCTTTGACCCAGGTCTCTCAGATTTTGAGAATTTCTAACATCTCAGAAGCCACTAGTCCAATTGTTTACCAAATTACATATAGAGCCTCCAGGGGCTAAGGACAATTGGTTCTTGTCACATGACCAACATGGCCACCATGCCCATATATGGCAAAACTCTTTAAAATCTTCTTTTCCAGAACCATTGGACCAATAGCCTTGAAACTGGGTATGTGGCATCAACGGCTTGAGAACCACTAACATTGTGCAAAGATTTCATAGTAATACCTAGTTGAAGATTTTTGCCTAAAAATTGGTATATACAGTCTTCTTAATGAGTACATGAAGATATGTGAGTACAAGAGGCCAAGGTCATTCTTTGACCTTTGACCCAGGAGTCTCTCATTTTGACAAGTGCCAACATCTCCTCAACAGCCACTGGGCCAATAGCTCATGTGAGCGATTCAGGGGCTCATAGCCCTCTTGTTTGTGCCACATGGCTATTTCTTTTGCAGGATTCTACAACCAATGTGTCTGCAGAATCAGATGTTGAGTCAGAGGTTATGCTGCCAGTCCAGTCTACAAGTATGAAGGTACTGTAAAAAAATACAACCCCCCCCCCCCCCCCCCAAAGAACAGCAAACAATCTGTCTGAAAAACAACAACAAAACAACAAGAAGAAAATAAGATGTCAAAAATATGACCTCTGTTGCACTTTATACCTGATTTTTCCTATCCAACATCAGAGTTCTCACTACGATTTTGACAGTAGTAGTCAGGAATTCCTACTCTTTGAAAAAAGTCTCAAGCCACTATCAAAAGTTAGGAGTCATTTAAGATCTATAAATTTACTGTTCTGTGCACTTCCAGTTGTGTTTTGGAAGTTGAGGGGGCATGATATTGCATCTGGGTTATCCGTACTGCCGTCCATAAACATTTTCTTGTCCGCTGTATATCTTGAATACCGTTTGGCATATTTTGTTATGAAGAACAGGTCATGGCGATGTGTCTTGTATAAGAATGGTAACTCTTGCTATTGTATTTTTAATTATCTCCCCTTTGGTGATTTGTTGGCAGATTTGTGTCCGATCTGTAACTTGAATACCCTTTGAAATATTTTCATGCTTTACAGATATGTAGAAAAGATCATGACAATGTGTCAGTTACAAGAATGACAACTCTTGCTTTCTTACTTTTTCTGTAATTTCCCCTTGAGGATTTAGTTGTGATTTCTTGTCCGCTCTGTAACTTGAATACCTTTTAAAAATTTTCATGATACTTCACAGATACCGTTTGTAGAACAGGTCATGACGATGTGTCAGGTACAAGAATGACAACTCTTGCTTTCTTACTTTTTGAGTTATTCCCCCTTGATGGTTTTAGGTGTGATTTCATGTCTGCTCTTTAACTTGAATACTCTTTGAAATATATTCATGATACTTCACAGATATGTTAAACAGGACATGACTATGTATCTCGATAAAGAAAAGAAAGATATGGATATTTTGAATTTAAGGCAAGTTCCGTTGGCACTGCTATCGGCAAAGTTGCATCATAGTTTTAGCGCACATTTGTATCATTTGTAATAAGATATTGAAATGTTTACATAAAAAGATCTTTATGGTTAGAAAGAGGTAAATAAGTGCTTCGATGGCCTTGACCTTGGGTTTAAGGTCATAATGGCTTGTAATATATCATTTTATACCACTTCAATGTATTTTTAATACCACAACAATGTATTTTAACTCTGCTGGATTATTTGCCTCACTTTAAAGCATCACATAAAAGTATAAACTATAAAATAGCTTTTATGATATTTGGTGACCATGACCTTTTGTGACCCTTTTTCAATGTCAAAGAAGGTTTTATGACACCTGTTTAGGTCATGTATCATAATGACATTTACTGCCCTGGTGGATGTTTGAGTCAGTGGCTATTGGCCAAAATTCCTCAGAATTCAATGACTGTTACCTTAATGACAGGGTATTCAAGGTCAAATATACAAGTTTAGCATTTTCATTCTTGCTAATTATTCCCTTTTGATCTGTGACTGACATAAAGCTGGAAAGAGTCTGAAAAACCTATGTTTGGTTTGAACATATTTATTGTTTCTCAATTGCAACTAACATACAATCAAATATAAACAGTACAAGCTTAGGGATTGGAACGAAAGCAAAATGCTTATCGAGTTCCTCTCCCTGAAACCTATGTTTGATGAGTTTGTCTCTGTTTGAGATAAGTGCTTGTGGTTGACAAACATCTTTGACCTTGACATTTTAGAAGTTAACCAATTCGAGCCATAGTCATGCCTCTTTAAAACAGTTTGAGGGTTCCTTTTTAACAGTTTAGAGGTTATTGTTTGAGACTTCAGACATTCTATTATTTTAAATCTAATTTGTTGTGGCCTGCCTTGATCCCATATATAAATTATCAAAGGACTATAAAGTTCATATAAACCCCCAATAGGGTGAAGGCCGCAAAAATCTAAGATGTTTGCTATTGGTGGCCTATAAATATTATTGATATACAGTGAATTTGAATGCGTTTGAAATGGTCATTATGGAAGAATCATCAGAAACCGCTGACCTTAAAAAATTGCATGTTCCTGCAAACCTGTGTGACTGCCACCATATTACTCTATTTCTGCACAAGCCCTACAACAGTTTCCTTTAAAACCTTTTTTAAAACTGTGATCCCAGGTGTACTTACTACATGTATATCAGCTAATGTTTTGTGATGTTTACCATCTAGAAATTACTTCACAATCAATTTTCCACTGCTTTGCAAACCACTTCATTACCAAGGCAGCCGTTTTTCCCATCATACTTTTGAAGTGATGGCATCATCAATGACATCATCATAAAAATTTCAGTGGAATTTAGTGATATTTCTCTAAAAGTTTAGAAATATTATCTGTGTCAGTTTATGCAAGACATTAATTTAATTGTTCGTTGTTCAGTTTTCAGAAGTTACTTTTAACTAGTTGAAAAGAAACACTATAAAAACAGGTCATCAACATGATATACAGTAGTGTTTCGTATCTGTCATGGGGCAGAAATGTTTTTTTTTTTCAAAAATCGTTTTAGTTTTTAGCACACCTGAGCACTAAGTTCTCTAGGTGAGCTCACTAAGTGCTCTAGGTGAGCTATTGTGATGGATATTTGTTTGTCATCTGTCCATCTGTTTGTCTATCCGTCATCAACAATTTCTTCAAAAGACATCTCCTCCTAGACCAGTAAGCCAAATTCAAAATAATTTCACGCAAATGTTCCTGTTATGGCCCTGTACAACACAAAATTGCTAAAATGATTTTGCTACACTGAACAAACTGGCCACCAGAGCTATAAACAGAAAAAACTTTGAAACGACATCTCCTCTCAAGCCAGTGGCTCGATTTCAAAATAATTTCGTAGAAATGTTTGACTCATGGCTCTGATCCAAAATTGCTAAAACAGGTCCACTCCACCTAACAAGATGGCCACAAGAGCTAAAAATAGAAAGAAATCTTTGTATGACATAGAGGGCACAGTTTTGATCCAATCTTCATGAAACTTTGTCAGAATATTAATCTTTATGAAAATAGGCCAAGTTTGAAAGTGGGTCATGTGGGATCAAAAACTAGGTCACTAGGTCAAATCCTAGAGAATCTTGTGTACACTCTAGAGGGCACAATTATTAACCATTCTTCATTAAATTTTGTCCCAATGTTTATCTTTATCATATTTAAAAAATATAGGTAAAGTTTGAAACTGGGTCATGTCAGGTCAAAAACTAGGTCACTTGGTCGAATCTTAGACCATGTGTACACTGGATGGCACAGTTTTGATCCAACTTTCATAAACTTTGTAAGAATATTTTTTCATCAAATTCAGGCCAAGTTTGAAACTGGGTCATATGGGGTCAAAAACTAGGTCACTGGGTCAAATCTTAGAAAAAACCTTGTGCACACTCTAGAGGGCATAATTATGAACCAATCTTTATGAAACTTTGTCCAAATGTTTATCTTATAAAATTTAGGTAAGGTTTGAAACAGAGTCATGTCAGGTCAAAAACTGGGTCACTAGGTTGAATATTAGAAAAACTGTTTGTACATCGTAGACGGCACATTTTTGTTCCAATCCTCTGAGACTTTGTCAGAATGTTTGTCTCTAACAAATCTAGAACAAGTTTGAAACTGGGTCCTGTGGGGTCAAAAACTAGATCACATGATCAAATCTTTGAAAAACCTTGTGTTCCCCGTACAGGGCACAGTTTTTATCTGACATTCCTGAAACTTTGTCAGAATGTTTATCTCAAAGAAGTCTGGATTTTGTGGGTCAAAATCTAGGTCACTAGTTAAACCTGAGGAAAACTTGTGTACACTCTAGGAGGCACATGTTTGATCCAATTTTAATTAAACTTTGTCAGAATGTTGATCTCTATGATTTCTAAGTAACTTTTAAAACTGACTTATGTCAGTGAAAAACTAGGTCACTTGGTCAAATCGTAGAAAAATCAGGTGTACACTCTGGATGGCATATCTGATCCAGTCTTCATGAATCTTTTTCAGAATGTTTATTTCCATTAAATTAAGGCCAAGTTTGAAACTGGGTCATGTTGGGGTCAAAACTTGGTCATTAGGTCAAATAGTAAACCTTACATACACAACAAAGGCTTCATTTTCCATTGAATTTTTCAACTCTGTGGTACCTGTGGAAGTCTCAGAGTTTTAGTTTGAACATGGATCATGCCAGTTCAAAAACTAGGTCACTAGGTCAAATCATCGAAAAACCTTGTTTCACAATAGATGCTTCAATTTTCAATAAATGATTATAAAACTTTGTCAGAATGTGTAGACAGTGTCTAGGCCAAGTTCCAATATCGGCCACATTGGGTAAAATGTAGGTTTTATTCGAAAGTCTTCTTCTTCAGAACTAGTGGGCTGAT
The DNA here is from genome assembly GCA_963989385.1 of Ctena decussata. Classification (NCBI taxonomy): domain Eukaryota; kingdom Metazoa; phylum Mollusca; class Bivalvia; order Lucinida; family Lucinidae; genus Ctena; species Ctena decussata. The sequence continues at coordinate 57,008,721 of OZ022505.1, forward strand.
TGGCTGATTGCAATGAAACTTGGTATGTAGCATTGGGGACCCGGGCCCATCGTAGATTCTTCATATCATGACTCTGGGTTGACTTCGACCTATTTTATGCCAAGGTTTGTAAGATAACTTCACATGATACTCAAGTGAGCGATGGCCATCATGGCCCTCTTGTTTTTGTTTTTCTAGAATACATCTGATATATCAGTGAAATTCTGTGAGTTGGTTTCTACTAGTTTTATCAAACAAAATTTCACCGAAATTTCACTTAAATATCACTGGAAACATATGAAATTTCAGTCAAACAGCAGAATATCACTGATATATTTCATTGAAATGTCAGTACCATTTTTACCAGGGATTGATATGCTTTTGATTGTGAGACTGTGACATGGTCAAGTATATGCAAAAATATTTACTTCCATGGATAAAATTGGTTGCACATGTAAATAAATCTGTTTTATTTTTTCAAGTTTGAGCTGTAATGACAAAACTACAAACAACAGATTTGCCAGGTTATGTTATAATATTGATAATGATATGCTTAAAAGAAACATTTTACACAGTTTCAAACTTTTTGAACTACATTGTATTTCTTGCTTTGTATAGAAAAATGAAAAAAATGTAGATGGTGCAGAATGTTTGGCATTCAGTATTAGAAATTTCTATTTTAGTATCCAGGGGACATAAATTAAATTGTACTTACTACCAAGTTTTGTTTTATTGCAACATTTACAGCATTTTGACCGAATAAGGCTTTCCTTATATATTCAGGTTAGCGTTGTGCCCATGGGCTCTGGTGAAAAGTTCAATTTGTAATTGTTAATGTTTCCATTGCAATTTTATGTCTAAAAACATAGTTACTTTTCTTTTATTGTCAAATTCTTTTGAGTTTCGAAATACAAATACTTTCATATACTCATACAGTCTACTATCTTATTAAGTGTATCTTGTTTGCTATACTGCTAAGACCGGCAGATGGGAAACTGTTGAATATGCATTTAAAAAGGGTAGAAACAACTACAGCTGTTGAGAGTGCCAGCTTTTATCAGTTTGAGTGGCCTGCCCTCAAACACTCATGTGCATTCAAGACAGTTTCAAAAAAGCAGGGTTCCAAGGTGCAGGGTAACAAATTATGATAACTAAGAATGTAAGACTTGCTTAGGCCCACAATGTGGATATACATTCCTCTGCATATACTTTTGTCCAACACTGGCTCATACCCCTTTTCCAAAGCCAATACTACTTTAGTCAAGAGTTGGTGTCTAAGGCTGTTACAGCCCCAGACATCAACTCTGAATCGGTAGAACTACAGTTTCTCAAGAAACTCTCGTTTCATTTCAGAAGAAACAGCCAGTGGAAGGTGGCGATGATTCCAGCAACAGTACAGTGGTAAGTTTTCATTCAAATGAAAGTCCAGTTGACCTTACATGTAGGTCCTGTAAGTCGTATGATTCAGTTTCTCCTGAACAGCCTTTTTCCAGACGTTAAGTTTCAAAAGAATAAAATAGTAACACTCCTATTTTTGCATTAAACATATCATAGGCAGTTTGTGAAAAAAGACGACACACACATTTAACAGGCATTTTTTTTTACCAAAAACTAGTTACAGCCAAAATTTAAACTTGTCAGCAAGATATGTTGAAAAGTATTGGAGCTATGGGCATGAAGTTCAATCATCTGATATGAGATGATGAGTGGAGCACTGATTAACTTAAGAAAACATTCAGCAAAAATTTTCAAGTGTTATGGCTCTTTGGAAATTTAGACATTTTAAACTTGTCAGCCAGATATCTCAAAAAGTATTTGAGATGTGGATTCGAAACTCGATCAGCTGATAGGAGATGATCAGTAGGTCACCTGATTAACTTATGAAAGTATTCTGTAAGATTATTCTAGATTATGATCCTTTGAATACTACTATTCGAACAAATTGTAAGCAAGGTATCTCGAAAAGTAGAGGGGCTGTTGCTATGAAACTTGATCAATAGATAAGACATGGGCAGTAAATCGCCTGATTAAGGTGGTGATAATCACTGATTTGGGACAAAGACAAAAATCTGCATAAAATACTCAAAATAACACTGATCTTTCCAAAACTTAGCAGACGCCTTCTTTATGTTGTTTCTCATAATTTAGAATCCCAAAATGCAGCATTTGTTAATGTTAAAAAGTGTTTTTATAAGAGAAGTTCAAAGGGTCATTTTCTGCGAATAAATCTGAAAAAGTAATATCATTATTGAAAATATGCTTAGTGCTTAGAGTACCTTGTTGCATAATGGAGAGCGTCCTAGCAATTATTTTTTTCCATCTCTTTCACACATTATCAGGCTGAGCAGTTGAAAAAAAGATGCAGTCTGTGTCCAAATATTTTTGTCAAAACACACAGGTGAGACAAGTGATACTATTTTAACAAGGTTGAACAATTTCATCTACACACCACTGATCATGTCAGTAATATATTATTTATATTTAGGTGTTAACATAGGTATGCTTGCCTACCCTATATTTAATAAATGCGTCCAGTGTACATTGACTTTATACATGGCTGAACATTGAGAAAAAGCTACCGTTTTCATCTGGTCTACATTACAATTTGAGAAAGAGTTGGAATAAATAATTGCTAGGACGCTCTTCATTATGCAATAATGCACCTTCAGCACTACGTAAATTTTCAATAACGATATTATTTTTTTCAGATTTATTCGCAGAAAATTACCCTTTGATCTTTCCTTATAAAAACACTTTTTTAAGCAGCATGTACGTCTATTTTGTATTCTAAACTGTAAAGAACTACGAAAATAAGAAGTCTGCTAACTTTCAGGGAGATACGTTCCTTTTTTATGGTTTTATGCAGATTTTTACATTTACCATAAATCACCACCTTAACTTATGAAAATATTCTAATTTTCTTAAAAGAGTCTTAATGTGGTTTTCAGGTAAATACCGGTAGTGAGGAGTTTAAAATAGCTCTGAATAGATTAAACGAAGCAGTGACAGAGAAAAATGTTGCAGCATTAAAGAAGATCAAGGAATTGTCAGATCCTAGTATACCCGAGAAAGACAGGTTGTCTGAAGATCAGATTCTGGTAGGAATCGGTATACACCTTGTGAAAAAACTTACAGGAAAAGCTGAGACAACATGGAAAAGAAGTCAAATTGACTGTCCTTGTGGATGCAAAGAAAAACTTGATTACTCAGATTCCATGTTCATAGGTAAATATGTCTTGGTTATACCATGGTTTGCGCTCATGTACGTATCAGAGACTTAAACTTTATACGAATTGTATGCAATATATTTTCATTTGTACTCATCAATGCTGTTGAATTGATCAGACCCCTGTAGTTCTTGGGTCAGTACTGATGATGAGTGAGACCCAGGTCAGTTGGTCATGTACTCTGTAGGTGAGTAGACAGGTGTTGTAGCTCGGTCAGGAATATGTCTTCTTGGCATGCCAGTGGCCTCGAGTTCGATCCCCCATGTTTGGCACATTCGTTGGTGGAGACTTGGTCATGAAAAGATTTTCACGGCCAGTCTCCCTCTTCTGCAGATTCAAGAATAGATGTCAGTTAGTGGTGAAAGAATGTGCACTAAATACTGGTAAATTGCCTAGGGAGCTTGCTCAGCAAGTGTGATTAGGTATAACTGTCTGACGTGACATGTAGTGTGATTAGGTATAACTGTCTGACGTGACATGGCCTTCTTGTTTACTGGGCAGTAGAACTCCAAAACAAGCAAACAAACAAAACCAGATGATTTGATTTTGTCTCCTGTCCTGATCAGTGATCACAGTACCTGAAAGGGTCCTGAAGGGTCAACCTCAGATTGTGGCCATGTTTGATATCAAGTCAAGACCTTCAGTTTTATACCTAACATGACTATATTTGCTGGGTGACCCTATATGCCCCATGTTTATACCCCCGGTATACGAAGTATATAGGGGGTATATAGTTTTTGGTCTTTCCGTTAATATGTTTGTGTGTGTGTGTGTGTGTTAACATTTTTTCTGTCACAGATTTCTCAGGAACCACTAAAGCTAGGACTTTGAAATTTGGTACAAACGTTGGTAAGGACTAGTTGTACCGTGTAAGAGAGAATCAGCCTTCTCCTGCTTATCAGTCCCTTTTTTATCCATTTTTTCTTTCTCTCCAATTAATTTTTTGTCACAGATTTCTCAGGAACTGCTATAGGTAGGACTTTGAAATGTGGTACAGACGTTGGGTAGGACTAGTTGTACCGTGTAAGGGAGAATCGGCCTTCTCCTGCTTATCAGTCCCTTTGTTTATCCATTTTTTCTTTCTCTCCAATTAATTTTTTGTCACAGATTTCTCAGGAACCGCTATAGGTAGGACTTTGAAATGTGGTACAGACGTTGGGTAGGACTACTTGTACCGTGTAAGAGAGAATCAGCCGTCTTCTGCTTATCAGTCCATTTTTTCTTTCTCTCCAATTAAATTTCAGTCATAGATTTTTCAGGAACCACTAAAGCTAGGACTTTGAAATTTGATACAAACATTGGGTATGACTAGTTGTACCGTGTAAGAGAGAATCAGCCTTCTCCTGCTTATCAGTCCCTTTGTTTATCCATTTTTTCTTTCTCTCCAATTAAATTTCTGTCACAGATTTCTCAGGAACCACTAAAGCTAGGACTTTGAAATTTGGTACAAATGTTGTGTAGGACTAGTTGTACCGTGTAAGAGAGAATCAGCCTTCTCCTGCTTATCAGTCCCTTTGTTTATCCATTTTTTCTTTCTCTCCAATTAATTTTTTGTTCCAGATTTCTCAGGAACTGCTATATCTAGGACTTTGAAATGTGGTATAAACGTTGGGTATGACTAGTTGTACTGTGTAAGAGGAAATCAGCCTTCTCCTGCTTATCAGTCCAAAAGTTTGTCCATTTTTTCTTTCTCTCCAATTAAATTTTTGTCACAGGTTTCTCAGGAACCTCTACAGCCAGGACTTTCAAATTTTGTATAAACCTTGGGTATGACTAGTTGTACTGTGTAAGAGAGAATCAGCCTTCTCCTGCTTATCAGTCCCTTTGTTTGTCCATTTTTTCTTTCTCTCCAATTAATTTTTGTCACAGACTTCTCAGGAACCACTAAAGCTAGGACTTTGAAATTTGGTACAAACATTGGGTATGACTAGTTGTACCATGTAAGAGAGAATCAGCCTCTTCCTGCTTATCAGTCCATTTGTTTGTCCATTTTTTCTTCTTCTCCAATTAAATTATTGTCACAGATTTCTCAGGAACTACTACAGCTAGGACTTTGAAATTCGGTACAAATGTTGGGTGTGACTAGTTGTACTGTGTAAGAGAGAATCAGCCTCTTCCTCTTATCATTCCCTTTGTTTGTCCATTTTTTCTTTCTCTCCAATTAAATTATTGTCACAGATTTCTCAGGAACTGCTTCAGCTAGGATTTTGATATTTTGTACAAACATTGGGTATGACTAGTTGTATCATGTGAGAGAGAATCAGCCTCTTCCTGCTTATCATTCTCTTTGTTTGTCCATTTTTTCTTTCTCTCCAAAAAAATATCTGTCAAAGATTTCTTAGGAACCACTTTAGCTAGGATTTGAAATTTTTTTCAAACGTTGTGTATGACAAGTTGTACTGTGCAAGAGAGAATCAGCTTTCTCCTGCTTTTCATTCCCTTTGTTTGTCCATTTTTTCTTTCTCTTCAATTAACTTTTTGTCACAGATTTCTCTGTTCTCATGAGAGCCACAGTCTTCAAATTTTGTATACATTTTGAGAATGTCCATATATATTGGTGGGAAGAAAATCAAGATGCTAAGATTTATTTTGGCCTTCTTTTTCTTTTTTTCTTTTTTTCCATCTCTCACTCCAATGCAATAAATGGGAAAATTTATGGAAAAAAATTCTCAGATTGCTTTGTTATTAGGTTTACATCTAGCTTTAAACTGATTAGTTGACATCATTGGGATGCTGCTGCTGACTTTAGGTCAAGGTCGCAGACATAGAAGTTTATGTAAACTTACGTTGAAATTTTGTGTTAAATTTGTATATTTTTTTTGATAACATAATTTGCATTTATTTTAATGGAACCTTTTGGTGTTTGTTTATAGGCCTTTCACTGGATTTGTAATAGATTGTCCATCTGTCTGTCTGTTAGTTAACATTTGCTTGTATTAAATGTGTTTTTATTTTGTGGTGGCGCTGGCCGGGGGTATACGTGAGCCCCTGCTCACATGCTCTAGTCCCTTTAGAGGGCAGGGTCAAGGTTATGATGAAGCCTTAAGGTTGGCATGGTCAAGACTGGAAATGACCTAGACTGGTATTTATGCAATTGAATGTTGAAGTCCTCATAAATACCCTAAAACTGATATGAAACATAGCTATATTTCAAAGCTGAACCTTATTGACAGCTTAGGGAACAGGGTCAGGACTGGAGTTGAGGAAGACCCAGGTTAGTAAACTATAGCTGAAGTACTCATCAACACGCCTACCATGGCTATATTTGGAGAGTAAGGGACCGACCATTTCACATGCTGGTGTGGTATGTGTGTGTGTATGGGGGGGGGGGGGGGGGGGGCGGGCTGGTATATTTAAAAAAAATATTCCTGTCTTTGGATATGAAGAAAAACAATAAATTAGCTCAGTGTGATTTTAAAAAATAATCTGATCTCAATAATAAGTGACAATGAAATATAACCTGGCTAATCCAAAATTTCCAAAAAAAAAATAAAAGTCTGCAGATAACTTCATTTGAATTGAGTTTTTAAAATGTCGCTGGCTTCTGTGGGGCTGCCTAAAAAGATAAGCAGTGACTAAGCACTGATACATACCCTGTGGTTAAAGTACTTCCCTTGTTTAAAGGCTCACATTCTTTATTTAAAGGTTCTGAAAAGACTTGGCATGGTGAATTGGACATAAGATCGTGGGATGTTGGAATAACAGCGTCAGCGGATGTGTCAGCTGATGAAACTACTGAAAAAGAGGAAGATGTAGAACCTATTCAACAAATGAAAAGATGGTCATCAAATGGGCGGACATTTAATCATGAATTTAAGAAAGATGTATCAAGAGATAGAACAGTGATAGCCCAGTCAATAGTGTTTGGCTGGACTGAGTTTAATAAATATCCTAATATGAGTGCATACATACCAACTGTTTTCATTGACAGCACGAAGTTTGGAGTTTTCATATATAATCCCAATTTAGACAGCTTGTTAATAAGTCAGTATCCTTTACTTCTGTTGGCTGACAAAATGAGCTCACTACCAGAACAGTTTTCCGGAATTTTGATCCTTTGGGTGATCTTGCATCACAGATTATTTTTTAAAAAGCAAATTAATTATTGGAGGGATTGTAGATTCAATGCGTTGATGGGGCAGCAATTGGAGTTTTATGAAAAGTTAAAATTTTACAGCAACTCTGTGAACGTACATAGACCAGGTACACAGTGGGGTCCGGGTCGTGTTGGGGTTCGAGAACCTGAGATGACATTTAATGAATTCTTGTGAATGTGTGTGTAAGAGAGAATCAGCCTCTTCAAAAATAAAAACTTAATTGATGTGACCTGAGAGTTTGAATAAGGCACCTGGCTTCGTTTACTTCACTTTTCTCTGATAACTTGTGTTCAAATATTTCAAAGAAGCGTGAAGTTAGAATCTATGTTTTATTGCACATCAATATGGACATGTTTTGTCGATTCTGTCTTGGTTCCTGAAGTTTGGGGAGATAACTGATATATAAGTATAATACAGTTTCGACGTGCTACGTGTCCTCGGATCTGCCGGGATCCACATTGAAACAGACAAAATATATGCACATTGATGCTCATGATCAGAACTTTACCTCAACCAGCGACCTAATGTTGAGGGAGGAAAAATTCCTGAGCCAACCGGGTCTCAAACCCAGGGCGTCTTGCATTGTCCATGCGAGCGCTCTGCTAGCTAAGCTACCAAGTCCCATGACCGACATTTGACATCCTCTGCACCCCACCGAACCCTTGATTAATTACATTAATCTAGTTAAGCAGGAAGGGGATCATAGTGTCAAAGGTCAGTCATATGGCTCAACAACTCAATTGTCTCAGGGTAACTGACAGGCCCTGGGTTCGCGTCCCAGTCTGGCCATGTTTTGTCATGCCCTGTGACACTTGGTGGCCACTGTGGGTCTAAGGCTAGGCTGTGAACACCAATATTGGCATGTTTTGTTGGTTCTCCTGTTGTTCCAAGCAGATTTTGGTCAAAGAGATAGTCAAAGGTGGATTATGTGGCTCTGTAGCTCTGTTGTCTCTTGGTTGGCAAAAGGCCCTGGGGTCAAGTCCCAGTCTTGCCTCTAAGATAAAGCACCGCATCTGTCGATACAAACGTCTTGGGAGTGGTAAGCAATATTTCTACAACTCTCTTCTTTGAAACAACTGTCCTCTTTAGGGCCACAGCGTCAACGAATGTTGGCTGCCACAAGACTGTGATGAAAGGTGGCGTTGTCTCTACAGCAGTGTGTAAAGGTTTTCGTTTTCCGATTTCCGCTGGAGCAGATGAAGTGTGAAAAGCAGGGTTTCTAATTTAGACTTGCTTTTGTTTGGTAACCATTGCCTCCAAGCACATATTGCTAACACCCCTTAGAAGATATTAAGTACAATAAACGAACTTAGCTCAGTAGCATGCCATGTCTATCACTTTATGAGCACAGTACCTACTGCATTGTGCCTTCTTCTATACTAGAATACATTTACTAATACGGTGAAGGGAATAGTAAATTCAGTTGTTTTTCTTTTCATTATTTGTGATATTTTACTCATTCGATAATTGTTTATTGGGATGCAGCGTTCTTTAAGGCGCATGGATGCACCACCAAAATTGAGCCGCCACACAAGAATACAAACAAAGTAGCATATGCGCCCAGCGAAGACTCAGATCAGCCTGGGCATCTGCCCAGTCTGATCAGAGTCTTTGATGTGTGCTTAAAGGGATGCTATGGATCTAAGTTACCTCGATGCCGACAGTGATGACTGGTAAAACTGGGCGCTACTATTGCGAAAGATTGCTAAATTTAAAATGACAGAGTTGCTTCTCCTTAAATTGTATTCATTCACTTTATTTAATAAAATTATCAAGAGAGGATATAGAGGATCTTACACTCGTGGTCATTTCATATGAAATTTATGAAACTAGCCTTCGGCGAGTTTCATAAATTTCATGTGAAATGACCACGAGTGTAAGATTCTGTTTATCATGTGACCCTTTAAAATCGGATTTTAACGCCTTCAAACTGAACATTATTTGTGGACATGGACGTTGTCAATGACGTTACGTGTACGCGCCAAAGTGTTATTACAGGTGTGGTTATATGATTTTTATGACACGTCGTAATCCACTGAATAGTTAAGGCTGGATTCGCGAATATCGATTATCGATTTTTAAACAGTGGGGTGGAAAACCATCCATGGTAGGCTCCTTATTCTCAAAGCTGTTTTCCATGTATTAAGTTGCCAAAAATGATCTAGTTTGTTAAAATTTATATGATATATAAAGTTGTTCGCAGATACTTCAATGTATTGCAGGAAAGACAAAAAAAGGGAACAACTGGAATTCAAACCCACGACCTTACCAAATATTTTTCGGGTATTTAGCGGGTTAATCGAGCGTCACATTAATTATCACTTTGTATATTAAAGTGTCAAGTTGGGTCTTGTCATAATCAGCATGAAACAAGCTAGTTCTGACGAAATGTCGTCACAGAAGTCAAGCCACATTGTGACAGTCCATTTCTGGAACGACATTTATGTATCAGCAATGTAAAACATTGCACTGCTTGGGCTGTTTGTGAGATGATCCGAAGTTTAATAGTTTAACAAGTCGTTAGTTTTCATTAAGCTAACACTTGTTAAATTCGAGATAAATACCTAACGTCTTTTTTGTGTTTTATTATCATTTATTTTGGTCTATTTAAGGGGATTTTATGGCCAAAATTTTGGCCAAATCCTAGAAACTATTATACAATAGTAAATGAAGTTACAAATATGTTTACTTTATTTAAGTAGCAAAAAGTCGAAGTCAGTGAACCATGAAATATGGGTCGAAATAACCTGGTAATATCGGTAAGTGTACATTGCTGATATACTAAACATGCAAAGTATCAAGTTGCTACCGTAATAGGCAATTTATTATCTGTCTCTTACAAAAAAAACCTAACCCTAAGTTTAACAAGATTAGGGACGAACATACACACACGATCAAGTACACATACGCAGACAATCTGAATACGGTATTCATTGACTGACTAGAATTTTAGGATAATCGGGCGCTCGAGGGACGTTACCTGTTGTTGTGTTGTTTTTAATGTCCGCGGTCAACAGCTATTGTCATGTCGGGACGGTCAGCAAATTATACCACACTATTCCTGGGCAGGCTTAGACCTCCTAAGCAGTTAACCACTACTAAGTGCACTTACTTTCAACAACTGTCCTTCTTGAATCAGCGGAAGGAAAAATGAAAGTAAGTGGCCGCACCGGGTATCGAACACAGGGTCTCTGGATTATAAGTCAGACGCCCTACTGACTGCACTACACGGCCTGACAGCGGTTACCTTATTAGAGAGCGGACGTTAATCAGTCTTTTTTAGTACCACTCTGTCTTTAGATAAACAGGCAGGATTTCCAGGAATTTCCCTGTGCACCTAGGTGGCCCGGAATATGCCTAATATGTTTTAAGTATTTGGTCAGGACACAGGAATTTGACCTTTTTGTTTGAGTTCCATACGAAAATTTCATCAAATGACGTACAGTCAACAGAAAATGATCGTCTAAACACTTTTTGAACGTTGCGTACAGAGGAAAGGGTATTGATATTATAAAACTTACCCGCAAAGGGCGGGGTTTGATACCCTGATCAAATCAAATTACCGGTACAACACAAGCACTTGTTTCTCAAAAGAAGCTATAACACGGGGACAACCGTAACGCCGGAAAAGCGGTCGAAACGCAGGATTTGCGGTGTTTTCACGCCGGATTGCGGTATTTTTCGTAGGATTCGCCTCCATTTTTGTTGACAGTTTCCGAGGTGGGTTGAAAAAAAATCTAGTTATAAAGTAAGGAGATTTTGTGTGAGCATTAGAACTAGCCTATCCGGATCTACATAGATGCCTTTAATCGCCAGATCTTCTGTTGGTACATAGATATTGTTGAAATATGCAATCAGTCAAGGAGAAAATTGTTTTGCATGTTCAGCCAAACGCTCAGACAGCATTTGAAGCAAGAGGGTTCGTACTTTTTTTCAGTTTCCTTAATTTTTGACCAACTGGTGGATGAATTTGCATTTTTTAATATAACTACATAGTAAACAGCCGATTGCTCATGATTTTCTGTCCGAGGAAGCACAGATCGAAACACAATATGCGAAATTCAAAGTAACGCCGGATAAAGTGGCAACTTCTGGTTTCTCATCTGGCCAGTATTTTCACAGATAAACACATTTAAAAGGGTGAAATGCAGGTAAAATTCTTATGTTAATACAATTTAGCCTGAAGACCGCTCCTGACCACCCACAAGTAGAACTTGACTAGTCCCACATGTGACCCGAGCTGGCGGTAAGATTACCATTTTATCACTCGGCCAATGAAGCCGCCATATATTGTAAGCTCCAGTGAGGTCAGCTAAGTGGTTATCTGTTTAATGAAAAGCTGTTCACATACTTACCACATTTGCAACGAGGCGTTTGGTGTCATTTTTTGTGTTATTATTCCTTTACTGAATGCTACAATATAAGTTTGAAATGTAATTATGTCGGTGACAAATAAAAGTCATTTCACTTTACTTAGTTATCAACTGGAAAATGGGCTAGCATAAGCTTTGGTATACTGTTGTGGAATTCGCAGAGGGTACCTATTTCCCTATTTTCCTGACAGACTAAGACTACAATATTATCTAAGTTTATCTTAATTTAATATCTTAATTTCTGATGTCCGTTGTTGTCCAAAAATGACCATGTCTCATATACATGTACCAAGTTGTACTCCCTAAAATATCCTTGTTCCAAGACTTCTTCCAAAATTATTTGGAGATCTCACTGTTAGCTGATGGTTCTCACGATCGCGGTAGCATTGTGCGTCTGGATACTTCAAGTGACCGATATATCTGATTTGACAATCGAGTTGCACACTTGTGAACATTCTGATTGAAACTATGTCCTTCATGTGCAACCGTATTTCTGTATCACTTTTGAGCTTTTACACAGAAATGTGTTATATATTATAACCTCAAAAGCCAATGTTCCTTTTGCAGCTCTATTAAAATCGTGTCTTCATAATACCATTTCTGTCAACATGTTCTCTGAAGTTGTATTTTGGGTCGTTGGTGGCTCTATGTCGCGATGGTGCTAGGTAGCTTCTAGTGCAGGGGCGTGCTACTGAATTGGAATATAGTAGGACAAGGGGCTGTTGTGCTTGCAGCAGATGTGGGAAGGGTGGGCCAGGTTTTTAATGTGTGCGTCTTCTTCTTCACGTCAATCCTATCTTTCATTTTCTAATGCATAATCTCTTGGGAGACCGACTGTTCTTGACTGAAATATTGTGGTTTCCGTCGTTATCACCCTACGGTAGTTGTCAGATACTACTAGCGCGAGCTTGTTTGGTACTGGTTAACCGCTTAAAAGGTTTAAGCCTGCCCAGGAACGGTGTTGACGAATGACCTACTGGCTCAACATGACCTAAGCTGTCAACTGAGTAGTAACACCTGACAAACCGTACAAACAAAAGTTTTGGGTCGCAGATAGTTAGTAGCAGAACAGGAACCGAACAAGGCACCAAGCAGAAAAGAAAAGAAGGCTCTGTAGCTATATTTTATGGCTATCTTCATGGTATCTGTGCTGAATCAATGTTTAAACATTGTAATGACCTAATATGGCGAAGAAAGAGCTGACTGCCTTGCATTCAAGGCTTAGATTATGTTTAGTGACTCGTACTTCATTTTAAATGTTATGTTTCCTGTCGGTGCAATTTGGATTGATTTACTGATTGACTGACTGATTGATGGATTAATACTTGCCAGCCAAAAGACACTGCTGAAGCTAACTCTGCAAATAAAGGTTTCACAACATTAGCATATACCGTATAATGGAAAATTTTCGCGTCGCCAAATTTTCGCGGATTTGCCCCAAAAACATAAGGATTCATTTTCGCGGTTTTTATTTTTCGCGGATGTGAATATCCACGAAAATAAAACTTTCGTTTGTCCTGTAAAATATTGGTTTGACTGAAAAGTCAAGACGTAAAAGGAGAGAGAAACGTAAAGAAACTGTAATCACTTTATACTGAACACATTTGTTTAGATAGAATCGGCTCCTTTTGGGTGGATACCAATCCTTATTTCACACAAAAAACGTAAGATAACCATTTGTACAAATCAAGTGTTTAGTACACAGAAACAGTCTACTGAAATATGCGAGCAATTGATAGAATGACTATTGTTCAAGATAAAAGTAAACGGAACTCATAGTCAGTTAAAAGTAATTCAATTGTACTTGCACAATCAGGGACAAGTGACCGTTAATCAAGTGAAAAAAGTGACAGCAAGTTCAAATTATAATTACCTGCTGATTACCAGCTAACGTAATTGCGCCGAAAATAATAGCTCTATATCTACCTACTTTTAAGGTTTTGTGAGGCGCTTTGAATACGGCAAACCATATGTTTGGACGATTCAAATTTCTTATTACTATTTTGTAGAAACTTGGAAAATATTTTGCGTAGTGCGACCGCGAAATTCCGCGAAAATTAGGCGACGCGAAAATTTTCCATTATACGGTAGTCTTATGCAGCAATCTCTGGCATGTCTCCTTTAACTAGAGACTGTGTTTGTGAAAGACTATGCCTTCAATCTTAAGCGTGAACTAAAGGAGCAAAGCTTTACAATGTCTAAATCTGAAAAGGGACACAGTGATATTAATTTTATGAAAATTTCTCAGAAATTTATTATCTACATACTGATCCCAAGCTGTATGCCACATCTCACAATCCCATCTCAAATGGTTCTCTAGATGTTTTGTTAAAATTTTGTTTAATCTAAATATGTAAGTCCAAAAGTCAAAAAAACGCAAGAATATTTTCCTCACCTTTACCAAAATATATGACACATTTCGGACTAATAATATACCAAAAAAAACAAAAAAAAAACAGCTTCCTAGAAGTTGGGAAATTATCAAATTCAAGCAAGGGGCATCTCTCCATCATTTTCAAACGAATTTTGCCCAAATGTTAATAAATTCTTCTACATCTGATGTTAAAGCTAAATGTTAACATCCTGTCGCAAAGTATTATTCAGATATTGTGCTAATAAGATTTCGATTTTATATTGATAAAGGGAGGTAACTCTAAAAGTACAAGTTCGACGGCTGAAAAAATGAGTGTTCACTTTTTTCATGACCTAAACATATATAAATTGAAGGGGATAGTGCAACAAGGTACCTATCTCCATTTTTCATAATTTCGAGAAAAACGCAAAATTATCATTTTTTCTAGAAACTCGAAATAATTGATTTTTTATTGCACAGTTAGTCAACGTATGTTGATAAACATTGATTTCAAGTGGTGTTGCGAATATTCCACTAGTTTTAAAGAAATAAATTGAGAAAAACTGGATTTTAGTGATTTTGTTCGTGCAAGAAAGGGCCTAACTCCATATTTCATAAAACTGAAAATCGCATTTTAAAAGTTAATGTGGCCATATCAGTAGCCAAAAAGGTACATAACATGGTGAGGATAACTTATTTCCAGCTAATATGAATAGGTCCCATATTAAGCAAGATTATCGCTAAAGAGTTAAGATGGTTATGCAACAAAGGTCCTAACTCCAACATGTAATTTTGAGATCAATTTTTAACAGTTTAAAAAAAGATAAAATTTAGTTGAAAGTGACTTTTGTCACCAAAAAGTCTTAATATAAAAATATTTAGATACTTATATTCACTCTAAACTGATATCTTGATGAAATATAATAAAGAAACAAATTTGATGGATTTAGGTCTTTTGTTGCATAATAAGTCCAAAATGGAGACAGGACCTTTGTAAAAATTTTGCAACCTCGTTCAAAATCATTTTTTGGCTGATTCTATGGTCAGAAGGGAGATAAATAGGTGAGGAAACATGTTTTCTGCATGATAGAGTGGTAAACTCATTTTTGGCCAAATATGGAGATAGGTCCCTTGATGCACTGACCCCTTCAATTTCAACTTCTACAGCCAGTGGTTCTTGAGCCCATATCTGCATAGGCGACCATCGGGGTAAATACTCCGTAATTAATGAACAGATTTATTTATCTTTGCCAAAACTTTTTGTACATCAAGGACTACTTGTTTCCCAAAACTGGGCAACTGGTTCAGAAGTCGGAAAAATTGCAAATTTGTATACTGAGGGGCCTAACTCAGTCATTTTCAACCAAATTTGCCCAAAGATTAATCAGATCTTGTACATATACTAAATACCATTATCCTAGCTTAAATACTTCTTTAGATATTATGGTAATGCGACTTTATCTTAGTTTTAAGAAAGGGGAGGTAACTATAATAAAAGTACAGATCTGACAGAAGAGAACAACATGGGTCCCCTCAGTTTTCATGACACATTGGTATATGGGATTGCGAAACCCTAGGCACAATGGTTCTTCAGCCTAGTAGCTACATCAGTAATGATTGTCAGGGAAATAACTTTCAATTTCCTAGGCGCAATGGTTCTCCAGCCCAGTAGCTGCATCAGGCGTTAAGGACGAGAGGAAGTACTGACGAACAGATAAGGCGACAGCAACTTGCCCTTTCAACTTCTTCGAAGTTCGGGGCATAACAAACGGAAATAAGAAATGCCAGGGGATTTAACCTGGGGTGAACCGGGTTCAGAGCAGAAAGGAATACCACAGAACAGCTCTTCAACCTTAGAATCTTGTGTGAAAAGTACCTTAAAAATCAATAAAATCTGTACCATGTCTTCATTAATATCAAAAAAGCCTCTGGAAGAGTATGGCATGCAGCCTCGTGGGCCACAATGCGGAAGTACAATATCAGTGCAAATCTAGTTTACACCGTTGAGCAGCTCTACGTAAAAGCTACAAGTGCATTCCTGATGAATGGCAGCGTGAAAGAATGATTCAGAACAACAATTAGAGTAAGACAAGGACGTCCTTTGTCACCCACCCTGTTCGACATTTTTTCTCGAACTCATCGTGTCTGATGCTCTGGAAGAACATGACGAAAGGTTAGCAAAGGCGGCAGAAATATTACGTATCTGCAGTTTGCAGATGACAAAGACGCTCTAGCTGTGGTAGAGCAGGAACTAGAAGCCCCAGTTGAAAGTCTCGCCAACCGTGCACAAGGTTTAAGATGGAGATCAGTGCTAAGAAGACTAAACGGATGACAAACAGCGCCAATGACATCCAGAGGGAGATCAAGATAAAGGGCAGAAGCTGGGTACTGTAACACACTTCAAATACCTTAGAACAGTTGTCTCAGATGATGGGTCTAAACAGGAGGTTCTCTCAAGGATTGAACAGGCCATTTCAGCTTTTATAAAGCTGAAGCCAATTAGGAGAAACAACGGCATATCTCTTGGATTAAAGGTAAAACTCATGCGCTCCCTTGTAATTTCCATATTTCTGTATGCCTGTGAATAGTGAATCTTGACAGCAGAGGCAGAGAAACGCAGGCCTTTGAAATGGGATGCTACCGAAGATTACTAAACATTTCGTACAAGTACCATATAACCCATGAAGAGGTTCGCAGAAAGATCAAAGCAGCCATTGAAGAATATAATGAACTTCTGGCCCTGGTCAAGAAACGGAAACCAAGGTGGTTTGTCCACGTCTCAAGGTCTTCTGGTTTGGCAAAGACGTTTCTACTGGGCGCAATGAAAGAAGAAGAGGTAGACAGAAGAAGAGGTGATGACAATGATATTAAACATTTGACAAGAATGGATTTCGCCAGCTCAGCTAGTACAGCTGAAAACAGGACAAGGTGGAAAGGGATAGTTTTGAAGTCATCTGTGGTGCCCAAACGACCTTGTAAGGTTAAGGGATAGAATAGAATAGAACTAGATATTTGTAATTATTCACAGCTTGGTGAATATATTTCCGTCACCTGGCCTTTCAACCTAAAAGGAATATGAAACGTGCCAGAAGAAGACATGTCTTAAAATGAAAACTGGCGAAAACAAAAATACTCCTGGAAATTTCCACAAAGAAAATATTGAAAATTCATTGTGTCTCTCATGGAATGCTGAAGGGAGCAGTCTTACGCCTAAACTGCATTAACATAAGTATTTTACCTGTGTTTTAACCTTTCAGATATGTTTATCTGTAAAAATACTGGCCAAATGAGAAACCTGAAGTTACCACATTATCCGGCGTTACTTTGAATTTCGCATATTGTGTCTCAGTCTATGCCTCCTCAGGCAAAAGATCCTATGCAATCGGCTGTTTAAGATGTAGTTTTATTTAAAAATGCTAATTCATCCACCAGTTGGTCAAGAATTTAAGGAAACTGAAGAAAGTACGAACCCTCTGGCTTCAAATGCTGTCTGAGCGTTTGGCCGAACATGCAAAACAATTTTCTCCTTGACTGATTGCATATTTCAACAATATCTATGTACCAACAGAAGATCTGGCGATTAAAGGCATCTATGTAGATCCGGATAGGCTAGTTCTAATGCCCACACAAAATCTCCTTACGTTATAAATAAATAGTTTTTTCAACCCACCTCGGAAACTGTCAACAAAAATGGCGGCGAATCCTATGAAAAATACCACAATCCGGCGTGAAAACACCGCAAATCCTGCGTTTCGACCACTTTTCCGGCGTTACGGTTGGTCCTTGTGTATAAGGATAGGGGCGTTTTGTGTTACGTATTGTCTTAGTGTGATTTGACAGTGTGTATTATATATCATTTGTCTTCAGCTATAGACGTATATTTGACCGTTAAGAGGGCTTTTCAATGATTTTAACTCTCAACGCGGGTGTTCTATCGCTGGTGTGGTTTACACATTTTACCTACTTTGAATTCGATTTCAGTGCTCATAATCTCAACTAGACCACACTTACAACTTTCTTAGTGGGTTTTAACTTATTAATCCTATATGCACCTATTTCTATACTTTGACATTAATTATTTTGCTGCTACATACATGTTCACTTCAGCCATTCATAAAATTCCAATACGGGTACGTGGATGCGGGTGCGGGTTATACATCTTATCTATTCTCCATTTTCGTTCCGGTATTTCTACTGACCGAATCCAAAGTGTTAATTGCGCAGCTAGATGTAGTTCCACGTTGTAATTAGTAATTGTAATCTACATGTGACAGTTAACAGGCAGGTTTTAAGTTTTCTTTCTCGTTTAATCGATTCTATATTCATCAGTAAGTAATCAAAACACCAAACGCATCACATAAAAAAGTTGGACTCATATTGATATATAGTCAAGCTGCCTTGACTAATTAGCTATACCGGCCCTGGCCCAGAGGTTATAAAACTTGAGTACATTCTCAAACTCAAAATAAAGCACACTGATTGGCTGCTTTCGAGCACATGCTCGGAAAGCACACTGATTGGCTGCTTTCGAGCACATGCTCGGAAGCAGCCAATCAATGTGCTTTATTTTGAGTTTGAGAATATTCTCAAGTTTTATAACCTCGAACCCTGTCCATTATTCTCACAATTACTGAATGAACTCCAAGATCCCAAAAGGCAGGAAATATAATGTTCACTGGTGTATTATGATGTACAGGGAGACGTTATATGGCCGTCACGCGGCACAACATCAGTTGCAGTGAAAATAAATAAGCTCTGAATAGCTGATCCATAGAAAGCAAAAATACACCAAAGGAATGAAAATAGCAGACTCTGTCTACAATCATAATGTCTAAAGGCTCTGACAATAGATGTATGGATACTTGCGACTTTACGTCCTTTTAATTTACGTAAGTGGTGATGAGAGGGTGATAAGAAAAGGCTTTGCGCAATGAAACTCCGTGTACATTTGTAAGGATTTTCGCGTACAACAGAAGAGTCCGGGACCGCTTAATCAGCAAGCCTTTGCTTAACCCACTGGGCTAGCGGGGCTTCTTTGGCTCTGTCCGCATACATCATGTAAAAATTGTGACAAATCTACAGATACACTTTGAATATCATGATGCAGAGGCTGGTCTGAGTCTGTAGAATGTGCATATGAACCATTGCGACTGGCCTGCAGGAGTGCAAGTTTTTTTTGATTGATTTGATGCTTAACGTCTTCGGTAAACAGCTATGGTCATGTCGGGACGGTCATTTAACCTAACCACTCCATTCCTGGGCAGGCTTAGACCTCCTAAGCGGTTAACCAGTACTAAGTGCACATACACTCGCCAGTAACTGACAACTGCCCTGCTTGAATCAGCGGAAGGAGAAACGAAAGTATGTGGCCAGACCGGGTTTCGAACCCAGGACCTCTGGCTATGAGTCAGGTGCCCTACCGATTGCAATACGCAGCCCGGCAGGAGTGCAGAGATGTGAGCTTTGAAGTCTATACAGACGCTTAACTCTTTCGGCGCCAAAGTCGCAAAAATGCGACTTTGCAAACAGCGTATATCCAGATCAGCCGGCTCTTAAAAGAGCCGTCTGATCAGGATCTACACTGTTTGCCATTCAAATATGAACTTAAAAAGCCTGATTTTATGAAAAATGTCTTTAGATTGTTAAAATTTCCAATTCTGATGATTTGAGCAGGCGAAAATTTGTCGTCTGAAAAATTTGGCGCCGAAAGAGTTAAACCAGTCAGAGTCTCTGCTGTTCGCACAGCCTATGTATTGAGTTGCTGCACAGTTTAACCGATACACTGACTATTCGGAGTCTGCGCTTTTCCCTATGGACCTGGTATTATAAGGGCCATTTTTGACCCCCATTCAAATTCTCTTAAAATTGCATGGTTTCTATTGCTTATCATTTGTGTGCATGGGAACAAACAGAAATAATATGTTTCACTTTTGTTAATTCTCAGAATAACATGATTACTGATATGCCTATGTTGGTTCAATAATATGAAGGAAAATTGCAAGAAAAACTGAGTTTAATCATTTTTCCTTTAAAGAAATAAGTCATTTACAATAGCTTTTGAAAGCTCTTGATAATAGGCTTTTGATGAAATGCTTATACGTTGGGTACCACGGCTAATTACCTATGCACTGCACAAGGCCTGTCAAGGTACCCCACCCACTCAAGTTAGCAAGTCCAGAGATGCTAACTAAAAAATTCTAACAGATCAAAATGAAATGTGTACCAAATTATTTCTTGTATTCTAACTAAGAAAATGAATACCCACAACATATGTTTATTTTGTCTATGAGCAGAAATATGGGCGTTTTTGTGTTGAGAAAACAGGGAAAATGTTCCAAACGCTGCCAGTTTGGTATTAAAAAGTTAAAAATAGACATAGAGCCCGGTCTCCAGCACATTTAATATTTTCATTGCATATTAATATTTCAAAATTATGTCTGCATATAAAATATAAAATGAGCTGGAGGCCGGGCTCATATATAATTTGAAAGCCGCAAAGGCTACCAAATTCACCAATTTCACCAGAATCTGCTGGGGGGGGGGGGGTATGGGTATGTTCAAGATTAAAAATAAAAATATTTTATGCAAGAACTGGTTGGTTTTGTATTTGCTGTTACATTTTAGGTTAGAACTTTCCTATGGATGTATGGAACCTTGGTATTCAAAATTGTAAATATGAAAACAATCTGTAGCGGAGTTTTGTCACAGTGACCTATTTTCTGTTTACTTGTGTAATTTTGCTCAAATGCCAATGTCAAAAAACAACCTATTTAAACAACTTCAAACACTTTCTTCTCTAAAACCACTGAACCCATGGATCTCAAATTTCACATGGAGCATGACCAGACTGCAGGGTTTTAAAATTGTAAAATTGGGTCAGGTCAAGAATCCAAGATGGCTGCCGTTACTAAAAATAGCAAAAACAACAAAATCAACTTTCCTATGGATGCATTTTAGTTATCGAAATAGAACTTTTGAAAAATGAATTTTCTGGGGGCCTATGGGCCTTATCATACCAGGTCCTTTACGCTAAAGACACGCATATGACCGACTTTTTAGCTCACTTGAGCCTTTGGGCTCATTGGTGAGCTTATAGAATAGCCAGGCATCCGTTCTATTCTATTCGTCCACATTTTCAAACATCTTCTCCTCTGAAACCACTGGGCCGTTGAAGCAATATTTCATATGAAGCCCACCTAGGTTGGGGGAAGAAAGTTTGTTCCGGATATCTGGGTCACAGGACCAAGATGGCCGCCACGCCCATATATGGTAAAAACCCTTCAAAAATCTTCTTCTCCAGAACCAAAAGGCCTATGACCTTGAAACTTGGTATGTAACATCGGACATGCGTGCCCATCATAATTCCTGCAAATGGTGACCTTGTGATGACCTAGACCTCATTTATGACATTGTCAACTTTGGTATTTTAGGCTTATATGGGAAAACGCTTAAACAGTGGATTTCTAAGAAACTGTTTATGTCTAAGGCACTATACTTGGTATACATGGTCAGCTAAATGAAGAAATGAAGATATTATGCCACTAAAGGTCAAGGGTATTCAGTCTGTCCATCCGTCGTCAAGATATTCAAATATCTTCTCCTCTGAAACCAATGGGCCGATCAAAACCAAATTTCATATGGAGCCTCCTTGGGTTGGGGGAACAAAAGTTTGTTCGGGGTATCTGGGTCACAGGACCAAGATGGCCGCCACGCCCATATATGGTAAAAACCCTTCAAAAATCTTCTTCTCCAGAACCAAAAGGCCTATGACCTTGAAACTTGGTATTTAGCATCGAGCATGTGGGCCCATCGTAGTTTATACAAATGATGGCCTTGCGATGACCTAGACCTCATTTGTGACATTGTCAACTTTGGTATGTTAGGCTTTTATATGGGAAAACGCTTAAACAGTGGATTTCTCAGAAACTATTTAAGTTTAAGGCACAATTCTTGGTATACATGGTCAGCAAAATTAAGAAATGAAGATATTATGTCAGTAAAGGTCAAGGTTATTCGGTCCGTCCATCCGTCGTCAAGATATTCAAATATCTTCTCCTCTGAAACCACTGGGCCGATCAAAACCAAATTTTATATGGAGCCTCCTTGGGTTGGGGGAACAAAAGCTTGGTCGGGGTATCTGGGTCACATGACCAAGATGGCCGCCACGCCCATATATGGTAAAAACCCTTCAAAAATCTTCTTCGCCAGAACCGAAAGGCCTATGACCTTGAAACTTGGCATGTAGCATTGGGCATGCGAACCCATCATAGTTTATACAAATGATGACTTTGCGATGACCTTGATCTAATTTATGACATGGACATCTTTGGTATGTAGGCTCTTATTAGGTCACCTGAGCCATAGGCTCAAGGGGAGCTATTTTGAATTCTGAAGAAGAAGATTTTGAATATTTTTCTATGTATTTCTGTGGTTCAAACCTGGGACTCCCTGCACCGGAGCCATTTTGGACCCAGGGGCCACCATTTGAACAAACTTGGTAGAGGACCACTACGCAATGCTACATACCAAATTTCAAGCATCAGAGCCCAGCAGCTCTGGTGAAGAAGATTTTCAAGTATATTTTAGTTTCGAACCCAAGACACCCTGCCCCAGGGCTATTATGAACCCTGGGGTCATCATTTGAACAAACTTGGTAGCCGTCCACTAGACAATGCTTTATACCAAATATCAAAGCTCTAAGCCTAATGGTTTCAGAGAAGATGTCATTTAAAGCAAATTGTTGACGACGCAAGACGGACACTGGGTGATCACAATTGCGAATTTTGGTATGCAAGTTGCAGGGCAATACTCCGTCAGTACAGAATAGTTAGCAGTTGTAGATTCACAGATATAATACAGATTCACAGATTTTGAAAAAAAAATGGAAAAGCAGGCGACACTGACTGAAAAATAAGTGAAAATGATTTTGACTTGTGAACTGCTACTAAAGGTTTGAGAAGAATTCACGATAACTGCCCATAACCGGAACAAGGATTTTTATAGAAATGCATGTGTGTATGTAAGAACAAGCAACGAAATGGCGATGGTGCCGTAAAATATTACGCAAAGATATTCTTTATCTTTATTATGGTTGAATTTATGCAATAATAACGATTAACATGGTTTTTCATTGCATTAATATTTGCCCGGTCACTCGGGAGCTGTTGAAACCTTAGCCTTCGGACTCGGTTTTCAGCAACTCCCTCGGGTCCTGGCAAATGTTAATGCATGAAAAAACAATTTTTGATCCCTATATTGTTGAGCACCATATGACTGGTTTCCCTTTCTAATCAGTAGCTAATAAATTTAAAATTGAAAGAGTTTTCTTAAGAGCAGAGAACATATTAAAAAGAAGGAGCATGGACCAGTCTACTCAAGCATCAGTGACCATGACAAATCTGCTGACGAAAGCCAAAAAAGCATAATATGATTTCTTAATTTTAAGCCTTACTAGTACCAAAAATGGTCCAAATGATTAAAAGCGATTATGTCTAATTATTCACTCGGCTTACGAAGTATGCCGAGGGGTATATATCGTTTGTCCGATGTCCGTTCGTCCGTCCGTCCGTCCGTTTGTCCGTCCGTCCGTCCGCGAGTTAACTTTGCGTTAAAGTTTTGTGTTAAAGTTTTTTAGATCTTATATTATTGAAACCCTTTGTTGGGTTTGGTTTATATTTAGCATGATGATAGATGTTGGTCCAAAAGTTTATTCTGTACTACCCCGACTCATGCCTGTGGCCTAGAAGTCAAGGTCATGGACTTTAACTTTACCTGTTAAAGTTTTGCGTTAAAGTTTTTAAAATCTTTATGTTAGTCAAACCCTTTATTGGTATGTGTTTGGAATGATGATAGATGTTGGTCCAGACTGTTATTCTATACCATCCCCACCCATGCCTGCTACCTAGAGGTGAAGGTCACAGACTTTGACATTTCATGGTAAAGTTTTGCGTTACAGTTTGTAAGATCTCTATATAAGTCAAATCCTTTATTTGGTTGGGTTTGTGTTTGGCCTGATGATAGACGTTGGTCCAAAGTTTTATTCTGTACCATCCCCACCCATGCATGTCTGTTACCTAGAGGTCAAGGTCATAGACTTTCACTTTTCATGTTAAAGTTTTGTGTTACAGTTTTTAGCTCACCTGGCCCGAAGGGCCATAGTGAGCTATTGTCATATCAATGCGCCCGGCGTGCGTCGTGCGTCGTCACGCAATTTGTCCGTCAACACCTAAAAACAAATATTCAAACATCTTCTTCTGTAAAACTACTGGTCCAATGGTTCTCAAATTTCACATGGAGCATGACCTGACTCCAGGGTCTCAGAATTGTAAAATTGGGTCAGGTTGAAAATCCAAGATGGCCGCCGTTACTAAAAATAGCAAAAACAACAAAATAAACTTCCTCTCCAGAACCACTGGGTATATTTATCTGAATTTTGGCATGGAACATCAGTGAAACCTTGGTATTCAAAATTGTAAATATGAAAACTATCCGTAGCGGAGTTTTGTCACAGTGACCTACTTTCTGTTTACTTGTGTAATTTTGCTCAAATGCCAATGTCAAAAAACGACCTTTTTAAACAACTTCAAACACTTTCTTCTCTAAAACCACTGAACCCATGGATCTCAAATTTCACATGGAGCATGACCAGACTGCAGGGTTTTAAAATTGTAAAATTGGGTCAGGTCAAGAATCCAAGATGGCTGCCGTTACTAAAAATAGCAAAAACAACAAAATCAACTTCTTCTCCAGAACCATTTGGTATATTTGGTTGAAAGTTCGCATGGAACATAAGTGGGACCTTGGTATTGAAAATTGTAAAAATAAAAAAAATCTATAGCGGAATTAGGTCACAGTGACCTACTTAGCGTTTACAAGGCCGATTTTGCTCAAATGTCAATATCTAAAGAAAATGCAACCAATTCTGACCAGATTTGGTCAGAAATGGTTCTTGTATGGAATTATTTCAATTTTGTGCCAGTTGACTATCCAAGATGGCCACCATGGGGGCCGTTACTAAAAATAGCACAAACATAAAAATGACAATTACTCAAGAACCCTTGAATGGAATTGGACCAATTTTGTTTCAGAATGTTCCTTGCATGAAGCCGTTTCGATTAATTGCAATTTGGCATTCCAAGATGGCCGCCATCTGGTGTTACTAAAAACAGCACAAACATAAAAATGACAATTACTCAAGAACCCTTGAATGGAATTGGACCAATTTTGTGTCAGAATGTTCCTTGCATGAAGTCGTTTCGATTAATTGCAATTTGGCATTCCAAGATGGCCGCCATCTGCCGTTACTAAAAATAGCACAAAACATGAAAATGACAATATCTCAGTAACCGCTGAATGGATTTTGACGAGATTTGTGTCAAAATGATTCTTGCATTGAGATGTTTCAAAATTATCTAACTGTAGACCAGTCATATTGGCCTCTGTTACTAAAAATAGAAAAATGTGAAAATTAGAAAATCTCAATGGAATTGGGTTAATTTTGTGTCAGAATGGTCCTTTCAATAAGCTTTTTCGATTTTTTGCATTTTGGCATTCCAAGATGGCCGCCATCTGCCGTTACTAAAAATAGCACAAAACATGAGAATGACAATATCTCGGTAACCGCTGAATGGATTTTGACGAAATTTGTGTCAAAATGATTCTTGCATTGAGATGTTTCAAAAATATCTAACTGTAGACCTGTCATGTTGGACTAAAAATAGAAAAATGTGAAAATTAGAAAATCTCAATGGAATTGGACCAAACTTGTGTCAAAATGGTCCTTGCATGAAGGCTTTTCGATTTTTTACATTTTAGCAATCCAAGATGGCCGCCATCTGCCATTACTAAAAATAGTACAAAACATGAAACTGGCAATATCTCGGTAACCCCTGAATGGATTTTGACGAAATTTGTGGCAAAATGATTCTTGCATTCAGGTGTTTCAAAAGTAAATATATAAAGACCAGGCAAGTTGGCCTCTGTTACTAAAAGTAGCAAAATGTGAAAATGAGAAAATGAGAAATTCTCAGTGGAATTGGACCAATTTTGTATCAGAATGGTCCCGTTGCACAATAGCCAGGTGAGCGATATCAGGCCCATTTGGGCCTCTTGTTAAGATCTTGCATCATCCTAACTCATTGTTCAATTTGGTTTATATGTCCAAAGTTTATTTTGTTCCACACATGCCTGTGACCTAAAGGTCAAGGTCGCAGACTAATATACAATTTTGTATATGTTTTGTGTTAAAGCTTTTGTAATCTGCTATCAACCAAATCCTTTACTGTGTTTTTTTTGGTATGATGATAGGTGTTGCTCTGAAAATTTATTCTAAACCAATCCCACACATGCCTTGACTTAAGGCCAAGGTCACAGACTTATGCTTTTCCTTTTATTGTTTTGTGTTGAGTTATATTCTTTGCTTATTTTCCCATCTTCTTCAACAGGTCCTTCTGATATGTGACTTCATTTACCTCACGGTTGCAACAGTTTACATTATCTGGATGCTGCTGATATGAGGCCGAGGTTGTACGTGAGCCTCTGCTCACTTGCTCTAGTTAGAAGTGATTTTACTGTGCTTTGATTTATTTTTGTCAATTTTAGAGCGCGTTATAAACGTAATATACCTTTTATTGTATTTGTTTTCAATGTTGAAAATCGATCGAGTCATTTTTCCAATGGGTAAACAATAAGTGTATATTACATGTATGTACGATCTTGGTTACGCTATCTATACCCAAATAGCAACAATTGAATAGATCTATAACTGTCTGAATAATAATTAGGGTGTTTGTAACTGCAGTTATATATTTTGCATTTCGACGTTTTTGAACTACTCATGGCGGCGCTTTGGCATTATTCATCGTCTTGCTGACACGTCGTAAAAAGGTATTCCACTTTTATTTTTTGTTTCTGATTTGGAGATATTGCTCTTCGGAGTAAATATGATCAGCCAGAAGACTTTATTGCAATTTCTTAACTTCTATATGATTACGTAAAAATGGCTTATGAAATAACTATTGACAAGGACTGCAAACATAGTTGAAACAAAGACAGCCTTGAGTAGAATTGTTACAGTTATATAACATAAGTTCTTAAATAAGCCTTAATATTTTGTAAAGCCACCACGCAAGAACCAGTAAGTCACTGAAAGAGTCTAGAAAGGTACAGCATAGCACTGAAAAGATAACTTCATAATTCTCTTTAAGTTACCGCTCAGTTGATATACCACGCCTAACGGATTTTTCAGCATTCCATAAAACATTTTAGCTCTATAGCAGTACGTCAGGAAAGCTTTTCCTTTGGTGGACCTCCCGGCGTTCTCCCAGTCGTAAACATATTCTCCTAATCGCATGTCAGGCCTCCGAGAGGACAGCGCGAAATTTATCCAAACTTACGTGGTATGTTCTTCCCATATTGTCATCGGTGGCCATCTTTGAATTTAATCTTTGTCGCAGTAATACAGGGGGAACTTTATCCCGAAACTTTGCAGACACATGTTCGTATGTATTTCTAATTTTACAACTCTGAAATCGACAGACCCATACCTTATTTTTTGCGTTTTATTAGAAACATGCAGAGCAAAATTAACCAATGTTTACGCAAAAACAAACATTGACATCTCACATATTTTCGTCAAAAAGAGTTAAAAGATATTTACACCTGTGCAGGCAGACCATGCCACTCCAACTGTGTACTATCTGCAGAAACTGGCAAAATAGACACTTCATAAAATCAAATAGAGTCTACATGTAGTTGCTTTTATTCTGAAATGGAATAAATTCATGTTTGCATATATCATAACTTACAGGGATGCTGTAGGACATACATTTGAAAAAAAAAGAAAAAAAAAGATGCAAAATGTTTGACAATTCTAAAATTATGGTCGGTCAAAGAGTGTTGCAATGCACTGATGGGGGAAACTGTAAAAGGTGAAGTGTCGCCCAGTTGATATTGAAGATAAATTTCCGAAATATGGTGATTCTTGCTTTGCAGAATGACCGTTTAACATAAATAACTTGAATGAACTCTTAAGATTTCTGAACATGGTGGGGCTTAGAACTTTTCCATCTCCCCTCGTAAGTCTAGACAGTAGTTTGTCTAAAGTGTTTGGTGTTTGACACGGCTAATTGTTGCACATCGGTTTTCAAGATACAATGGCGTAAGTCACATGGCGTAATGATTCTTTGAAACGCATCTTTACCACGAATCTATGCCCAATTTTATTAATTCTTCTTCCAGATCTAGTTTTAAATGATGTAGAATGACACTATTTTTTGTCAATCAAATCAATTCTGAGTCTAATTGTAACATTAAAAAGCTATATATTTCAAACACCACATATAAAAGGAATCTGAATATGCTGAAATAGCAGGTGAGTTTTAGGGTAATTATGTCTCCCCATCCGGGGGTGTGAGCAATTAATTGTTTTTTTTATGGTTGTCAGTCCGTCCGTCTGTGTGT
Organism: Ctena decussata; assembly: GCA_963989385.1. Taxonomy (NCBI): domain Eukaryota; kingdom Metazoa; phylum Mollusca; class Bivalvia; order Lucinida; family Lucinidae; genus Ctena; species Ctena decussata. The sequence goes on from OZ022505.1 coordinate 57,037,210, forward strand.
CCGTCCGTTGGTGCGTTTGCCTGTCCGTCACAAATAGTGGCCGCTCCATAATTTCGAAACCATTCACGAAACTTAGTACCATTATGAACCTTCATCAGATGATGTACAGAGAACAAAATCTGTAACTCCAGCTACATTTTACAGAATAATGCCCCTTTGTAATAATTAGTATGGAAATAGACCTTTTTCACATTGTTGTCTCCCTTGCCGACTACTCTTCAATGGAGGTACGAAAATGAACATGAAAAGATATATGGGGCAGTCTTATTCTGGCCTTACGGGAGGAGATGTGTTGGTGTCAGGATTTTGAATATTTTTCGTGCGAAATACCAGTTAAACGGAATTTGTATTGTGATTCCTTTAGTTTTTGAAAGGTTGTTCAATTACAAATATTTTTTTATGGATCAAAAGTAGCTTTTGCTAAGAATAAAGTACAAATAGCAGAGGCATAATTCGGCTGCGCGATGCTAAACTTTGGGATAAATAAGTTTTAATAATTTCAATACTTTGGTAAATTACTTTTTAAATCATTAAAACATCATCCTTTCGCAAAGGAGACTATCAAAATAATTTTTCAGGTCAATATATTTACCAAACTATTTATTTCATGGGTAATCTAACTGTATTAAAACAGAGACAGAAAAATTGCTAGCCATACGGCAGTTATTTTCGAGATTACATCGGTCCCGCTCATGCTTGCATTAATTAAACCGTCGATTTGTTTTATATATTTTTTCATCTGTTTTATCTTTTTGAAGTCATATATATTTTGACTTATAACCTAAACAAAATGATACAAAAATAAACAGCCGTTTACCGTCCAAACTGGTCGGAAAAATGTTACCGGATCTGGCCGCATCTTCATTATAAATTAACCTGACATGCAGAGATGTATGGATGTGTTTGAAATGTATTTAAATAAATCATAAAACCAAAAAAAAAAAAAAAAAAAAAAAAGAGTAATAATGTTTTGTTCTATTATTTTAGAATTGCACGAAGATCAACATGTTTGGTTTAAATATTACGGAAGAATATTAGTAAAAAATTGAAGCTGAACATTAGCGTCACACATGGCCACAGGAATTGAATACGGTTTTTGTTTTATCATTATTATAAAATTTCTACCGTTTAATTAATCGCATAATCGCAGAAAACAATTTGTTTGTTGTTTTTTATTCCGTTGGCAAGTATTTGCTTATTATGCGATATCAATATCACCACATAAAGCGTGAAATACTGTTGGAGGTGTGAACGTATGGCATGCTCCGTTGATTGCGTTTATTGTCAAAAGATAAGTCATAGTATATGTCAAACCTTCAGATAATTAGCAAAACAATCTGACACAAGACGATTTACACACTTATTTGGGAGATTATTTCATCTCTTGATTATTTAGTTCCATTTATTTATTTGGTTTCGATAGAAAAAATTCAATCTCATATATGAATGATTATCTTTTAGTTCAGACTTCATTCAAAGAAAACGGAAAGCATATTTCAATAAATTAATATTAATAAAAAATGTTCTGTACTCTTGATTTCTTTATTTCGAATTAATCCATTTTAGCGACTTGACTTTTGTATTAGACGTACACCTTTTTCCGATTTTTTTTTTTTGCATATCTTTTGACATGATTTCTTTGCAATTTTTAATTTAATTACAAGTATTTATAATCTTTGCTTTAAATCATTATGGAAAATTAAAATAGTAAATAAGGCATCATTAGGACAAGCAGAAATGTGAATATAGATGATTAAAACAATTATTTGTTCCTAATTACATAGGAAATATCAATGGCTGAATATCCAGTAGCCCCCTCGGTCTAAAGTCTCGCTTATTATCGGGAAATAACGCGCCACGTGAGCGGTATACGCATGCGCAGAAACAATGTGAAAAAGGTCTATTGTTAACACTTTAACTTCGAGACCGATGAAGATATTCTTCTGAAACCTAATAAAATCATAAAACGTTTTCAGTCGACGTGCATAAAAACAACAACTGTAACTATACCTACATCTTAACAGAAGTATGCCCCTTTGTAATTTTCAGTGTAGAAATCCTATCTGCTCTATAACTTTTAAACCGGTGAAGATATTCTTATTTCTAGGCACAGTTATAAGGCATAAGGTGCATGGAACAAAATTTAGGTTTCTACCTTTATTTTTTTCAAGGGATCATGCCCCTTCGTTATTGTAAGTATGGTAATTGTATCCAATTTAGAACTTTACAGTGTTTATGTTATCGTTAAATTTTGTACAAATATAAAGCATTTTCAGATGATGTGCAGATAAACAAGAACGGTAACTGCACCTACATTTTAAACTGACTTATGCCTTTTGTAGATTTTAGTCTAGAAATCGTGTCAGCTCTATACATTTAAAACCGTGGAAGATATTTATACGGACAGTTTCTTAAAAACTGGTACAAATATAAAAGTACGATCATTTGATGTTCAGAGAATAAGAGCCTTAACTCCATCTAAATGTATATGAAAGGTTACGGAAAGGGAAATTTGGGATGGAGGTGGATGGGGGAGATATTTGTTTTTGTTTAAAATACTAACATCTATTTTTCTTTGTTTAATCAATGCTGAATTAATCTTGAATGTCTGCTTGGTTTTATTCCCGTAAACGTTACTCAGAAAATTGTGGGAAACCTACCAAAGTAGCTTCCTGTTAATATAACCCTTGATACCCTTACCATGAATGAGGAAATTAGTGTTAAATTCAAATATGTTCTATAACTAACAGATAACGTCATGCTGATAATTTGATAAACTGATTCCTCATATTTTTAATAAATATTCAGAATGTAAAATATACTCAGCAAATATAATACTTTACGGTTGAAAGCTTGTCTTTGTGTTTCAGACTCGAACATTTTTAGAATTCTCAGAATATTTTGTGATTAGAAGCTATTAAAATATTCTTTCCTTTCAATTCTGGTAAAGAATTAGGGCACCTTAAATGATTTGAAACACTAAAACTTGTTCTAAAAAAGACAGGGGTCAATTTTCAGAAAAAGGCTTAATTGTAAACGTACATAGAATTTGATTTGACAGGAAATAATTTAAAACGAAACAGCAGTACACGTACAACAATTAATGAAAATGTTAACAAAATATTTGTTTCAATTATGACGTTGACGTCTGAGTTTGACGTAGAGTTAAATAAAGGTACTGCAAGTCAATGGTCTGTAATCTTTGGTTGGTTTGTTTCCATTCAACGATTATATGTCTCTGGCTGTCAGAAAACGGGTTTGAGGTAAAGGTTATCTAGCGACTGCAATCGAACATCCTATGTAGTTCGTAACGTTAACGTCCGTTGACAGAATCACAATCTCAGTATCCGTCTAAGTTTCAGAGAAGTATAATATTATGAAAGTAAATTGCAGAAATGAAAGTTCATGCGAGAATCTACTTTGCTCTTAGTTTACAGCTGTTGAGTGTCTACGCAAATTTACTAATGCACAACTGCGTAGGTGCAAAATATGCAAGAACATGTAAATATAGCATACATTGGAGAATTTACAAGGTCAGTCGAGTGGAAAATATTAAGTACTCATGATGCACATATTCAGCATTAGTATACTGTCAACAGCAATATTGTGACATATGACATATGTCAGGCTTTAGTCTAGGGGCCGCTGACGTGAAATGCAATTCTTTTTCAACCCATAAGATAGAAAAAAAGAGCTTAGTTTTACCAGACAATCGGAACAAAAAGTGGTGTAGAATTTTTTTGGGAAGATTTTTCCGTTACTCACCCACTGACATACAATGTACTGTCATAAATACTCTCGTTTTACTCTGTGTCTATCTTTTAGGTGTACTTGTAGTTGATTTTATTTACCTGCAATAACTGATTTGCTATGGCTTAGATGGGGTTCTCCTCACACTGAATTGTAGGTGGTGTGGATCCTGCTGTTTAGCGATTGAGCTGCCACTAGTGAAATGCTACCCTCCAGTGCAGTGTTCTGATATACCTAAAATTAGAGCCCTGTCCTATCCAGGCAGATCAACACTGCATATTTTGCTAGTGTCGTGACTTGTATGTACTTAGTTGTCCTTATTTGGCTTAAAGCCTTATAACCTTGTTATAAATATTATGTTTGTAATTGGTTCACTAATACCCATACGTATTCATTTGTAGCTGCTCTGTATTTGTTAATATTATATAATTTGTTGTCAATACTCCGTTCGAAAGCTCTTCAGAGCTTATGTTACATGTTGTACGTCTTGCCGACTCAAAACAAATATTGTCTTGTCTTGTCTTGTCTTGGAGCCAAGAATGTACATCTGCAGTATATAGTTTGTTAAAAGAATATCTTAAATCATAACACCTGACCTCATAACTAATTCAGATACCTAGTATATGTGATTGTGATACACATTTTTCGGTTTACTACGTTACTGCACCCTTCTTACGAAAGTTATTTATAACTAGCACTTCTTATCCAAACACATATTGGAGCAGAAAGAAATGTTATTTTTGTAGAAATTATGCATTGTACTCCTCTATTATCTTTTTGATCCTCAATGGAGCCAGTAACAGTAATTTTGCTTAAACTACCAAGTCTTTATAGAGCTTACCGGTTATGCGAAACATACTTAAATTTGATTAAAGTGGGCCACTCATACCGGTTAACATCACTATTTAAATGACAGCACATGTATATATAACTAAAATCTAAAATACTTGTTTCAATATATATATGTTTAAACATTACCGAGTATGTTGGAGCAGTGTATGTTCAAAGTATAATAATAATGTATAAATATGCTACAAGCAGTTTTAGCAGTTTTTGTGAGTGTATTCAATATATAGAAATTTAGTAGCGGCTTCAGTTGCAATTCTGTTCTGCATGCGGCTTTGAAGTTTATATTCTTGCCTCCACTGTTGTCTATCAGTAGTCTCAGTTGGCACTGGTGAACAGCCTCCACAGAAGTTTCATGTTCATTTCTGTGGGTAACAGAAGCCTTGGATAGCACTACAGTCTCCCAGACATTCTACTAACCCTAGTAGGCATCATACTGTTTCTGGAGTTCTTGTACTGCGAGCATAGCTTGAGGTGAGCCTAAAATGTTTCGATAAGTCTGACATTAGCCGTCAATGTTAACAAGTGTGCACATAAGTCGCTAGGTCAGTTGCTTCGGGTGGTACCACAGTTCTTTTCGAAATATGGCAGTACAATATGCTGGCACCACAGTCTTTATATCCTTCTTGACATTTCTAAGCAATTTGTTCGTTAACGAAGCCTCCAAAGAGGTATTGTAGTACATTTTCCTGGTGTCAGTATGGGCTGTATAACATTTGGGGCTTATACAGTAGTGTGCGTCTAGGTCTTTAGGAAATTTAGCTTTCACAACCTGTTTTAGATGGTTTGTAGCAATCTCTAGAGACGATTTATAGCATTATTAGATGTTACCACCAACGCATGTCTAATTTTTTGTATACTTTGTTGCATTTGCCTTAGGAAGTTTTGCTTCTGGCATACGTATATCTCGCTGCCTGCACTTATTCAAATCATTGTAACGTAAACAACACAGGCTAATGATGCTAGTGTGAATTCGTTGTAACTACCAATTATGATGTATGATAAATCAGTACTGGGAGAAAAATGATCAGCTTCAAACAAGCTACAACATAATCAAAGTAATCAAAAGAACCTTTCGGGAGTAATGAGAGCATAACAAGTCTACAAAAAGCCGACTCGATTGACGAGTTTGTTCCAGAGATTCAGAATCGTTCCACAGCCTTCATGCATCCAGGAGCACTTCAACTTTTCTTTTTTGTCTATCAAGTGCTTGAGATCAATAGGTCAAAAGAAAATGACAACAAATCTAAATTCAGCGATACTCTCCCAACTTTTAACAGCCACCTAATAAACACTAATAACGCTAGAACACTTGCGATATCGTCTTATTTCTCTGTTTAATCGCATGTTGTGGAGCGGGGCATACCCATCAGAAATGCATCTGCAAAGCGATCCTAGGAAGTAACTAAAAATATGTTTTATTAACAAATAGACATTTTGTTAGAAATATAAGTACATGTAACTACGGCCCCTTAAAATACATGGCTAACCATATTGACACTGAAGGTCTGAGACGTTAATATATATGATAGGTAAACGTAAACATGTGTCTATATTTGAGCTCCATGTCTGTTTGAAATAGAAAAATAATAATAATAAAAAAAACAAAAAAACATTTTTTAAAATATCTGTAAAACAATTTCTGATTGTATGCATTTATGATTTTGGCCTTTCTTGGGTATCTTCGTTTATATATTAAACCATACATTTACTTGTGTATATACAGAGAGTAATCCTAAACTTGCTCGTAATAGAAATAGTTAATTTCCGGAAACTTTGAACCAAAAATGAAAACAAAGTACTTACTGCCTGCAAATCATTTAGTATTTATATAAACAATTAAAGGAAATATAAAGGAAAACAATTTACAAATGATATATACATATGGTAAACTCATAGTCCTGTTTGTGTTATTTTCACCACCTAGAAACATTAAAGTGTACAGCAAATATCTTATTTTGGTAACGTACACTACAAAAATTGATTCATCTGTGATTCAGTGTAAATGTTTCGTTGCTCATGCATTTACAGTCCTTGCATATCCACCCTTAAACGCCATTTCAAGAATTAATTATAAATATAAAATAGCATAAGATTTCTGGAAATAACTGTTCACAATTTCTAAATTGTAAACTGTTCAATATAATTAGGCTAACTATATCGTTTTAATTTTTTTTATTTTAAAAAAGCATATGGCAACGTCATTTTTACAGTGTTAAACTGGTGGATTTTAAGTAAATCATTAAAAAATTTAATTGGTATAGTCCTTACGTGTATGGTCACATCACATGAATAAGAAAGTAATATATATTTCTGCTTATTTTGGCCAGCTTCAATAAAAATACCATTACATGTATTTCTGTTGTAATACATGTAACACTATTACTGTTGGTGACCAACAGTAGAACTGTTGGTGACCAACAGTAGAACTAAATATATCTCCTAAGGATGCTACGTACCGAATTTGGTGCTTGTATTATCTGTGCCATGGCCCGCTACACTTAAAATACGAAGACAAAAAGTTAACAACGGTAGTGTTGGTTATGTCTATGTAAAAAAATAAGCACCTGGTCCAGTTTTCAGAGCTGGCATTCACCGTAAATCGACGTTGGGAAGCCTATTCAAGTTGAAAACACCATAGGTATTTTCTACCAAATGGATTAAAAAAAGAATCTATTTTAGAGCCCTTTTCTGAGTTGGCCACTTAACTATAAAACTGTAGGTTTAGTAGATCGTTTTTTAATTATTACCACTGAGATGTAACTAGATTTAACAAATAATGCTCAAGCTGTTTTTGCTGAATAAAAGTTTCCCACATTCATCCCATCATTAATGCCACCAATCATAATGGAGTAGGTTCACGATGAGTCAAAATTGGTCCAGTCTCAGAAACTGATGAACTTTGGCAATGTTTAATATTTATGTTTCCTGTGACTAAAAATGAATTTTTGAAATTTATACATCTTTGACATCTAAACTGGCCCTAACTCACGCGGCGTATTTTACGACTTTTATGACGTAAACGTCCTTATTAACTTGTTCTGTAGCACTTTTTGTTCGCAATGCTACAGCTCTTTGCCTTGCGGAATCAGATGTAACTATATATTTCTCTGGAGCTGTTACGCACAAGTAAGTCTGTTTATTGATCCTCGCGTTTGCTCTGCATGATGGTACTGGTATAACATGTAATACTGCCAAAAAATTGTAGAGTTTTGATTTTGTCACACTATCTAAATTTATCAAGCACTTATTGTTTTCTGTGAATGTTTTGTCTAACGGTCTTGTGGACAAAATGCCGGAAAAAAATAATAAAATAATTAATAAATAAAATAAGTAAATGAATAATTAAATAAAACTGATTGGAAGCAAAATTGCAGGTTTTTGATAATGACATTTTAATCATGCTTAATATATCAACATTGTTTAGTAGGTATGCATTTTGATGGAGTTGAAAAGAACATTAAAAATAAAGAAGAACAAAAGAGATAGTATTCCCTCAACTGTAATTTTCAGGCGTAATTCAACATTAACTGTACATTAATAAAGTTCTCCATACATGCGCCGCAATAAAAATCTCATTGTAGATTTCTCGGTAGCCAAGTTTGATTAAACCCTATCGCCAAAGATATCGAACCGGGCTCGATTCCTTCTGGTCGAAATATTTTCAAAGTTTAACATAAACGGTGTCCCATTGCATAAAGGCTTTTATTATCCGCCAATGTCCTGAAATACAATAGGATTTCAAAGGACGTGAAATTACAAGTCATCCAGCCATCCATGGTACAAGTATGATGGATAGATGGATGACTTAAAATTTTAGGTCCTTTTCAACTGTATTTCAGCCATCTCAGGACGATGGGAGGGTGATAATGAAAGCTTGCGTGCAATAAAGCCCCATTTATGATTGAAAAGCTTCTCGCCCTTAGCTGGTCTCGAACTCCGGACCGCTAGATCAGTAGGCCAGCGCTTAACCTACTGAGCTACCGGGGCTCCCCATTGAACAATTTTGTGCATGTTCTGCAAACTCGTGGCGTCTAGAAATTAACATCAACATTTTCGCCGCTTATTACGTTACGCATTTGCTTGGTTTTCGGAAAGTTTTCAAGTAATAGTTTTCTTCCTATTCGAGCCTAAGCGCCTAACATCTTTTATTCTGTCATATGATTTGCCATCTTCAGCGGCATTTACTATGGAAAAAAATCATGATGTTAGATGGTTGTGCTCTATATAATTAAATGGTCTAACATACAAAAAAAAAACTGCGAAAAATCGCAAAATTTATGCCTAATTAAACTAGTGTGAGAAAGGCCATAGCGTCAGAATTCATATCGTTTATAAAAGTTTTATGCTGGACCATATAAATAGTAACAACAAATCACTGATTCGACATGTTTAAACTTTTACGATTTTCAGCGTCGTGAACCTCCCTCTTAGCATATGATAATCTATTTTTGGGAAAAAGGACAACAGGTCAAAACCTCGAAATTGAATGAACATGACCTAGACATATACACATTCACATGTACAAATAAAATTTAAAGTAATTATAAGATATACTGGTATCTGAGGATTAATAATTTTATTTTGGGTCACGACAACATCTGAACCGAAAAGAAGATATAGATATGTATCTTGAGAATGAACTTATCCAAACAGTTAAACATCTAAAGCTTTTGAGAATTATTATCGATAGGAGCCTCATCTGAGACAAACAGGTAGCCTTGGTATGTCTCAATTTGTTACGCAGGATTACATGTACCCTGTTAAAACTTCTCTCGAGGTATAGAATGATAAAGCAAGTAAGGATCAATAATATTACATGTAATTATACATTCTGCAAATACTTGATTACGAATGCCTAATATGGGGCCGTTGCACAAATAGTTACACTCTCAGACTATTAAGACTTCAGAAAAAAAGCAGCAAGATTAACACTACATGCCGATATACTCACAACTTCAGATTTAATGAACTAAGAATTGAAGTGACTGACTTTCCCAAAACGGATGCAATCCCATACTTTTTTACGGTATAGAAGGCTTTTAAATGGTTGCCCCTGAGTGCATAAGCGATGTATTCACGAAGATTTCTATGGTCCACAGTCGAAACTTACGTTCCTTAGATAATGATTTGCTAAGGATACCAAATATCTAGAACCAAGCTATGAAAATCCCATTACTATCTCAGCAGTCCAACTTTGGAATAAAATTTCTGTTGATATTCGTAAGCTCGGAGGATTGACAAATTTAAAAAGGCATCCCTACATCTTAAGTATCTAAAAGCGCTATTAGCACTGCAATCATATATGACGTGTTAAAATGCTTTTATGATAAAATCTTCAGTGCGCCTATCAAGGTTAGTAGTAAAACAGTTGACGTATGATATGTTTTGGAATCAGTGCCACAGGGACTGGCATACGGAGGCACGCTGTCTGGTCATTGGCCCCGCCACATATCTCCGGGCTCTCGACTCCAGGCATTTACATGAAACTTATCAGAGCTGACCAAGTCTGGACGTTATTTAAACATTTGTGGCAAAGTAGGTGATACTTGTAATAAACAACGATTTTTCCATCTTTTAGATAATATTTTATTTTATTACCGAGAACATTTAATTTTATGATACTTCTGCGGCCAAATGATTCCTAAATTTTAAAGTTGTATTACATCGTGTTTTCTGTTCATACTGTATATACAGTAAAGTAAAAAGATGGGCAATGATCAGGAATTAATACGATCAAATCCCACATTCCTCTCTCAAAACCAATAGCGAAAGAAGCACATACACACAGAAAGTGACACAAGTTTACGAAAAACACCACAGTAAACCGAATGAGCAGCTCTTTCCCAAACAAATGGTCATTCAGCTACCTCAATGACAGCATCAACATGCATTTTTTTTTACTTATTTTTTATTTTAGTGACAAACAAAACAAAACAGAAGGCAGATTGGGCAGCAATACGGGTGACCAAACCGCCAGCCCCATTCTCATTGTCCCGGTTTGGCATCCCCGGTAGGTCCCGTTTAATGCTCCGGGAGAAACCCTGTCGAACCGAGAGAACAACCCTGGCGGCACCGTGAGCATCCTGGACGATCCGGGAGGACCCTGTTGATCCGGTTGTTTTAAAATGTTTATTAAAACCGGGAGTCACCAGGAAAGATATCAAGAACCGGCTTTATCCTTCGATCTCCGGGGGAAGGTCCGGGTATCTAACCCTCAGCTTTAGGCCTGCAGAGCTCAGGTGAAAAACAGTATAGCCCCGTTTCGTACCGATGTAGGCAGGGATAGAACGGTATGAGCCGGTTTATCAGCCGGTGAAGCACCATTTGTATCAGGAAAACTGCGGTACACCTACGTTTAATGCCCGTTTAATAGGGACTGATATTTACCCTGACCGGTTGTTTCATTTTTGTTTTCAATACAATATGAGCCGCGATGCGACAAAACCAACAATGTGGTTGTGGGCCCAGCGCAGACCCAGATCAGCCTGGGTGTCCACCCAGTCTGATCAGAATCCTCGCTTTGCGCTTAAAGGGTAGCATAGGGACTAAGCTACCTTCATGCGGACAGCGAAGACTCTGATCAGACTGGGCGGACGCCCAGGCTGATCTGAGTCTGCGCTGGGCGCACAACCACATTGTTGGTTTTGTCGTGTCGCGGCTCATATGGCCTTCAACGCGCAATCATTAACTAGATAGTACATGTAAGTGTGATAAATTTGGCTAAGGGAAAATCATGAAATCTTTATGTGTCATCTGTTGTCATCTGTTTACTATTTAAATGTTTTTTTTTTTTGCTGTTTCACTCTACTTGCGACAAAATCGCGTCGAAGCAAATTGTTGTTGGTTATAGCAATATTATTCTTATATATATCTTATAACTAAACTCGTTTCATCAAAGTTAATTTTGACATCATCGAACATACACTATCCATTACCACATCCCGGCCACAACACCAAGCAAGAATAATAAAAACAATATGTGACGAGTCTACGTTTGAACCGACACAAATCGAAAGGTAAGTTTACAGCATTTTCAAGGCAGGTGGTCACCTAGCTACCCTCAGGAAAAATTTGGACAGGAAAAAGACGAAAATGAATCAAAAGATGAATCAAGATGACATTTACATTTAAACGCAAGTTTATATGTCGACCTCATCTGCATAAGCTTAATGACATGACAAACAGGTCTACCAAAGTTTATCTTCCAGCATATCTTATTCCAGTTCTTGTTTCTCTTCATTTCAAGTGTTTTGACCAGCTAACCATAAAATTAAAAAAAAAAAAACAACAACAAAAAATTGTGAAATTTAATATTTAAAAAATCGGCAACTGTGACCTTGACCTTCACCACAGACCACAGTAATATTATAGTACACAAAACTTGTCCAAAATATTTTCACACATAACATTTGTTTGAAATTATTTCAAAACTTGACTGCAGATGAGGGGGCCAGAGTAATGACAAAAAGTTTTCTTAAAAAAGCAAATGCAAGCTTGACATTGGCCCTAGAACTCTGAAACGCGAACTTGTCAAAGATACTGTCATACTAATTATTTGTCTGAAGTTGTATCAAAACTGATCCATAAAAAAGGTGCTGGAGCGATGACAAAGTTTTTTTAAAATAGCCACTGTGAACTTGACCTTGACTCTATACAATAATTATTAAATGCTGAAACGTGTACTTGTCCAGCATATTGTCATACTAAATTTTGTGCAAAGTTAAATCAAAATAGGTATTTGAATGCGAAACTACAGCGATGGCATTTAAAAAAAAATAGCCACTGTGATCTTGACATTAATCCTGGAATGTTGAAATGCGAACTTATTCCAGATGTTTTCATTCTAAAGAGAACTATAAAGTAATATTAAAATTGGTCCATAATGAATGAAGGCGATAGAGCACTGATTACTTTTTTTTATAAAAAATTGGCAGTGTGACCTTGAACTTGGCCTAGAAAGCATGAACGCAAATTTCTTTTAGATATTGTCATACTAAACATTTGTGTGGAGTTAATTTAATTTCGGCCTCTAAATGAAGACGCTAGAGCGATGACAATGTTTTAGTATATAAACATAGTCACTGTGACCTTGACCTTGGTTATTTTACCCTGAAAAGCAAACTAGTTCAAGGTAATGTTATACCTAATACCTATGTAAAATTATACCAAATCGGTTAATAATTGAGGTCGCTAGAGCCTGACAAAAAGTGAACATAAGTACATACATACATACATACATATGGGACGGACCCTATATCCCCTCCACAACTTCGTTGTAAAAGGACGAGTATAATAATAATGGTAACTGCCCAAAATTAAACAGTTAAATGCGACTAACAGGTGGCTGAGATGCAGATGGAACGGCAAACAGTGAAGAGTGACCCTGGTCGAACTGCTCCTTCAGATGCAAAAAGGAGCAGTATTATCAGAGTCTTATTTATTTACTCACACCGATACTTGACAATAATATAAAACGATTCTTTTCAGGGAAGCAATGCTTCGACGTATCTACTTAGACAATTTTGTCAAGTTTAAAGGACCACAGAAAATAGATTTTGCAGCAGGAGAGAGTCCGTATATACTTGTCGGTGAAAATGGTTCTGGTAAATCATCATTGCTAGAGGGGATCAGGCGATGCTTATCGAAAGAATCTAGTACAACAAAATCATCTGTATTTGAAAAGAGCAAACCTGGCCTCTTTATATGCAAATTCGATACAGGAAAGTGTTCAGAGCAATCCTTGAAAGATTGTCAATTTATGTTCACAGGAATCATCAGAAATCAAACAGAAAACACAATTTATAAATTTGCTTCAACGGAAACTGAGCTTCTGATAAACAAATATGATAAAGACGATAAGTGCTACCAGTTTCAGACAACAGAAAACACTAAGAGTTTCTTCGACGAACTCGAAAATAATGATTTGAAATTCGACAATATATTCAATCGACCATTCGAAGATTTAGGGACTAGTGAAAATGTTCTTGAACGCACACTTAACCTACTAGAAAATAACGTTATTTTCACATTTCCATTGAGGTCAATTGGTGCATTGCAATGGACTAAAAGCAACAAAATAACACCTAATCAGCGGGAAAAAAATTATAAAGAGGCAGGAGAGAGAGCTGAAATTATAAACTATTTTTTAGACAAAAAGAAACAGATCGAGTTTGATGTAAATGTTGAAAAGGAAATATTCCGCGACCTAACCGGGCTTACTGGCATCCAGTTTGAAAGAGACAGAGACGATGATGGTGGAATTAATGTTTATTCATCAGATAGTGATACTCTATTACCAGAACAGGAATATGCACTATTAAGATTGCCTGAAGGCATTCTGGAAGCCAAGCACTTTTCTATCTTGATGTCAAATAAACAGTTTCTCACTATTGTTTTAGAAGAACCTGACAGGGGTATGCATCCTCAAATGGTGGAAAGAATGTTGGCAATCATTCAAAAACAAAGTGACGAAAAACTGGTAATCCTGACAACACATAACACTTCTTTTGTAAATCCACTGACAATAACCCGACTCGTAATATTCAAACGCATCAAAGACTACACAGACACTATATTAGGAGAAACAGTTGCAAAACTAAAACTTCCTCGTACTGATAGAAATGAAAGTTCCACTGACGTGGCAAGCATGAAAACTTTGAGAATTCTCACACGAGATCACCTGGCAGATCTTATTTTTGCCAAACGAATTTTGTTCTGCGAAGGTGACTCAGACTTTTTGTTTTTAAGTGCCTTGAAAGAAAAAGTGATGAAGAGGGCGGGTTGCGTTTACAACGTGACTGATAGGATATTGGCAAATGAAACATGTGCCACAGACACTTTACAAAGAGTGTGTGTGTCTCTTCAGATAATTAATATGAATGGATGGGCAAACGCTAAACTTATGCATACATTATGTAGTGATGACTACTTAAAGCTTGATGATCACTACTTTGTTTGTGATAAAGACAGCATTTTGACTGGCGATGATGAAGCGGTGAACAACGACAACAAATGGATAGCGCCGAGTCAGTCCGATTTCACGGATATGCGAAAAAAGTATGAGAGTGACAGGAAAGAAGATAAGGACGCTGCCTGGGATGAGACACGGAAATATCTTCGGGACTCTTGCAAATGCTTTACATGGAGAGACGGTACAATTGAAGATATGGTTATTTCTTTACTTCGATGCGAAACGCCGCAGATAAAACCAATACTTGATGATTGGAACTACGACCAAGAGCTTTGTAGGAAAGAAAAGAAATGGGCAATTGATGCTCTGGCAGAACAGAATGTAGATCTGCCCTTCGACAGATGGAAAATGCGACGGCATCAACGAGAAGATAAGGATAGAAAGCTGTTTCTGTCACCTAAAATAACGCAAAAGAATATTGCAAAAAGTCTGGAGATCATTTTGATAGCGTGTGACGATAGCACCGACGATTTAGTACAATTTATAATGTTTCTTCTGAATATGGGAAAAGCTTAGGCTGTTATAGCAAAACATTCAACCAAGCTGTGGGGAAAAGAGAATGGTTTGATAACCTGAGAGGACGGTAAATGGAAACAAATGTATCGTAACGAATTAAAAAAATAAACTATGTCCTAAATCTATTCTAAAATTGGACCCCTAAGACTGTTGGCTCATTAATACAGGTCGATTTTACTTTAAATTAGTTTAACAGACCGCGAAAAGGTGGTTATTAGAGACAGGTAACCCCTTAATAGAAGTAACCCCATAAACAGGTTTGATATATGATAATTTTTTGTCGAGGGAAATGAAAATTATAACATATCATTCCGCGAATTTTAAAAGTTTTGAGATAAACAGTATTTTGCAAATGACATTTGAAAAGTTCTGGTCCAAGTTCATCTATTACAGCAACAGACCATTTCTACAAAATGCTCGTTTTCAAAACATACTATAAGAAAGCTACTTGCAACAACGATGACTAGTAGATGAGAAGCCATTGGTCAGGAACCGATCCAATCGCTTACAACATCCTGCCCTATACACCATGCGAAAAAGGAAATCAACAAGTTGGCGTCTTTAAAAAGAATCATAGAAAGGTCTGCTGCAATGTCTTGTGTCACAGAGTGCACTTGTAATTAGATTTTCAGCAATTTTTATTTAGGACTAAGAGCTTTTTGCATTAGGTCTGTCTCAGAAAACCTGTATATTTTTATGTAGCCTAAATGGGTCGATGATTCATAAGTATAACTTGAGCCAGCTCATGTACAATTTCCAAGAAATAGCGATTCAGGCATATGCCGTGAACTTATTTGGTAATAACACTTTAGGCATAGAGATAACATGTAATACGTAAGCAATATTACCATGGAAATTGCCATTTGAACTTTATGATAATAAAGTGCATGACCTTTGATTATATAAAACAGAAGCGCATCACGCTCGGGAGATTTGGGATTTGGGATTTGGCTGTTTGATTGAATCTTAGGTTAAGTCTGTAACTAGGAAATAATAAAGAAGAAACTATGAATTTGACTTATTTTGAACCTGGGTAGTAGTAGTTGCGGAAATGATAACTTTAATAAACTTAGAAAACTATACGATCACTTGACTTATCTATAAAGATGGCCCGATAGTGTGACAGTCATCTTTCTTTTGTTGCCGTGACCTAGGATATCTGGATATCTTCTTATCTATGACACTTTATCTTGGACTTTGGTGATGACAATGTTTTGGACCTTTTCTATGGACAGTTACAAGGACACTGAACATTATTGGACACTTTAGTGAAGGACTTTCGATGCTTTATGATGTCAGCAAAGACCTTTAAGCAATCCAAGGTAAGGCCGTCTACTGGTTTTACTTATGCACATCATGCATGACAAAACTGGAGGTTGACAATATATGTTAAATGTCCTTGCAGGTTCAGATGGAACGTATCAGTGTATTGTTTGATTTGCATATTTGCATATTAGTTAAACAACGGCTTCTTGTTTGTAAGGTGTTTCTGTACCTAGGCTATTGTTAAGAGAGACAAATTAATTAGAGTTCATTATGCAAAATATAACTTGGTTTTGTATGACCTTGGGCATCCTTTTGCGTCTTCTTTTGAAATTGGTTAATTCATTCGGCATAGTTTACGGACTATTGGCTACGGTCCAAGGCGCTTTTAGAAAATCTTGTGAACTATTTTTTCTAGGGTTGTGATTAGGTTGGTATTCTGCCAAAAAGACAGAACAGCTTGCTTAGACTTTAAGTTGGCGATATGCCATTATTGGGTTCATACAAACTTGGTATTTCGGTATGAATGTACATTGTGTTTGTGACCTAACTTTATTTCGCTGTGTAGAGATATATGTTTGTGTGAAGCTTTGAATCATAGCTTCATACATGAGGTGTGTTCTCTGCAACTTTCATTGTTAGGTGTGTTTGAATGATTAAGAAGAATTATCTTCAACTCTTTCCTGTTAGATTGGTGTTGACTTTTGTCAAAGGTTAAGTTTACTTTAGGATGTTTTTTTCCTGCACCAATATGGACTAGCACTAAGGAGTTGCATGGTGCATTGGGTATGCATCATGAAATGAGGTATAAGGACCATTATGTTGATGTCAGCTTTGAGCAGCTGGTGCGTTTGGTTCGCAGCATCAATTAATGCATATGGTACCTTATGGGTTTGGCTATAGGCCAAGGGTATAATTGTGTTGTATGAGTTTTAAAATTTGAGTAAGGTTACTTTAACCTAAATGGTACAAAACAAGGAGAGCTAGGTCAAGGTTTGATCTGTACTTCTTTTTGACTTTTGGGTTGTGATGTACTTTTGAAGTTGTTGGCACTTCTTACATTTTGAACATTATTGGGCAGAGTTGAATATTTTCGACTTCTAATGTTTGTTTTAGATTTGCATTTCGTTGTCTCATGTGCAATGTGTGCATATGATATTGCCAAGCCTCTATGTTTAGCTCATGTTTTGTTGTGTTGAGTTTTTCCAGTGAAGGCCAATCCAAGGAAGCCTTTCTGAAGGTTAGGGAGCTTACAGAGATCAGAGGACCTACGTTGGTCAAAGATGGTTAATTTCCATCACTCCCGACATGATGTAACGACGAGGGGAATAGGACACTGTCGTTGGATTACGTTTATGGACGTAATTATGTCATGGTGACACGAAGAACTTTTGAAGATGCCTTGAGCTGGCATTTCGAAGGGACTTGCGACTACAGAGTTGGTGACTTGTAAATAAAGAGTGACGTTTAGACTATAGATTACCAGTGTGGAAATATGTAACCGTATATAATCAGTGTGCTATCTATAGAGGACATGTATATAATGTAGCTTAGTAAACTCGAGGAAATATTAGCTGTAACTTTTTCAATGAAACTGTGGGAACTTTCTTATGCTTACGTCAGAGACTAGATATGTCGTTATCAAGACTTTAGATAACCTGTAAATTGATTCTGGGAAGCTCTCTATTATTCTGCTTACCTGTATGGACATTTGCCAGACTTTCTCCTGAATTAAAAGTTACCTGGACACATTATATCTTTTATGTGAACATATATCACTCAAGTGGGAGATATCAATCAAGATACCTGTTTCATGTTTAAACAGCAATATATGCTTAATGCAACAAGCCTAGACAATATGGGAAGATATGTTTTATCGTTGGGACAGTTCTTTATCCTGAGCTGCAGTCAGAATTTTGGACAGTCGGTACGAATGGTCAGGTATAAACAGGCATCCAACACAACCGTGTCTGTGTGTCATATTCTAAACAACCGTATGACACTTGGGTGGACTGAAGGACAAAGACGGATGGCAGTGAAGCATACTAAACTTTGACAGTGCTTAAAACTTTCAGAATGAATTTAGTTTTTGTCAGACTTTGTTAGTGCATTGGAAGATGTTCATTCATATTTAATGGACTTATTTAGAATAATATAAGAATAAAGCAGTGAGCAGTTTGCTAGAACAATGACGTTCAAAGTGTATTAAACATTTAGAGTAATTTTAATGCATGCTTTTTGAATTTTAATTATTTGCTATATTATTTGTAGTAGACTCGGAATAGTTCTTATTTAGTAAGAAATGTAAGTTTCTATATGAATTCAAAAGTTCTATATAAGGCAATTTAAAATTTAAAAGCTATAAAAAATTCCATAAAATCTTAAGAACGGAAGGTCTGTCACAGAGTGCTCTTGTAATTAGATTTTCAGCAATTTTTATTTAGGACTAAGAGCTTTTTGCATTAGGTCTGTCTCAGAAAACCTGTATATTTTTATGTAGCCTAAATGGGTCGATGATTCATAAGTATAACTTGAGCCAGCTCATGTACAATTTCCAAGAAATAGCGATTCAGGCATATGCCGTGAACTTATTTGGTAATAACACTTTAGGCATAGAGATAACATGTAATAAGTAAGCAATATTACCATGAAAATTGCCATTTGAACTTTATGATAATAAAGTGCATGACCTTTGATTATATAAAACAGAAGCGCATCACGCTCGGGAGATTTGGGATTTGGGATTTGGCTGTTTGATTGAATCTTAGGTTAAGTCTGTAACTAGGAAATAATAAAGAAGAAACTATGAATTTGACTTATTTTGAACCTGGGTAGTAGTAGTTGCGGAAATGATAACTTTAATAAACTTAGAAAACTATACGATCACTTGACTTATCTATAAAGATGGCCCGATAGTGTGACAGTCATCTTTCTTTTGTTGCCGTGACCTAGGATATCTGGATATCTTCTTATCTATGACACTTTATCTTGGACTTTGGTGATGACAATGTTTTGGACCTTTTCTATGGACAGTTACAAGGACACTGAACATTATTGGACACTTTAGTGAAGGACTTTCGATGCTTTATGATGTCAGCAAAGACCTTGAAGCAATCCAAGGTAAGGCCGTCTACTGGTTTTACTTATGCACATCATGCATGACAAAACTGGAGGTTGATAATATATGTTAAATGTCCTTGCAGGTTCAGATGGAACGTATCAGTGTATTGTTTGATTTGCATATTTGCATATTAGTTAAACAACGGCTTCTTGTTTGTAAGGTGTTTCTGTACCTAGGCTATTGTTAAGAGAGACAAATTAATTAGAGTTCATTATGCAAAATATAACTTGGTTTTGTATGACCTTGGGCATGCTTTTGCGTCTTCTTTTGAAATTGGTTAATTTATTCGGCATAGTTTACGGACTATTGGGTATGGTCCAAGGCGCTTTTAGAAAATCTTGTGAACTATTTTTTCTAGGGTTGTGATTAGGTTGGTATTCTGCCAAAAAGACAGAACAGCTTGCTTAGACTTTAAGTTGGCGATATGCCATTATTGGGTTCATACAAACTTGGTATTTCGGTATGAATGTACATTGTGTTTGTGACCTAACTTTATTTCGCTGTGTAGAGATATATGTTTGTGTGAAGCTTTGAATCATTGCTTCATACATGAGGTGTGTTCTCTGCAACTTTCATTGTTAGGTGTGTTTGAATGATTAAGAAGAATTATCTTCAACTCTTTCCTGTTAGATTGGTGTTGACTTTTGTCAAAGGTTAAGTTTACTTTAGGATGTTTTTTTTCCTGCACCAATATGGACTAGCACTAAGGAGTTGCATGGTGCATTGGGTATGCATCATGAAATGAGGTATAAGGACCATTATGTTGATGTCAGCTTTGAGCAGCTGGTGCGTTTGGTTCGCAGCATCAATTAATGCATATGGTACCTTATGGGTTTGGCTATAGGCCAAGGGTATAATTGTGTTGTATGAGTTTTAAAATTTGAGTAAGGTTACTTTAACCTAAATGGTACAAAACAAGGAGAGCTAGGTCAAGGTTTGATCTGTACTTCTTTTTGACTTTTGGGTTGTGATGTACTTTTGAAGTTGTTGGCACTTCTTACATTTTGAACATTATTGGGCAGAGTTGAATATTTTCGACTTCTAATGTTTGTTTTAGATTTGCATTTCGTTGTCTCATGTGCAATGTGTGCATATGATATTGCCAAGCCTCTATGTTTAGCTCATGTTTTGTTGTGTTGAGTTTTTCCAGTGAAGGCCAATCCAAGGAAGCCTTTCTGAAGGTTAGGGAGCTGACAGAGATCAGAGGACCTACGTTGGTCAAAGATGGTTAATTTCCATCACTCCCGACATGATGTAACGACGAGGGGAATAGGACACTGTCGTTGGATTACGTTTATGGACGTAATTATGTCATGGTGACACGAAGAACTTTTGAAGATGCCTTGAGCTGGCATTTCGAAGGGACTTGCGACTACAGAGTTGGTGACTTGTAAATAAAGAGTGACGTTTAGACTATAGATTACCAGTGTGGAAATATGTAACCGTATATAATCAGTGTGCTATATATAGAGGACATGTATATAGTGTAGCTTAGTAAACTCGAGGAAATATTAGCTGTAACTTTTTCAATGAAACTGTTGGAACTTTCTTATGCTTACGTCAGAGACTAGATATGTCGTTATCAAGACTTTAGATAACCTGTAAATTGATTCTGGGAAGCTCTCTATTATTCTGCTTACCTGTATGGACATTTGCCAGACTTTCTCCTGAATTAAAAGTTACCTGGACACATTATATCTTTTATGTGAACATATATCACTCAAGTGGGAGATATCAATCAAGATACCTGTTTCATGTTTAAACAGCAATATATGCTTAATGCAACAAGCCTAGACAATATGGGAAGATATGTTTTATCGTTGGGACAGTTCTTTATCCTGAGCTGCAGTCAGAATTTTGGACAGTCGGTACGAATGGTCAGGTATAAACAGGCATCCAACACAACCGTGTCTGTGTGTCATATTCTAAACAACCGTATGACACTTGGGTGGACTGAAGGACAAAGACGGATGGCAGTGAAGCATTCTAAACTTTGACAGTGCTTAAAACTTTCAGAATGAATTTAGTTTTTGTCAGACTTTGTTAGTGCATTGGAAGATGTTCATTCATATTTAATGGACTTATTTAGAATAATATAAGAATAAAGCAGTGAGCAGTTTGCTAGAACAATGACGTTCAAAGTGTATTCAACATTTAGAGTAATTTTAATGCATGCTTTTTGAATTTTAATTATTTGCTATATTATTTGTAGTAGACTCGGAATAGTTCTTATTTAGTAAGAAATGTAAGTTTCTATATGAATTCAAAAGTTCTATATAAGGCAATTTAAAATTTAAAAGCTATAAAAAATTCCATAAAATCTTAAGAAGGGAAGGTCTGTCACAGAGTGCACTTGTAATTAGATTTTCAGCAATTTTTATTTAGGACTAAGAGCTTTTTGCATTAGGTCTGTCTCAGAAAACCTGTATATTTTTATGTAGCCTAAATGGGTCGATGATTCATAAGTATAACTTGAGCCAGCTCATGTACAATTTCCAAGAAATAGCGATTCAGGCATATGCCGTGAACTTATTTGGTAATAACACTTTAGGCATAGAGATAACATGTAATACGTAAGCAATATTACCATGGAAATTGCCATTTGAACTTTATGATAATAAAGTGCATGACCTTTGATTATATAAAACAGAAGCGCATCACGCTCGGGAGATTTGGGATTTGGGATTTGGCTGTTTGATTGAATCTTAGGTTAAGTCTGTAACTAGGAAATAATAAAGAAGAAACTATGAATTTGACTTATTTTGAACCTGGGTAGTAGTAGTTGCGGAAATGATAACTTTAATAAACTTAGAAAACTATACGATCACTTGACTTATCTATAAAGATGGCCCGATAGTGTGACACTTGAACAGTTTAGTAGCCGGTTTTCAATCAGGATCTCGTTAGTGGCATCTGCTGCATATAATGTAACTGCATGTCAGATTTGACTAAATGGTCATACACGAATGCTTAAAACCACAATGGCAGCCAATTACATTACCCTCGTCATTGTATAAACGGCAATCAATCACTTGCTAAAGAAAGGGTATTGATTGGTGAGAGACTTGTGTTTTTACGTCCTTTTAAACAGTATTTCAGTCCTATCGGGACGATGGGAGGTGATAATAAAATGATGTGTGCAATGGAACCCCGCTTACGGTTTGAAAGATTCTCACCTCTATTTGCCCAGTAGCGGGGCTCGAACCCGGGACGATTAGATCAGTAGGCCAGCCTTAAACCTACTGCGCTACAGGGGCTCCTTCAAATGGTATGGATCTGAGAGGCCTCATTACCAGGTGCGCGAACGTTAGGAGCCAATGGCGATAATAGTCCAATGGTCAATATAGTGATAACTTTACTTTTTTACTTCTTTTATCTAACAGCGTTTAGGTTTCAAAAACTTCGACTGCATCTATTCAATTCTATCCATTAACCTTGCAAGGTCATTGGGATACCATGGCTGACTTTGCAGCAATCCGTTTTTGCCTTGTCGTGTTTTCAGTCGTATCGCCAGCCGCTCTAGCTGAACTGGCAAATGCCATCCCTGTCCACTCTTTAATATTGTTTTACCACCTCTTCTTCTGTCTACCTCTTTTCTGTTTTTCTTTCACTGTGTCCTGTAGAATCGTCTTTGCTAAACCAGATGACCTTGGGACGTGGCCAAACCACCTTAGTTTCCGTTTCTTGACCATCAGGAGTTCATCTTATTTTCCAATGACTGTTTGAGTCTTTCTGCAAACCTCTTCATTGATTATGTGGTCCTAGTATTAAATGTACAGTAACCTTCGGTCTTCTCTCATTTCAAAGGCCTGCACTTTCTACTCTGTCAAGGTCCACGATTCACAGGCATACAGAAATACGATATAGACAAGGGGGCGCATCATTTCCACCTTTGATCCAAGAGATGGTTATCTCTCCTAATTGGCTTCAGCTTTGTTTAAGCTGCAGTAGCTTGTTCAATCCTTGAGAGAACCTCCAGTTTCAAGCCATCATCTGAAACAATGCTTCAAGGTATTTGAAGCTTATAACGGTACCCAGCGTCTGTCCGTTTTGACTTGATCGCTCTCTGGCTGCCATTGGCGATGTTTGTTAGTTGGCCTTCTTAGCACCATCTTCATCTTATACCTTATGCTGAAGAGGGTGGGTGACAGGAGACATCCTTGCTTAAGTCAAACTGTTTTTATGAACCATTCTCCCGTGCTGCCATTCATCTGGACTGCACTTGTAGCCTTGTCGTAGAGCTGCTCAATAGTTCGACCTAGTTTTGCGCTGATATTGTACTTCCACAAGGTGGCCCATACAGCATATTATTTTTTTTTATTTTTTTTTTTCAATTTATGAAGACGTGGTATAGAATTTTTGCTGATGCTGGACATACTTTTTACACAGGATTCTGAGTTTGAAGATTTGTTCTGTGGCGCTTCTTCCGGCTGCGAATCCAGCCTGTTCTTTAGCAATTATCTGTTCGTCTTGGGGTTCAAACCTATTCAAAATGACTTTCAAGATAACTTTGTTTGAAGGACTGATGAGGCTGCTGGTTCTGTAGTTCTGGCAGAGCTGTAGGTTGCCCTTTTTAGGGGCTGTAATAATCAGTTACTGAGTTCATAGGATGAGCCATTCTCTTGTTAAAAATAAGAGATTTGTTAAAACATCATTCTTTTGTTAAAACATCATTCATATCAGTGTATAGTTCCTGGTAGGAATCTACAGGGCGTGTAAACTGATCAGCAATCAGATTGTTTTCCTGTATCGACCAGTAACCCATATAATCTTTTATTGAATGCAAACACTGATGCTGATATTCATAGAGAGGACAGTGGCAGCATTTCTTCTATAGACCGGATTACACTGAACAGGCCGCAGAGCGATGATCTCGATGGCTCTCTGACGAGCGATGATTCTCAGTCGATGACGAACAGAGCTTCGAAGGACTCCGTTATTTTCGATTTTAAATCAAAAGGCTTACATGTATGCAATCTAAATGTAAGACATATCTTACCGAAGATTGACGAAATCCGATTGCTATTTTCAAACAATAATTCTTCGGATGTATTTGGTATCTGCGAATCCTTTTTAGGGACACACAACCCAGACATTCTGATTTCGATCAATGGTTTCAACTTTTACCGAAAAGACTGTTCCGACACACAAAAGAACGGCGGTGGTCTAGTTTTGTATTTTAGACAATCGCTAAATGTAAAGCGTCGAAACGACGTAGAAAACTCTAACATTGAAACTCTTTGGGTAGAGATATGTCTAACGAATTGTAAGCCATTTCTTTTGTGTACTGTCTACCGGCCACCTGGCGCATGCGCCGAGTGGATCGACTTATTCGAAAATGAGCTCTCTATAGCTCAGACAACTGGGTTAGAATTTTTACTAATGGGTGACTTCAAGATAGATCTTCAGGCATGTTCAAATAATAAATGGCTTAATTTAATTCAACTTTTTGACCTCACCCAGCTTGTTAAAGAACCTACTCGCATTACGGAATGCTCTTCTTCCATTTTTGGCCACGCTTACTCTTCCGATTTGGCTAATATTACCTAATGTTTTGTGCCCTCTTACGCAATGAGCGATCGTTTCCCTATTTGTTTTACAAGAAAGGTCAACTCCAAAATTCCTAAAACTGATCACACAATGTCTTCTTATCGATGTTTCAAGGCCTTTGATGAAACAATCTGTTTGAGCGATCTCCGCTACGATCTGTCAAACTTCCAAAATAATACCGAAAACATTGAGGATAACTTTTCAGAGCTTCATACTATAATCGTAAATTTATTAGACAAACACGCACCCATAAAGACACGTAGAGTTAAATCAAACCGTCTTCCTGCATGTTATACTCATCAAAGTGGCCAACACGAATAGCTAGAGACAAATGTAAACGCCTTAAGGTGGTGATTTGTGGTATATACAAAAATGTCAATAAAATGCTGAAAATACAACAGATCTTCCCAAAACTTAGCAGATGCCTTCTTTATGTTGTTTCTTACAGTTTAGAATACAAAAATGCAGGACATGTTGATGTTAATAAGGATTTATATAAGAAAAGATCAAAGGGTAATTTTGTGCGAATAAATCTAAAAAATGACCATCATTATTGAAAATGTAACTAGGTCTGAACATAAATTAATCTATTATGAAGAGCGTCCTAGCAATTATTCATTCCACTTTCTTTGCACATTATCAGGCTGCGCCGATAAAAACAGAAGCCTTTTCCTCAAATGTCTGACCATGTATATAAGTGCATGTATAGTGCTTGCATTCATTAATACAGGTAGGTCAGGTATACCTATATCATACTCACAGTATAAATATTACATTACAATGACCAAGACAGGTATATTATTGAAATCATTCAACCCTGAAAACAGACTCTGCTATGTATTTTTGAGACAAATATTTGGACACAGGCCACATCTTTTTTATCTGTGCAGCCTGATAACGTGCAAAGAAAATGGAAAAAATAATTGCTAGGACGCTCTTCATAATACATTAATCTATGTTCAGACCTGGTTACATTTTCAATAATGATGGTCATTTTTTTGGTTTATTCGCACAAAATTACCCTTTGATCTTTTCTTATATAAATCCTTTTTAACATCAACATGTCCAGCATTTTGGGATTCTGAATTGTAAGAAACAACATAAAGAAGGCATCTGCTAAGTTTTGGAAAGATCTGTTGTATTTTCAGCATTTAATGCAGATTTTTGTCTTTGCCCCAAATCAGTGAAAATCACCACCTTAAGCAGTGGGCCGAATATAAACGTCTTCGTAATAAAACCAGACATTTAATTCGTAATGCAAAACATTTCAGTAATTCGGTTGAAAATTCAAAAGATACTAGTGCCATATGGCGGCATTTGAGAACCGTTAATAAGGGTTCCTCATCATCAAACAATATGCTACCAGATAAGTTAACTATAAATGGTGAAACTTTTACTGATTCTAAAACCGTTGCTATCAAATTCAATGAGTTTTTCATGTCAATAGTGGACATTTTAAATGATGAAAATACCAACGCAAGTGAGTTGAATGTTGACAAACTGAAAGAATTCGTAAACGATAAGGTTCCTGATGAAGTTCGGTTCAGCATTCCTCTTATAACAACTCAACAGGTTCTGTTGTACATTCACGCTTTAGATTCATCAAAAGCAACTGGCTTAGACGGTATCGGTCCAAAGATAATCAAATTGGCTGCGGATATTTTGTCTCCTTTTATAGCAACCCTAATTAATAAAAGTATACTGGCTGGAACTTTTCCTAGTCAACTAAAATGTGCGCAAGTATTCCCAATTTTCAAAGGTGGGTCAAAATCCGATCCATCAAATTACCGTCCAATCTCGATATTACCAACTATATCTAAAATATTCGAAAATCATGTAAATAAACATTTGATGTATAATCTAAATAAATACGAATTAATCCACGAAAGTCAGTCTGGTTTCCGTAAAAAGGATAGCTGCTAGACAGCGCTGATTAAAATTTTAGATCAGTGGATGTCCTACATAGACAGATGTGATTTAGTAGGTTCCCTATTTATAGACTTCCGAAAAGCATTTGATGTAGTAGACCACTCAATTTTAATGAAAAAACTTTCACTTTATACATTAAATGAACTGTCTCTGCAGTGATTTAGTTTCTATTTGTGCAACTGCAAACAGGCAGTAGGTAATGGTCAAGGTCTTTCCAATTATATCGAAATCAAAGCGGGTGTCGCCCAGGGGTCTATACTTTGGCCTACCTTATTTTTTATTATTTATTAATGACCTTCCTCTTTTCACCAGATACTTTTTCTGCGACTTCTTTGCTGACGACGCAACATTGCATACGCATTGTAATAGCCTAGCAATCATAGAAGATAGCTTACAGACTGATGGAAATACTGTAAAAAACTGGGGCGAAGAAAACAAAATGCATATAAATTATATTAAAACAACATGCATGGTTGCAGGGACATGACTTACCTCTAATAAACATAAAAATCGATGGCCACGATATTACAAATGTATCTGAATAGAAATTACTGGGTCTACTGATCGACAATAAGCTCACTTGGTCGGTCCATATTGACAACCTCTGCTCTGCGATTTCATCTAAAATATCCTTTCTAAGACAATTGGCTGCTTATGTTTCAACAGAAGTTTTAAAGAAGTTTTACCAAAGTTAAATTTGCCTCTAATCGACTATGGGTCCATTACATGGTCAGGAACATCATCAGCAAACCTAGATCTGATACTCAAACTACAAAAACGCGCTGCCCGCATCATTTTACACGCAGATTTTAATACACCATCCTCAACTATGTTTACGGAGCTAGGTTGGCAGCCAGTTCACAAGCGACTGAAATATAATAAAGCCGTTTTTATTTACAAAGTTCTGAATGGATTAACGCCGGAATACATCACTTCACTGTTAACACCAGTGGCGGAAACTCGCGAGCGTCATCTAAGATCATCGGTCAATGGCTCTCTGGTGGTTCCTACACTAGATCACGTACCTCCCTATATGATCGTTCTTTTTCAGTATCGGCACCAAGACTATGGAACTCGCTTCCTATCTCACTGAGAAATGCATCATCTTTGAATGTTTTTCGAAACAATCTTGCAAATGCACTTTAATTGTTTTTACGATACTTTTGTATACGTTTTAACATCCCATTGATTTCTTAGGTACAACGGTTAATCTTTAGACTTTTTAATCAGGGTTTTTAGTGCGCCCTCTGATTTTATGTCTACAAGTTAATTTTATCACATGGTATGATTTATTATATAATACATGTACCAGATAGATATGTACCGTCTGGATCTCTGCCGGGGATCTTCGGGGACTGGAGCCAGGGATATGCTGTTTGGACATTGTTTTCCGCCAAATGTCGCTGTGTCTCCGGTCCCCGTAATGTTTCACGGTTTCGTACAGAGATGCATGAGGTGCATGTCTGTGTTACAGATGACTTATAATTCAATCAGACAATGTGATAGAATTGCTCTTGTTTTATCTGTTCATATTTGTTTATATTGTATATATATATTTTTATGTGTTTATTTATTTTTTTTCTTTGTTTGTTCAATGTGTTACATGTACAGAGGGCCACGTGGTAGACTAGTCATATGGCTAAATGCGTTTTACCCTCTTTAAATATTGTAAATAAATGGTCTCCCCTCCAGCTGGAACAAGTTCTGCTGGTATATTATCAGCTCTGGCGGACTTCCCCTTGTACAGTGCTGCTACTGCAATCTCAACTTCCTCACAAAGGATCAAATAGATTAAACAAAACCAATGAAAACAGCATCATTGGGTTAAAGTCTTCATAGAAAAAGTCTGTGGTGATGATAAAACTCGAACCTGAGTCAATTCTTACCGGTAATACCCGAGCCAGGTAAAACAGGTAGAGTAAGGGGGTCCTTTTAGGTAAGGGATAGGCCCAATTACTTCGGCTGTTTGGGTCTGGTCGTTTATACCATCGGCAGTGGGCAAGTCGTTGAATTGCTGGAAGGAAATAAGGCGCTTCTACCTCCATGCCCGGGACTCGATGACCGAGTCTACCAACCCGATGGGTCAATAAGAGGTGATAATAGAGAAGTTTCCCCTAAGAGACCTACTACATAAACATAAGACATAAACATAACGAGATACGTAAAGCCAATACTACAGTAACTGCTCGTAATCGCATGGCTGTTTTTTCATGCATGTAAAAATGGCATCTTCTCCGAAACCGCTAGGTCTAGAGCTTTGATATTTGGTATGAAGCATTGTCTAGTCGTCCTCTACCAATGTTGTTCACCGAAATGGCCCTGGGGCAGGGGTCTTGGGTTCGAAAAAAAAAATAAAAATAAAATAAAAATCTTCTTCTCCAGAACTGCTTGGTTCAAATGCTTGAACTTTGGTATGTAGCATTGCCTAGTGGTCCTCTACCAACTATGTTCAAATGGTGGCTCCAGGGTCTAAAATGGCCCTGGGGCAGGGGGTTTTGTGCCAGTTCGAAACTAAAAAATACTTAAAAATCTTCTCCACCAGAACTGCTTGCCTCAAATGCTTGAAAATTGGTATGTAGCATTGCCTAGTGGTCCTCTACCTAGTTTGTTCAAATGGTGGCCCCAGGGTCCCAAATGGCCCTGGAATGGCTCTGGAACAGGGGGTCTTGGGTTTGAAACTTATACATACTTAAAAATCTTCTTCACCAGAACTACTTGGCTCAGTTGCTTGAAATTTGGTATGAAATATTGCCTAGTGGTCCTCTACCAAGTTTGTTCAAATGGTGGACCCAGGGTCCAAAATGGCCCTGGGGTAGGGGGTCTTGGGTTTGCAACTAAAAATACTTAAAAATCTTCTACTCCAGAACTGCTTAGTTCAGATGCTTTAAAGTTGGTATGTACCATTGCCTAGTGGTCCTCTACCAAGTTTGTTCTAATGGTGGCCCCAGGATCCAAAATTACCCCTGGGCCAGGAAGTCTTGGGTTCTAAACTAAAAAATACTTAAAAATCTTCTTCTCCAGAACTGATTGGTTCAGCTGCTTTAAATTTGGTATGCAACGTTGCCTAGTGGTCCTCTACCAAGTTTGTTCAAATGGTGGCCCCAGGGTCCAAAATGGCCTCGGGGCAGGGAGTCCCAGGTTTGAATCATAGAAATATATAAAAAAATATTAAAAATTCTTCTTCTTCAGAACCGCAAGGCTCAGATGCTTGAAATTAGGTATGTAGCATTGCCTAGTTTACCCCTGGGCCAGGGAGTCTTGGGTTCTAAACTAAAAAATGCTTAAAAATCTTCTACTCCAGAACTGATTGATTCAGATGCTTTAAATTTGGTATGTACCATTGCCTAGTGGTCCTCTACCAAGTTTGTTCAAATGGTGGCCCCAGGGTCCAAAATAGCCTCGGGGCAGGGAGTCCCAGGTTTGAATAATAGAAATACGTAAAAAAATATTAAAAAATATTAAAAATTCTTCTTCTTCAGAACCGCTAGGCTCAGATGCTTGAAATTATGTATGTAGCATTGCCTCGTGGCTGTTTGTACAAATGGTGGCCCCAGGGTCCAAAATTCCCGCGACAGGGAGTTCTAGGTTTGGACCATAGAAATATATAGAAAAATATTTTAAAAATCTTCTTCTTCAGAACCACTTGGCTCAGATGCTTGAAATTTGGTATGTAGCTTTGTCTAGTAGTCTTTTACCAAGTTTGTTCAAATGATGACCCCAGGGTCTAAAATGGCCCCGCCTCAGGGGTTCCTGCGTTTGAACCATAGAACTACATAGAAAAATATTCAGAAATCTTTTTCAGAACCACTTGGCTCAGATGCTTGAAAATTGGTATGATGCATTGCCTTGTGTTCCTTTATCAAGTTCAAATGATGGCCCCAGGGTCTAAAATGGCCCTGCGGCAGGGAGTCCTGAGTTTGAGCCAAGGAAATACATAGGAAACTATTAGAAAATCTTCTTCTTCAGAACCACTTGTCTCGGATGCTTGAAATTTGGTATGATGCATTGCCTGGTAGACTCCTTCAAAGTTTGTGCAGATGGTGGCCCTGGGATCCAGAATGGCCTTGGGACAGGGTGTCTTGGGTTCGAAATTAAAATGTACTTAAAATCCTTTTTCTCCAGAACCCCTTAGTGCAGATGCATGAATTTTTTATGATGCACTGCTTAGTGGTCCCTTACCAAGTGTGTTCAAATGATGGTGCCAGGGTAAAAAATGGCTCAGCCCTAGGGGGCCTGGGTTTTAACCATAGAAATACATAGAAAAATATTCGGAAATTTTCTTCTTCAGAACCACTTGGCTCAGAGGCTTGAAATTTAGCTTTTAGAATTGCCTAGTGGTCCTTTACCAAGATTATTCTAATAATGGTCCCAGGGTCCAAAATGGCCCTGCCCCAGGGGGTCCAGGGTTTGAACCATAGCAATACATAGAAAACATTCAAAAATTTTCTTCTTCAGAACCATTTGGAAATGGTTACAAACTATCACGTTTGTTCAAATTATGAACCTAGTTTGACCTTCAACCTTTTTGCTCAGGTGAGCGATTCAGGGCCCTTTGGCCCTCTTGTTCGTCTCGGTGTATCCTGGCAAATCTGGGACGAGAAGGCTAAACATTGCAACTTTATATGTTTCATATAAGCTGCCTACTACATAAACACAATACATTGTACGTAAACATAAGAAGACACGTAAACCAATACATAATACATATTGTTATATACAGAAACTGCACATAAACGACTACAAAAACGTAAACACACAAAATACCAAAAAATATTCTACTTTTTAGCTCACCAGAGCCGAAGGCACCGGGGGAGCTTATAGGATAGGCAGTTGTCCGTCGTCTTCTTTCGTTGTCGTCTGTCGTCAACACTCTCAAACAACATCTCCTCTGAAGACAGTCCCGATTGTGCCCAAATTTTATCTGTAGCATTCTTTGGCTGGACGATTATAAGTCTGTATTTTTTTTTATGAAAATCGGCTCCTTAGTTTGGTTGCTATGGCAACTTAAATTTCCCATAGATTTATAATGGGGAAAATTGAAAACTGGCACTTTCTGCCAAACCATTGCAGATATATTTTGATAAAACTTTTATAGAAATGTTCCGTGAGAAATCTTCTGTCAGCTTTATGTTCTTTTGCCCACTGCTCTTTTAACTGGTTGCCATGGAAATGCAAAATCTGAAGAAAAAAAAACTTAAAAAAATATCTCCTTTGATGCCACTGAGCCAGTTGGGTCCAAATTTCATATGTAGCACCCTTGGGCTTGGGGATTAAAAGTTTGTGTTTTTATGAAAATCAGATCTTTAATTTGGTTGCTATGGCAACTTGAGTTTCCATTGACTTACAATAGGGAAAATTAAAAAATGGCATTTACTGCTAAGCCTTTGCAAATATTTTGACAAAACTTTTATAGAAAAGTTTCTTAACTAGTCTTCTTTTTTGTCCTGTGGCTAATTTTTATTTGTTCCAATGAAAAGCAAAATGCCCAAAAAATGTATGCTTTCAAAATGTCGTCTCAGAAACCCAAAGCTCTGACGCTGAGACTTTACGGATATATTGCACACATAAGTCATTACAGATTTTGTGTGTTTTAATGAAAATTAGCTCTAGTTCAGCTGCTATGGCAACTAAGTGTTTCCATAGACTTTTAATGGGCCAAATTGAAATCTGGCATCTACTGCCAAGGCATTGCTGACATTTACACAAAACTTTTATGGGAAATGTTCATTGAATGGATGGATGGATGGATGACTTGCGATTTTACGTCCTTTTCAACAGTATTTCAGTCATATCAGGACGATGGGACGGTGATACTGAAAGGCTGTATGCAATGGAACCCCGTTTTCGGTTGGAACCCGGTGCGGCTCGAACCCGGTCCGCTAGATCAGTAGGCCAGCGCTTAACTCACTGAGCTACCGGAGCTCCCTAAATGTTCCTTGAGAAGTCCTCTATAAGCCATATGATTTTATGCCCACTGCTCATTTTTATTTGTTGCCATGGAAACCAAACTGTAAAAATAAAAAAATACCATAACTTTTCTGCTCAGAAACCATATGCTCTATGAGGCAGATAGTTCATAGACATACTAATCATATTAGCCTTTACAGATTTTATGTTTTCCATTTTAGTGTTATGGAACAAAAACACAATAGGATTCATTGCTAAGCCATTGCAGATATTCTAACCTAACATTTTAAGAAATATTACTTGAGTGGTCTTCTATCAGCCCTATTTTTTTTCTGTTCACCGCTTATTTTAACCGGGTTCCATGGCAACCAAAAGGAAAAAATAGCGAATCATTCTCTTTAAGTTATCCATTTTTGGCCATGTCAATCAAAATAAGGAAAAAGTTATATGAGCCGCGACACGACAAAACCAACAAAGTGGATGTGCGCCCAGCGCAGACTAAGATCAGCCTGGGCATTCTTTGCTGTCCGCTTGGAGGTAGTTTAGACCCTCAGTTGCCCTTTAAACGCTTAACAAAGAGCCTGGTCAGACTGGGCAGACGCCCAGGCTGATCTGAGTCTGCGCTGGGCGTAAAACCACTTTGTTGGTTTCCTCCTGTCGCGGCACATATATTGTGTCATCAACTCAACAGACTGTCAGACTGAAGCAGTATATTTTGTATTAGCCTGTTCAAATGTGACAGCAACTTTGAGACCATACAAATGCGATAGTAATTTTGAGCCAGAAATCTGGTGAGCTTTGTGGCTCGTGGGCCTCTTGTTTATGTCCCCGTGACGATAGTCAGAAGACATTATGTTTTACCCTTAATTGTCTACTCTTCCGATTGTTTGTCCGCCCGTCACGCCTAAGATGTTATATTTTCAACAGTTCCCCCAGTTTTAGCTCACATGGACCGAAAGTGATCTGTTTTCATATCAGTGCGTCAGCCAGGTTGAGAATCCAAGATGGCTGCCGTTACTGAACCTACGAAAAATAGCAAAATCAACTTCTTCTCCAGAAACATTTGGTATATTTTACTGAAATTTGGCATGGAACATAAGTGGGATCTTGGTTTTCAAACTGTTAAAAAAAAAAAAAAAAAAAAAAAAAAAAAATCTGTAGTGGAAAAATAAAAGAAAATACTATGGTGGAATTAGGTCACATTGACCTATTTTCTGTTAACGAGTCTGATAGATGTTATAGACATACTGAAAATGTGCGTATCCCTTTTTGATGAGGAACAAATACATATGATAAAAATACAGTTTTTCTAACTTATATATCGACTTAGGTGTTGATCGAACGCCGTGCGGCGGCTATAAAATGTCTCCTCTGCAGATTGTATATTTTCTGGTCTTTTAGGATGGTAGCCTCCGGCGTCCGGCGTCCGTTGACATTTTCAAAGTACTTCTCCTCTGAAACTACCAGGTCAATTTCAATTTAATTTCGTATGCAACCTTCACGCAAAGGGGATATAAAGTTTATATATTTGGTTCAGTCATATGACCAAGATGGCCGCCATGGCCATATATTGTAAAAAACTTTGAAAATCGTTCTCTACAGAACCACTAGGCTTTGAAACTTAGTATGTAACGATTGGGACCCTAGTTCTACTAAGCTCACATTAATGATGACCCTGGGTTGACCCCGACCTATTTCATGTGAAGGTCAAAATTTATCCCTTAGGCTTTTCAATATGAAAACCTGAAAATTTAATTTTTCTGTTGCTATTGCACTCTGTGATAAGGAAATGCAGTCGACTACAACACCTATGAAGTCAAGAGGTCAAAGTCATTTTGTGACTTTGGTCAAAGGTCACTCGTCCGTCGTCTTTCAGCGTTTTCAAAGGACTTCTTCTCTGAAACTACTAGGCCGATTTCAATTGATGTCATATTTGGTCCAGGTCACATGGCCAAGATGGCCGACATGCCCTTATATAGTGAAAAGCTTTAAACATATTCTCAATAACCAATGAGTCGATTGCCTTGAAACTTGGTATGTAGCATTTCGGATTCTAGTACTATAAAGATAATATAAATCATGATCCTGGGCAGACTTTTGACCTATTTTAGAGCAACGTCAAAATTGGTCCCATATGCTTTTGAATGGGAAACACTGAAAAAGTGCATTTTCTGTTGGTATTAGACTCTAAGATGCAGACAACTTCAATCCCTATGAATTCAAGAGATCAAGGTCTTTTAATGGCATATAAATTCTGTGTGGGATGTGAGAAAGAAAGACCAGGCATATATGTTCAGAAACTTTAATCGATCTCCTTCTCCAGAACCAATGGGCGGATTGCTTTGAAACTTGGTATATAGTATTTGGGAATCTAGTACTACAATGATTATATAAATGCTGGCCCTGGGGTGACCTTGCCCTTAAGAAAGTTTATATATTTGGCTCAGGTCACATGACCAAGATGGCCGCCATGCCCATACATTGTACAAAAGACTTTAAAAATCGTTCTCTCCAGAACCACTGAGCCAATCACATTGAAACATGATACGTAGCATTTGGGACTGTAATTCAAGACTGACATGATGATGACCCTGGGATGATCATGACCTCTTACGACAAGGTCAAATTCGGCCCCTTAGGCTTTTGAATAGGTAAAGCCGTTTTTTTCTGCTGCTACTCTGCACTTTGCGATATGGAAATGCAGATTTCAATTCGTATGAATTCAAGAGGTCAAGGTCATTAAGTTCGTATCACATGACAGTCTCAGGGTTCGAGGGAGCGATCAGAACCTAATGTTCCTCTTGTTTTGAAATATAATTAGGTCTAAAGTTGTAGATCTCTTGGTTAACGTCTGGGCTGGTTTCGTATAATGTCTAAAACCACCGCCGTATTACAAAAGGTGACAACTTGTGTCATTTCCTGTCTTCTTCCTGGGACAATGAAGCCCTTTCCGAAAAGGGTCGGCTTCTAAACGAAAGAATTTGCTCCCAGAGACGTAACTATTAGTACACAGGGATCCTTTTTGGTATACTGTCATTCTCGAGCCATATCTGAATAAGCAATATACGAAATTTGCCAACTTTAAGACAAAGGATTTTCAAAGGGTTTTCATTTAACAAAACAACAACAAGAAAATGACATTTATTTGTCTTATACAACATCTATAAAAACCGTATCATAAACATTTACAAATTAGTACAACCACGACGAAATGTGCCCTAACGCATGTGCGAACAGGGACGATGTTCAGTCTAAGGATCTTTTCAGTTTGTTCTTAGTTTAAACATATTATTTCATGAACATAACAAAGTACAACATTTCATAATTACAGGTTTGTTCTTGAGTCTTCCTCGCAACAACAGTGTATAGATAATGGGGAACATATACTGGGGAATCTACATAGACAAAAAGTACAGTTCCTGATCAGTTTGCGAGATACGCACACTGACCATTGTCTTGACAATTTGAACATGCCGCAACTATATATTTTCTCGTAGCATAACCCGCTCCTCATAAAAACATGTTGCGGTTCCTCATTGAGGCCATCTATGTCAAATGGTGCTTAATAGGTCTGGACTTATTCTCCTTATTTTTTAACCATTTTAACCACTCATTAGATTCGTCCTGGTAAAGGGTTGATGAGGGGCTACTGTCAGAGAGTGGCTTCCCCCCCCTTCCCCAGTAGTTTTCCCCACGGAAAGATGATTATGATTTTTTCATAGTTGATAGTAGAATTTCCCACCGGAAAAATAGCTATATATAGTAGAATTCCCCCCACCCCCAACCCCCGGCGCAAATATCACTGTATAGCCCATTTTTCCCGGGAAAAATCTACTATACGTGTTTTTGCATAGCCGTTTTCCCCTCTAAAGTGGATTTTACCCCTGGTAATATCCAGGCCGCGTAACGCAATCGGTTGCGCATCTGACTCAAGAGCCAGAGGTCCAGGGTTTGATACCCGGTCCGGTCACATACTTTCATTTCTCCTTCCGCTGAAGAAAGGTAGTTGTCAGTTAGTGGCGAAAAGTAGGTGCACTGAGTACTGGTTAACCGCTTAGGAGGTCTAAGCCTGCCCAAAAAAGCGTAGTTAGGGTAACTGACCGTCCCTACATGACCATAGCTGTTTACCATGGACGTAAAACAATAAAATAACAACAACAATCCATGGTAATAAGAGTTAAGGAAAACACGCTACATGGCGGAATTTGCCCCCTCGCCAATCATAACAGTGAGGTTCATAAATGAAACTGAAATGCGAGTAGCCGTCTGAATAAAATCGCCGGATAACAGATGCTACAACCGCATGCAAGAGTCCATTGATCAGTCTGTCTTATTTTTGTTCTGGTGAAACAGGAAGGCATTTTGGTTTTTCATGCCAGGCCAAAAAAAAAAAAAATAAATAAATAAAAAAAATAAAAGGCTAGGAGTATGCGTGGTTGTGCACATAAATTTGTACAATTTTCTATTTGTACAAGAGTGCAACTGTGCGTGCGCACATGCAGGAGCCTTTGGCTCGACTCCCATCGGGGCACATGTCCGATTATTATTTTCAGTATAATAAACCCCCTGCTGAATCAAATAGGATTGAAAAAAAAAAAAAAAAAAAAAAAAAAACATTTATCTTCCTGTATGCGTATATATGTGTATGAATACCTGCGATGGGAATAAGTCACAACCTCTTCTTTCCTTAAATTAGTATTACTGATTATTATATACTGAACAAAAAAAGAAACTTTACACTTAATTTATTCAAGGATATCTGCCAAAGTACATATCGTAAGAAAATAATTTTTATCTCTCATTAAGCTGCATTAAATTTCCGTTTAAAATAAGTAGACGCGTCTTTCGACCACCACAAAAATAAGTAGACGCGTCTTTCGACCACCACAAATACCACCCCAGTCCATCAGTGAACCACCACCAAACCGATCTCTTTCGCGAACACAACAATCTGTATACCTTTCACACTGCCTCCGATACACACGTATACGACCATCAGCCTGTGATAAACTGAACCCAGATTCGTAGGTAAAGAGTACATTATTCCAATCCACATGACGCCATCTCAGATGTTGACGACAATAAAGCCTTGCGATTCGATGACGTCGCAGAAGTATGGGTCCTTTATACACGGGTGGTAATCAGTGGAACTAGCTCCAAAATGAGTCAATGGAATTTCGTTCCCTCGTCACATCCGGGAACCCGCGAGCTAGTGCTGTCGACAGAAAATCAGTAAACAGAGGTAGGTCTTGAAGAATTTTATCAGTTTTTATTTCTTTATTAGCGATCCCAGGAAACAAGTGCCGATGCTATTGTGTGTAGATATGATTCAACTTTATTCCCCGTCGGAGTTCGCCGCAGAAATGTGCAGGGCTTGAACTAACTGGTGGCAAATGTTTGAAACACCGAACTAAAAATCCACCAATTTCTGTCAATATGGAGATTTGGGTACACGATTTTTTCATTTTCCGTCCAAACTATAGCGTTCAGACCCTCTAAAGCACCATCCCTGGTAAATTCAAGCATGAAAAGTAACAAATAAGCAAAAAAGTGTGGGTGGAGATTACGTACCTGGACAATATTGACAAAATTTCTGCCTGAGCTAGAGCGCTCGACATGGACATTAAATCCAACATCTTTTGAAATGTAGTGATAGAGTATGATGTGTACATTCATTTTGATGTATTCATTTATGATCTTCTTTTATTTAATGGACTGATACCAGTCTACCAAACAGCCTTGCAACGCGTGTAACGCTGGTTCCGGCGGCCATCATGCCAATAGCTTTATCACACTCATTTTGACGTAAGCACGGCATTTCAACGATCTACGTGATTGACTTTTTCTTTAATTTTCGATATGCAGACTAAATTGACTACAGAATGGCGTGTGTACATGTAGGGAATACCTCATATATACTTACTAGCTGACAAAAACAAGCATGTTTCATGATTTATCGGTGCTAAACATATTCGATAATCTGTCGTACGGTTATCTTGTAAGACGTATGACAATTAAAAGCAATTTAAAGTACGATAAGATACCCTTAATTTGTGGGGTAAAACATTGCGTTAAAAAGTAAAGTTTCTTTTTGTTCAGTATAATTAACATGGTTGCTAATTTTGCGTATTAGGTACAAATCGCATAAATCGTATTTATCACCTCCCTTGAAGAAGATAACTTCTAATCTGATTCCGTAAAATATCTCTGTTCCATGGCGTTCCGTTTCGTTCCGTTCCATAAAATACAAATAGCCGTACCGAGTTCTCTAACAGCCCATTTTCCGGTGGGGGGAGAGGACTACAGGGGGTGGGGGGGGGGGGGGGAGTGGCTCTATGAGGTCCGGACAATCCACTATATAGTCGTCCTTCCCATAGCAATTTTGCCGGGGGGAAAGGGGGGAAACTATTCTCTGACAGCTACAACACAACACTATATGTGTGCCTTTATTAGGACAACCATGATCACATGATTTGGAAATCACAAAATGGAAGTTTTATGTTAACTGGCCGCACTAGAAAATAACTTTGTATTGTTGAGGGGCTATCTGACCAAAACGACATCTGCTCTGTTCTGTCCCACTCTGCTTGATGATTCCGGCATTTTTAAGGGCGCATGTAAAAATATCGGTAAAAGGACTGGCAGTTTGTTGCCAGTTATTTTACCGTAAAATCTACGGATTTTTTGTACAGTGTAGATAGATGGATTCTTGCGACTAAACGTTCTTTTCAGAAGTATTTCACTCATATCAGGATGATGGGAGGGTAATAACGAAAGGCTGTGTGCAATGGAATTCTGTTTACTCTATCAGGACTTCTGCCTCGAGCAGTAATCGAACCCGGGACCGTTAGATTAGAAGGCCAGCCATTATTTCGATGAGATTTCGGGGGTCTAAAAGACATGGTATATGTATAGCCGCAGCTATTGGCAAACTACAGAGGTGGTCAGACATTATTTAACAGCTAGCAGCTTGGGTAAGAGTGTATGTAGATAGAGAGGGGTGGGGCGGGGGCAGTTTGAAGAGGGTTTAAGGATGTCAGAGCATCTACATTGTAAAACAATTTCCGTAGATTTTACGGTAGAATACCTGGCAACCAGCGGCCAGATACGGACGTCCGTAAACTTTGGCAGGAGTCATCACGCAGAGAAGGGTAGAATAAGACAGGCATTGTTTTAGACATACATGTATAGCCCTTCAACACCATAAAGGTATTTTCGAGTGCAGTCAGACAAGATAATTCTACCACATCGTGATTTCAAGAAGTGTTCTACAGGCAGACGCCCGTAATAGTAAAGGGATATGGACTGGCAGCTGGTTGCCAGGTAGTCTACCGTAAAATCTACGGATTTATTTTTTAAAGTTTATGTGCGTTTGTGCGAACGTGTGTGTATATATATCGTCATACATTCATCAGAAAGTCATATATTCGAGTTACACTGTGCAAATGAGAGCTATTGCTGTAGCGGAAAGCGGGTCGTGTGTGTGTATGTGTGTGTATGGGGGGGGGGGGGGGCTTTGCTCACAGAACATACGAGTACGTCAATGCGCTTCAGCATATATTTTATGCAGATTGTCTCAGCTGTTTCAGATGATAGCTCCAAACTTGAGGCCTTTTCGTGGGTTGCACAAGCCACCGCAGCCTTAATCCATCTGAAACTAAGTTGCAGAGATATCGTATCTCTTGAATCAACGTTGAAAAAATACATCTTTCTGTATTCCAGTGAAACGCGGACTCTGACAGCATAGATACAGAAAAAACTAAAGGCCCTTTAGATGAGATGCTACCCAATTTTATTGAACACCTCATACAGGGACCACGTAACTAAAGAGGAAAATCGCAGATCCAAGCAGCCATTGAAAATATTGAACAAAATATTAAACTATTGAACATGATCAAGAAATCGAATGCCACATCTCAAGGTCTTCGATGATTCCATAGGATACAGTGAAAAAAACAGGGAGAAGAAGAAGAGGTAGACAGAACAAGAGGTGGGGAGACAATTTCAAAGAGCGAAGAGAGCTGCTTTGAAGAATACTGGAATGAAGAGAATTGATATAACTTCCCCCTCCTTTGATAGACAGGCCGCCGTGGTGATTGCTATCATCCAGCTAGGGTATGCGTCAGGACGAGTGTGCCCATTATTCCGAAACTTGCAAAAGCTCGATTGTCCGATGGTCCGCTAATCCAAGGGCAGGTTAGTCCTGATGCCATGTAGTTTGGGGCCCACAGTCCGAGGGCCCAGAGTCCGAGGCCCGATAGATTTAACTCAGTAAACTTACCTGCAAGCTGCGTTTCCAACATCAACTAAATCTGAAACCGCTGTGTCTGGTGTTGTCGTACCCAGGGACCTACCCAAAGGGAAAACTGGAATCAATTCTCGCCAAGCGTATTTTCATTACGGTTACATGTATTAAGTATACACTTCCACACTTTCGCCATGGCCCATGTCTAATGTACATTTCCGTGACGTCTCGTAAAAATGGACCTAAGGCCACACATGAAGCGCAAATACTCATACTAACCTGCTTGGCCGTTCAAACTGAGCTTTACTATTTAGATTCGCAAGTTTGCATTATATTATACGTACAGCGAATACATTGTCTGAAGTTAGGGACTTCCCTGTTCGCACACTTATTCTCACACACCGACAGGTACCTTTCTGCACTGCGACGTTCATTTATGCTGTCCATTTATGTATATAGCTCACGGTGTACTTCAGGTAAGATGGATGAATGAATGACTTCATTTTACGTCGTTTTCAACAGTATTTCAGCCATATCAGGACGATGGGCGGGTGATAATGGAAGGCTATGTGCAATGGAACCCCGTTTACGATGGAAAGAACTACGCCTCCGGAAGGACTCGAACCCGCGTCCGCTAGAGCAGCAGGTCATCGCTTAAGTCACTTAGCTATCGGGGAACCTGCTTAATCCACTTAGCTACCTGGGAACCTACTTCAGGTAAGATTTTTTTCTGTGGGGCGTGGGGGGGATTAGAGAGATGGATGGGTGAATGACTTGCGATTTACGTCTTTCTTAACAGTATTGCAGTCATATGAGGACAATTTGTGGATGATAATGAAAGGCTGTGTGCAATGAAATTCCGTTTACGATTGCAAGATTGACACCTCCAGCAGGGCTAGAACCCGGAAACGCTAGATCAGCAGGCAACAGGCTCCTAAAATTAGAGAAAAAGAGAGAATCACATTTTAGAAAGGCGCCGTGGTTGAATTGTTAGAGCGACGCGGTTGTGGTGCAGAGGGTCGCAAGTTCGAAACCGGGTTGTGCCAGCCGGCGACCGGAGAACCCTGTCAACCCAGCTATAAATGGGTACCTTTTCCGAATCAGGGAAAGATGAGGCAGCGAAAGGAGAATGATGGCCACCTCCTTTCATATGTTCCGTCCCAGATACAGTGGGCCTCTATCCCCCACTGCCCGTATGGCCACGAGGCACTGTAAAACCTCTACATTTTACTTTATGGCTGGTTCCTGAAGTACATGTATCGAATGAATGTTCAGGTAACAACCCTTAAAGTTGATGTATTTTTACCAAATCTGATGTTAAGGTGGGTTTACAAGTTACAAAATGATGTATATCATGCAACATGTGTCACCGTGTAAACACCCGAAAACCATATCTCAAATGACTAAAATCTTTTGCATGCAACATGTCTAAGCATAGCCTTCTTTCGACAAAATGGTTGCATGGCACGTGTCATGCAATATGTGTCATCGTGTAAACCCACCTTTACACCTCTAACTTCGGCCTCTCATAGACCAATTTGGTCGACCAAATACGCCGCGTCCCTCCATCTAACTCTCTGTCTCTCTCTGATCCTATCTGCTTATCTTTAAAATTTTTGACGAGGATGTTATACTGGAAAAAATCAAAGAAATAGCCTACAGGACTAGAAACGATGATTATAAAAAAACTTCATAAGATGGTCTTCGAAAAGCCATTGACCTTACAAGAAAAATGGAATTAAGCAATGATAGTATTCCAAACTTAATTATCAACACACACACGCGCACGCACGCATCGGGATCGGCCGTGTTCGGTTCAGTTCAATTCTCCTAACGACGATCCCCAAGTGGCTCAGCGGTACGTAACCATAGTTGCACGCACTTGGCGCCGTGTGTCCGTCAAAGGGTCGGCCGTGTGGCTCGGTTTGCGAAGAGCTCGCACGGTGGGCAGGAGGTGGGATTAGTTCGATCCCGGTCGGACCATGAGGTTTTCATTCTCTTTGGCATTGATGACCATTGTGGGTCCACACTAAGGTCATCGGTATAAAAAAGTGCTTGTTTCGTCGGTTCCACCGTGATTCCTTGCAGATTTGGGACGAAGCTAATTTCGCAGGGTGGAAATGCGAACGGTCAGCCATGACGTTCTGTTGCTTGGTTGGCAGAGTGCTCGCATGGTATGCGAGATGCCTGGGCTTCGAGTCCCAATTAGGCAATGACGTTTTTCCTCTCCTGTGATGCAAACACATGCGTGTGCGCACATACACACACGCACGCAAGCGTATGATATACAAGCATACATACAGACACATACTTTCGAGATCATTTTAGGCAAAGGTCATATGTCCTTAACCTTCACACAGTAAAGGTAATTCTTAAACACTTATATTAAGTCTGATACTTATGCAGACATGCGTGTTCCATAAACTCACTAAACCCCACTTCTGTCCTGTACAAAACAGAACAAAACTTTATTTCCATCTCAGGTCATAATGCATGATAGATGAGACAACGTCCCAAAATATAGCTAGAATATTACTGCATTGCACTGCATGGCGCAGCATTTCACATGAAGATACATGTAGCTGTAAAAAAGAAGGGAAGAGGGGAAAGATGGGCAGACAGACTTAGTTTAGGAGAGTTTTTTAACATAAAGAACCGTCATCTATCAAATTACCATACTCGAAATCATATTGTACCCTAATATGACCGATACATCCAACGCCAGAACAACGTTAACATGACGTCGCATCAGTGCCATTGGGACGTCATGGCGCCACGCCTCGCCCGGGCAAAAATCCATGTTGACGGCTTTGGCACAACTATAAAAACAATAGCTCACCGTGCACAAAACGAGGAATTAAAATTGAATCAACGTTGGTTCAGTGTCATAACGCTGAATCAACGTTGACTCAAAGTCGACTCAACGTTGCCTGTCTACTGGGTTGTTTATTAACTTTTCGTGTCCGCTCCATATCTCCGTAACTCCGTAAGATTTTCTTGAAACTAGAGTCAAATGTTTGCCTTATCGAGACGATGTGCAGAACTTATATTTCAACGATGCCCGACAAAGGTCAAGGTCACACTTAGAAGTCAAAGGTCAAAAGGTAATATTTCTCATCCACTCCATATCTCAAAAGAACCATAACCCTACT
The DNA here is from genome assembly GCA_963989385.1 of Ctena decussata. Lineage (NCBI taxonomy): Eukaryota > Metazoa > Mollusca > Bivalvia > Lucinida > Lucinidae > Ctena > Ctena decussata. The sequence goes on from OZ022505.1 coordinate 57,081,462, forward strand.
TTCAGTTTTGACGGAATTATACCCCTTTGTATTTGTATTTTTCATATAGTAATTTCATATTAGCTTCGTGGCCGCACGATATCTCAAAAACTGTTTAAGATTTCTACATGAAAGTTTGTATAAATATAAAGCACCATCAGACGATGTGCAGAGAAAAAAATATAACCCTACTTTCAGTTCTGATGGAATTATGTTCCTTTGTAGTTTTCGTAAAGTAATTTCATATTAAATTCGTGTCCGCTCCATATCTCAAACATCATTTAAGATTTCTTCATGAAAATTTGAATACGTATAAAGCACCATCAAACAATGTGCAGAGGAAAAAAAATAACGGTTACCCGTCTTTCAGTTTTGACGGAATTATGTTCCTTTGTGTGTGTTTTTTTTGTATAGTAATTTCATATAGGCTTCATGTCCGCTCCATATCTCGGAAACCGTAAAAGATTTCTTCATAAAAGTTTGTATAAGTATCAAGCACATTCAGGCAATGTGCAGAGAAAAAAGAACCATAACCCTACTTTCACTTTTAACAAAATTACGCCCCTTTGTATTTTTCGTATTGAAATTTTGTATTAAATTCATGTCTGCTCCATATCTCCTTAACCCTTTGAAAGATTTTTTTGAAACTTGAGTCAAATGTTCATCGTATTAAGGCAACGTGAGAACTTGTATTTCAACAATGTCCGACAAAGATTAAGGTCACAATTAAGGTCTAAGTTCAAAAGGTAACATTATTTGTCTGCTCCATATCTTGAAAGCCGTATAAGATTTCTTCATAAAAGTTTACACAAATATGAAGCATAATCAGACAATGTACAGAGAAAAAGAACCATAACCCTACTTTAAGTTTTGATGGAATTATGTCCCTTTGTATTTTTCGTATAGTAATTTCAGATTAGTTCATGTTTGCTCCATATCTTTAAAACCGTTTAAGATTCTTCATGAAAGTTTGTTCAAATATCAGCCGATATGCAGAGAAAAAGAACTATAACCCTACTTTCAGTTCTTTCATCTCTTGTTTCTTTCCAACTCTAAGCCCCACGGGTGTATATTGCCCCGCTCAGCGGAGCTCTTTCTATTTTTGTCAAGTCATGATCATTTTAATGATTCCTCTAAGCTTCAAAGGTTAATACGGGCAAAACAGGCATTAACCAGATCGCTTCGAAAGCAGCAGGGTCATGTTAAATGCCTTTGATAGGTAAGTATAAAACAGGAAGGTGAAGATGGTTTGTTTTTCGTTTTTCGTTTTTCGCTTTTCACTTTTTGCTTTTCGTTTTTCCACATTCAACTCCTATATTAGCATTCGCACTGAAGCCGAATATCGAATTTTGAACTTCCAAATCCTATTTTGACATTCGAATTCAGCCGAGTATGGTATTTTGACATTCGAAATCCTATTTTGACATTCGCACAGAGGCCGAATATCGAATTCTGACATTCGAAATCCTATTTTTTGACATTGAAACTCAGGCCGAATATGGTATTTTGACATTCGAAATCCTATTTCGACATTCGCTCTGAAGCCGAATATGGTATTCTGACATTCGAAATCCTATTTTGATATTCGAATTCAGACCGAACGTGGTATTTTGACATTTGAAATCCTATTTTGACATTCGCACTGAAGCCGAATATCGAATTTTGAATTTCGAAATCCTATTTTGACCTTCAAACTCTGGCCGAATATGGTATTTTGACATTTGAAATCCTATTTTTACATTCGCACTGAAGCCGAATATCAAAATACCATATACGGCCTGAATTCGAATGTCAGGATAGGATTTCGAAGTTCAAAATTCGATATTCGGCTTCAGTGCAAATGTCAAAATACGATTTCGAATGTCAAAATACCATATTCGGCCTGAGTTCGAATGTCAAAATATGATTTCGAATGTCAAAATTCGTTATTCGGCGTCAGTGCGAATGTCAAAATCGGATTCGAATGTCATAATTCTCTATTCGGCCTAAGTTCGAATGTCAAAATAGGATTTCGATTATCAAAATTCGATATTCGGCTTCAGTGCGAATGTCAAAATTGGATTTCGAATATCAAAACACCATATTCGGCCTAAGTTTGAATGTCAGAATAGGATTTTGACTGTCAAAATTCGATATTCGGCTTCAGAGCGAATGTCAAAATAGGATTTCGAGTGTTAAAATATCATATTTCGCCTGAATTCGAATGTCAAAATCGGATTTCGAAAGTCAAACTTCGATATTCGGCTTCAGTGCGAATGTCAAAATGGGATTTCGAATGTCAAAATACCATATTCGTCCTGACTTCGAATATCAAAATAGGACTTCGAATATCAAAATTCGACATTCAGCTTCAGTGCGAATTTTCAAATGGGATTTAGAATGTCACGATATCATATTCGGCCTGAATTTGAATGTCAAAATAGGATTTCGAATGTCAAAATACCATATTCGGCTTCAGTGCGAATGTCGAAATAGGATTTCGAATGTCAACATATCATTTTCGGCCTGAGTTTGAATGTCAAAATAGGATTTCGAATGTTAGAATTCGATATCAGGCCTCTGTTCAAATGTCAAAATAGGATTTCGAATGTCAAAATACCATATTCGGCCTGAATTCGAATGTCAAAATAGGATTTCAAATGTCCATAACCATATTCGACCTGAGTTTGAATGTCAAAAAAAGATTTCGAATGTAAAAATTTCATAGTCGTCTTCATAGCGAATGTCAAAATAGGACTTCGAATGTCAAAATACCATATTCGGCCTGGGTTTGAATGGTAAAATAGGATTTCGAAATTCAAAATTCGATATTCAGCTTCAGTGCGAATGTCAAAATTCGATATTCAGCTTCAGTGCGAATGTCAAAATAGGATTTCGAATGTCAAAATACCACATTCGGTCTGAATTCGAATGTCAAAATAGGATTTCGAATGTCAAAATCCGATATTCGGCTTCAGTGCGAATGTTAAAATAGGAGTTGAATGTCGAAAAACGAAAAGCGAAAAACGAAAAGTGAAAAACGAAAAGCGAAAAACAAAAAACAAACCAACTTCACCTTCCTGTATAAAACTTAATGGAGTGAAAAAGGCTAATTCTTTTTACTGTGTGTCCGGAGTTCTAGAGAAAAGCAAATTTGTTTAAATTACCGTTCACACAGGTTATCACTAGGATTAACTGACAAAATATTTGAGTAGCATGAACATTTATGTCTTGTAACTTGGACACTAACTTATGCCAAAAGAAAGTTACTGTCGCAGAACGCGGAAGGTCAACAGGTCAGTCATAACAATAGTAAACGCGTGCAAGACGTTAGTCCGATTTAGACACGTTGTTCACGGTGTATAATTCACACCGGGTTTACTGTGTTTCAAGGATGTTACGAAACGAAAAAGAGCTGTTACGAAACGAAAACGAGTCATAGTTACCAACCGACTTGGTCATTAGTCGTTTTGTAACTATGACTTTTTCCCGTGTCGTAACAGCCCATGTACATACATAGTTAACCAGAGTTGTAAAAACTGGAATATAGTTGTAGTTTTAAGTTAGAGCTGGAATATAGAGACTAATTGTCTTGTTAAATCGCCTCTATTTAAATGTCATGCCCTTTTCCTTGCTAATTCTTCATTTTATGTAGCAGATCCAGTCTGTTTACCCTGACTATTTCAAACTGGACAATAAAGGACTTTGCTGGCATATCCTTTTTTATAAGGACATCTGTTTTGTCTGACTACTGCTGTGATCGGACTGTTCGGACTGGTCCCAGTTTGATTTCAATTCCAAATCAAACACACATCATAATTCCTCTCTGGCTAAGGACAAATGCGCTTCTAATGAGAGACCAAAACATGCTTTATTGTAGAGTTCCTTAAACACCTCTATATTGTAACCCAAAACAAACACGCCAGTATGGAGGTCCTAATGAGGGCTCAAGCACGATTTTGGGCGAATTCTCAGGAAGAACATATGTTGGTTTGTAGCCCATCATTAACTCGTGACAAAAGCGTTACCTAGAAGGTTAAATACGTTTTCATGGATAATTATAAAATAGTCTCCCATAAGCACCATTTGACCTAGGGGCCCTCATTGAGGAGCCGAAATATGTTCTGTATGGTGAGTATGTCACAAGAGAAAATATACTTTTAAGCATGTGAGAATGGACAAGACACTGATTTCCCAGTATCTATACACTGTTGTTGCGAAGAACAATCTCCAAATATCCTCAGACTGAACTGAACCGTCCCTGTTCGGACATGCGTTAGAGCACATTTTGTCGTGGTTTTACTTACTTGTGAATGTACATAATATGGTTATTATGATATGCTATGAGAACAATAAAGTCTCATTCTATTGTCATTATTGTTGCTAAATGAAAACCCTTTGAAAATCCAAGCATTGATACAAAAATTGAACAAATTCGTTTCAATTTCAACTATTTCATATATTTCGTTCAAACATTTCTCCCCCAAATGAAGTCAATTTTATATGGAGCCTCTATGGTTTGGAGGAATGAACGAATATATGGAAGGTTGCAATATGGCCGCAATGCCCATATATATACTGAGGGACTTTAAAAATGCATCATTGTGTATCATGTTATTTTACCCAGAGTTTGCAATATTGGAAACGTTTGAGCACGCGTGCGAGTTAGCATGGTTGAGTTCTTTAAGTCTGCAAACGCTTACAGAGAGTGTGCAACCATGCATAGAAATTTCGAGAAAATGGAAATTTGGTTACTTTTTCGCATAATATTTTAACGAATTCACATTTTGTCAAATTTTAATGTTTATGCATCTGAATGATTACCACACACTGTAAAACAATGAAAAATGGCAAAGATCCTTGAAAAAGTGTTATATCGATGTTCGAAAATTAGATTTTTTAAGAAAAATAATAGGATACAGTTCAAAATTTGGAGATGCCCGACTTAAAAGCCGACCAATTGACTGTACACCTACCCAGGTCATGAGAGTATGTCTTAATGTACCAGTTCAAAGCAAATTTGAGTAATTATTCAAATGTCTGTTATGTTCACTTCCGGTTTTTGTGCAAAAAGTTTGAATCTTTGCAAAATGACCTTGAAAAGAAAGAAATGTAACCGATAAAAAGCGAACACAAAGCATGAACAATGAATAACCTCTGATTTTTATGTCATTGAAATCTGATCGGCAGTAACGAAATTGCAGCAAACTGAAAATCACGCTTCAATCATCACTGGATTAATGCGAATTTATCTCCCTTTAGGAATATTCTAAAGCCAAATTTTGCATTCATTTTGAAAGCTTGTGTGCCCGGTTAAAATTGGAATAAACCAAAATTACAATAGTTGATGGCTGTATGAAACAAAAATTTATTTTTCTAGCATATCCAAAGCTACAAACTGGTGCGTTTCTTAAGTCTCTCAGTATAGTAACACTAACACCAGTTGGGCCTAAGTAGCTCCCCTGAGCTTATAACTACTGAAACATGAAATTATGGAAACGAGATGAAAGACTGATCTTGAAAATTTGACACGGAATCATTTTTTATTACAGTGCATCACCGGAACATTGTTTGTTGAAAAGTGAGTTGGAGAAGTTTGGTACACGTAATATGAAATCTAACAGGCCTCTGAGATAAAGTGCTGCTCTCGAAATCTTGACACGATGTACATTTTCATGAAATTAGGCCAATGAGAAGAAATTGTAAAGTTAAGTGGGTGAGTTGTGGTTCATACAAATGTCTGTATAGAAGTATAGTAAATACAAATATCTGTATAAAACTATAATAAATTAATGCATCTCCCCGAAAAATAGCAGATTTCTTTTTTCTTGTTCTCTAAGGTCTAGAATACAAACCAAGAGGGCCATGAGGCCTTGAATCTCTCACATGAGCAATTGGCCCAGTGACTTTGGAGGAGATGTTTAAAAGGTCAGGGTCAGCCCAAGGTCATCATTTGAACAATCTTGGTATTACTAAAGTACATGTACTCGATGTCACATACCAAGTTATAAGGCCATTGGTCAGTTGGTTCTGGAGAAGAAGATCTTTATATGCTTCGCCATATATGGGTATGACGGTCATGTTGGTTATGTGAGCTGGACCGTTTGAACAAATCTCGTTTCCTCAATCCCTGGAGGCTCTATATGAAATTTGGTTACACTTTGCCCAGTGGCTTTTTAGCAGGTGTTTGAAATTGTGGAAATATGAGATCATGGTCAAAGGTCAAAGAATCACCTTGAACTCTTGTACTCACAAAACTTTATTTACTCATTAAGATGACTGTATATACCAATTTTTAGACCAAAATCTTCAACGATTCCCATAAAATCTAAAGTTCTTGCATTTTTCCATATTTGACCTTGCCGTAAAAATGTCTTCTTATATTTTGTTCTCTAATGTTTAGAATACAAAAAAGAGGGTCGTGAGGCCTTGAATCGCTCACCAGAGCAATTGGCCCAGTGGTTTTGGAGGAGATGTTTAAAAGGTCAAGGTCAAACCAAGGTCATCATTTGAACAATCTTGGTATTACTTGAGTACTCGGTGTCACATACCAATTGCAAGTTTCAAGACCATTGATCAATTGTTAATGGAGAAGAAGATCTTTATGAGTTTTTGCCATATATGAGCGTGGCAGCCATGTTGGTTATGAGCGTGGCAGCCATGTTGGTCATATGACCTGGACCATTTGAACAAATGTTTGTTCCCTCATCCCCGGGAGCATTATATGAAATTTGATTACACCTGGCTCAGTGACTTTTGAGATGTTCGAAATATGAGAGACCAGGGTCAAAGTCAAAGAATGACATTGACCTCTTGTACACATAAATTGTCATGTACTCATTAAAATGACTATTTACATGTTCACCAATTTTTAAATAAAAATCTTCTACAATTCTCATAAAATCTTAAATTCTAGCATTTTTCCATATAAAAGAACCAGAAAAGGTCATGATTTGAACTACCTTTTTAGTACTTGTGTACTCAATGCTTCATACCAAGTTTCAAGGCCATCGGTTCATTGGTTCTGGAGAAGATTTTTAAAGGCTTTTACAATATATGGGCGTGGTGGCCATGTCGGTCATGTGACCGGGACCGTTTGAACAATTTTGCGTTTTCATGAGCTCTGGAGGCTATATTTGAAATTTGTTTACAAATGGAGGAGTGGTTTCAGAGGAGAAGTTGTTTAAAACTTGGACAGACAGACGACGAGGACGATGGACGACAGAGCCTTGCCATCCTGAAGCTCCCCCGGAGCCGCTTGGCTCAGGTGAGCTATAAAGAGTGGCGTGCTGACAAAAAAAGGTGTTTTTATCAGGAAAGGTCAAAGGATACCCCCCCCCCCCCACACACACACAAAAGAAAAAAAAAAAAAAAAAAACATCTTTATTGCACATGTATTTAGGTCTGAAGGTACTTCAATACATTGAGAAGAGCGTCCCAGCAATTATTTGTTCAAGCTCTCAAATTGTGAGGTAGAATAGATAAAAACAGTAGCTTAGCCTCAAATGTTCGAAAATTTATACGGTGCATGTATACGGGATGCATGTATTAAATAAAGGATAGGCGGGTATACATATATCACACATACAGTATAAAAACTACATTACTGTGACAAAGACAGGTATGTAAGTGAAAATTTTCAACCTTGAAACAGTAGACTTCCCTGTGTGTTATTCATAATTTTGCCAAAACATTTAGACACAGTTTACTATTTTTTCCGCTCAACCTGATAGTGTGTGAAAGAATTAAAATTATAATTGCTGAGACGCCCTTCTCAATGTATTTACGTACCTTCTGGACTAAATACATGTTCAATATCGATGTTATTGTTTTTAATTTTGAGAAAGAAATTACCCTTTGACCTTTTCTTATATGAAACCTTTTTTATATCAACAAGTCCTGCATTTTAAGATTCTAAATTGTGCGAAAGAACATAAAGAAGGCATCTACTAAGTTTTGTGAAGACCTGTTGTTGTTTCCCAATTTTATGCAGATTTTTGTATTCACCACAATTCAGTGATTATCATACATAGCTGTATTTCCACACCAACTGGTGAGAACAAATACAGGCAATGCCTCTGTCCAATACATTGGCATATGTATATACTACTATGTATCAGTAGTCATGAAATCCTAATTCTGTATGGGGTGGTCATGGTCGGGTGATGGTGCTGGGTAACTTCCAGTGCCGTGGAGAGGTGGGGGTAGGGGTCCTACTTTTGGACAAAAGTAGGGCAAGGGCCTTCTGTGCTTGCAGTAGGTGTCGGTGGGTGGGGTTTCTCTCTCCCCTACCATATCACTTCTCTCTCTGCCTCTGGGATGGTCGGGTCAGGCGATGGTGCTGGGTAGCTTTCAGTGCTTAGGCGTCCTTCTTATTTGGATAAAAGAAAGACAAATGCTTACCGTGCTTGCAGTAGGTGCGGATGGGAATCGTTTAGTCATTTTTCCCTCGCCTATCATATCTCTTTTTTTTCTCCCTCTCTCTGGGAGACGGCTCGATATAGACTGAAATACTGTCTCAAACTTCGGAGCCGTTAAACCCAAAAAGAGCCAAACAAATGCTTAAAGTGAATACTTGTTTGATGTCTGATTAATATTTATAATGGTATATAGCATTTCGGCAGGTTTCTTAAACAAGAGGGCCAAGAGGCCCTTAATCGCTCACCTGAGCAAAAAGTTTAAAGGTCAAACTAGGGTCATCATTTGAACAAACCTGATAGTTTGCATTATTTCCAAATGGTTCTGAAGAAGAAGATTTTTGAATATTTTTCTATGTTTTGCTATGATTCAAACTCAGGACCCCCTGGGGCGGGGCCCTTTTGACCCTGGGGCCATCATTTGAATAACATTGGTATAGGACCACTGGGCAAGAACTAACTAAATTTCAAGCATCTGAATCAAGTGGTTCTTCATATTTTTCTATGTATTTCTATGGTTCAAACCCAGGACCCCTGGGAAGGGGCCATTTTAGACCCTGGGACCATCATTTGAACAAACTTGGTAAAGGACCACTATGCAATGCTACTTATCAAATTTCAAGCATCTGCACCAAGTGGTACTGGAGAAGAAGATTTTTAAGTATATTTTAATTTCAAACCCAAGACCCCCCCCCCCCCCCCCCCCGCCGCAGGGCCATTTTGGATTCCAGGGCCAACATTTACACAAACTTTGTAGGAGTCTACTGGGCAATGCATCATACCAAATTTCAAGCATCTGAGCCAAGTGGTTCTGCAGAGGAAGATGTTTAAATTTTTTTAACGCCAAAAGAAACGCACACAGTTTATGTTCTTTTTTCTCGGCACTATCACTAGGCAAGTCCAAATCGATCATTGCTTAGACTATGATATTCAACCGACTAAAGTGCACAAGGAAACTATCATGATTAGAATTTTTCATAAAACAGTTCTCTCACTTTCTCGAAAAACATTAAATTCCATTCCAAGAGTTATCTTTCCTTTTCAAATAAAGCATATCATGTCCAGAAATGGTCTTTGATATGCAACTGTTAGAAAAACGCTAAATTCATATGAATGTTGTGGTTATTAATTAAACGACAGTGCTATGAAATCAGTCAATTTTCAAATAACCTCCCTTTGTATTAAACAAATAGTAATTTTTGAAGACCGACAACGGCTTTGTTTATGCTACACGCTACAGTTTCTTTTATAAATTATTTCATGTGTTGCATTTCACTACAGTATCATTACTGATACAAAGTTTTTCCTTTTCTGTTTGAAAATAGAGTTCGAAGGTTTAATGGAAAACCCTATGTTAAAGTGAACTGTGTGTTTAAGCATTCTTGATACCTAAGTTTCCTTGTCTTGTTTTGAAGAATTAAAGAACAAAATGAATTATAGCAAATTTTCTTCTGATAAAGAGATTTACAGTCGCACGTAAATCGTGATTCAAAAAGATTCTGCAGTTGAGAAAATAACCTCTGAAAGATTGCTTGTTTTTGTAACTTTTAATTCTACCCAATCCAGAAAGTGTTGGTTTTTCTCAGAGTGTAAGAGATATTGAGGGTTTTAGATATTCTTTTTCTCAAAAAACGCATGGACACGTCAAACTAACAAGACAAAAATTAGTAGCAGCTGGCTACTTTTGCAAATTTAATGTACATGTATATACTTTGTGTGCGTTTCTTTTGGCGTTCAGTATATTTCTATGGGCCATTCAGGACCCTGGGGCCATCATTTTCACAAACTTTGTAGGAATATACTAGGCAATGCTACATACCAAATTTTAAGCATCTGAACCAATAGTTCTGAAGAAGAAGATATTTGAATATTTTTCTATGTATTTCTATAGTTTAAACCCAGGAGCCCCTGGGGTAGGCCATTTGGACCCTGGGGCGTCCATTTGAACAAACTTAGTAAAGAACCACTAGGCAATGCTACATACCAAATTTCAAGCACCTGCACAAAGTGGTGCAGGAGAAGAAGATTTTTAGTATATATTTTAATTTCGAACCCAGGCCACCCCCTCAGGGCCATTTTGGACCCCATGGCCACTATTTGAACAAACTTGGTAAAAGTCTACTTGACAATGCTTCATACCAAATATCAAAGCCCTAGGCCTAGCGGTTCCAGAGTGGATGTCTTTTAAAGCAAATTGTAGGCGACGGACGACGCACGACGGACACTGACTGATCACAATAGCTCACCCTGAGCTAATATAAGAGAGCCAAGAGGCCCTGAATCGCTCACCTGAGCAAAGAGGTTAAAGGTCATACTAGGATCATCATTTGAACAAACCTGATAGTTTGCAACCATTTCAAAATGGTTTTGAAGAAAAAGATGTTTGAATGTTTTTCTATGATTGCTATGGTTCAAACCCAGGACCCCCTGGCTTGGGGCCATTTTGGACCCTGGGCCATCATTTGAATAATCTTGGTAAAGGACGACTAGGCAATACATCATACTAAATTTCAAGCATCTGAGCCAAGTGGTTCTGAAGAAGAAGATTTTGAAATATTTTTCTATGTATTTCTATGGCTCAAAACCAGGACCCCATGGGGCAGGGCCATTTTTGACCCAGGTGCCATCATTTGAAAAAAAAAATGGTAAAGGACCACTAGGCAATGCATCATACTAAAATTCAAGCATCTGCACTAAGGGGTTCTGGAGAAGATTTTAAGTATAATTTCGAACCCAAGACTCTCCGCCCCAGGGTCATTTTGGATCCCAGGGCCACCATTACACAAGCTTTGTAGAAGTCCAACAGGCAATCATACCAAATTTCAAGCATCAGAGCCAAGTGGTTCTGAGAAAGAAGATTTTTAAATATTTTTCTATATATTTCTATGGTTCAAACTCAGGACTCCCTGTCGCGGGGTCATTTTGGACCCTGGGGCCATCATTTGAACAAACTTGATAAGGGAATACAAGGCAATGCTACATACCAGATTTCAAGCATCTGAGCCAGAAGGTTCTGATGAAGAAGGTTTTTGATTATTTTTCTATGAATGTCTATGGTTCAAACCCAGGACTCCTAGGGCGGGGCCATTTTAGGCCCTGGGGTCATCATTTGAACAAACTTGGTAAACACTAGTAGGCAATGCTACATATCAAATTTCAAGCATCTGAGCCAAGTGGTTCTGAAGAAGAAGATTTTTGAATATTTTTCTATGTATTTCTATGATTCAAACCTAGCACTCCCTGTTGCGGGGCCATTTTGGACCCTGGGGCCACAATTTCTACAAACTTGGTAAACAGCAACTAGGCAATGCAACATATCAAATTTAAAGCATCTGAGCCTTGCGGTTGTGAAAAAGATTTTTTAATATTTGCTATGTATTTCTATGATTTAAACCTGGGACTCCCTGTCCCGAGGCCATTTTGGACCCTGCGGCCACCATTTGATCAAACTAGGTAGAGGACCACTAGGCAATGTTACCAAATTACAAGCATCTGAGGCAAGCAGTTCTGTTAAAGAAGATTTTTAAGTATTTTTCAGTTTCGACCCAAGACCCCCTGCCCCAGGGCCATTTTGGTCCCTGGGGCCACCATTTGAACAGAGTCGGAGGACGACCACTCGGCAATGCTACGTACCAAATTTCAAGCATCTGAGCCAAGGAGTTCTGGAGTAGAAGATTTTTCATTAATTTTTAGTTTCGAACCCCAGACTCCCTGGCCCAGGGCCATTTTGGTCCCTGGGGCCACCATTTGAGCAAACTTGGTAGAGGACCACTAGGCAATGTTACATACCAAATTTCAAGCATCTTAACCAATCAGTTCTGGAGTAGAAGATTTTTAAGTATTTTTAGATTCGAACCCAAGACTCCCTGGCCCAGGGTCATTTTGGATCCTGGGGCCACCATTTGAACAAACTTGAAATAGGACCACTAGGCGATCTTACATACCAAATTTCAAGCATCGGAACCAAGCAGTTCTGGAGTAGAAGATTTTTAAGTACTTTTTAGTTTCGAACCCAAGATCCCCTACCCAAGGGCCATTTTGAACCCTGGGGCCATCATTTTAAACAAAGTTGGAATAGGACCAATAGGCAATGTTTCATACCAAATTTCAAGCATCTGAGCCAAGTAGTTCTGGTGAAGAAAATTTTTAAGTATGTTTTAGTTTCAAACCCAAGACCCGCTGCCCCAAGACCATTTTGGACCCTGGGGCCACCATTTGAACAAAGTTGGTAGAGGACCACTAGGCAATGCATCAGGCCAAATTTCCAGCATCTGCACTAAGCGGTTTTGAAGAAGATTTTTGAATATTTTTCTATGTATTTCTGTGGTTCAAACTTAAGACCCCCTGGGGCGCGGCCATTTCGGACCCTGAGGCCATTATGTGAACAAACATGCTGAAGGACCATTAGGCAATGCTACATACCGAATTTTCAGCATCTGAGCCTTGCAGTTCTGAAAAAGAATTTTTTGAATATTTTTCTGTGTATTTCTATGGTTCAAACCTGGACTCCCTGCCCCGGGGCCATTTTAGACCCTGGGGCCTCCATTTGAACAATCTTGGTAGAAGACCACAAGGCAATGCTACATACCAAATTCCAAGCATCTTAAGTAGGTCTGGAGAAGAAGATTTTTAAGTATATTTTAGTTTCGAACCCAAGACCCCCTGCCCCAGAGCCATTTTGGATTCTGGGGCCACCATTTGAACAATCTAGGTAGCGGTCTACTAGGCAATGGTTCATACCAAAACACAAAGCCCCAGGCCTAGCGGTTTCAGAGATGTCATTTAAAGCAAATTGTTGACGACACACGACGGACGACACACGACGGACGACAGACACTGAGTGATCACAAACGCCCCCCTGAGCCTATGGCCATGGTTACCGAAGTTTCAGCCAAACATTCCCCAAACCCTAATACAGTCACCCCCCTGCCCGGTAATGCTACACATGAAATTTAATCGAGACTGGCCTTGTAGCTTTAGAGATATACTTGTTTGAAATTGTTAACGGCGTACGACGGGCGGACGAAGGAGCCTGCTCATCCTATAAGACCCCCACCCCCTCCCATGAGCCTCTGGCTCAGATGAGCTAAAAATAACCACCAACGCGGAAGCATTCTACAGACACAATGAACCATCAAATCCTAAATGTTTGTCCAGCCTGATGACCGCCGAACCACGAGGGACGAGGGACAAAGCCGTAAACACGGACGCACCACTGGTTATCCCATAACCTACCCCGACATACCCAGGATGTCCAAAACGCAAATCTATTGTACAACCTTCTCATCCCGGATTCGCCAGGATACACTGAGACGAAAAGTGCAGCAGAAATTTCCTTGGTAGAATAACACAGGTAAAGCTTGTAACTTTTTATGTGCATGAAAACAAAAACAGCTATGCGATTACGAGCAGTAACTGTAGTATTGCCTTTACGTATCTCGTTATGTTTATGTCTTATGTTTATGTAGTAGGTCTCTTAGGGGAAACTTCTCTAATAAAACAACATGTTTTGTGTTACATGCCCCCTCTAAAAGAATGAAACTCTTAAAGCAAGTACATGTGTGGGCTGGAGTACAAATTTTTACCATTCTTAATTTTCTGTTGCATTTCAATGGCTAAAGAGAAATGATTTCCACTTAGCTTGCATATCTATCTGCTGTCTTTCCGGTAAGGACTGTAGCTTAGTGTGGCATAATTGCAAAATTATTTCACAGTTACTTAGATTAAAGGGGTGGGGAGTTGCTTGCATGCGACGACTGTGCATGGTGTGGGCACCTTATTTTTTATGCTTCGAAATATGTGTATATATAACAATGTGACAATTAGCCTTTTTGCTGTGATGATTTTGGTATCTATAAAATTGCATGTATATGATATCTTCCTGATTTAGGATTGTCATATAGTAAAAGCCCTACAAGGCTTATGTTGCCATGTTTCTGTATGTATGACTTGAATACAGTTTCTGTATCTATATCTGTATTTTTACGTGCTAATATTGAGGACCTTATCCCTGCTTACTACTATTGTAACAGTTCTCAAAAATAATATCCATAAATATCATGTAATCGCTACTCTACAGTCTGAATTTGTTCCAGGCGATTCTACTTTAATAAATAAAAGGGTCATGTGGCTCTAAGTCGCTCGAGTAAAAAAAGGTCAAAGGTCAAACTAGGATCATCATTCAAACAAACCTGATAGCTTAAACTGTCAAAATATGACAGACATTGGTTAAAGCTAAAAATGACCTTGACCTCTATTGCTAAAACAAAATCAAGTTTTCATTTATTAGACGGTATCTATTAACTTCTGTACCAAAATTTTCTATAAGTTCCATGAACTTTTATATAGACCATCTCCCCTAGTAAATTCGTAAAGTCGGAAGAACTTGCTTTATTTCCCCAAAATATGTTGATTTGATTGGACATTCCGTCCAAGTCAGTCAGCATTTTCATTATTAATACATCATCCAAATATGTCGAGAATGCTTCAGTGATTTCAGCTTCCTTATCCTCAGAAAGAGATACCATGAAGTCTTTTTCCTAGCAAAATAAAAACAAATATTCTAAAAAAGAAGGAACATTTAGTGAATCGGAATAATTACTTTGTGTATGCGTAACTTAGATCCAGCTATAATGTAACTGTCCTGCGCAAAGAAGGAATCTGAAAAATAATGTACTGCGCACAGCTGGAATTATTAATTGTCTCGTGCAGAGTGGCAATTCTTATCTTGCGCAAGACAATTCCGGAATTGTCTCGGCGCAAAGTGGTAATCGGGACACGGTGAGAATAATGCTTAGTTTGAGATTTAATATGGATCTGTTCCCTCGAGCCTCTTGGAAAATATCGTTATGAGAATTAGAACAATATAACAACGATTACAAAGAAAAGAAGAAGAAGAAAAAATGAAAAGACGAAGATAATATAGATTTTTCAGTTGATTTCTCAGCGATACACTAATTGAAATATTTGGAAAGAAAAGAAAAATCATCATCTCATGACTTGTAAGTAATATTTATCATTTCCGTACCTTGTGTATTTCTCTTTCAACAAAACATTCGATTCTCACTTTTCCCCGATGATTCCCAGTTTGCGAGAGACAGTTACCTGTTCGATATACCAGCCGAATCCCTTTCGCCATTCTAAAAGTGTAACGGTACAATTCCGGAATTGTAACACAAAGGCAGAATACCTAGCTACAATTCCGGAATTGTAGCGATTATAACACCGTATATTACGATAATTAGCGATATGTATGTGGCTTCTTTTTATATCACACACATATCAACCAGAGACTCACATATCAGCCCAGACTCCTAGATCGGTCCCTCGGGCAGAGTAGGGAGTCTCGAGCTGGTATTGGAGTCGAAATCTGAAATAAGTTTACAAAGGTTAAACTAATTATTTATATGGAGAAATCTCAATCGGTAGCAGTAAAAGAAACTAAAGTGGATTTTATATCAGTTTATTATATACTTCACTCAAACCTCCTCATTATCAATTTGGCAACAAAGAACCAACCCAGTCGTGAAATGTATGACAGCTCAGATGTCACTAGGGTCTAGTGGCCCTTGCGACACTGCCGAACCAGTTAAGGAGCATTCCAGCCAACCACTGAGAGAAGCAAAGCGGCTGGAACAGGACTCACACAGGGCTACTAATTGCCTAAATGCTTAGGCGGTACAATGCTGAAAAGCTAACCGTAATGGTTCAGTCAGTAGATACTGTGCGCAGTCCTATGCCATAAGTTGGTTGCCTGATGTGCTTTACAAAGTCTTGCAGCGGCAGTGAGCCACCCCTCTGCGGAGGAGTTGTTAGATTTCCTGCGGGGAGATCCCTGACTGGCAAGTTATGTAAACAGGCGGGGTCGGCTGAAAACCTAAAGGTAGACGCAATGTCATCTGTGGTTGCACAGACTGATTACTTGGGGGGGGGGGAAGTAGGTTAATTTTAGCCAAAAAGTAACCAAATTCCCAGCAAGAAAATAATTCAGTCCGAATCTAACAGTCAATCATAGGGAAACAAAACAAACATAAACTGGGCAGGTCCTCCTCAGATTTCACATGATGGAGTAGTGGTGGGGATTGGAGGTTGATAGGGAAAACAATATGAAGCTATCCACTCTGACTCAAATTGCAAACTGCTGCACGACAAGTAAATGATTGTTTGAAATATCAGTTGTCACCTAGTTTGTTAGCATTTCAATCAACTCCATATAAACCATATTTATTAAACAATAAATACACATTTATATGGAGAAATCTCAATCGGTAGCAGTAAAAGAAACTAAAGTGGATTTTATATCAGTTTATTATATACTTCACTCAAACCTTCTCATTAACAATTTGGCAACAAAGAACCAACCCAGTCGTGAAATGTATGACTAGCTCAGATGTCACAAGGGTCTAGTGGCCCTTGCGACACTGCCGAGCCAGTTAAGGAGCATTCCAGCCAAACACTGAGAGAAGCAAAGCGGCTGGAACAGGACTCACACAGGGCTACTAATTGCCTAAATGCTTAGGCGGTACAATGCTGAAAAGCTAACCGTAATGGTTCAGTCAGTAGATACTGTGCGCAGTCCTATGCCATAAGTTGGTTGCCTGATGTGCTTTACAAAGTCTTGCAGCGGCAGTGAGCCACCCCTCTGCGGAGGAGTAGTTAGATTTCCTGCGGGGAGATCCCTGACTGGCAAGTTATGTAAACAGGCGGGGTTGGCTGAAAACCTAAAGGTAGATGCAATGTCATCTGTGGTTGCACAGACTGATTACTTGGGGGGGGGGGGGGAAATAGGTTAATTTTAGCCAAAAAGTAACCAAATTCCCAGCAAGAAAATAATTCAGTCCGAATCTAACAGTCAATCATAGGGAAACAAAACAAACATAAACTGGGCAGGTCCTCCTCAGATTTCACATGATGGAGTAGTGGTGGGGATTGGAGGTGGATATGGAAAACAATATGAAGCTATCCACTCTGACTCAAATTGCAAACTGCTGCACGACAAGTAAATGATTGTTTGAAATATCAGTTGTCACCTAGTTTGTTAGCATTTCAATCAACTCCATATAAACCATATTTATTAAACAATAAATACACATTTATATGGAGAAATCTCAATCGGTAGCAGTAAAAGAAACTAAAGTGGATTTTATATCAGTTTATTATATACTTCACTCAAACCTTCTCATTAACAATTTGGCAACAAAGAACCAACCCAGTCGTGAAATGTATGACTAGCTCAGATGTCACAAGGGTCTAGTGGCCCTTGCGACACTGCCGAGCCAGTTAAGGAGCATTCCAGCCAACCACTGAGAGAAGCAAAGCGGCTGGAACAGGACTCACACAGGGCTACTAATTGCCTAAATGCTTAGGCGGTGCAATGCTGAAAAGCTAACCGTAATGGTTCAGTCAGTAGATACTGTGCGCAGTCCTATGCCATAAGTTGGTTGCCTGATGTGCTTTACAAAGTCTTGCAGCGGCAGTGAGCCACCCCTCTGCGGAGGAGTAGTTAGATTTCCTGCGGGGAGATCCCTGACTGGCAAGTTATGTAAACAGGCGGGGTTGGCTGAAAACCTAAAGGTAGATGCAATGTCATCTGTGGTTGCACAGACTGATTACTTGGGGGGGAAAATAGGTTAATTTTAGCCAAAAAGTAACCAAATTCCCAGCAAGAAAATAATTCAGTCCGAATCTAACAGTCAATCATAGGGAAACAAAACAAACATAAACTGGGCAGGTCCTCCTCAGATTTCACATGATGGAGTAGTGGTGGGGATTGGAGGTGGATATGGAAAACAATATGAAGCTATCCACTCTGACTCAAATTGCAAACTGCTGCACGACAAGTAAATGATTGTTTGAAATATCAGTTGTCACCTAGTTTGTTAGCATTTCAATCAACTCCATATAAACCATATTTATTAAACAATAAATACACATTTATATGGAGAAATCTCAATCGGTAGCAGTAAAAGAAACTAAAGTGGATTTTATATCAGTTTATTATATACTTCACTCAAACCTTCTCATTAACAATATGGCAACAAAGAACCAACCCAGTCGTGAAATGTATGACTAGCTCAGATGTCACAAGGGTCTAGTGGCCCTTGCGACACTGCCGAGCCAGTTAAAGAGCATTCCAGCCAACCACTGAGAGAAGCAAAGCGGCTGGAACAGGACTCACACAGGGCTACTAATTGCCTAAATGCTTAGGCGGTGCAATGCTGAAAAGCTAACCGTAATGGTTCAGTCAGTAGATACTGTGCGCAGTCCTATGCCATAAGTTGGTTGCCTGATGTGCTTTACAAAGTCTTGCAGCGGCAGTGAGCCACCCCCCTGCGGAGGAGTTGTTAGATTTCCTGCGGGGAGATCCCTGACTGGCAAGTTATGTAAACAGGCGGGGTTGGCTGAAAACCTAAAGGTAGATGCAATGTCATCTGTGGTTGCACAGACTGATTACTTGGGGGGAAAATAGGTTAATTTTAGCCAAAAAGTAACCAAATTCCCAGCAAGAAAATAATTCAGTCCGAATCTAACAGTCAATCATAGGGAAACAAAACAAACATAAACTGGGCAGGTCCTCCTCAGATTTCACATGATGGAGTAGTGGTGGGGATTGGAGGTGGATATGGAAAACAATATGAAGCTATCCACTCTGACTCAAATTGCAAACTGCTGCACGACAAGTAAATGATTGTTTGAAATATCAGTTGTCACCTAGTTTGTTAGCATTTCAATCAACTCCATATAAACCATATTTATTAAACAATAAATACACATTTATATGGAGCAATCTCAATCGGTAGCAGTAAAAGAAACTAAAGTGGATTTTATATCAGTTTATTATATACTTCACTCAAACCTTCTCATTAACAATTTGGCAACAAAGAACCAACCCAGTCGTGAAATGTATGACTAGCTCAAATGTCACAAGGGTCTAGTGGCCCTTGCGACACTGCCGAGCCAGTTAAGGAGCATTCCAGCCAACCACTGAGAGAAGCAAAGCGGCTGGAACAGGACTCACACAGGGCTACTAATTGCCTAAATGCTTAGGCGGTGCAATGCTGAAAAGCTAACCGTAATGGTTCAGTCAGTAGATACTGTGCGCAGTCCTATGCCATAAGTTGGTTGCCTGATGTGCTTTACAAAGTCTTGCAGCGGCAGTGAGCCACCCCTCTGCGGAGGAGTAGTTAGATTTCCTGCGGGGAGATCCCTGACTGGCAAGTTATGTAAACAGGCGGGGTTGGCTGAAAACCTAAAGGTAGATGCAATGTCATCTGTGGTTGCACAGACTGATTACTTGGGGGGGAAAATAGGTTAATTTTAGCCAAAAAGTAACCAAATTCCCAGCAAGTAAATAATTCAGTCCGAATCTAACAGTCAATCATAGGGAAACAAAACAAACATAAACTGGGCAGGTCCTCCTCAGATTTCACATGATGGAGTAGTGGTGGGGATTGGAGGTGGATATGGAAAACAATATGAAGCTATCCACTCTGACTCAAATTGCAAACTGCTGCACGACAAGTAAATGATTGTTTGAAATATCAGTTGTCACCTAGTTTGTTAGCATTTCAATCAACTCCATATAAACCATATTTATTAAACAATAAATACACATTTATATGGAGAAATCTCAATCGGTAGCAGTAAAAGAAACTAAAGTGGATTTTATATCAGTTTATTATATACTTCACTCAAACCTCCTCATTAACAATTTGGCAACAAAGAACCAACCCAGTCGTGAAATGTATGACTAGCTCAGATGTCACAAGGGTCTAGTGGCCCTTGCGACACTGCCGAGCCAGTTAAGGAGCATTCCAGCCAACCACTGAGAGAAGCAAAGCGGCTGGAACAGGACTCACACAGGGCTACTAATTGCCTAAATGCTTAGGCGGTGCAATGCTGAAAAGCTAACCGTAATGGTTCAGTCAGAAGATACTGTGCGCAGTCCTATGCAATAGGTTGGTTGCCTGATGTGCTTTACAAAGTCTTGCAAGCGGCAGTGAGCCACCCCTCTGCGGAGGAGTAGTTAGATTCCCTGCGGGGAGATCCCTGACTGGCAAGTTATGTAAACAGGCGGGGTTGGCTGAAAACCTGAAGGTAGATGCAATGTCATCTGTAGTTGCACAGACTGATTACTTGGGGGGAAAATAGGTTAATTTTAGCCAAAAATTAACCAAATTCCCCAGAGACGAATCAGGAGAGAATATGTTCACAACTGGTTTGATCCCCCCAAGGAAGAAGTATGAGAATGAAGTTTTTCACCAACATGTGACATCTAAAATGACAAGTACAAAATAACATGAAAATGGCTTTAGTAAAATTGATCGTGTGCTAATATATATATGACAATCAAGATTGTAAGGCAGCAGAGTAGTTTTTGTTTAATTTATTATTATTATCATTAACATAAAATTATTAATTCGGAGTCCAGAGCCGGCCACGAAAAAAACCAGTTTACTGGAAAACGTGTGTCCATTTGCCAATGCTAAGCACCCCTACTTGAAATGTTGGACCTCATTTCATATATAGATATTATTCATTATTATTATTAAATATCCATGCTGCCAAATCACACATACAAACAGCTTTTTTATGCACAAAATGAGCGCATCCACATTATTATACTGCTGCAGAAGCTGATAATTTCTTTCAAACTAAATTTAAAAGTACAGACCTACAACATAACAGTTAATACAGTTATTATTGATATTGCAAGCGTATGCAATTTATCAGCCTGCTCCAAAGCTGCCACATGTATTCGAAAAAAAGCATGAGTCTGGCTTTTCATTCTGATGGTCAGAAATAAACGTAGAACCTGGAGCCAGTCTAACAATTAAAAAGCTTCTGATTTAAAGAAATCCTAATAATATAATAATAGCTCATAAACTACAAGACGAATCCGAATCAAACATTCGCCATAAACCGTGAGAAGCTTGTTGTCTCAATGGCCAGCGCACTTGACTCCTAAGCCAGAGGTCGTGGGTTCGATTGCCGCCCAGGGCGAAGTCTCCTATGTCGGAACGCATTTTCTAGCATCATTTGCAGGGATGATGTTAACAAGTTTGCCACCTACGGATCGGGGCGTGAACTGGAGAGACATCCCCTTGCAAGTTAAAGATTGTCTGCAAAATGTAGGCTTTTATCCTGCAACACCGAAGTGCACAAAAGTACACCTGCTGATAATCCTCAAGAGAGGGTGTAGCAGTATATATAGAAAGATAGACTAAGATCAGACCGCTCCGGCGTACAGCAGGAATACATATATTAGTGTATTGCAGCGATCTCAAACACTGGAATACGTGTGCATGTGAAAACAGCCCAAACATTTCCGAACCAAGGGATAGTTGATCTGGGTTTGCACCATAAGACCAATTCTAAGCCAAATGTCAGGAGCAAACAGCACAGGTCCATATCAGACCACGCTTTGGCAGTCCGACCAGGGCCTGCACCATTTGCCACTCCACCTGATTAATACACATCACACTTAATAATGAGTTCTAAGATTAGGACAAATATTCCGCTATACGCCAGAGCTGGTGACACCCTGTCTATAGTTTCAACCTAGAAAAGGTCAATAAAACAAAAACTGAAATTGAGGTCATGACCCGACAATTTACTGTGAATGAAATTCAATGCATTGAGTGATATCAGCCGCATAGACCGTAATTGTCCCGAATATTCGGACAGTTCATGGGATGTCATTGTGTGCATGTCTGATCGGACTGCTGTTGACAGCAGTCCGATCTGACTCGGCACCCTTAGAGAGTTTGATTTGAGGCAGGCGCGAAAGTCGCCAGAAATACAAAAACTGTTGAATTCATACTGCCCTCAAATAATCTTAATCATTTGCACTAAAGCTTATAATTTCAGTCTGATGAGTAACACAAACAATAAATCCAATAACACACAAGTCACATGAATTCCTGCATTAAGTTATATAAACAGAACACAAATTAAATAGCAATATGTGGTTGTAAATTGTCTCTATCCGTCCGTTATGTTCAACAGCGTAAAGTAACTGTTCAGCGTGTGCCTGGTGTCAGTTGGCATTTTACAGCAGATCATATAGCAGCGGGTACAGTGTTTCAGTAGTCTTGTTTAACAGCAAATTGCAAAACAGAAGCGTAACTATGAAACCGCATTCGTCGTCCTAATATAATGAACATAATGAACATAATGTCCAAAGTTTTAGCCTGTATGCATTATCACAGTTTAAATGAATCTCTGTTCTAATATCAGTGTCAGTAAATCAACAGGTGTTTTGAAGCCCCAGTACAGAATTCAGTACAATTTGGCTGGGCTATTCACATGTACATGGATACAGAACCAGTCAAAATTTCTCTCAGGCGATAGCCGCAGTACCAGTGTTAGTAAGGATCGTACAAAATCTTGCTTCCTTGTCGTAACTTCCCCATCAGAGGATAGTGGCATCACCTGTTGGATAAAGCTCGCGAAGGCCATAGAGAGATCACCATCATTTAGTAATAAGAAATTGCTCAGCCAGTTAAACAAGACATTGATGCTGCATTCTGTTTGTTCTGATTGCAATAGAGTCCGCCCACACCAATGTATACACATCCAAAACCGGGTCTGTTTAAAAGTTACATAACAGAAGAAGCCTGTGACCTTGACCTTAGAACCATAAAACGCAATATTGTCCAAGATATTATCATAGTTAATATTTGTGTGAAGTATAATCCAAATCGGTTCATAAATGAAGGTGCTAGAGAGATAACAAAATTTTTCAGCCACCGTGACCTTGACCTTAGAATGCTGAAACGCAAACTTGTCCAAGATATCATTTGTGTGAAGTAACATCAAAATCGGTTTATGGATGAAGGCACTGGAGCGATGACAAAGTTTTTTCTGCAAATAGCCACTGTGGCATTGACCTTGATCTTAGAATGCTGAAACACAAATTTTTTCAAGATATTGTCTAAACATTTGTATGAAGTTTAATCAAAATCGGTCTACAAATGAAGGCGATGACAAAGTTTTTCTACAAATAGCCACTGTGACCTTGACCTTAACCTGAGAATGCTGAAAGAAAATCTTGTTTAAGATATTATCAAACTATATATTTGTATGAAGTTTAATTGAAATCAGACCATAAATGAAGGCGCTAGAGTGATGACAAAGTTTTTCTAGAAAATAGTCAATGTGACCTTGAGCTTGACTCCATTTTCAATGGCGGGGGCATAATATTTAACACATCAAATACTATTAATATACCAAAAATCAGCTTCCAAGGGGAAGTGGCTCCTAAGTTGAGTAATGCCAAAGTAAAACAAGGGCGGTAATTCATAAACTTAAAATGTACTAGCTATTCTTGGTCTAATACATTCCCTTGACAATATACACATCACCATCAAGTTGTGTTAGAATATTCTAAACCGTTAATTTAAGGAAATTTATGGAAGGGCAGATAATTCAGTTAGAAAGCCAGAGTTGTGGTTCTTGCTCAGGATATATTTACCCATTATTAAACACATTCCTACAAAGTTTCATTCTAATATTTCAAAAGATTAAGGAGATATGGAGTGAAAGGAAAATCCTAAAAATACTATTCAAAAGGAGGTTAGTCCAAAATTAAGAAAGGGGGAGCAACCAATTTTTATATGTGACACATTATCTTTTGATCATGCACATTGCCTTAAAGTTTCATCATGATATTCCAAACATTTACCGAGTTAAGGGATGCACAAGATAAGTATACACAAAAATAGTCTAAAAGAACTAGTAAAGGAGATGTAACTCTGAAACAAAGAAAGGGAGAGCAATAATTGTTGTGAGCGACACATCGTTGGGACTTCATTCACATTGCTATGAAGTTTTATGAAGATATCCCAAACAGTTATATAGTTATGATGCGCACAAGACCTGCAGGGTAAAAAACAATCAGAGGGGCATAACTTGAAAACTAAGGAAGGGGGAGCAACCATTCTTACACACGACATGTTCCCCCTACCTAATACATAAGCCTATATAAATTTCATGAAGATATCCCAATGGTTACTGAGTTATGGTGCGCACAAGAATGTTTACGGGCGGACTATTCAAAGGGAGATTACTCCAAAAATAAGAAAGAGGGAGCAACTATTCTTATATGTGACACATCATCTTGTAATCATGCACATTGCTTTAAAGTTTCATCATGATATTTCAAACAGTTACCAAGTTAAGGGATGCGCAAGATAAGTATACACAAAAATATTCTAATAGATCTAGTAAAAGGGATGTAACTTTAAAACGAAGAAAGGGAGAGCAATCATTGTTGTGCGCGACACATTATTGGGACTTCATAAACATTGCTATGAAGTTTTATGAAGATATCCCGAACAACTGTCTAGTTATGGCGCGTACAAGACCTGCAGGGTAAAAAAACAATCAAAGGGGCGTAACTTGAAAACTAAGGAAGGGGGAGCAACCATTTTTCCACGCGACACGTTCCTCCTACCTAATACATATGCCTAAAAATTTCATGAAGATATCCCAAATGGTTACTGAGTTATGGCGCGTACAAGAATGTTTACGGACGGGCGGGCGGACGGACGGACAGACGGACGGACGGACGGACAGCGCCACGACATAATACGTCCGTTTTTTTCAAAACGGGCTTATAAAAAGCAATAAAATAAAAGGACGCGTTTAATGATTACGGTAACTGCTCTGAAAATTGAACAGTTTAATGCGACTAAAAGAGGCACATTGAACGGCAAACGGTTTAGAGTGACGCTGGTCGAACTGCTTCTTCAAATGCAAATGAGCAGTTTGATCAGGGTCTTATATGTTTACTAACACTAAAAGTTGACTTATAAAAAAAGACAATTCTTTTCAGGGAAGAAATGCTACGACGTATCTACTTAGACAATTTCGTCAAGTTTAAAGGACCACAGAAGATAGATTTTGCTGCAGGAGAGAGTCCAGAGTTTGCAGCAGGAGAGAGTCCGTATATATTTGTCGGTGAAAATGGTTCTGGTGAATCGTCCTTGCTAGAGGGGATCAGGCGATGCTTATCGCAAAAATCTAGTACAACAAAATCATCTGTATTTGAAAAGAGCAAACCTGGCTTCTGTATATGCAAATTCGATACAAGAAAGTGTTCAGAGCAATCCTTGAAAGATTGTCAATTTATGTTCACAGGAATCATCAGAAATCAAACTGAAAACACAATTTATAAATTTGCTGCAACAAAAACTGAGCTTCTGATAAACAAATATGATAAAGACGATACGCCTTACCAGTTTCAGACAAGAGAAAACACAGAGAGTTTCTTCGACGGACTCGAAAAAAATGATCCGAAATTCGACTATATTTTCAGTCGACCATTCGAAAAACTAGCCACTAGTGAAAGTACTCTTGAAGGCAAACTTAATGTACTAGAAAATCACGTTATTTTCACATTTCCTTTGAGGTCAACAGGTGCATTACAATGGACTAAAAGCGACAAAATAACACCTGCTAAACGAAGAGAAAATTACCAATTGGCTGGAAAAAGAGCGGAAATCATTGAGTATTTCTTAACGAAACAGAGCGAGTTTAATGTAAAGATTGAAGAGGAAATATTCCGAGACCTAACCGGGCTTACTGGCATCCAGTTTGAAAGAGACAGAGACGATGATGGTGGAATTAATGTTTATTCATCAGATAGTGATACTCTATTACCAGAACAGGAATATGCACTATTAAAATTGCCTGAAGGCATTCTGGAAGCCAAGCACTTTTCTATCTTGATGTCAAATAAACAGTTTCTCACTATTGTTTTAGAAGAACCTGACAGGGGCATGCATCCTCAAATGGTGGAAAGAATGTTGGCAATCATTCAAAAGCAAAGTGACAAAAAACTGGTAATCCTGTCAACACATAACACTTCTTTTGTAAATCCACTGACAATAACCCGACTCGTAATATTCAAACGCATCAAAGACTACACAGACACTATATTAGGAGAAACAGTTGCAAAACTAAACTTCCTCGTACTGATAGAAATGAAAGTTCCACTGACGTGGCAAGCATGAAAACTTTGAGAATTCTCACACGAGATCACCTGGCAGATCTTATTTTTGCCAAACGAATTTTGTTCTGCGAAGGTGACTCAGACTTTTTGTTTTTAAGTGCCTTGAAAGAAAAAGTGATGAAGAGGGCGGGTTGCGTTGAACACGTGACTGATAAGATATTGGCATATCAAACATGTGACACAGACACTTTACAAAGAGTGTGTGTGTCTCTTCAGATAATTAATATGAATGGATGGGCAAACGCTAAACTTATGCATACATTATGTAGTGATGACTACTTAAAGCTTGATGATCACTACTTTGTTTGTGATAAAGACAGCATTTTGACTGGCGATGATGAAGCGGTGAACAACGACAACAAATGGATAGCACCGAGACAGTGCGATTTTACGGATAAGCGAAAAAAGTATGAGAGTGACAGGAAAGAAGATAAGGACGCTGCCTGGGATGAGACACGGAAATATCTTCGGGACTCTTGCAAATGCTTTACATGGAGAGACGGTACAATTGAAGATATGGTTATTTCTTTACTTCGATGCGAAACGCAGATAAAACCAATACTTGATGATTGGAACTACGACCAAGAGCTTTGTAGGAAAGAAAAGAAATGGGCAATTGATGCTCTGGCAGAACAGAATGTAGATCTGCCCTACGACAGATGGAAAATGCGACGGCATCAACGAGAAGATAAGGATAGAAAGCTGTTTCTGTCACCTAAAATAACCCAAAAGAATATTGCAAAAAGTCTGGAAATCATTTTGATAGCGTGTGACGATAGCACCAACGATTTAGTACAATTTATCTCGTTTCTTCTGAATATGGGAAAAGCTTAGGCTGTTATAGCAAAACATTCAACCAACCTGTGGGGAAAAGAGAATGGTTTGATAAGCTGAGAGGACGGTAAATGGAAACAAATGTATCGTAACGAATTAAAAAAATAAACTATGTTGTTAAATCTATTCTAAAATTGGACCCCTAAGACTGTTGGCTCATGAATACAGGTCGATTTTACTTTAAATTAGTTTAACAGACCGCGAAAAGGTGGTTATTAGAGATTAAGGAAATGAAAATTATAACATATCATTCCGCGAATTTTAAAAGTTTTGAGATAAACTGTATTTTGCAAATGACATTTGAAAAGTTCTGGTCCTAGTTCAGCTATTACAGCAACAGACCATTTCTACAAAATGATCGTTTTCAAAACATACAAGAAGAAAGCTAGTTGCAACAACGATGAATAGTAGATGAGAAGGCATTGGTCAGGAACCGATCCAATCGGTTACAACATCCTGCCCTATACACCATGCGAAAAAGGAAATCAACAAGTTGGCTTCTTTTAAAAGAATCATAGAAAGGTCTGCTGCAATATCTTGAACAGTTTAGTAGCCGGTTTTCAATCAGGATCTCGTTAGTGGCATCTGCTGCATATAATGTAACTGCATGTCAGATTTGACTAAATGGTCATACACGAATGCTTAAAACCACAATGGCAGCCAATTACATTACCCTCGTCATTGTATAAACAGCAATCAATCACTTGCTAAAGAAAGGGTATTGATTGGTGAGTGACTTGTGTTTTTACGTCCTTTTAAACAGTATTTCAGTCCTATCGGGACGATGGGAGGTGATAATAAAATGCTGTGTGCAATGGAACCCCGTTTACGGTTTGAAAGATTCTCACCTCTATTTGCCAAGTAGCGGGGCTCGAACCCGGGACGATTAGATCAGTAGGCCAGCCTTAAACCTACTGCGCTACAGGGGCTCCTACAAACGGTATGGATCTGAAAGGCCTCATTACCAGGTGCGCGATTGTTAGGAGTCAATGGAGATAATAGTCCAATGGTCAATATAGTGATAACTTTACTATTTTACTTCTTTTATCCAGCAGCGTTTAGGTTTCAAAAACTTGGACTGCATCTATTCTGTTCTATTCAATTCTATCCATTAACCTTGCAAGGTCATTGGGGTACCATGGGTGACTTTGCAGCAATCCGTTTTTGCCTTGTCGTATTTTCAGTCGTATCGTCAGCCGCTCTAGCTGAACTGGCAAATGCCATCCCTGTCCACTCTTTAATATTGTCTTACCACCTCTTCTTCTGTCTACCTCTTTTCTGTTTTTTTTTCACTGTGTCATGTAGAATCGTCTTTGCCAAACCATATGACCTTGGGACGTGGCCATACCACCTTAGTTTCCGTTTCTTGACCATCAGGAGTTCATCTTATTTTCCAATGACTGTTTGGGTCTTTCTGCAAACCTCTTCATTGATTATGTGGTCCTAGTATTAAATGTACAGTAACCTTCGGTCTTCTCTCATTTCAAAGGCCTGCACTTTCTACTCTGTCAAGGTCCACGATTCACAGGCATACAGAAATACGATATAGACAAGGGGGCGCATCATTTCCACCTTTGATCCAAGAGATGGTTATCTCTCCTAATTGGCTTCAGCTTTGTTTAAGCTGCAGTGGCTTGTTCAATCCTTGAGAGAACCTCCAGTTTCAAGCCATCATCTGAAACAATGCTTCAAGGTATTTGAAGCTTATAACGGTACCCAGCGTCTGTCCTTTTTGACTTGATCGCTCTCTGGCTGCCATTGGCGATGTTTGTTAGTTGGTCTTCTTAGCACCATCTTCATCTTATACCTTATGCTGAAGAGGGTGGGTGACAGGAGACATCCTTGCCTAAGTCAAACTGTTCTTATGAACCATTCTCCCGTGCTGCCATTCATCTGGACTGCACATGTAGCCTTGTCGTGGAGCTGCTCAATAGTTCGATCTAGTTTTGCGCTGATATTGTACTTCCACAATGTGGCCCATACAGCATATTATTTTTTTTTTCTTTTTTTTTTTCAAATTATGAAGACGTGGTATAGAATTATTTGCTGATGCTGGACAAACTTTTTTACACAGGATTCTGAGTTTGAAGATTTGTTCTGTGGCGCTTCTTCCGGCTGCGAATCCAGCCTGTTCTTCAGCAATTATCTGTTCGTCTTGGGGTTCAAGCCTATTCAAAATGACTTTCAAGATAACTGTGTTTGAAGGACTGATGAGGCTGCTGGTTCTGTAGTTCTGGCAGAGCTGTAGGTTGCCCTTTTTAGGGGCTGTAATAATCAGTTACTGAGTTCATAGGATGAGCCATTCTCTTGTTAGAAATGAGAGATTTGTTAAAACATCATTCATTTGTTAAAACATCATTCATATCAGTGTATAGTTCCTGGTAGGAATCTACAGGGCGTGTAAACTGATCAGCAATCAGATGGTTTTCCTGTTTCGACTAGTAACTCATATAATCTTTTATTGAATGCAAACACTGATGTTGATATTCATAGAGAGGACAGTGGCAGCATTTCTTCCATAGACCGGATTACACTGAACAGGCCGCAGAGCGATGATCTCGATGGCTCTCTGACGAGCGATGATTCTCAGTCGATGACGAGCAGAGCTTGAAGAACTCCGTTATTTTCGATTTTAAATCAAAAGGCTAACATGTATGCAATCTAAATGTAAGGCATATCTTACCGAAGATTTACGAAACCCGATTGCTATTTTCAAACAATAATTCTTCGGATGTATTTGGTATCTGCGAATCCTTTTTAGGGACACACAACCCAGACAGTCTGATTTCGATCAATGATTTCAACTTTTTCCGAAAAAACTGTTCCGACACACAAAAGAATGGCGGTGGTCTAGTTTTGTATTTTAGACAATCGCTAAATGTAAAGTGTCGAAACGACGTAGAAAACTCTAAATTTGAAACTCTTTGGGTAGAGATATGTCTAACGAATTGTAAGCCATTTCTTTTGTGTACTGTCTACCGGCCACCTGGCGCATGCGCCGAGTGGATCGACTTATTCGAAAATGAGCTCTCTATAGCTCAGACAACTGGGTTAGAATTTTTACTGATGGGTGACTTCAATATAGATCTTCAGGCATGTTCAAATAATAAATGGCTTAATTTAATTCAACTTTTTGACCTCACCCAGCTTGTTAAAGAACCTACTCGCATTACGGAATGCTCTTCTTCCATTATTGGCCACGCTTACTCTTCCTATTTGGCTAATATTACCTAATATTTTGTGCCCTCTTACGCAATGAGCGATCATTTCCCTATTTGTTTCACAAGAAAGGTCAACTCCAAAATTCCTAAAACTGATCACATAATGTCTTCTTATCGATGTTTCAAGGCCTTTGATGAAACAATCTGTTTGAGTGATCTCCGCTACGATCTATCAAACTTCCAAAATAATACCGAAAACATTGAGGATAACTTTTCAGAGCTTCACACTATAATCGTAAATTTATTAGACAAACACGCACCCATAAAGACACGTAGAGTTAAATCAAACCGTCTTCCTGCATGGTATACACATCAAAGTGGCCAACACGAATAGCTAGAGACAAATGTAAACGCCTTAAGCAGTGGGCCGAATATAAACGTCTTCATAATAAAACCAGACATTTAATTCGTAATGCAAAACCTCACCATTTTAGTAATTCGGTTGAAAATTCAAAAGATACTAGTGCCATATCGCGGCATTTGAGAACCGTTAATAAGGGTCCCTCATCAGCAAACAATATGCTACCAGATAAGTTAACTATAAATGGTGAAACTTTTACTGATTCCAAAACCGTTGCTATCAAATTCAATGAGTTTTTCATGTCAATAGCGGACATTTTAAATGATTAAATGATTAAAATACCAACGCAAGTGAGTTGAATGTTGACAAACTGAAAGAATTCGTAAACGATAAGGTTCCTGATGAAGTTCGGTTCAGCATTGCTCTTATAACAACTCAACAGGTTCTGTTGTACAATCACGCTTTAGATTCATCAAAAAGACACGGGTTTAGACGGTATCGGTCCAAAGATAATCAAATTGGCTGCGGATATTTTGTCTCCTTTTATAGCAACCCAAATTAATAAAAGTATACTCGCTGGAACTTTTCCTAGTTAACTAAAATGTCCGGAAGTATTCCCAATTTTCAAAGGTGGGTCAAAATCCGATCCCTCAAATTACCGTCCAATCTCGATATTACCAACTATATCTAAAATATTCGAAAATCATGTAAATAAACATTTGATGAATTTTCTAAATAAATACGAATTAATCCACGAAAGTCAGTCTGGTTTCCGTAAAAAGCATAGCTGCTAGACAGCGCTGATTAAACTTTTAGATCAGTGGATGTCCTACATAGACAGAGGTGATTCAGTAGGCTCCCTATTTATAGACTTCCAAAAAGCATTCGATGTAGTAGACCACTCAATTTTTATGAAAAACTTTCACTTTATAAATTAAATGAACTGTCTCTGCAGTGGTTTAGTTCCTATTTGTGCAACCGCAAACAGGCAGTAGATAATGGCCAAGGTCTTACCGATTATATTGAAATCAAAGCGGGTGTCCCCTAGGGGTCTATACTTGGGCCAACCTTATTTTCTATTATTTAGTAATGACCTTCCTCTTTTCACCAGATACTTTTTCTGCGACTTCTATGCTGACGACGCAACATTGCATACGCATAGTAATAGCCCAGCAATCATAGAAGATAGCTTATAGACTGACGGAAATATTGTTAAAAACTGGGGCGAAGAAAACAAAATGCATATAAATTATATTCAAACAACATGCATGGTTGCAGGGACAAGACAAGGTTTACATGACTTACCTCTACTAAACATAAAAATCGATGGCCACGATATTACAAATGTGTCTGAATAAAAATTACTGGGTCTACTGATTGACAATAAGCTCACTTGGTCGGCCCATATTGACAACCTCTGCTCTGCGATTTCAGCTAAAATATTCCTTCAAAGACAATTGTCTGCTTATGTTTCAACAGAAGTTTTACCAAAGTTAAATATTGCCTCTAATCGACTATGGGTCCATTACATGGCCAGGAACATCATCAGCAAAACTAGGTCGGATACTCAAACTACGAACACGCGCTGCCCGCATCATTTTACACGCAGATTTTAATACACCATCCTCAACTATGTTTACGGAGCTAGGTTGGCAGCCAGTTCACAAGCGACTGAAATACAATAAAGCCGTTTTTATTTACAAAGTTCTGAATGGATTAACGCCGGAATACATCACCTCACTGTTAAAACCAGTGGCGGAAACTCGCGAGCGTCATCTAAGATCATCGGTCAATGGCTCTCTGGTGGTTCCTAAATCACGTACCTCCCTATATGATCGTTCTTTTTCAGTATCGGCACCAAAACTATGGAACTCGCTTCCTGTCTCACTGAGAAATGCATCATCTTTGAACGTTTTTCGAAAAAATCTTGCAAATGCACTTTAATTGTTTTTACCTGAACAATACTTTCGTATAAGTTTTCACATCCCATTGATTTCTTAGGTAAAACGGTTAATCTTTAGACTTTTTAATCAGGATTTTTAGTGCGCCCCCTGATTTTATGTCTACAAGTTAATTTTATCACATGGTATGATTTTATTGTATAATACCAGATAGATATGTACCTTCTGCATCTCTGCCGGGGATCTTCGGGGACTGGAGCCTGGGATATGCTCTTTGGACATTGGTTTCCGCCACATGTCGCTGTGTCTCCGGTCCCCGTTATGTTTCACGGTTTCGTACAGAGATGCATGAGGTGCATGTCTGTGTTACAAATGACTAATAATTCAATCAGACAATGTGATAGAATTGCTCCTGTTTTATCTGTTCATATTGGTTTATATTGTATATATATATTTTTATGTGTCTATTTATTTTTGTTTGTTTGTTCAATGTGTTACATGTACAGAGGGCCACTTGGTAGACTAGTCATATGGCTAAATGTGTTTTACCCTCTTTAAATATTGTAAATAAATGGTCTCCCCGCCAGCTGGAACAAGTTCTGCTGGTATATTATCTGGCAGACTTCCCCTTGTACAGTGCTGCTACTGCAATCTCAACTTCCTCACAAAGGATCAAATAGATTAAACAAAACCAGTGAAACCAGCATCATTGGGTTGAATTCTTCATAGAAGAAGTCTGTGGTAATACCCGAGCGAGGTAAAACAGGTAGAGTAAGGGGGTCCTTGTAGGTTAGGGATAGGCCCAATTACTTTGGCTGTTTGGGTCTGGTCGTTAATACCATCGGCAGTTGGCAAGTCATTTAATTGCTGGAAGGAAATAAGACGCTTCTACCTCCATGCCCGGGACTCGATGACCGAGTCTCCCAGCCCGATGGGTCAATAAGGGGTGATAATAAAACATGTTTTGTGTTTCATGCCCCCTCTAAAAGAATGAAACTCTTAAAGCAAGTACATGTGTGCGCTGGAGTACAAAATTTTACCATTCTTAATTGGCTGTTTCAATGGCTAAATAGAAATGATTTCAATTTAGCTTGCATGTATATAGGTTTCTGCTGTCTTTCCGGTAAGGACTGTAGCTTAGTGTGGCATAATTGCAAATATATTTCACAGTTACTTAGATTAAAGGGGTGGGTAGTTGCATGCATGCTACGACTGTGCATGGTCTGGGCACCTTATTGTTTTTTATTCGTCGAAATATGTGAATACATGTGTATAAAAATGTGATAATTAGCCTTTTACTGTAATGAGTTTGGTATCTATAAAACTGCATGCATATGATATCTTCCTGCTTTAGCATTGTCATATAGTAAAAGCCCTACAAGGCTTATGTTGCCATGTTTCTGTATATATGACTTGAAATACAGTTTCTGTATCTATATCTGTATTTTTACGTCCTAATATTGAGGACCATATCCCTGCTTACTACTATTGCAACAGTTCTCAAAAATAATATCCATAAATATCGTGTAATCGTTACTCTACAGTCTGAATTTGTTCCAGGCGATTCTACTGTAATAAACAGGAGGGCCATGAGTCTCTGAATAGCTCGAGTAGAAAAGGTGAAAGGTCGAGCTAGGATCATCATTCAAACAAACCTGCAATAGCTAGTTTAAACTGTCAAAAAATGAAAGACATAGGTTAAAGCTCAAAAAATGACCGTGACCTCTATTGCTAAAAAAATCAAGTTCTCATTTATTAGACCGTATTTATTAACCTCTGTACCAAAATTTTCTACCAGTTCCATTAAATCTTTTATAGACCATCTCCCCTCCCGCCACCTCCACGCCCCCCCCCCCGCCCCCCGCAAAAAAAAAAGAACCGGCAAAAGAATTGTTAACGTCAAACAAAGGTCATCATTTGAACTATCTTAGGCCAAACTCTTCAAAATCTGGTTACAATTGGCCCCCAGTGGCTTTTGAAAAGATGTTTAAAATTGTCAAAATATGATAGTTCTGGGTCAAAAGTCAAAGAATTACCTTGACCTCTTGTACTCATAAATCTTCATGTACTCATTAAGATGAATGTATATACCAATTTAGGCCTTTATCTTCAAAGCTTTCCATAAAATCTTATGTTCTAGCATTTTCCCATATTTGATATTGCCGCAAAAAGGTCAAGGTCAACCCAAGGTCATAATTTGAACAATCTTGATAGTGCTCGAGTACCCAAGGTAACTCACCAAGTTTCAAGGCCATCAGTCAATGGGTCCTAGAGAAGAAGATTTTTAAAGATTTTTATTAAATATGTGCATGGTGGCCAGGTAAGTCATGTGACAGGGACCGTTTTAATCAATTTTCAGTCCCTAAGCCCCTGGAGGCTCTATATGAAATTTGGTTTTAAATGGCCCAGTGGCTTTTGAGGAGATTGTTTGAAATTGTCAAAATATGAGAAATCCAGACCAAAAGTTAAAGAACGACCTTGACCTCTTGTATCCATATATCTTCATGCATTCATTAAGATGACTACATATACTAACTTTTTAGGCCTTAATCTTCGATACTTTCCATAAATTCTTATGCTCTAGTATTTTTCCACATAAAAGCATCTGAAAGCAAATTTGACATTGTCATGAACAAGGTCAAGGTCAACTCAAGGTCACAATATGAAAAATACTCGTAGTACTTGCGTACGCAATGCTACATACCAAGTTTGAAGGCCACTGGCCTATTGGTTCTGGAGAAGAAGATTTTTAAAGGTGTTTACCATATATGGGCGTGGCGGCCATGTTGGTCATGTGACCAAGACCATTTGAACATTTTTCATTCCCCCTTCCTCTGGAGGGTACATATGAATTTTGTTTACAATTGGCCCAATGGTTTTAGAGGAGAAGTCGCTTGAAAGTGTGGACGTACGACAACGGACGACGGAGCCTTCCTATCTTATAAGCGCCCTAGAGCCTTTGGCTCAGGTGAGCTAAAAAACAACTGAAATGTCCAAGGTATGCCACAGTCACAAACCGCATCCTACCCACAACACCAAGAGGAAGAGAAATAGGACATACACCCACGCCCAAAACAAGCAAATGTACGAGAAGCGGAAAAAAAAAACAGAATGCGAAAACAAACTCAGAAACGAGAGCAAAGGGGAAAAGAAGACTTTAAAACATAAAGTGCGTTATGGTATAAGTAAAAAGTATGCAAAGACCAGGAACTACAAAGCAACATAGAATTGAGAATAATATCGGAACTGCTGCCTTAGAACGACCGGCGGGCATAATGTTTTTTTTAATGTCGACAAAATTCATCCTTGGTCCAGAGAAAACCCATAAGAAAAACATTGAACATCTAGTTTTACCTTTTTTTCAATATTTTATTGCAAAACACAACATGAAGCTAAGTGGGCAGCTATGCAGGTGACCACAAAGCTTAACAGAATCAAGAACAACATCGGGACTGCCGCCGTAGAACGGCCAGTAGTGAAAAACTACCAGGGGATTTATTCCTTTTACTGTCGACAAACTTTATCCTGGTCTCGATGCAATTCATAATACAAAAATACATAAAAGTTTGGTTTCGCGTAATGGCTTCCTAACGACGACATAAAATCAAATTGATAACTATGATAAAACAAAGAAAAGTAACTTTGGCTAAACCAAACTCCAATGTCAGCAAGAGTTAAAGGAAACCATTTATTTAGTTAAATCACAGGGGACCCCAAGCCAAAGACAAATCATCAAGCCCAAAACTACTCGTTAAAGCTTTATGAAAGGGCCATCACAAAGTCTGAGGCCCAAACCACCGTCGCGGAATTAAAGAGTAATACATAGTCGTCAATCAGGTAATTAACATTTATAATATCTTTTGTCTGTCCCCAGATAAAAGATAAGGAGCCCATGTTCCTTTTGTGATAAAAAAACATAAACTCACCTTTGTTGTACAAATTGCAGACTGAACCGCATATTTTCTAATTACTTGACTCCTTTAAAACCGCCAAGTATTTGAAATACAACAAATGAGCAGCTACGAAATTCTACAAACTTTTAGTTCTTACAAACTCTCAGCTCTACTTCACTTTTTCTTTCCTTCTGTAATAAGGAACTGGAATGAATTTTCAGAACGTACGCATAATTTACCAAGTATAACTATTTTAACTCACCTAAGCAAGAGGCTCCGGAGGAGCTTCATGTAAACTATTTATATCAAAACGGTCGCTTCTTTAAATGGAAAGACTTTGCTTATAAGGAGCAAATTCTTTCCTCTAACCTCACCTAAGAAGGGAGGCTAGAATGAAAATGCCAGAATTGCTTTTCCCGAAATTGTATCCATTCACCTTAATAAATAGATATCTAGATTGATAATATGTTTTTATTTTTTTTTTTTTTATTCTTTCCTTTTACAACCACGTGGCGAAGTCTCTCCACTTTAAAGAGCATGAAGAAAAAAAAGGGAGAAAAATAAAGTTTTTCCTTATAAACATACATACTTATGTCTATAGGCTGTTTTTAAGAAAATGAAGTATGACAGCTGTAAAGATACAAATCCTATAGCTTGAACTCCGCGTTCGTGATACGATTTATTTACAATTTGCCATCAAACAGTCACTCATTCACTCAGTTTTTTATACTCAATAAATAACAGTTTCAGCTGATGTATTTCTTAAATATCTTCAGGTAATTTGGATAGTGAATAGAAATATTTGTGGGGTATTCAAACCATTATACCAGCTTAATAACCCAAAGACCTATATAACATTTGGATAAAAGACAAAAATCACCGTTTTGTGTTCCAAAAAACAATATTTTGTATTTCTACATACTTTTTTTTACACTTTCTCCATCTAAATTCATATCATTAGCACATGAATGGACTTTCATTTCTGCAAATCATGTAGCCTATAATATAGGATACCTGAAACAAACTAGTTAAAAGTTGAAGTTTTTTTGATAAAAAGTATATTTTTGCCTTTATTTTTAGAGGAAAAATGCAAGGAAATTGAATTTCATGACATCTGTCATGTAAAATATATTCAACCGGTGTGATAAGCTTATGCATATCATTTTAGTAACACATACATTGCGTATTACAGAATTAAAAAAATACATTGTATGTTACAGAATAAAAAAAAAGAACATTTCACCGTTTCGTTTCCAAGAAAAACAATTTTTAAGTTCAAAAATATCCCCAAAACAAATTCTGCACCTGCTGCAAGCACAGTCGGTCCTTGCCCTATGATTTATTTTTCTGATAATCTGGTTCTACCATAGAGTAATGCCTACAAAAAATGCGCAAATGGAATGGAAACTGTGAAGACCTTGATCAATCTGGTTCCTATGGAACAGATTGATCTCGGTTTTCATTGTTTGTACAGACCTTTCTGCCCGATAACGTAGGAATTTTACGGAAGACATTGTTATGTAGTATGTTTTATAACTGTTTATACTCTACAGTTGAACGATTTCACCATAAACAGTAACTCTGTTTTGTTTTAACAAACAAAAAAAAAAAAAAAAAAAACACAAAAACCCACAGAGTTATTCAGTATACAACTACCTTAAACGTCACACAATGAGATGTTCATTTTATAACCCTGGAACGGTGGAACTTCAATAGAAATTGTATATAAAGTTTAGTTAGTTGTTATGAAAATTCACAATTTCTGATGTTTGGATTTTAAGGTGTAAAGTAAGACATCCATGTTTTTCTGCCATACGTACAAATGGAGATAACTTTTGTGACTTCCTGTTTACTTCCTCTGACAACCTTTTCATTCCAAATTTGGGTATTTTCTTAAAGGAAGGAATTCCTTCTCCGCTAGAGGCAAATTCTGTGCTTTTGAATATGCCCCTATTGCGAAGGAAGACAAAAATGAAAATGGCTGAACACACTGACTGTCATGATGCAAAGACTGGCCCCGAGGTTATAAAACTTTTTTCATGCTCAACTCAGCTGAGCATGGAATTTTCTCCGCTGATAAATATGAAAATGCCAACTAATGTTGGCATTTTTATATTCATAAGCAGAGAAAACTTCCTAATTAGCTAAACTGTGCAGGAAAACAGCTGTACTTATGAGTAATTTGCTATTTATAAGCAGGTAAAATTTCACGCTCAGCTGAGTTGAGCATGACAAAAGTTTTATAACCTTGGGGCCAGGTCTGAATCTGCATGGATAATGCACGATTGCACCTTACCTGACGGGGTGTAGGAATATGGATTCTGAGGTCTGTACAGACGCTGAAACCAGTCAGTGTCTCCGCCTTTCGCACAGCCTATGTATTGAGTTGCTGATACAATGGCTGTTCGGAGTCTGCGCTTAATTTTTTGTATACACGCTAGAGACACGCATATCACATTTTTTTTTTGTTTTTGTTTCAGATCTGATCTGACCTTCCTTTATCTAGCGCTGCACTTCAAGATTAAAAAAAAATAATGGAATCAAGAAAGAATAGCCATGACAAGATCAAATCAAGCCCTGAAAACTTTATATCGTCCCTTTGGCTGAAAGCATACAACTCACCGACGCAAAGCAAATAGCAGACAGTTTCATTAATGAGCCGCGAAACGAGAAACCAACAAAGTGGTTGTGCGCCCAGTGCAGACTCAGATGAGCATCGACTCAGTCTGATCAGACTCTTCGCTAAGTGCTTAAAGGGTAGCTTAGGGTCTAAGCTACCTTCATGCCGACAGCGAAGACTCTGATCAGACTGGGCGGATGCCCAGGCCGATCTGAGTCTGCACTGGCCGTACAACCACCTTGTTGGTTTTCTCGTGTCGCGGCTCATTTTGTCTGTTCCATAAACATCCTAAACATTTGGACACCTAAAGTAATTAAATTAAATGTTACTCACCAAAAGATTGGACAGTTCATATGTGCGAAAATGGGTGGACGCGCGGGGGGAGCGGTCGGAGAGTTAAGGAGTCTTTTGGAGCTATATACTTTTGATTAATGTCTACCATACATACAGTGTTTCTTTTTGCACATACCCCCTTTAAATCCCGAGTTTTTAATACTGACAACGATGCATTATAAGCTGCGCGTATATCAATTTTGTTGTTCCTAATGCTTGAGCCGCGACACGAGAAAACCAACAAATTGACTGTGCGCCCTGCGTAGACTCAGTTCAGCCTGGGCGCATGCCCAGGCTGATCAGGGTCTTCGCTGTCCGCTTGGAGGTAGCTTAGACTCTTAGCTACCCTTTAAGCGCTTAGGGAGGAGTGTGATCAGACTGGGAGGATGTTGTTGGTTTTCTTGTGTTGCGGCTCATATATTCTTTGTAAGGTGGCAAAGTTGGGTGGAGATTACAACAACAAACAGAACAGAATTGTTTGTTTGACCAAAGGTAGGTTTTATATATAAAAGTTATTTATGAAATTTAATCAAGCGGTGATCTTAATATACATAAGCCACCCAATCAAAACTGTTATGAAAAATCAAAACACTTATACAATAAATTTTAAGAAGAACTTATTTCTTACGTTTAGATCAACAGTACATACACATTATTATTAAACTAGTAGCTTCATCTGGAGCACTGTATCACGTCTCGTGGATAAGCTCATACATGTACCATAAGATAATCCTCGACCGAAGCGTCTCAGATGACCCGATGGTATGAGCTCATCCACTCGACGTGATACAGTACGCCAGGTCAAGTTACTATAATTATAATAATGTGTACTATTATAGTAACTTGACCTGGCGTACTGTATCACGTCGAGTGGATGAGCTCATACCATCGGGTCATCTGAGACGCTTCGGTCGAGGATTATCTTATGGTACATGTATGAGCTTATCCACGAGACGTGATACAGTGCGCCAGATGAAGCTACTAGTTTAATAATTTGCTTATTACATGCATATCCCTAAAGGAACAGCCAACCATTCATACTTGCCAGCACTAACGCATCGACCCGGATTCGAACCTGCGCGGCAGAGGTATGTAGCTAGTCGTGGGACAAACGCTAGCTACTGAGCTATCGAGGCGAGCCTTTTGACGTGTTTATTGACGTTACGTCACTATTTCCGTTTCTGTGGTTCTCGTTTCTAGAAAGCACAATAAAAATGATGCCCTGAAGCTGGAACTCATAGCCTTGTTTTAAGTGATAGTGATACGGATTCAGAAAACGTCAGTTTGATACAGCTGTCTGTATCAGATGGCCAGAAAACAGGCAGTTCAAAGGTTGTATCGAAGATAGGTATATCATAAAATACAGTTTCCCTTCTTTGTTTACATTTCTGTACTCAGAAACGGTAATCAACACGCTCTTATGCTTAGACACTGAAATAAGATCCATGGGTGCAAAAGAAATTGTTTATCTCGTCGCATTGCTTTCTGAAGAAACGGAAACAATGTAAACTCTTTCCATTAAAACCACCCGGCCGGCAGCCAACGCTAATGACGTAATTCAGCAACATTTTTAGAACTATGGAGATGCTGCATCCATGATACATGTATATGACTGAATCATATATTTTTTCTCACAGAAAAAAGACTGAGTATATATTATTATGTAATTTTACTCAAAATATAGTATTCTTATCCTTAGATGTTTTCCTTTGCTTGGAAGTAAGCGGGAGTTCTTTTTTTTTGGTTATACCACAGCATCTACATATAGTAGTTTTATGTTTGCATTTATAACTTTCTACAATTTATCATTACCAAACTAAAGTCAGACCTGACCCCCTAGTGGCGTTCTTAACAGAGATAAGACTTCATAAAAAACATAGTTTTTACATATTGATCTTAACAAGTTATTACCAAACTAGAGTCAAGCCTAAATTCCTTGTTGCTATGGTAACAAAGCTAATACTTCATCAATATATAAGATATATAGGTTTCTACGTGTAGATCTTAACAAGTTATTACCAGACTAGGCCAAGCCTAAACTCCTAGTTGTTTTGGTAACTGAGCTAAGACTTCATCAATAAAATATACAGTTTTTTACATGTTGATCTCAACATGTTATTACATGTACCAAACTGAAGCACAGCTTGAACTTCTCCTTGCTATGGTAACAGAGCTAAGACTTCATCAATAATATTATTTTTTTCAGACAGGTATCTAGGTATTTGCATTTTTGCCTTTTTACAGGGGAGAAATACATTTATATCGTCACGATTGCTTCCCTGGGCGACAAAGACCTTCCAAAATAAAATCTGTTCTTGAAGAAAAAAATCTTCTCATAGAGAAACAACTCCTTCTCTCTAATATTTGATTCGAATTGATAAGGAAGAAAAATATAAATTGGGAGATTTTTTTTTATTTTGGAAATAGTGAAATCGTAACATCAATTTCGCGTAGGGTAACTCGCCCTTAAGTCGAATTTGCCCTTAAGTCGAACAAATCGAGTAGGTAATATTAATGTTTCATCTCGGTGGATCATCATCTGTTGCGATACCAGACGTTACCTTAATCTATGAACAATATGCATAAAAGAGCCCGAGACAAGCAACATGTATTATTTTACGAATATCTGTCGTCGAAACTTACCCCCTCGAGCTCTTTATGAATTTCAGAATTTGGATTTTCATAAATTTTGTAAAATACTTAGTTTTATATGGAAAGAAGACCCTCAGTCAAAGAAATTTCATATTTTGTTATTAAAACTAATCTGTGACTTCTTACTACTCGAAAAGATATATATTTATTTGTCAAAATAAGAAAAATCTACAAAATTTTACACGTTTAAAGATATACCCCCTTTATAATAATACAAAAATGATTTGATGGAATATTTCATGCAGTACCTCCGACATGGTCTAACTATACATTTGAATTAGAGTTTAGATAATAATATTTGATAAAAGTGACTTTAAACAAAAAATAAGATGAATTTCTATACAATAGCGGACCGCGGTTGAAATCGCATTATAAGACAAAAATAATTTATTCATACGTCACAATCACGTGCACGAATAAGAAAAATACCTCTACCTGATCACATGACACACGTGGTCAAAATCGATATTCTTACAGGCCGTGAGGAAATAGGTAATTTGAATTTTAATTTGAAGATTATTTTTCATTCCACATTTATCGAACAAATACGCAGTTTCTCAAAACTTTTACGGTTAATTATGAGACTATAACATATTGTCTAACGAAATTTTGTTAAAATATTATTTGTTTCTGAAAACATGAAATAAACGAGGGAGACAATCTTAAACACAAGCCTATACTTCGCCATTGAGGCGAACACCGATTCGCCCTGGAGTCGAACACGGGTATATATAGTTTCAGAGACGGTTTATTCACTGTATCACTGGCAATTGTCTTCAGTCACGGATTAAATGCATAAATAAATCTGTGATAAATCTGTGTCTTTTGTTCTATGCACGCAACAGTGGTCTACAATTATCACAAGTGAATAGTGCTCATAGTAAATGAGCCCCTGAAATGAAAGGTTTACTTCGTGTTCCAGGAGTCACAAGATGGGTTTTTCTGCATTTACGTACCCTACAGTCTGTCTCATTATCTCCTAAAGATTGTTTTAATTTTACACGAAACAAAAAAGTGATTTCCAAAAATATAAGTTACAGATGCGGATCATTTCTGGACACTACAAACCCTATATGCGATTGTCCTATAACGGCTGAATCAACATATCTGTTCGAGTCAGGGGCCAGTGTGTTCGACTTAAGGGCTAATTTGGGTAGGTGGATAAAACCCCTTGTTTTGTCCTTATTTCAAAAAGTATGGATAAACGGTTGCAGTTATTTGGTGCTGGAAAAGCTGCGCTAGTTACTGCATTGCTCAAACACGGTGTGGGTCAATAGCCAGGGACTATAGGTGCAAGGCAATGCAAAAAGTGTTCGACTCAAGGGCGAATTACCCTATCTAAAAATGAAATTTTCGTTACGTGTATACAAAAAAAAATCTCCCTATTTTCTCGCCATTTCAAAAAGGGGACATTTTCGTGATTTCTGTTTGCCTCCATAGAGAGCGAAGCCCTCTAAAAATGGGGTCTACTCGTCAAGTAAAGAATTTGCTCCTGAAGGAGCAAATTCTTTCTTTTGACAGTTGACCCCTTTTGGAAAGGGAGGCAAAATGAAAATGATAGAGTTGCTTCCTCTGAAAGGGTTATTTTAGTCAATTAAATTCAATTCAATGTTACATGCAATTCGGGCACCAACATTCAAAAATACATTGGTTGGAATCGTCATTATATAAGTTATAAATTATTTCAAAATCCGATTTATAGGAAAAATGAGACCTTCATGTTCATGTTTCAAATATTCCTTGTATGCTTTATGTTAAAGGATATCACAGTTACATTGTATATTGAATTAATATTTACCCCGCGGTACAGTTGTAGTTCGCATAGGTTACCCGAACTCATAGACAGGAAATAATTATTTACCCGCGTTTGTAGTTCGCATAGGTTACCCGATCTCATGTGCAGGAAATAAATATTTACCCGCGTTTGTAGTTCGCTTACTATATAATAGGTTACCCCGAACTCATGGGCAGAAAATAATTATTTACCCGCGAGTCAGCTGATTACCTCTTCCTGCTGACTGTGAAAATGTGCACTGGATAAGTCTCTGAATTAAAAAGACATTTAACATATAGTATATGTTTTTCGACAAAGAAAGCAAGAACCTTGTAATTAATGACTACAGAGTTACCAGACTGTATCAAACATCGCTTCAGTTCACACAATGCAAACGCTCATAAATTGGCAAAATGCCATTGTTGATATGCCATATTTGATATAATTCGGAAAAAAAAAATAAGTCAGAGTAGCCATTTTTGTTTGTGATACCTTGAACATTATCATTAGCTTTCGATGAATATTTCAAGGGTGAAGAGTTTTGGAGTGAGCAGAAAGTCTAAGAATAAGTCACAGTTACCATTCTTTTTGTGACACACTGCCTTGCCAGTATACATTTACTATTAAATTTCCTTAAGCATTTCTGACGTATTACAGAATTTTGGAGTGAACAAGATCGTAAACAGAAGGGCGGCTTTTCAACTCTTTGAACCAATGGCAATCTCAGTCCACCAAAGACACCGATAGATGAAAAGGCAAAGCACCGATAGATGTAGAGTTGTTAAATATACATGTAATGCATGTGATGCCCAAGCCAGACAAATTATGCAAACATAATTTCTGACTATGCAATAGGGTGTGTTTTGCAATTTAGTTGTTCTTTGACATCATTCTTTTGAGCTGTATGCACCTCTTTGCTTTTCCCGATAGTTTTATAAAGTAACTT
This sequence comes from Ctena decussata, assembly GCA_963989385.1. Taxonomy (NCBI): domain Eukaryota; kingdom Metazoa; phylum Mollusca; class Bivalvia; order Lucinida; family Lucinidae; genus Ctena; species Ctena decussata. The sequence goes on from OZ022505.1 coordinate 57,126,328, forward strand.
TCTATTTGCTTCCACGGTTGTCGAAGTCCTTCCACGATGAAATATACCCTCAATGGAAAGACTTTGCTACAAGAGGAGCAGATTCTTTCATATTGCTCCCAGCAAAGACTCAGATCAGCCTGGTCATCCGCCCAGTCTGATCAGAGTCTTCGCTGTCCGCTTGGAGGCAGCTAAGACCCTAAGCTACCATATAAGCGCACAGCGAAGACCCTGCTTAGACTGGACGGATGCCCAGGTTGACCGGAGTCTTCGTTTGGGCGCACATGCCAATTTGTTGGTTTTGTCGTGTCGCGGGTCATATATGGAAGGGAGGCAGAAATGAAAATGACAAAGTTGTGGAACCCATCCATCTCCTTTCGCCGCCCTATGTTTCCCAGTTTCTAAACAGGCACCCATTTACTGCTGGGAAGAGAGACATAGTTTTTCAGTGGCCGGCTTGGCCAACCCGGGTTCGAACCTGCGACTTGCTGCAATATACATAATCGAGTCGCTTTAATCACTCGACCACGGCGCCTCTCCATAGCAGAAGTTGCCATATATAGGAGCATTATGTTTGATTTTCTCTTTTACACTGCAGCTGCTTCGCAATTCACAGTCGAGAATTATGCAGTCATGGAATATATCAAGGAATAAATGTATAGACAGAAGTTCCGTTTCTTCAACAAACCAGTTTCTGTTTCATTTCAGGACTGTCCTTGAAACAATATTTTCTTTCCACTCTTCGGTCTTATCAAATATAGATATGCGTAAAAAGTTAAACTTTATTTTCAATACAAGTGACTCATGGTAGAATGAATCTTTCGTTTAAAATTATGAAGAAGGAGCGGTCTGTGTGTTCAGAATCATTTCAGGTACGATTGTCTAAAATAGACTAAAACTCAGATGATTTTTGCAGATCTAGAAGTGAGTCGTGGCAGCGGAGTTTGGTCTCTCCTACACATTTGCATTAACTTGATTTATTTCATCAGAAAGCTATTTCCTGATGCCCCTGGATGTCGTCTTTGCTAACAATGGAGTCGAGCTGACTCGATGGGACGGCTATGTGTTTTTCATTTTCCTGTTGCTGACTTGATAAATAAAAGTACTTTTACTATAATGATTATAATGCCTAGGATATAATTTTTCGTGAGAAATTTGAAAGTTAATAGAAAGGGGATATATCTTTAAAGTGAATTCATTCATTTTAATCGATGCCTGCTCTGGCGAAAGTGCCGAGCAAAACCGTTAGTCTATACGGCCCACCAAGTGTCCCATAAAATAATTAAAACTGTAAACGCGGTCGTTTTGAAAAGTTGAACTTGCATCTATTCTAGAAGCTTTAAGCCACACTTTCTTGCCCTTTTCAAGGTAACCAACTGCGGACCCGGTTGAACATTTGTGATAATCTTTATCGCCTATGTCAAATGTGACAATTCTGCTCCCATCTTCGACAAAGTTTATGGCGGCATATTTACCAGCATTGGTGCACAGACCCGCTGCAAAGGTATAAACACCATTTATTGGCACCGTAAATTTGCCTGCCTCCTTATCATAGACGTCAGCGTCGTTGAGTAAAATCTCTGTGAAGACAAGGTCATCATTCACTGACGGGCTGGTGTTAGACAACCAGTACGATGAAAACGCATATGAAGAGAGACTTGTCGGATCTGTAAATAAACAAATGTGAATGGTATCACATTAATTTTATACAATTTTTGACATCTGGAAAAACTGTGACTCAAGTCATCATTTTTCTCTATTCGCATGTGCAGTTACTATATTTGTTTTTCACATAGGGTTCGTATAGTGCATGGAAATGTAGTTCGCTTGCCTATGCTACAGAACGCATACGACCTTAGGCGTCAGCATGTTAAAGCGTCAACACACTGTTTTTTTCCGGGTTCCGGATTTCCCAGACATGTATATCACAGAACGCTATGATTCGTCAACATTAAAGGGCGACACTCTGGACACCTCCAGACCGGAGACTATGTTAGCACGTTCGGCCCGGTATCTACCACTTCGGTCAAGCATGCGGACTAAGTATCCGGACTAGAAGTGTCCAGAGTGCTGCTATATACTAGAAATAATTCCATACAATTGTTACGTCAAGTATGAGTTTATGAAAGTTTAGTCTCATTTTCACATCAATATCAAAGTTAAAGAGATAAAATGCAACCTAAAGCTTTACCAGAACAACTGCAGGTCTCACATTAAATGTCTTCACACTTCCCCGATCGAGCATGAGGAATTAGTGTCCGGTCTGGAGGTGTTCAGAACGGCGCCCTATACTCCTCCCGTCCAATCGAGAGTGCATTATAAGCTCGTCGAGGTTTGTGTGGGGTCGAAGTGAAATCAATAAATATTTAATCTGTTTAACCACGATATGCAACTTAGGTGATGTAAGTATTCTGTGGCCACTAACAGTTGCCATAATGTCCTTTCTGTCCACAAGAATTCATTGCTTGGTTGACAGAGTTTCCAGCCGCTTGGCAAGGGGAAAACCTTTAGACAACAGGTAGGTTTCATGAGAAAATAATTTCAAGACTATACTAGTAGCTTGTCACATAGGATGCTTCCCAAATACCAATAACAATTTAGTGTCCAAGAAATATATGTGATAATTTCTGTGAATGAAATTCCCACAGAAAGAAAATAAACATCTAAACTTTGAAGTAGCAGCCACAATCTAACACGTTTAATATTGGCCTTTCATGAGAGATACTGAAAATTGCAGGATCACTTACGCCCAGGTTCCCTGGACAAAGCGGATTTAACCCACCACTGACGACGAGTGGAATCTTCTACATGGCTCTTTGGACAGGTCCAGTTCTAGTTTTAGGGGTGTCAGGCTCCTTTTATATTTATCGATTCTCCTTTAAAAATCCAATATTTAAAGGTCAAATAAGATGGTAGTTTTTTTCATTTAAGAATAAAAGCTCATTGCTCTAAGAAACTGAATAATGAAACCCGCATCAAATTATCTTTGATAGTTTAAGAGATATAAAGTGTTGAAGTTGAACTTATTTAACCACATGAGTGTATGTTTGAGTAGCCTCATTAATATATTCTTGAGGCCTCTTATGACATTATAGTTTCAAACTGAAATTCTAACTTTTTTAAAATGCAATGTAAGTTATAGGTCAAAATTCCAAGAGAGTAATATTTTGCATTTTTGAAGTAGTGAAACTATTTACAACCTCATAAAACAAAATTTTATTCATACTTGCTGCACAAGCAACTAAATCTAAAAACATCCTTTTTGGTTTAAATGTATCAAAATTTAAATTAAAAAACTGTCAGTAAATGTAAATCTACTCGAAAAGTCTCCAACTGTGAATGTTTTTATGTATAAAAATTAGGGATTCTGAAGCGGTTTAAAAATAATTTTTTACATTTTTTAAACCTTTCATTTAAAATTTATATTAAGCTTCAAATTATGGATGCAAGTTTCTCAAAACATTCTCTGGCCTGTGAATCATGATTAAACAGCTCAACAGCGTAGCATAGCAACACTCTAAACATTTTAAATTGGACTTGCCTTGGATTTAAAATTCATTTATAAAAAAAAAAAAACATCTGTGACTTCACAGAATAGTACATTGTGGTTGAAAATCTACCAGAAAGGAAGGAAGATAATTCATGTTTTTACATAACTTTAGAACGGACATGAATGTTTGGATGCGATTTTTAGCAATATGGTTCTCTTTGTGTTTTTTATCACTGCAGCAAAGACATGTTTATGTGGTCACCTCCATTAAGGGGTCACCTGCCTTTAGCAACCACCTTTTTCTAGTCCCTTGAACCAAAATACAGGGCAAATTAATCTGTATAAAGGGGTCACATGTCTGAAGCAACCATTTTTGGGCTGCCCTTGGATGACCCCTCAAGACAGGTTTGAGTATATTTAAAAACATTCTGCTTATTTGACCTTTAAAGTAAATAGATTTGACCCACATAATTTGTGGTGTCTGATCTTCAATGTTTTTAGTGTCTCTTTTTGTGGGTAGCAACCGGAGAACAGTGACAAAGATATAATATATCTAACAAGTATCTCGTGCAAATAAACGCTGACAACCGCTAGGCCATGGTCAATGCAAATAAATATAGTTATATTTGACATATTTCTCAGACTCTAACTCTATCGTCCGCGCTAACAGTTTTACACCTTAAATGAGGTACCGTATTTATTCCACTAAAAACGTTTTTCTTCCATCGCTAGAATGACGCCAAACATCTAAATCAGTCATAGAAAATTATGTTACGGGAAGAGGTTTTCCTATCTATTAAAAACAATCCTAAAAGTGTATATCCGTTTATAAGACGAAGCTACATTTTTGGGATTGTTTTGGAAAGAAAAATCCTTATAACCGAAAAGATGTAGACGCCGTGATGAGATAGACTACAGCCACTCACGGGGAGGCCTGATTTGGGCAACCAAATGTAATGCTAAAATACTCCTAACGCATCAGGACATTTTTCTGTAGATAGATTTGCAATAAAAAAGCTCAAACTAAAATGTCAGTTCCATCTTACCTCCCAAACTAGCAAGTTTTTGTCCGTAGTCCTCAATCGTTGTTTTAACTCTTTCAATATCACGTGTAACCTCCGCCATCTCAGCTTTTACCATTTCTAGATCTTGCTTCACCTGTGTTGTAAATGTATCAACTTCCCTAAACATCAGTTCATTCGCATGCTCCATTCTAATTATCTTTTCTAACATCTTCTCCTCGTAGTCAAATCTAGAGCATTTGGGTTCGCCATTCGGGCGACCTAACCCCTTCTCAACGAGAAAGACTGCCAAAATCAGTGTTACCGTGAAGAACATACTTATGTAGTTTACTCCAACGTTTCTAAACTAAAACTAAATGCAAACGCATAAAATAGGTTCACTAAATGTGATCCTCTTAAGGTGAATGGAAATACTTACAGAGGACATACTGTTACACTAAACAAATTGTCTCCTATTTCATCGGTGCTTCCATTTAAAAGAATTCTCTACCCCCCCCCCCCCCCCCCCCGCCCCCACTCCACTCCCCCCCCGAGGGAGCAAATTATTTCCTTTAAAGAGTAGCCCCAAATTTAGGAAAGCTTCGTCTTCAAGGAAAGCGAAAAAGAAGTCAAAAGTTGTCCTTCTTTGCAAAAGTAGCAGAAAAGATTTAGGTAGATCCAGTCACCTTAAAACATTTGTTTACCTGCGATGAAATGATTGGCCGAACGTTACTGGATCTGTATAAGCTTTATCATATGAGAAAACAATATATAAATTATGATAAAATCTGGCATCTCCAGACTTACAGCTATCAATTTATGTTTTACAGGTGCACTTGATAAAAGGGATAAGTCATTCCAGTAAGGCAACACTGAACAGCTAACAATCCCGGAGAAAACAGAACATGAAAAGAAAAAGCGTACTTCTTATTATTTTTATTTATTTATTTATGTATGTATTTATTATTATTATGATTTCTATTATTATTGTTATATTTATTATTATTAATTAATTAAATTATTTATTTATTATTTTTTTCTTTTTGTTTTTGCATTTTGTCAATATCCATATTTTCCTCAAAAGACAAAAAGTAGGGTTGTTAAATGAAAACACTAATTTACATAAAATAAGCAAATCAAAGACAAAAAAATAATGAAACTTATTATAATAAAAATGATAATAATAATAATAATAATGATAATAATAATAATGATGATTATAATAATAATAAAGTAATTAAATCACAAATCACATTGATATATTTTACAAGGGTGGGAGCTTACCGTAGGTTCAGGAGGGTGTTATTTTTAAAGGAATTAAAGAAAACAAATTCATTTGCTCTAGGAGCTTGAATACAAATTTAAACCTTAAAGAGTTCCTTCAAGAGCAGAGAACACATTCAAAAGAAGTAATATGGGACATACTTTAAAGTTTCGGCTATTGAAGCCTCGGCTATTGACCCTGACAATATCTGGCGACAAAAGCCAGAAGGGGCATACTGTAATTTCTAAACTTTTAATAAAGCAGTCATTTCAAAGACTGATTAGAATCAAAAAAAGTCAACATGATTAAAAAATCAACAAATAAATAAATAAATAAATAAATAAAAAAAAATAACAAAAAAAATAAATAAAAAAAAATAAAATAAAATAAAACGGTGAACTACATGTAGAATAAGTCTAAACCAATAAAATATTTCTGACTTCTCAGAATATATCCTCTGATCTCAAATAACTAAACATAAGATATAATATACACTACGGATGGTTCACGGAGAGACGTTTCTAGGCAATCACACAGCAGATAAAATGCACTTCTATAGCTGAAGTACTGCTCAGATGCACAGCTGGACAGCTGGCAATCACACAGCAGATAAAATGCACTTCTATGGCTGAAGTACTGCTCGGATGCACAGCTGGACAGCTGGCAATCACACAGCAGATAAAATGCACTTCTATGGCTAAAGTATTGCTCAGATGCACAGCTGGACCATACACTCACAGGAAACATAATTTGAGCCGCAACACGACAAAACCAACAATGTGGTTGTGCGACCAGCGCAGACTTAGATCAGCCTGGGCATCCGCCCAGTTTGATCAGACTCTTCGTTGAGTGTTCAATGAGTAGCTAAGAGTCTAAGGTACCTCCATGCGGACAGCGAAGGCTCTGATCAGACTGGGCGGATGCCCAGGCTGATCTGCGTCTGCGCTGGGCGCACAACCACATTGTTGGTTTTGTCGTGTCGCGGCTCAATTAGTATGCTGACGACTGTGTTGGTTTAAACTTTATTTCATTTGTATAAGAATACATGCAAAAACACAAACATCAAAGTCATAACTATCATGCAACCTTATACAAAAGGGATTCAGAAAAAACCCTGATGACTGTGTTATATGTACCAATGAATAAAATAGCAAACCTGTAGCTGAATTTTGCAAGATAGATAGCAATTAATGCACATTGATATGGCATGTCAAATGTTGCATTATTCAATATTTTTTATATTTTTATGCTTGATTTTCTTTCATTTGTATTGTATATTTTCATATTTCCATCGTATATTTTTGTTTCCATTCTATAATCGAGCATTTGTATCAAGATCTGTTCTTTTCTATCGTATAAGATTTGTTTTTATTCTATATATTCGATTATTTCTATTTAATAATTAATGGTTTGTATGCTAGATTGTTTCATTACTATTCATTGACTTTCGTTTTTATTTCATATTTTTATTCAAATTCTAAATTACGATATTTGTATTGTCTAATTGTGAATTGCATATAATATTTTCATATTTTTATTAAACTTCTGTTCCTTCGTATCCTACATTATTTCATTTATATTGTATATTCCCTCATTTGTATCCTATATTTCGATATTTAGATTCTGAACTGGGTGATTAATATTTGATATGTTCGTATTTGCTTTCAATCTTATCTGATTTCTATTCTTAATTGTTTCATTTCTATTATACATTTTTATTTCTTTTCTTTTCTTTATTTCTAGCTTTGTATTTAGTAATTATTATTTCTACTTGATGTTTTCCATTTATATTTGTAAATTGCTTTATTCATACTCAAAACTCGTTGATTTTTTATTATATTTAGTCGCATTTGCATTCATTAAGACGACTAATTATATTCAGTTACAATCTTACATTTGTATGGTATAATTTTTTGTATATTTTGTTACATGGCATTTCATTGGCCAAGAGTATACTCCATCTTAAAGGGCTACCTCATCCATAGAATCAAGCAGGAATTCATGAAAGAACATTATTTTCTGAAAGAAGCAGGTGGAGTTAATAAGGATTACTTCGGCACATTTATATTGGTCAGCTATGAAATTAACTGACATTTCTATTATGGTTCACAGCTAAAGATATCCATATAACTGAATATATAAGGTTTATTGAATCAAGAATGAAGGCTATTTGTGAGAAAAATACTTTTTCAAATAAACAAAGCATATATCAGGTCCTTGACCAATTTTATAAATAAGCTGGTGCGCGTGCAAACGTAGCTTTGGCCTAGCAGGCAGATGCAGCTGAACCATCGTTGTAGCAATGCTGATACACCGTTGTTTTGTCTTTGTGCAGCCACTGGAGATGGATACACACACAGTGAGTATTCAGCTCTTTTACTCATCCGCAAAGGTAATTAAGGCACTTTATCTCAGTAACAAATCGGGGGAGTCTAAAAAGACAAGCAAAGGGCAGGACTTAACACCAGCTGCAGTGTAAGAAAGAACAATCCTCAGTTTAATGTGCTATAATGAAATAGTAGCGATATTCCACTAGTGCAAAAATGCTATCACTGTCTGCTTTCCTTCTTGCGCTGCTGCTAAAAAAGTATTTGTGGTGCCCATTTGTTCAAAATGAGACGAAAACGATGAAAAATAATTATAGCTATATAATAAAAGGGCATTACACGGATATTGAATAATATCATCCCTCTCTGGCATATCTACGGACGCTCGGGAGCTGGCGTCCTTCGATATCCCAACTCGATATAATATACCCTAAAATCAGTGCAATAGCCCTATTATACCGCTTCATTTCAAAGGATGCTGTTTTGTCTTGCAAAATGACTGTTTCACAGTTCTACAAATAAAATAAGAGACTGTAATGACGAGACGTTAACCGAATTTCTGTTCGCTCGTCGAGCAGGTCAGTTAATAGTTGATAAATACGGCGTTGAAATACATTAAAGTAAAGCTCGGAGCAAATAATATCCATTAACTGTACATGAAAATTACGTTATTGAATTAGTAGAGACATGATACTTTTAGGAAAATGTCTGCTTATTAAAGAATTTTACTCCAGAACCTTGACCACATTATATACCACTGACAATACAAATGTGTAAGATGTTGAGTGCTGTTATTTCCGAGTGCTGTTTTGATTACTGAATATTGCACTATCCTTATCATTGAGAAACTATAATCGTAAAGGTATACATACCACTTTATTCTGTACGTAAACATCAAGCTTATAATGGCTTGACCTAACCTTGTACCATATGATACCAAAATTTAAATGTTTAGGAAATTTTGGAACAAGGAACACCACTGTCTGGATCGTGATCCGGAACGTCTTTTTTAGGAAACGGAACAGGCCACCAAAGATGGCGGACCGGTTTACACATGTTAGGTAGGTGCTTCGTTTTATCGAATTTTCTGACTGAATGTCGTTCGGATCATTTAAACGAGCATACATGTTTAAGCGATCGAAGAATACATTTCTACATATAAAACAGGCAGTGATGTGGTGCAAAGTATACACACTCGCTAGTATTGGCATATTTTTCAAGTCTTTTGTTGTGCAGTTTTAATTTTTAGCGGTGATCCAAATATTTCTCGACTTTCCTAAAAGCTTTTCATATTTTTTTGTATTTTTTTTTTTATAAAATACGATGCCCAATGCAATTCTGTCTCTGACCCAGAATACCGTGTTTAAATCTCTTGGCTTGTTTTGGAGAAATATTCATTTTTATTTGCCGTGTAATTTGCATTTGTCACCGGAACATATTCGCTAGTTCAACACAAATTATGTGTATGTGTGCAGCAAAATGTCAACGGAACATCTCGCAAAAATTCAAGAAAATGTCAATGGATTTCGCAACATTACTGCTAGTTTGATATGGAGAAATGTATTCTTCGTTTGCTGATATGGCTAGTTTGACTGATGCATACGATACACAGTCATAAAATTCGATAAAACGAAGCGTCAACCTAGCGTGTGTAGACTGGTCCGCCCTATTTGGTGGGCTGTTCCGTTTCCTAAAAAAGATATACCGGATCTCGATCAAGACAGTGTACACCACCAGATATAATAACAATAATAACAATGGTGTAAATAAATAAAGTCGAAGGTGTAAGGGTTCACCATTATATTTTTCCACAATTTGTCCAAAGGATACATTTTTGTGAGTTCCTTCAGAATTCATTATGCTGCACGCTTCTTGTGATGAAGAAATCTTCTAAAAATGTGTTTCATTCGAAAAAGGAGCAAATTCTTTCTTTGAAAATTGCCTTTCATTGAGAAGGAAGGCAAAACTGAAATGGTGGAGTTGCTTCCACCTGAAATTGTACCAATTAACCTAAAATACACAATCGATATTATAACTGACCGATCCAAGGTCTCCATATGTTGAGATTCCTCTTTGTTATACTAAGCATATCTTCTATCGCAAATGTACTGCCGTCAACCTATTCTAAAAACGAGACAACTAAAATGCAGTCAACCCTAGATATTTCGAAGTCAAGGTCAACTCAAACTATTGATATCCCAAAGTAAATTTTCTGGCTTCAGACAAAATTACATTTACTGTGAGATAACAGCATTTTGAGATAACACGAAGTGAAGTGTTAAAGAAAATTGAGGAAGGGATAAAAATCTAATTTTTTGATGTAAGAGAGTATTTATAGTTATCAATGTTTGAGATAACGAAAGTCATTTGTAAGTTCAGTGGAGATGCAGATGGAATGACAAACGAAGTTTATTCTACCCTTGAATTCCAGACAAAAGAAAATGAAATTATAATCGAAGGTACGTACAGCCAATATCCCCATACTGAGACGACAACTAATTTGCATGTGGTTTAATGGTCTTTTAGAGTATGCATTATATGATGACATGTCAATGAAATTTAAGCTCTTATGAATACCAACAACATGTGTGACTGGTTCTGAATAAAATGATTTCAGACGTATTCTCTCAAAATTTGCAAAGTTCTTATTAACTTGACTTTTGACAACAACTTATCTTAATTGCTCCCTATGCAAATATTAATTCGCTGTCATATTTGACGTTTATGATAGTAAGCTACGCTTATGTAGAACAAGAACTGAAAATCAGTAGATATGGCGAGGGGATCAGTATCCAATTACACTACGGAACATACGTCAAAGAGACAATCCTCAGAGCCATTTGGAATGATACACATGGTACACAATTTGAAATAATGGCCGACGACGTCAAACCATAATCAGTAAAGATCGTTCTGTTGTAATTATATACATGTAAAACGTTACATCACATGCCCTCACCAAAGGTACAATGCCTCGAACCGCGGTAACTGTAGCTACAGCTGATTGCCAGCTACCCATTGAAGTGTGTACTGGCTGCAACCAAGAACTGAATCTGATTGGTCAATCTGTATATGTGGGAGGAAATGCCACTTAACAGCTACCATCTATTACTAGCTATAGTTCCAAGGGAAGTCGGGTCAGCATTTCGAAAAGCCGCTCAATAGAGCATTCCAAGGTCGGTGTTAACAGATGATTTACATACAGATGCCCGCGATGGCAGTAAATTTTTTCTACAGAAAAACAACCACGATCCGCTACTATTACATTTATTTTAGTTCAAAAGTACGCGCAAGTGACATTTTGTACTTACAGATTATCCAGCCATGGCTTTTCACAGAAATTTATTGACATAGACTCGCAGCCCAGACAGAGCCGTATGTTTCAGCATGACACTTCACAGTCGCCCATAAAACAGTTTTGTTGTAGTTTAACAATTCTGTCATTTATTTAATCAGTCGTTCAAAGGACAGACGTCAAAACTATCTGGCATTTCCTTGTATTTCCTTGCTGAAAGTGCACATCATATTGTGCATTGGACAATAAAATCGCTTTTAGGATGCATACACTAATGGCAGGAAATAAGGAGAAAATGGCATTCAAGTGCACAAAGGGAACTGCACTATTAGCTTGGGATAGTTTGGTGTAACCTTGCACATGATGCATGCACTCGGCTAACAAGATAGACATCCTAGTCATGATCACGTGTTAATAACGGTTAGTATATTACGTTTTTATTAAAAATAACCTCAAACCAGATAAGAACATAAGCTAAATCTTTGGCCTATAAAGGCCATTTTCAATGTCATAAAACGCAAATACCCAGTACTAATGTCCATAGTCTGAAGCCTTTGTGTTTGGTTTATAAAATGAGGTCATTTACCAGTAAACTCAGGAAAAGTGACAATGTTTTCCGAAGTATCCTGTTAAATTGCTTCATTTAAAAACTGATAGTATTCGGTATAGACTAAGCCTAAGGACGTTAGTGCGGGGTTGTGTCCTGTTAACAATCTTTGATATAAGAGAATACATAGCGATTTCACTCCCTCTCTCACTCACTGACGTTACCTAAGAAAGGTCACAAAGCACAAGCAACCAAAGACACTAAGTGTCGCGACACGGCAAAACCAACAAAGTGGTTGTGCGCCCAGCGTACACTCAGATCAGCCTGGGCATCTGCCCAGTCTGATCAGACTCTTTGCTAAACGCTTAAAGGATAATTAAGGCTCTAAGCTACCCCCATGCGGACAGCAAAGACTCTGATCAGACTGGGCGGATGTCCAGGATGATCTGAGTCTGCGCTGGGCGCACAACCACTTTATTGGTTTTGTCGTGCCGCGGCTCAGCCTAAATGAGGAATCAGATAAAAATGGAACAGCACATTTTCTATAACAGAAACAAACAGTAACAGTCAGCGACATAATGACACAATACGCATTAGACAGTAGACATACTCTGGTCTACTCTGCTACTTTGCCCACGGAGCGGGAGCCGAACCAAAAGGTCGCCCCGAAGCGGTTACCGGGTTAGGTGGTGTTACAACCGGATCTACGAAGCTTCAGCAATGATCTCTTGTGATTCCGATGTAGCTCTAGATTAGGAGATTTTGCATTGCGGCGCCTCATATCTCATCCGAAAGACCTCAGTAAAGGTAAAATATAGAAAGTCATAACAAATATATTTAGGACCCACTGACTATTTGAAGCCGAAGTAGTTTGACCACTGTGGACCCCAACTTCAGACATTTACGGACAAATTTCAAACTTCTGTAACACAGAGTTAGGTGAACCTGTCATTTATTCAGAGATGAGACTCGCCGTGGCGCATTTAAAGACTCGGCAAACCATAACCCCTGGATGAGTAAAGTCATCCAGGTAGGGTCAAGTCAGGTAAATTCGGACAGCAGGTAAATTCGGACATACCATTGCAAACAGTGGAAATCCAGATGAGACGGCTCATAATGTCACTGTCCGAATTTACCTGCTGTCCGAATTTAGCTGACTTTTAGCTGACTTGACCCTAATACTACGTAGTTTTGCTGCAAAACATAAATGCCATACCGTTTCTTTTTCAAAACGAGAACGTCCCGGGAAAAACAATGCAAAAGTTGATATGAGATGCACATTTTGCATTAATATTACAAATTAAAATTGTCAATACATGCTTTATATTTCATTATGACCAGAACATTAAATGTCGAACCAGATAGCTGTCTAGGCCATGAGTGAAATTTGGCATTAAAATACAGCCGCACTGAAAGACGAGTGCATATAGGGTGAACTATCTACAAAATGGCCGGCTGCTGCAGTAGTTCCTATGCCAGCATACCGTGAAACTACTTAGTTTTGGGACAGTCAGGCTTGGACAGTATAGACCAAGATCAGAATGTTGTTGATAACGTTCTGCACTCTTTGCCGTTACATCTGCATCTTGTGGACGAGGTCTGACTTTGAACAACCACAATTTCCGTTTTCATTTCAATTACGATAATAAATTTATGTGTCCCTAATTTTAGAATTTTACGGTAACACAGACTTCCGTTTTAAGTGGCTGGAGTTTAAGCATATGACATTGTACTTTCGTCTTTACAAGGTTAATATAAGAAAGCGCTTGCATCGTACGATAAGCGCTTAGTATATACATTAAAAGATTAAGAAATATGCTAAATTTTCTAAATCTGATCTGTATCATTATTTTCTTGTAAAATCTGAATTAATTCATCCGTAATATTCATCAGTCACCCAGGAGGAGAGCTCAGCTAACTATCTGCAACACAAAGCATCTTCTAGTGCCAGACTGTTATGAAGCTGAATTTGAAGGAAATCTTATTGTACACGAAAATAAGAAAATAATGACAGTTACAATGCCTCCCCTGTCTGTCGAAACAAGATGCTGAAGGAATATACACAAGCAAGCAGTTCATTACAAAAATATTCGTGAAGCTGATACTCAGCCCATGAGCATATACTTGTATTAAAATTTTCGGGAACAGTCGGTTTGTTTGTAAAGACAATGAATGGAAATAGTCTGTTGGCACGAGCCTTCTTTGAATAACGACCTCTAAAAGTCCTGAACCCCTTCTCCGGCCAAAACAGGTGTAATCTAAATTGAGTGAATAAGCACGCTCTCGGGAACTTTATGACTTTACGTGGAGACCAATGTTCTTTAAATTCTTATTCTGCATCTGCTGCGAAAGTGCCCCTGAGAACAGGGGGTACAAAACATGATATGAGCCGCGACACGACAAAACCAACAATGTGTTCGTGCGCCCAGCGCAGACTCAGATCAGCCTGAGCATTCGCCCGGTCTGATCAGACCCTTTATTAAGCACTTAAAGGGTAGCCAAGGGACTAAGCTACCTTCATGCGGACAGCGAAGACTCTGATCAGACTGGGCGGATGCCCAGGCTGATCTGAGTCTGCGCTGGGCGCACAACCACATTGTTGTTTTTTTTCGTGTCGCGGCTCATATGGTATCATGTCATTTTAGAGCAGCGCAGACGTGAACGATATAAGGCAATACCTCCAGAAGGAATTTCTGAAGACGACTGGCTACAGTGATGTTAGCCATGAAAGCAACGTTCGATCAATTCCTTAAATGACGCCAACGACTTACATCATCATACACAAACGACGTCAGCAAGAGCGAACAAAACTGCATTTGCTTGTCATTTGTTTAGGCTTATTTGTTTTGGCTGTCGAGTCCTCATCCTTGCTTCATCACGGTCTTTTCTTGATCTTAATTGTTGACCGTGATGACTCTCTGATGAGTAAGGGGACCTCCATACGAACCGAACTACCAACTAATTGTGTGCACCGCAGCGGAGGGTGAGGGTGAAGGTTTGGGCCCAGTAAAACCGGTTTAAACCCCCCAGTAGTTATTACTGACCGTCCCAAGGCGGTACTTTTGTTGCGGTTGCATTTGTTTTATGTTCGGTGCTGTTTAATTTATTGTGTTCTCAGTTTAATCCTTCTATCATAAAAATAGAAAATAGGTAATAATAATTGTTAAGTGTTTTTCATATAATTTGCTTAGTCCGTTGTAACCCGTCTGTTGGTCTAAATTATTTAGTTCAATAAAGATAGCTGAGTTGTCATCTATTTGGGAAAGAGCTGCTGACTCGGCTTATCACTTGTAATTTATTGTTTGTTGGGATGTCTTTGTCAATCTTTCCCTTTGATGTTGGGGATAGGGTTTGAGATCTGATTCAGTCAGTTCCTGAAGTGTAGTTACTCTTTAAATTTACTCATTAACTACGCAAGTGCGATCAGAGTGCAAACACATCGACCGATAATCAAAGCAATCAATGTATGGTCGAATTATGCGTTGTCACTGGTCTAAGTCATTAGTGTAACATTTTCTGTTAGACTTCATATAGTTTTCATGCCGTTTAGGCATATCCGACAATTAGTAAGGCCGATTTCCCTTTCCTTATTTTTTTAAACGCAGTTCTGAACATTTTTGGTTTCACAACGCACTTGGTTAATGAATATAAAGCAACATAAAAATAGGATTCACGTGAAAGTGTTGATAGCTTCAGTATAAAGACAAACCTAATGCCAATCAACATGAAGAGAAAAGTTTGACACAGAGTGTCCCTTTGTACATTTGCTGCCGTGTTCATATAACCCGCTACATTGAGTATTGTGTATTCACTTTGGCCATCTGTGTGTCTGTCCGTTCGTCCGTCGGTACGTTCGACCACACATCCTTTCAATTTGAAAAACTAGGAATTTGTTAATGAATTTCATTCAGATTAATATGCATGTGTACTAAGAACTGTGGCTTGGATTATTAATGGACAAATTTCGATAATTGATGACAGAGTTATAACACTTGTCAATGTTCAAAAACGTTTAGGTCTCTATGTCGTTACTTTGGAGAACATCATGATGGAACTTTACAGATACGATCGACGTAACAAAAGCTTTGTGTAATCAAAGGAATTTTATCCTAAGGGCTTTATTTCCGCTGCTTTGTACTTGTATATAAAAGCATGAAAAATACAACACAAAACTCTATATAATAGCTGATTTGGAAGCAGTTCTTTTTTTTTTTTGAATCTACAGCAAACGATCAAAGTTACTTAATCTTATGATGTTCGGTACTTTGTCTCATGCGGGGTAATTTCCCTCCTACCCCGGACTATGTACATGCATAAAATGAGGCTTGAATTTATATAGAAGAAAGATTTCAAGAGAGATTTTCGTTAAACTGACAACTGATTGTAAAAGTATAACCTTCTTGTGGTGATCAAAATTTAGTCCTTAGTGGGCTGTCTGCCCCTGTCCAATGGTATCATACAGTCATGTATTAAAGTCACAAAATGTATTAGATCAGGGTGCAAAATGATTTTCTACATCAGAGTAATGAATGCCCTCTCATGACGAAAAATTAACTCAGTTGGCTATGGCTGCCCCTGTCCGCATGTACAAAAAAGGGAACACAATGATTCATGAGATAAATAGGTTTGCAGTGATTGGGTATCACACAGTCATTTGTGGTTCTTTTAGTTTTCATTCGTTTCCTCCTATAGATAGATCCTCTTCAAAGTTGGTTTCCGAGATACAGATCTAAATCCAAGGATATTTCAGTCAACGTATTATGCAACATTTGATTTTACCTTCGATAAAATATGAGGTTAGCATTGTTCCGTTTTCATATTATTGTTCATATAAAAAAAAAACAAAAAACAACAACAAACCCCCCCCCCCCCCAACTTATGCAAAATACGTTTTAAATAAATGGATTTGCTCATTTATCACTGAACAGATGCGCCATACATACTGCCAATGCATGGCATGCTTTTAATTATTGTGTCAGTTGATCGATTAACTTCAATGCATTTTATCGGAAGTATAATCATAAAGTCACACTCAGGCGACAATGATGTTTTCTCAACTGCATTTAATGCTTCTTTGTTTCTAGGGTAATAAGCTTGTAATGCAAAAACATTATCAGACACAATTATATTTAAAGACATTAGGTCCCACTAAAATGATAGATGCATTTAAGCTCGATTTGTATTTTATCACTGAATGTTGTTTAGAACAGAAAGCTTTTATATTAAAGACATAACGGCTGCAATAAAGAATAAAATTATTTAATGGGTATGGGTATAGTTTCAAGGAAAGTAACTGTTTCCATTGTCTTTCTTGACTCCCTTCTCCATCGGGGTCAGGGAGGTATTTCGATTTGTAAGGAAGCAGACACAACCTTAAAAACTCAGTCTTCTTTGTAAAATTGGCATAAAAACATGGAGGTGTAGTCATGCACCGTAATGAATTGACTTTAAGCATCTGGGTCAATATTAACGTAAGGGAAATCGGTCACATGAAATAGCAGCCACAAAACCTAATGCAACTGATTTACAGTAAACTAGAGATGTCCTGATACCTGGTGCATTAGTTTGAATACGTTATTAGAAGGTTTACTGGAATATCCCGATTGTCTCCTGCTATGTTTACAGATAGGGTCAAATTAAATGACTTTCTATTTGCTTTCTTTGACAATAAAACCATTCTTAAACGGAGTTCACTCTCAAAGGAAATGATTTGCTCCTGGAGGAGAGGAACAAATCGTCTCTGTAAGAGTTGACCTCTACCGAGGAATGCGGATTACTCTTAAAGGGAAGAAATTGCTTTAACCGGGCCAATATTGTTCCTTTAAGAGTAGACACCATTGAACGCGAAGGCAAACCTGAAGGAGAAACATCTTTCAAAAGATATTGTCGAAGGTAAAAGGGTGATAATGCCTTAACTATACAAGAATTTTCATAATTTATCCAGCGACAACATAACGTTAAGGCAACGTCGCACCAATGTCGATGCAACGTCATGACGTTGCATCGACGTTCATGCGACATTGCATAAATGACATGTGCTTGCTGGAATAAGACCTGGTTTTGATCTTCTACCATGTCTTTGTCCGGACTGAATAAGTCTTCCCAGCACAAGAGGAATGGCGCTTTCATTTTGACTGCATTTGAGCCGCGACACGACAAAACCAACAATGTGGTTGTGCGCCCAGCGCAGACTCAGATCAGCCTGGGCATCCGCCCAGTCTGATCAGAGTCTTCGCTGTCCGCATGGAGGTAGCTTAGACATTTAGCTACCCTTTTAGCACTTAACGAAGAGTCTGATCAAACTGGGCGGCTGCCCAGGCTGATCTGAGTCTTCCCTGGGCGCACAACCACATTGTTGGTTTTGTCGTGTCGCGGCTCAAATGTAGTTTTACTTCTGGTCGTAAAGCAAGAGTTGTTTTGACTGCAGTTGAAGTTATAGTTCTAATAAAAAGCAAGAGTTGTTCATATTCCCATAAAGAAATAATCTTATTATGTCTTCGACAAAAAAGTAGAGTTACTTGCACAGAAAGTGTATTCATTTACCTTAATTTTGATGTAGCTAGAACCTCATATAAAAAAACATCAACGTTATATATGGCATAGTGGGCAAAATTTGCGAAACTACAAGTCTGCCGATACCGGTTTATCGTTACCGTCACGGTTACGCAAAAAACGTTTTCATACGCATGGAATGACTGGTACTTGTGTTTGATCCAAACCCGTCAACTTCTTAGATGCGGGGGTCGTGTATAATTTATGTAACAGTTTTAACATGTGAGCCAATCTAATGGATCGGTAAGAATACTACACTCCTACCAAACACGCTTACGATTCCACTTGAAATGACACTTGTTGGTTGCGAGCGTTTATGCACCAGATGTTGTAATTTTGCCAATTTCTTAGAATCCTATAAACCAAATGTGTTATTTTCAATTGGAACTTGGTTTGCTAATTGATCTACACTCTTTGAAATGATACAAATATTCCACATGAAATCTGAAAGTTATGCCTGCTATTTTAGAGTACTTCAAAGGTTGGCATGGAATTATATCAAAACATATCATTGCATGTAAATTAACGAATAAATGGATAACGATGTTTTTTGTGATATTCCTATTTATATTTATCGATTTTGATTAGTACACACCATGCTTACCTTTCTTGTGATTCCAGGTGAACAACAATGCCAAAATGCTAAACTTACCATCAATAAGGTTTCCTAAGCAGCAAATACATTAACTGTCTTGGTGACGATGCAGAAGTGCAAAATTAAGCAATGAGATGTAAGATTTAAATGTCAATCATTACTTTATTGCTATATGAGCCGCGACACGAGAAAACCAACAAAGTGGTTGTGCGCCCAGCACAGACTCAGATCAGCCTAGGCACCTGCCCAGTCTGATCAGACTCTCCGCTTTGCGTTCAAAGGGTAGCTGAGGGTCTAAGCTACCTTCATGCGGACAGCGAAGACTCTGATCAGACTGGGCGGATGCCCAGGCTGATCTGAGTCAGCGCTGGACGCACGACCACATTGTTTGTTTTTTTTCGCGTCGCGGCTCATATCAGAAGCATCCAGAAAAAAAACACTACATTACATGTACTAATAACATGTCGTGCTGTTGGATACATAATAGATCTCTTGCATGTGTATTAATTTATAAAAGTAAAATATAAAAATAATAAATAAATATCGTTTGAATACAACTCTTGTTTCATTTGGCTCATTCTAGTCTACGTGAAAATAGAGGTTTGCTGACGCCGGATATAGCGTGCCTGTACAGGATTGCAATATACATCAATGCACATGATAACAAAAGATCAGTGCTAACAAGATTTGTACGAAAAACGGAAGTTTAAACCAGATGTCGCGTCAACATTTGGAAAGAGTCTTTTCTCATCGCATCAAGGACCCTGATAAAATGATACCGAATGAAAATTTTCGGAACTGCGTGAATGCTTTCTTATTGTTCCGTGCAAATCTGCGATATAGGTAAAACACTGATAGGCCGTGATCCTCGTATTAGATGGGACCTTAGCGTATATGAATCGAAAGCACGCTGCTTCTTTACGCTGCAGTTAAATAAAGTTGGCAGCGCAAACGATGACAAAGTAGACCTATTTTTTGTGCCTTAAGATCTCGTGTAAGCAAATGCCCATATTTTGTCAGTCTCAAGCAGGAAAGATCATTTATTTTGTGTTGAGATGGATCATTTATTAGTATAAAGCAGGATTTCTCCAACAAAACCACTAGAGGATAGATTCAGATGCATGTCTAGACCTACATAAATATTTGATAAACACCTTTTTCCCTCAAACTCAAATGTTTTGCCATTATATTTTCAGGCAGCATGAAGCCTTTGAGAAAGCAATTGCTCGGGCCATCTTGTGTAATCTCGCCTGAGCATGAGCATCGGCTAAGATAAGTGGAAAGCGTCAAGTGAAAAGAAATCTATTAATGACTGACCCAAGACGGTACTTTTGTTGTGGTTCATCGTTGTTACATGTTCTTGTGTCCCTTGTCTGTGGTCTAATAGCAATATTGTCACCTGTATAGCTGCCCACTTTGCTTTCTGTTTTGTAACCTAAAGTTGATGAAAATTGGTGAAAATATATGTTACTGCTGTTTTCAAACTACTTTCATTTTGGGTAGGAGCTGTTCATTTGGTTTATCATGCATGTCTTTCGTGAACTGGTGTCAGTTTAGGTATTTACATGTACTTATTTTCCTTTGCGTTTTGAGTGAAAGATATTAGGTCTGATTCTTTTGGTTCCTGATCATAGCCTCTTTACTTTACAAATACATTAAAATTTTGTTCATGACCTATCAGTGTTTTACTAATTTTTACCTACGTTCATAATCCTTTGAAGTAATAATCGCTTTGACCAAACACTGCAGTACAGGTACTGCTGCAAGTAACCGAACTCTTGCAACCTCACCATTTTCGGTCCATCGCGACCGAGTCAGTATTATCCATGTCATCGAATCAAACGCCCTTCATGCTTTCCGTTAGTAGGTAAAGTTGGTTGGTTGGTTGGTTTTGGTTTAACAGCCCTTTGAGACAGTATTTCAGTTTATATCGGGCAGTCTCTCAGAGAGAGGGAGAAAGAAAACAGAAATGAAACAAAAATGACAGACGATGATAAAAATCCAAACAACCCCCACCTGCACCTACTGCAAGCACAGTGGGCCCTTGCCCTACTTTTATCCAAATGAGTAGGAAGCCCCGGCACTGGAAGTTTTTAGTAGATAAAACAGGTCGATATATAAAATAAGACTGCGTCTGGCAATGAGGTTGATGCTCGAATGTTTCCCTTCTATACTGCGCACGAACTGACGTCACCATCGCGCTTCAATAAAGACTTCTTATCTATTCTATAGAGATCACAAATATCGGCACACTTTCTACGTATTCAAGGAGAAAATGTGAGCTTCTTACGATTTCTTGTAATGATATCTGAGATGTTGTTACCAACAATAAGATGAGGAGGGTCAGAGTGTCGAAAATAAGTATCCTTGGGAGTACCTTCAGAAATTTTCACAAGCCAGCTTTCCGCATGAAGCTTCCAAAACTTCGGAAGTCGTGCCAAACCGTTTATATGACAACAAAAAACTACACGTCATTCAAGTGCGTCAATTTTTGCGGTTTCATATTACGAAAATATGAGTGTGTCTTTTACATAGGGCAAATAATATGTTTCAGCTATGTAACTGGCATTATTGCTTTATTTCCAGTTTTTTTTCACACTTTGTATTTTAAATATTGTTGCCATATATTTTGCTATGGTTTTATTTAGTTTTGTTGAATTTACTTTAATGTCAAATCACATTTCAAGAAGCTTTAAATCACCTTAAATTTTAACACATTGCCCGAGTAATATTTTATTGTTATTTTGTTCAGTTTACTGTAATCACATGAATTTATACCCACTTCCTTTTAACCGGATGCTAACAAGTAAGTTGACGTTTATGCATGCATGCTTACCATGCACGTCAAACTCTTAACACGTAAATGTGGATCTATGTATCTATCCTACTATCAGAAGTATTTTAAGAACGTTTTCTTCTACAGATATATAAATAAATCAATCCTCAAACCAGCATTATCGTCAAATTATATATTTTTGAACGCACAAAAGCTATATGATAAATATTTCTCTATTCTTTATTGCACCTTTAATATTCCAAATCAAGCTCAACTGTCAGAGTATCACCTTGATAAAATCATCTTGCCACTTTAGCTTACACATATCTCCTTCAAAATCATTTTAAATAACACTACAATAACTACTGCCAGATTACTTTAAGCTCACATGAAAGAAAACTCATGTTATCTTTATGCTGAAATGCCTTCCTCTATCATTTTAAATCTTGCTAATATTTCAAATAGCTTCTAAACAGTATAAAGATAATGCCAAACGGTACAAAGTACTCTTTCATATTGTGTTAATTTATGCGCTGAAATCAGGTGCAAATGTACAGATAGAATTGAAAAAGATGGAAAAAAATGTCCAATGAGCAAAGCTAGAAATGTTAGGTTAAGTCTTTATTTGGATGACGTCGTATGAAAAGGGACTTTAAACCAGGTGCATATTTCAGAAAATATTAATATTCAATTTGACCAAACTGACCAGAGTCCTTAAAGTTTATGTTTTATTTAAAGATACATTAATTTAGTGTACGATAGCTAGCAAATGCGAAAAATAACACAACTTTCTGACGCCACTGCGCGAATGTAGAGAATATTGTTGAGCGCTCGTGCTTGAATATAGCATATGGATTCGTTTTACGCAATGTTAGATTTAAAACACATTTCAAATTCTCTTCTGAAGGCGTACCAGTACGCCAGGACGAAAGAAAAATTGACGCTCGTATATATTTTTTTTTTTTTTTTGTAGATTTGAAATAAGATCCTAGGTTTAATATGAAGTGAATCCAAAATAAAAAGGACATCTCCACGAGATGTCCTTTTATGCACTGAAAATGCAGGTTTTTAGGCTGTAAAAAGTGCTAAATAGCAAGTGCAAAATTGAGCATCATTGAAAATAGTTACCTAGAAGCCTTGTTTTGGGGTGGCCGAAATCACACTTTACCAGCCCTGGTTTTGCTATGGCTCAACTGATATCATGAAATTGTAGGAATATTCCTACAATTTCATTCATTCATGAACCATCAACTTCTTTTAAAATGAACAGCTATTACTATATTGATTCATCATCATTTTTTTCTAACTGCAGAAAAAATGCAAATAGGACATAACTGCTTTAACTCTATATTACAAATCATAGGAATATTCCTACAATTTGGAAATTGCTCATTTGTAAAAAAAAAAAAATAAGACACAACTGAGCTCAATTCAAATTCTTCCCACATTTTCCGGATTGTAGGAACATTCCTACATTTTTGAGATTACGACCAATTTTGTTCATTCATATTTCAACATAGACCTTTCAGATTGTAGGAATATTCCTACATTTTTGGAGATGGTATTTTTTCAATAAATGAAAGATCTGACCAAATGCATATTTTTAATAAATGAGAGATCCAAACAAATTGTAGGAATATTCCTACATTTTTTGGAGATGGTATATTTTCAACAAATGAAAGATCTGACCAAATGCATATTTTCAATAAATGAAAGATCCAAACAAATCGTAGGAATATTCCTACATTTTGAAGAATATCTTTTTTCATGGAATAAGGTTAAGTTTAATAATAATTCAACCCACATCTGTCAGATTGTAGGAATATTCCTACAATTTATTATTCGTTCCATCATTGATTTTTTTTCAAACTGCAGAAAATGCAATGAGGGAATAATGTTTCTACTTATATTTTACAAAACGTAGGAATATTCCTACATTTTGGTAATTGCTCATTTTCCAAGGTTAAAAACATACGACCAAATTTGAGTTCAATCCACATACATTCCACATCATTTAGATTGTAGGAGGAGCGGCTGTAGTGTAGTGGATAACACTCCGGACTACCAATCCAGGGATCGAAAGATCGATCACCCGCTTCTCCGGTCTTTCGGATGAGACTTTAAACCGAGGTCCCGTCTCCATATGACCTCGTTGTTGGTAGGACGTTAAACCCGAGTTCACTCACTTAGATTGTAGGGATATTCCTACATTCTTGAGATTACGCCCAATTTAGTTCAATCCAAGCGGAGCGACAATTATTGGACGAATTTATTTATTTATTTTTCTGTCGTATTTTATATCCTATTCATCTATGTGTCATTAGTTTCAAGAGTTTGTCTTTTATCTATGTTTTATTTTATCTTTTTTCAGCTTAATCGATTTTCTTCTATTTTTCTTCTGCTACTGTCTTGAAAACTTATATTTGTTGTTTGATATCTTTTCCATAAAATTATTCATCAGGATATTTTATCTATGTCGGTTCAATTTGCAGAATGTGGCTGTTAAATCAGTTTTAGGGTATTACAGAATGCAGTCGATAATCGGATTTAATCACCTGACCCCTCGCGACAACATGCACCTTTTTATTTTTTCTATAAAGATCTTATTATGAAATTATTATCATATTATTATTATTATTATTATTGTTATTGTTATTGTTGTTGTTGGTGGTGTTGTCGCTGATACATCTTTTTCTCGTTTTTCAATTTACCAAACAGGCAAAATTATCATAAAACATAATTATTTTTCTATCTTTATCAAACAGAGACAGTACTCCATTATCATTATTATGATTATTATTTTTATTATTATTTACATTAGCCTTTTCTTTTGTAAATTTACCAAAATGGGCATAATTATCATAGAAACTAATCAAGTTTTTTTCTGTCTTTATGACAAGATACAATGCTTCACGATCCAGAGATCCAGAATAGTCCAGTCAGGCATTGCCCTACTCTCTCTCTCTCTCTCTCTCTCTCTCTCTCTCTCTCTCTCATTGCATCATAATCTGTCAGAAAGGTGTCCTCGCCCCTTTTCCAGGGAAATGGCTATTCGAAAAAAGAGACGACAATGCAGTGGAATATTCCGATCTCAGAGAGCCACTACGCACCCCAACCCGCCCCATCGCTCCCAGTCATGAATTGCGATTTACGACATTTCAGTCATGTAAGACCATAGGGGGATGAAAATGACAGACCGTGTGCAGTTGGTCTCCGTTTACGGTTGGAAAATTTCCATCTCCAGCGGGTCTCGAATCCAGGATCGCTAGATCAGCAGGCTAACGCCCAACCTACTCCCCGGAATTCAGTAATCTGAGTACTTACTTATATGGTGCAATATATAGCTTTAAAATACACATACGCACATACGCACGCTCGCAATTTGGGAAGTATATAACAACGCTCTAACGCACACGTGTGTATGAAATAAATGACATATTTCTTTTAGGCTTACGAGTGGCAAGAATTTCAAATGAAGATAAAGTTTGGCACTTTTTTGTCGATCGTTACCCTTGCAATCTCTTTCTGCCATATCAACGCCAATACAGATGCTGGTCGTATGGATGGATGGATGACTTGCGATTTTACGTCCTTTTCGACTGTATTTCAGTCATATCAGGACGATGGGAGGATGTTAATATAAGGCTGTGTGCGATGGAGCCCCGTTTACGAAGAGATTCTCACCTCAAGCGGGTATCGAAACCGCGACTGCTAGGTCAGCAGGCCAGCGCTTAACCTACTGAGCTACCGGAGCTCCTGAGACTGGTTGTAGAATGCGGAGTCCAATTATGCCTCAGGCGGTTTTAACATTGTGCAGAACCTCTGATCTGCCGTGAGAAGAACGCATGTTGGGCAACACACGCCCTGACCAGCTTATACAAATGTACAGATCGGCTCAGATGTGAGATCCAGAACAGACTGTGCCTGAATGACCAGCCTGGGTGAGTAGGCGAGTTTTTTTTTTTTTTTTCTTAAAAAAAAAAAAAAAAAAAAATACACACGCATATAAAACATGTGGTATAATTTTTAGAGAAAATGACCCAATATTTAGAGGAAATGTTGGTCACCGGTAACCGTCTATTGAGTTGCATTTTTTGAAATTGAGGCCCCAATTGGGGGAAACTGCATTCCATTAGATACTGTGTACGCAATCCATTTGCCATAAAAGTGTGTGCGTTTGGGGTGTGTGGAAGGAGGGGTCTTCAAGCCAGCTACGCCCACGGGGGGGGGTGGGGGGGGGGGTGGAAGGAGAGGTCTTCAGGGGTGGGAGGCCTGGGCGTAGCTGGCTTGATAATCATAGTTCATGAGGGAGAGGGGGAAGGGAGCTGGCGTTTATGGCATTTTCAGGGACGTTGTGGCCCAGCATATTGGCAATTAGTTCTTTAACCAACAATATACAAAAATACAAAACTATGCTACGCATCCCGTCGCATTTGGTCTAGTTTTACACTGCAGAACCATTTAAGTGATCCAATTTTATTGGAATGTTTCGGAGGAGGCTCAAGGGACAAATCCATACCTCATAACATACACCCATAGTACACAGTCTTTCCATGTAGAGGTTTCCCGTAGCTTTTTATTCTTAAATCGTTTTTTTTTTTTTTTGCAACAAAGATGTATTACGCTAATTGGGTACATTTTTACGGGAAGATAATACCATTTCTAACTCTAAGGAAAGAATTTGCTTCCTAAGGAAAAGGGAGCCTTCCTTCGGGAGTAAAAAAAAAAGTGAAAACAGGAAAACATGAAGCTGTACCCATAAAGACCTTAATTAATGCGTTTATACCTTACTTTGTCTACCACTAGCCATGAGGCTGCGTTTTTTTCAAAATTGTTAGTTTGTTATTAAGTCTTAGCATTGTTGACTGGGGTTCAAATCTTTGCATTCCTTCAGACGGTCTTCTTGGATGCTACAAAACTATCAAGTTAAATGGCCCGTGAAGGCTAAGATCACTTGAACAGGATGCCCGGGCAAGTTGCAAATTGCACATGACCTGATCAGACAGTGCGCACTAAGCTTGAAATAAACAGTTTACCCTAACTGATTGACATTTTCTACAGCCGATTTCAGTCATGGCGAAAACGTATGCGCTGACCAGACTGCATGTGCAGATCAAATTTTACATGCGCTGAATGGACTGCGCATGGCTGGCTAGGCTGCATGCTATTTGTCGACAACCGAAGACTGCGCATGCGTTGACCGTACAGCGCATGCGCAGATTGGAAGGGGCATGCACTGACTAAGTTCTCCTGAAGAGACTACACTTACGCTGGCCAGGACGCGTCAATCTCCAAGAAAAGTGTTATTGTTCATTTTCTACTGCCAATTTGTCATGGCCTGAATAACCTGCGCATGCGCTGATCAGACTGCATGTGCGCACCGAAATGCGCATGCGCTGAATGGACTGCGCATGCACCGGCCTGATTCATGTCGTTTATCGACTAAAGACAGCGCATGCGTTGACCGTCCTACGCATGCGCGGACAGCATGGTGCAAATTCATTTGTTTCTTCATTTTGTTCATTCAGACTTACTACAGTATTTCTTATAGACCCAGCAGGCACACAGCGTTTAAGCGTGTAAACGTTGTATCCACGTTAGTTTAGCCACATGAAGGTAAATCTGATACAAAAATAACAACGTTGGATAAATGTTGTTTCAACATTAGATCTCACACATCACCTACCGACTCACGCACACCCCAAGCCTCTCAAAGTTGTTTCAACATTGGATCTCCCACTACACCTCCCCACTCACGCACCCTTCCACCCCCGCCCCCCCCCCCCCCGCCCCCTCCTCCCCGCTTAGCCTATATCTCCATACACCTTAGGGACCTTGAGACCTTTTGGTTGTCCTAAGAAACCAACACAATAGGCAAGCCCATGGATACTCTTCTAATGTCAATAAAACTTAAATGTTCATAGCTCCCCTTGTTGCCATGGCAGCATAGAATTTCATGTATCTGTGTATATGGGAACTTTTTGACACAGTATATTAACACTGATAGGGGTGACTAGCTTAAAAATGTTGGGACACCAATTATCGATTTACGTAATTATTTCGAAATTCGGACATTCGCCGATTTATCAAAACAGTGTGTAAACCCTTATCAGACTGCTCCTACAAAATTGGGTATGCGCTTTTGATTTATCACTTCTGTCAGGAAATTTAGGGTATTACGTTGCATTAATAATAAGCTGATCAGTTGGCGCAACTGCGCAGTGTGATCAGAATTTTCTCGTGAAACTCAAATGCAGTTCTGACCCGAAGTTTGCAAGGACCGTCAATGCATTAAATACCAAAACAAATTGGCTTCATTGTATGTAGCCCCTTTTTCCACCCCCTTTCCGACCCCAACACACACACACACACACACACACACACACACACACACACACACACACAAGCGGCCCCTTAACCCCGCCCCTCCCCTTCAGCAATACTGTTATGAATAGCTCTATTTCAACGCTGTCGTGTTGACTGTTGGCCGAGGGGGATAAAAGCTGTCCTCATGATTTACAGGTAACGGGTTCGATTCCCATGGACCTGGGTTTTTCTTACATAATCTCCATCTTACTTATTCTCCCCCACCGGCCCGAAAGTGAGCATGGCCGAGCTATTCATGCCTTCGAACTCGGATAACCGGGGGTCACACGTTCAAATCCCGCTGGAGGCGAGATTCTGTTAGAATCTAAAGGACGCTTCTTCATAAGCACTCTGCCATCGTCTGGAAATGACTGAAAAGCTGATTAAAAGGACGTTAAAACCGCCTGCGTAACACTAGAAAATCGTTATGAAATGCAGGGAATTGTGAGTTGTACAAGCCCAGACCGACCAGTGCATATGTGCTATCAGGGTTAGAGCTTTAGGATACACAGGAGAACTTCAAAATTGAGCAGCCCAGTTGTCAGTTTTATTTTGATCTTTTTTCCATTATGAATGGATGAGTGGATGGCTTGCCATTTTACGTTCTTTCAACCGTATTTTAGTCATACCAGGACGATGAGAGAGTGATTATGAAAGGCTGTGTGCAGTGGAACCCGATTTACGGCTGGAAAGATTTCCGCCACCAGCGGAGCTCGAACCTGGGACTGCTAGAGACTGCTAGAATATACAATAAAATAAATATTATAAATCTTTAGTTATACATGTATTTGTATTGTCATATTTGACAATACAAAAAACAAAAAAAAAAAAAAAAAACATGACTGGAACCTAGGCCATATTGCACAAAACACAGCGAAAAAACAAGTTAGACTGGTCAAAAAGAAAGGGCCGGATCAGGGTCTACAATGCTTGTCAGTCACCTAGCATATATTTCTGGAACATCTTTAATTTGCACGATTTTTTAGGCGAGGCACGGTATCGGACAGGGTAAGCGTCGACCTGGTGATCTACCGGTCCCGGGCTCGAATCTGGCTGGATGCGGGATTCTGACCGACCGTACATGGAATCCATTTCATACAGTATTTTTTTTATAATAAGCCTCACGTAGTTCCGATATGACTGGAATACTGTTACCAAAAAAAAATGTCAGATTTAGGGTAAATATGTCCTAGTCTTTACAGTATGTTTTGACACTAGATAATCAAGTGAATTTGACAGAAACGAGCCGCGCCACGCGTTAGCCAACACAGTGGCATGTGCGCTCAGCGAAGACTCCGATTAGCCTGGGCATCCGTCCGTTCCGATCATAGCCTTCGCTGTCGGCATTGAGGTAGCTTAGACCCATGGCTGCCCTTGAATAAGCACACGCGAAGTCTCTGAGCAGACTGAGCGGACATCCAGGCTGATCTGGTCCTCCTTGGGTGAACATGCCACTGTGTTTGTTTTCTCGTGTCAAGCTCACTGGCCGCTTTGTATATCAATGGAGCTCCATTTGGGGAACAGTCTGTTATTCAGTGGGGCTCTATTTGGAGAACTGTGTGGTTATGCGCAGGATACGGTAGGAGCCTTGATTGTATGGTTGGTTGGTTCGGGTTGGTTGATTGGTTTGGGTGTAATGGCCCTTTGAGACAAGATTTCGGTCTATATCGGACCGTCTCCCAGAGAGAGGGAGAAAGAAAAGAGAAATGATAGACGAGAAAAAAGAGAGTCTAAACAACCCCCTGCCCGCACCTACTGAAAGGACAGTGGCCCTTGCCCTACTTTTATCCAAATAGGTAGGACGCTCCGGTATTAGAAGTTATAACCAGCGCCATCGCCCATCTACCACCCCCGGAAAATGGATAGGAAGGACGTCGATATAGTGGAGTGTCCGGACCTCATAGAGCCACTTTTCCCCCATAGTCCCCCCACCCACCACTGCACAGCTATATAACCTAGCTAGAGTCTCGGCTTTGTTTATATAGAAACTAGGGGAAGAAACTATGTCACTCTTCCATCTTTAAAATGGAGCAAACTGCTGAAGAAGTCCCCATAGGAGAGTTGGGAGAGAGGGGAGGCGGAGAGGGCGATGTTTGAAAATGTTTTACCTCTTTTCTCTGACCCAGTCTACAAAAATAAAATCTGCTCCTCCTATTATAGAGTAGACTAGCTGTATGAGTCTAATGAAAAATAACCTGGATTTTTTGCCTTGGGTCCGGGCTAATGTGTAGAACAGTGATACACGGGCTCAATTAACAGTCCTCTTGGCAAAAACTATTTGTATAAGCACGGCTCTATTCGAATAGCATGCGAATGTATCCTGCTACCTGAGCAAAGAGCATAGATTCAGATCAACATCAATTATCGGTCCGTCCAGTCGGTCTGCGTTTTTTTTCTTTTTTTTTTTTTGTTTTTTTTTTTGGAAGATTCCGATCAGGAAGGGCATGTGCCAACGTTGTTCATTTATTTATTTTATTTTTGTTCACACGCATAAAGCACTATTTACGTGAATTATAAAATCTTGATTTGAGCCGCGACACGAGAAAACCAACAATGTGGTTGTGCGCCCAGCGCAGGCTCAGATCAGCCTGGGCGAATACTCTTCGCTAAGCGCTTAAAGGGTAGCTAAGGTACTAGGCTACCTTCGTGCGGACAGCGAAGACTCTGATCAGACTGGGCCGATGCCCAGGCTGATTTGAGTCTGCGCTGGGTGCACAACCACATTGTTGGTTTTCTCGTGTCGCGGCTCATTTCCGGATCACCTTGTGGACTCAGTGCTCGCCTTTCACGCGTTGTGGATTCGACTCCTTATGGGCGCACATGTCCGATCAGGTTCTTCAGTCCAGCAGATCCCTCGCTGAACAAGCACGACTGAACAAACATTATCAGTTGAAAAAGATCAGTTAGTCAAGAGGAAATGTTCAATTTGCCTCCCTTTCTTTGCACAAAAGAACACCCTTACCAAAAAGATTCTTTGCCGCAAGGTTGCTGCAGCCTTGCTGCAACCTTTCCGCAATGAAATTCTGTGCCGGAAAACTGTGCCGATCTTTGCCACTAGAGGCAAGCTTTCGGCAAGCACTGTGCCGCTAGCGGTGACTTCGCCATTGCATTGCCAGAAAGTATTAAATATCAGAAACCTTGCTGATGCATTGCCAGAAACTTAAACTTTCTCCTTAACCTTACCAAAACTATGCCACAAACTTAGAATTTGGCTTGAAGTTAACCAAAGCTTTGCCATAAACTTATACTATGATTATCAAAGAGCCACAGCTTTGCCAGAAACTTAGAACAAATTTAGTTTGACATCACTGTAACTGATTTTAAAACAACCAAACTTTAGTCTGCCAAAAAGTCAAAACTAAATTGTAACTTTTTTAAACAGACATAGTGAGTAACTAAAACTACCCTTGTTGCACTTACAGTTTAGGAATGTCGGGTCATTTTGAACTCTATGTTTAAGTTAGAAATGTCTGCGTACAACTCACATGTTACTGTATTTGACTAAAGAGTTTAAAACTGTAGGCCATCTACAATGCCCCCAAAGTTTATAAACATTTTTAAAAAGTCATTTGGATTTCTGAATTATACATGTAATATGCCTATAATTTAATTAGTACTTATTTGGAGTAGTATATTTTTTCCACAGTTGGTATGTTACTCTAAATTTTCATTTTTTTTATTTTATCATTTTTCATTTATTTCTCTTATTGTTTATTTTATTTATTTATTTTGGTTTTTAACACTTGTCTATATGTAGTTCTAAACTGGAAAGCAGCAGGTGTGTTCAATTTTTGATGCACAATTTGTTACTGATAAGACAAGGAATAAATCTCCAGGGGTTCACAGTCCAGCCACTGTATGATGTAATATGACCAATCCCCATATGGGAAAGTCAGCTAGGGTCATTAACACTAATTGATTTGTGCATATTGTGCTACCATTCACATAGAAATTAGGATTTTTAGAGAGTGATATACAGTGACTATGATCTGACTTCTTGTCCTTGGAATATTAAAATTGTGTTCTGATTTAGCATTATTCTGATGAAACTTTTCAGTGAGTTGATTGGTAAGTCTTATTTTCATTTGTATCATTTTAAAATATGCTAAAATTTAATGATATGCAAGCTGCAGCTTTTATTATTCATACATATTTCAGGAGACTTTCAGAGAGCATGTTAAATGTTACTAGTACTGAGTTGAATGGCAAACAGTTCATCTTCTATATGCACTAACTACACTGATATCCTCTAATGTCAGCAGCCTGAGTTGGGGCTCTGCACAGGCATGGCTTTCCCATATATTTAGAGTTGTTATATCTTGAGGACTGAGCAAATGTTTTTTTTCTCTTGTCCTGGATGGTCAGTTTTGCGGTTTTATTGTCCTTTCAACAGTATTTGAGTCATATCGAGGGAATGAAAGGATGATAAATGAAAAACTGCAGGTGCGCAGTGGAACCTTTTTTGTGATTGAAAAGATTTCCTCCTTTAGCTGGAATCGAACCCCGACTGCTAGCTTTGCATGCCAGTGCTTAACCCACTGATACCGAGATCCCCTCTTCTCTTGGGCCATTTGCTCTAAGTCAGTTTAGCATGAACATTTGATAGTTTTTCACTTGTATTCCACCAGAAATTCTGGATATCAGGACATTTTTCTATGGCATGCGACCTTACTGTTTATCATTGTTTAAACATTTAAGATATCTTATATATTGATATCTTATAATCTAATATGCTATATTAGATATCTTATACATAGATCTATCTTATATTTCATATAAGATATGTCAATTTAGGAAGAAGATACCTTATTAAAGTATATAAGATATATTATATAGGAATATTATATGTTATATATTATAAAAGAAGTATATAAGATATCTAATATATGAATAATATATGTAATATAAGACTTCAAATATTTCAAGTTACAAGATATCTCATTTAGAATTTTAGATATTTTACATGAGATATGTCATAAGATATATACCAACAGATATCACAAATGCATATGCAATAAGTCATCAAATACAAATAAGAGGGAAAACAATAAATGAGGGAAAATGAAAAAAGCCTTAACCCTAAATAAATATTTGAGCCGGGACATGAGAAAACCAACAGTGTGGTTGTGCGCCCAACGAAGACTCTGATCAGCCTGGGCATCCCCCAGTCTCATCAGTCTTCGCTGTCCGCATAAAGGTAGCTTAGTCCCTTGGCTACCTTTTAAGCGCTTAACAAAGAGTCTGGTCAAACTGGGCGAATGCCCAGGTTGATCTGAGTCGTCGCTGGGCGCACAACCACATTGTTGGTTTCTCGTGTCGCGGCTCATTTATGAACTGCCTTTAACCAATAACCAGAGGAATTTCTCTGCAAAGCTTGCCGAAGGCTTTCTGAAAATATTTATTTGAATATTCATAAAATGTTTTTGACCTTATATGGTATGGCAGCCCTCTCACAAAGCTTGCCAGAGGTTTGCCAAAATATATTTTATGAATATTCATAACCACCATTTTCCATATATGGAGTGGCAATGTTTCGGCAAAGTTCGCCGCATGCTTGCCAAAAGGATTTTAATGAATATTCATGAATTCACTGGTGTGCCGCAACCTTGCCAAAACCAAATATAAAGAGATGCCCTATGCCGGAACATTGCCAGTGGCCCATTTATGCATAAATCATCTTGCCGCAAAGTTGCGGCAACCTTGCAGTAAGCTAGCAGCAATCTTCATTTGCATGTTAAAAATACACTGCCGCAACCTTGCAGCAGTGTCTGCGGCAGAGCAGCCGCAAGCCTGCCGTAGGGTTGCCGCAGACTTCGTCAGAGGCCTGTTTTTTTGGTAAGGGCAGCGAAGACTGATTAGCATTCGAATTTTAGCAGTCCTCTTTACGCACGTCGGTCGGTAACAGTCGCTATTATAAAATATCATCTCGCAACGGCATTACATTTTAAAAGCCAACCGCTTATGAATAGGAAAAGTTGTGTTTTGGATTTTTCTATAGATTAAAAAAATGTGACTTCATTTGTCAGAAATGGTGTAAAACATTTCGATTATCACAGAAATGTTTACTAAATAACAAAATGCGGGTTTGACAATTTAATGAGCGCCAATATTTTTCGAACACATAAAGTTCTGAGATTTTTTTTATTCAGTAAGAATATAATAATAATAATAATAATAATAATAGTAGTAGTAATAATAATAATAATAGATGTAAATTATAATAATAACTATAATAATAATTATGATAATAATAGAAGAAAAGAAAACAAGAAGAAGAAGAAGAAAAAATGATCGAGATATAATACTACTACTACTACTAATAATAATAATAACAATGGTTCGAAAATGTCAACAAATTTATGTTTGAATAATTGTATAAATATCGTAAAAATTATATTTATCCACTCACAATTATTCCGTACACACATAATTGATAACACTGTCAGTTTTGCGAGATCTCGCAAATCCGTTGTTTATTGGATAAAACAGATTGCCGAAAACAGATGGCCACCTGTTACGTAATCTCGGAAGTCTGGTGCGACGCGGAAGCAGTAGTCGTAGCTACCAGAATATTTATAATGGCGAAGTGATATTTGTCGATTGTTTTCAATGGATTTTAATGGGGGTAAGAAAGAAAAAAATAATAATAAAAAACAACAAATAATTGAATAAATAAATTTAAATAAAAACGAAAAAGCGATAGGCCTAATATTAACGCAGATCATGTTAACTCCAGATTCAGATTTTCCATTCTATGAAAGAAATATTTAATATTATGATGAGAATATGGGCTGAAAACGAAAGTATTCAGTTTTACGAGCCTATGGCGTTGATTCAGGCGAGAAAGTATGCCCGAAATGTTGAGGCGCCTGAAACAATTTGATTCTGATGAACTCGAAAAGTCAAGCGTTGTGTAATAAAACGCAGAGCAGAGCAGATTCAGAGTAGCAGGGCCAAAAGAGTACGGAAGTTGGGACATCTTTTATCTATTAGTATGAGCAGTGTGCTGTAAAATTTTCTATCCGGGTTGCCAATAAAATAAAATTATAAATAAAATGAAATACTGAAATGAAAACGATGGGATACTAAGCAAATTGTTCAGCCCCCACTGAAATAAAGTTTTATGGGTTCTTTGTGTAATAGTTTATGGCTGTTGTAGGTTCTATTTCTATTTTATTTATTTATTTATTTATTTATTTATTTATTTATGACAACCTTAACTTTCAGGTCGGAAGTGTCACTCTAGCAAACTCCGATCATATTAAGAATTACAAATTTGGCGTAATCCTACGAACAATGCGAAAGAAAAAAAATGTTTTTGTAAGCGTTTATTTTCACATGAAATTTACGACCCTTAAATGAAGGTGGTGTAATTTTGAAACTGGGCCCAGAAAAGTGACTTGTATGTCTGTTTATTCGCGCGGTGTGAACGATGTATTTTAAGCTCGCTTGTGTTTAAATCACTCGATTGTTCGCATCGTCAAAATATTGTGCATGCAAAATGCGCATGCTATACCAATCTGCGCATGCTGTTTAGTGTTATAAAATGTGCCGTTTTCATAATGCCCCAAAGACATTAATCTGCTTGTCTTTTTTTTTCGAGTTTTCATACTTCCAATGACCGTAAATGATTCCAAGCCGGTCAGGAATGGCTTGAAGACATATGATTCGACGTCCTTTTCACTTAGGATTTTATGTCCTTTTGAACAGTATTTTAGTCATTTAAAGGCAGTGTAAAGCTGTGTGCAGTGGAATTCCGTTTACGGTTGGAAATATTTCCGCCGTATGGAATCGAACCAAGAACCGCTAGATCAGCAGGCCAGCGCTTAACCTACTAATATAATATGCGACGTTAAATAAAGCTTCTCTTTTTATTGCAAATGTCCTAAATATTGGGTCACCTACAATTATAGCTGTAACTTTCCTAAATATTAACAGTTTAATTTTTCCATTGCAGTTATGCGGCTAAAACTACAGATGAAATGAAAACATAGTATGCCATGATCAAACTGCTCATTCAGGCTGAAGGAGCAGTCTTATCTTGGCCTACACTTTTTGCTCAGACATAGCTGTCCAAATATTTAGGATTTTATGGTACTTAACATACTGTGTACTTTTTATTCATAAATGCGTCGGTGCTGGTTGTATCATGCCTGGTGATGACTGGATTTGTACACAAATCATTTTACGGCACCCTTTGTGTAATGTTACGATAAATATTAATTTGTCTTAAAGATTGTCTCCCTCGTTTATTTCATGTTTTCAGAAACAAATATTTTAACAACATTTCGTTAGACAATATGTAATAGTCTCAGAATTAACAGTACAAGTTTTGAGAAAATGCATGCTTATTCGATAAATGTTGAATGAAAAATAATCTTCAAATTAAAATGCAAATTACCTATTTCCCCACGGCCTGTAAGAATATCGATTTTGACCACGTGTGTCATGTGATCAGGTAGAGGTATTTTTTTCTTATTCGTGCACGTGATTGTGAAGTATGAATAAATTATTTTTGTCCAATAATGCGATTTCAACCGCGGTCCGCGATTGTAAAAAAATTTAGCTTACTTTTTGTTTAAAGTCACTTTTATCAAATATTATTATCTAAACTCTAATTCAAATGTGTAGTTAGACCATGTCGGAGGTATTGCATGAATTATTTCATCAAATCATTATAAAGGGAGTAAATTTTTAAAGATATTTGGGCCGTGCATCGGAAAATGTGCTTTACACTAAATGCGAACAGCGTAACCCGGATCAGCCTACACATCTGCACAGTCACATTAACGTGGTTTCTGTCTGCATCAACAATCTATCATGGGAATCTAGAAATAGAACCGAGAACGAGGTTGCGGGGTGCGCAGGCTGAAGTGGGTCTTTGCTTTTCGTACACGCGATAAGGTGCCATTTCTCACAGCAATTCAATTTTTTGGCGGGAAATGTGCACATGCGCCAAACTACGTAGGCATTTTTTTCTTTTAATTTTTGGTAAAGATGCATGAACGTAAGATGAGAAACCAGGGTTGCAAAACAATATAAACTGCCAGAACGAAAAATTCTTCTTGTCTGTGTGAACGCATGCGCAAATGCTCTGAGAGCACCGACCAGCTGTATGCACGGTCTCTGCTTTCAAAGTTCGCACTTCCACTGGCACATTTGGCCCGAGTCCTTGATTTGACCATACACAGTTTCAGCTTCGAGTTTCTGCGACAGCAATCGTATAAATAAACAGACATCGGTCCGTGTTAAAATGCGGCGTCTCAAAGACATTAGAACATGTCGGATTAGCAAATGATATACACATTTGCGAACACTGAACAATCTTGCAAATCTCCAGAATTCACCGATAGTTTTCAACGCATAGACTTCCCAGATCGTTTATGTCTAAAGAGAATCACTGATCAGCCTGTGCCGACATACAAGCTTTTCTTGTCATGCCGTAAGATACCTTTGATCTATTTGGGCAAATTATTTAAAATTACACTTGCGTATATATTTGTATTAAACATTAAAACCTTTTTAGATTTACAACTGCGCATGCCCAGGATAGCCTGCGCACATGCGCAGTGTGTATGGGACATTTTTGCACTGACCAGCCTGTGCCGACACACAGGCTTTCCATGTCATGCCGAAAGATACTCCGATCTTTTAGGGCAAATTACGTTAAGGTAAATTTCATCGAGAATTTTCTAGTAACTTTTCTTTTTTCTTATTAAATTACCTTGTGTGAATAATTTTATTTGTATTAACCATGATATCGGTTTTAAATATATTCTAACAACTGCGCATGCCCCGGATTGCTTGCGCACATGCGCATTGTGGTTGGGGCATTCACAGCCCGTCCAGCGCATGCGTAGGTTGCATCCGAACGGGCTGGTGAAGGACAAACATACGCCTGAGAATGATGGCGAAATACATGGAGACAATAAAAAGGGGCATGATGACTGTGGGTCATGTTCCCAAAGAGATATCGGTGCTGGTAAATACTTTATCAGAAGTTGAGAGGCGGCTAAGAGGTGCCATGCCATTATATACTTTCAAGTTAAATGGAAAAGACGTAAAAGCAGACTGAAAAAAAAAAAAACGTTTCTAAATGCGGCAGACGGTTCTGCTACATACCAAACAGCCCTTTTTTCAGGACAACCTCACACTTTTGAAAGAAAATCTTTATGTTATGCATGTTGGGTGCGAGATATTTTTCTCCTGATCTGTCGTGAGTGGCACACGTCTATTGAACATGTAACGGTCAGCTGATTATTAAATAAACGGTCAGATTTAATTAGGCCACATTAGACTGACATGATTTTCTTTCATTTTGGGATTACACCTGCTGTGAAGATAGGTATAGTCCGTTTGCTCCCAAGTGCAAACGGGGTTTGGCTTATTTTCTCGAAAACGATGAAAGTTCTATCAAATGTTCAAATGTCCTAATGATTCCTATAACTATACATAACAGAATACAAAAAATCCAAAATTTTGGATGCTTTTGTAAAATATTTTCCATTTACAGTAATGCAAAAATGAGCAGTTTCACTGAAGGGCGTTGTATGCTTGTTAGAACAGCCAAAATATTGTTGATAGGCAATAGCGTAAACTCGTAGTTTACTACAGGTGTGGGCGTATATGAATGAAATAGTAAAATGTATTCACCTGCCCGCACGCGTAACGCATGCTATCACTGGTCAGGTGATACTATGTTGTAAATAAACATGGAACTATTATATCATTTTGCGAGTAAAAAGTGTATATTTTACAATTTGATAATATATGGGTGAAACAAAAATTAGAAAAAATGGATTCAAAATAAAATTTCAATTAATTATGCAAATTTTGTTCTCGGGATAGCATACATTGGTCACATGCTCTAATACGTAAAACTAAACGGGAATTCCAACAGCCAACTTTTACTCCCTTGTAACTAAAAGGCGAAAATGACATATTTTAAGTCCTTTTATTTGTATAGAAACTTTTTTGTGCAAAACCTCACATTTCTGCAAAATTATGATTTTGTTATGTATAGGATGAAAATTAAGAATGAGCAATTCGAAAATCTTCTACTTCTCACCAATTTTGAGAAAATACTGGGGATGCCGTTTGCATTTGGGAACAAACGGACTATACTTGTTAACAAGGTTCCCACTGTGACCTGCCGGTAGATATGCATATGATTTATTCTCGTATAGTGCATTGTGACATAACCTGTTCCTGCTGAGTCCTAAATACCACGGTAATGCACAAACTCTAAAATTTCGAGCACTGACAAAAATGCGAAATCGTAATTTCTAAAATTTCGGACAGCAAATAAAATAATTATTTTTTTCTGTGCGAAATTTTAGAAGAACTACCGTACCAAGCTTCTGCCCTTTTACCTTGATCTCCCTCTGCCATCTGCGCTGTTCGTCATCAGGTTGGTCTTCTCAGCACTGATCTCCATCTTATACCTTGTGCAGGTTTGGTCGAGACTTTCAACTAGAGCTTCTAGTTCCTGCTCTTCCTCAGCAAGAGCGTCTATGTCATCGGCAAACCGCAGATTGGTAATGTTTCTGCCGCCTATGCTAACATTTCCTTCATGTTCTTCCAGAGCATCAGACATGATCCGTTCGAGAAAAATGTTGAAGAGGGTGGATGACAGAAGACATCCTTGTCTTACTCCAACTATATTGTTCTGAACCATTCTCCTGTGCTGCCATTTATCAGGACTGCACTTGTAGCCTTGTCGTATAGCTGCTCAATGGTGCGAACTAGATTTGCACTGATATTGTACTTCCGCATGGTGGCCCATAAAGCTGCATGCCATGCCCTGTCAAAGGCTTTTTTTAAATAAATGAAGACATGGTACAGATTCTGCTGATGTTGGACATACTTTTCACACATGATTCTAAGGTTGAAGATTTGTTCTGTGGTGCTCCTTCCTGCTCGGAACCTTGCCTGTTCCTCAACGATTATCTCCTCGGCTTGTGGTTTAAGCCTGTTCAAGATGACTTTCAGCATGACTTTGCCTGAATGACTGATGAGGCTGATGGTTCTGTAGTTCTGGCAGAGCTGTAGGTTGCCTTTTTAGGGAGCGTAATAATCAGCGACTGAGTCAATGGGGTCGGCCATTCTCCTGTTCTCCAGATCCTGTTACAAATATCTGTTAGAACATCAATCATGGTCTCCCCGCCAGCATGAACAAGTTCTGCTGGTATATTATCAGCTCCGGCAGATTTCCCCTTCTTTGGTGCTGCTACTGCAATCTCAACTTCCTCACGAAGGATCGGTTTTGGATCTTCTTCTGGGGGCTGGCTGCAGTCGAGAACCGCATTGTCACCGTAAGTCTCATGGTTGTATAGTTCTGAGCAATATTCTGTCCATCTGCTGAGAATCTCTTGTTCCTCTGTAAGGCATTTCCCAGATTTGTCCTGGATAGTTGTGGATGTCCTGGATAGTTGTGGATTTGCACATTGTAAGTAAAATTTGCATATAAGCAACCTTACTCAGAGATGCAAATTTGTCCATGTGTACGGGGCTTATGTTAATTTGAAACTTATCTTTCCTTTTATAAATTTTATTTTCCTAGTTTCCCATTAGACCTCAAATCCAGCGATACTGAACCTGGGTATACTGTTTTCTCGTGTCCGTCAGTTCGCTTTCTCAATTAAAACACAGTGCGAAGCAAAAAAAAAAAAAAAACAACAACTTTAAATCTGGTCGGAACGCACCCCTGGTTCGACCCAGCCTGGTCTACTACAAAATATATCCTACCATTTAATTTTCCCACAATCAAGAAGATGTGGCTTGAATTTGTATTTGATCCAACTGGGTTGTTACTTTCATTCCTTGCAAAAGAGGAATTTTCCTAATGTAAGAATATTCCTACAATTTGTTTTATATGGATGGAAACAACTCGCAAAATAAAATGATGATATAATGAGAAGATAAATTGTAGGAATATTCCTACAATCTGAGAGATGCGGCTTGAGGTGCAATTAAGCTAAATCTGGTTTTTACTTTCTTGTAAATGAGCAATTTCCAAAATGTAGGAATATTCCTACAATCCAGAAGATGTGGCTGAGTTTTGATTTAATCAAAATCTTACTTTCGTTCCTCACAAATGAGAAATTTCCAAGATGGTTTGAATTGCGATTTAACTTACCTTCATTCCTTGAAAATGGGTCATCTTCAAATAGGAATATTCCTACGATTCGTAAAATAAAGATAAAGCAATCATTTTCCCTTTGTATTTTTCTGCAGTTTTAAAATGATGGTGGAACAAAAAGTAAATTGTAGGAATATTCCTACAATCTGAGAGATGTGGTTTGAACTATGATTAAACTAACCTTCCTGTCTTGAAAATGGATATTCTTCAGAATGTAGGAATATTTCTACAAATTCTAAAATATAGATTATAATTCCCTCCAATTTAAGCGATTATAGAGTGTAAATAAAAAATGTTGGAATATTCCTATAATTTCAGATTTTTTTATTTATCAAAAATTTGCCATCATCCAAATTGTAGGAATATTCCTACAATCTGAAAGTTCTGCGTTGAAATAGGGTTGAACAAAATTGGTTGTAATCTCTAGAATATAGCAAAATCCCTACAATCTGCAACATGTTGGATGAATTCGGATTGAACCCAGTTTTGTTTTATATGTCACAAAGAAGCCATTTCCAAATTGTAGGAATATTCCTACGATTTGTAAAATATAGATAAGGTAATCATTTCCTCTTTGCATTTTTCTGCAGTTACAAAAATGATAATGGAACAAAGGGGAAATTGTAGGAATATTCCTACAATCTGAAAGATCTGTGTTGAAATTGGACTGAATTAAGTTCTTCAACATATAGGAATTGCTGTTCATTTTAAAAGAAGTTGATGGTTAATGAATGAATCAAATCGTAGGAATATTCCTACAATTTGATGATATCAGTTGAGCCATAGCAACACCATGGCTGGTGAAGTGTGATTTTGACCACCCCAAAACAAGGCTTCTAGGTAACCATTTTTAATGATACTCAATTTTGCACTTGCAATTTCACTCTTTTTACAGTCTAAAAACCTACATTTTCAGTGCATAAAAGGACATCTCGTGGAGATGTCCTTTTTATTTTGGATTCACTTTATGTTAACTAACAATAATAAAATGCTAAAAAACTGCTACAATAATTGATAATAGCCTACCAAAGGAACCAAGTAGAAGTATAAAATCAAACAATTATGCATACACCATAAAAAGGAGAGAAAACAAACCAGCTTTCCCTTATCTCGCAAAATGTTTCCTACCCTAGATAGGACGTTATAACGATGTGCGGGAGGAAGTCATTAAGCTATGCACAACAAATAAATCAGAATCACTGCCTTAGAACGGTCAGCTGTGAAACTAATAGAGCACCTAATTAATTCTATATATGAGGCTTAATCTTAGCTTTGGTTTCCGATATTGCTTTGACTACATGTACGTTCAGACCGTTCAGTTTTCTAAACGTATACTAGCTAATTCAAAGTAACAGCGCAGAAAAAGCAATATCAATTACTGCGATTAAACAAAGTAAGGGAATGATGTAGGTGTGCACATTTAAAGTAAAATCGCAATATTTCAGCATTGTGTCATGATTTGAACAGTACCATATACATGTACATGTAATCAGCAGAATCTAGCCAGCCTATGATTATCACTGCTGCACATATGCTGAAGATAATAAACCGGTCTTGTAACTCACTATAAAATAGTTTTCAAATGCGAAACGTGCAAATTTCGGTCAGCATATCAACTTCCCTGCCAGTCCATATTTGTGCGGTAATTGAAAATAAGTATACATGTGCAACAGTTACTTCTCATGCCAAGAAAAATATAAAAGTCCTATTGATTTCAAAATAATGCGATAGACACTGATCAGGAGCTTATGTTGTAATCAGGTCCCATATCTCGCCATAAAAGCAAAAGGGAACAATTATGTACAGAAATGTACAGCTGTTCACGGACGGCACGCATGGTAAATCGTGTGAACAACTCTTTCGCAGACTTATTGTCATATAACAACCCCGATTGAAAAGACCACTCACACCAGGTGAATGAAAGAACGGACAACAACAACAAGCTACAGTAACAATTTTTCCCCTATTTTCTATTTTAAAACCCATAACCAAACAGAAAGGAAACAGAGCAGCTATACAGGTGACCATATTGCTAGATGACCAATGACAAATGAACGAGTCACACTGAGGAATCACAAAAGAAGTA
The DNA here is from genome assembly GCA_963989385.1 of Ctena decussata. Classification (NCBI taxonomy): domain Eukaryota; kingdom Metazoa; phylum Mollusca; class Bivalvia; order Lucinida; family Lucinidae; genus Ctena; species Ctena decussata. The sequence goes on from OZ022505.1 coordinate 57,169,747, forward strand.
CCGCATTGGAACGTTCAGTAAAGGATAACAAACCTGTTAGAACGTTTGCATGAAAAAAGAAGGTACTGACTGTTAGAAGTTGCAGCTTAATACAATATATATAATGATATCCCTCAAGACAATGTTAATTGGTCTATTAGATGTTTAACTTAGTATATTTATTCCTATGACTGCTTCAGCAACAACACATAGTCCTGTGAATACCTTGAAGTTATTTTATGTATATTTCATGGTTGTATGACTTTGGATTTTGCCACCATTTTAAAAATTATAGTTTTTAGAATACTTTTTTTTCTCTGCTGTCCTGGTAAATAAGTCGTTATTTGGCAAGATGGCATATAATTTAGCATCTATAAAGCATTCTTGCCTGTTTCCTTGACCTTTATTTAGGGTCTACTAAGTGCCTGATATCACCAACAATTAGTGGCTAGTCAATTAGTCTGAAATTGCAACGGTCCTGATTCTACTTATATATACTGGACAAAACATTAAGGATCAAACATTAGACTGAAATTTTTATATTGAAAAAAGCAATTTTCAAACATTTATTTTCTTCTGTTGAATACATTTAACAATACTGCACAAGACTGCATGACACATAGTGGAATCTGATCACGTGACACACAAGCAGAAATGAATAAACAGGCATACCCCTAAAATCAAAGTGAAAACTGGCATTAATATAAAACTGAATGTCCATTATTTTTGGCTTTATCCATGCAAAATTATTTTCAGTTCTCAGTGTGACCTCCAAGGGCCTGAATAACTGCATGACAGCCACTCGGTATGCTTCTGGTAAATTCCGAGAGGCCCATTTAGGGACTCGTTTGCCATTTTTCACGAAAAGCCTGAAGGAGCTCTCCTTGAGTTTCAGGAAGCCTCTGGTGATAAAGATTGGCGGTGTAACATGTCCAAAGAATGCTCAATCGGACTTGAAACTTGTGATCAAATTGACACGTCAATGCGGGCGATTTTTCTGTCGCTAGGTACTGGTCCACCACATTTGACCTGTGATTCGATGATGTCATCGCCAAAAACTGCAGCAAACGGTCTCGTAATTGGATAAAACGTGTCATTCCTAACTCGAACAACAATCAGAGCGCCTCTGTCTGGTATGCGCAAGTCCATACAGCTGCCAATCCAGATGCCGCACTATACCATCACCCACCCTCCCCGAGACATCTCATATTCCTCAGCACAATTTAATTCATAGTCTACACGACGTGTACCTGGCAGGTGTCACACCCTTCTCCCATCATCGTGGATATCTACATATAAATCTGGACTCATCTGTGAAAAGAACATGGGTCCAATGACCCAGCTGCCATTTTGTGTAACTTTTTGCCGACTGTCGCCTCGCATTTCTATGGAATCACATCAATCCTTGTCTCATGACCAGCATGCAAGTGCGCAAATTAGCTGTGTAAAGTCTGTTTCTATCCGTTTGCGCTGAAATTGGCCGATTAAATCATTAAATGGACAAACACTGCGCGTCCTCACAGTGTTATTGTGATGAACCAGTTGTTTGGGACAGAAATTATCGTCGGTATGAACAAGTCTAATTAATCGCGGGTTTAAAATCTGATTGAACATGCTTGACAGATGTTACAAAACACCAATTCTAGTCACCAGAGGCTTCAGGAAACTCCTGGGGAGCTAATTCAGGCCTTTCATGAAAAATGGCAAACGAGTCCCCAAATGAGCTTCCAGCGCTTTACCAAAAGAACACCGAGTAGCTTTCGTGCAGTTTTTTCAGACCCACAAAGATATTGATGAGCACCGGCAATGGTTTTGCACGGATAAAGCCAAATATCACGGACATTTAATTTTGTGGTGATGCCAACTTTTACTTCAGTTTTAGGGGTATATCTGTTTAATCGTTTCTACTGGTGGACTAAGTGATCCGATTCCAATATTTTTCATGCAGTTCTCTGCCGCTTTGACAGCTGTACTGAACAGAAGAAGATCATTTTTGATTAATTTATTTTTCATGATTTAAGCTTCAGTCAAATTTTATCCCTAACTTTTTTGACCAGTATAGTTCACCATCCTATATTTCGTTTGCCATATACCAAGAGTAAAAAGTTAATAGACAGGGATCGTATTTGAAATAGTGGTTCAGTCGGACTCTGCAAAGAACGTCATACTATATATTGGTCACTGTGGCATATCTTTCAATCTCCAGTGATTTCGACTTTTATCACCAACACTATGTAATGGATTTCAATCATTCTTGGGATAGCGAGTCACTCTGACACTGCCACGGCTGAAACTACCTTTATGTCAGTGCTACATATATCTATTGGTTAAGTGAGTGTTTTTTTTTGTTTACTTTTTATAACTTCAACTGTATTGAATTGGTATGTCTCACAGTTATATCTGACTCTTCAAATGACCCATGCTATTAATTGGGCAGTATGACCTGTATTATCTGCTGTTCTTAAAGCATGTTTTTAGGCCCAAACTGTACACAATTTCCTTCTTAAAATTGTAAATCATTTTTTTCCAACACAAACACTTATCATAAACAAACAGCAAAAGAGCTATTTTTAAACAGATTTGCCTACGAAGGACATAACCATTCTTATTTATCCTCACTGCAGCTAGTATTGTGTCGTATGGCAGCCGTAGAACGTCTCTCCATACATAATCACAGCTATTTTAATATCTTTGTCGTATTATTTGCTCCCACAGCATGCTACTGTTCAGAAAGTATTTCTCTGAATACGACTTCTTTCAAATCTCGTTGTGTAAATGTGCCTGCGAGTATTTGTCAGTTCATTGAATTGACTTAGATTGTCGGTGTTCAACGATGATCCAGCTACAACCCATGGCCTACTTTCTTACAAAGGGTCTTAAGTCTTATGGGCTAAATGATTTAATGAGTGGATAAATTGCGTTGATGTAAGCGTAAGTAAAGTGATACTGATCACTTTATCAAGTTTATAACTCTTATGAATTAATGGTATTGTAAATTCTAGTATATTCAATGAGATATGTTAATTTAAAGAGCTGACTGAAACTAATCAGGAAGATATTAAATCCATGTTTTGGCTCAGTATCAAAGAGTTTAATTCCATCAACACAAGTCAGACCAGCACGTATCCAAACATTCTTCAATTCCAGTCCTGACTTTTAGTAAAGCATCAGGTGGTGATAACAAATGTCAGTATGTCACATTTGTACAGTTTGCTACGGCTATTGATTAGACTGAACTACAATATATCTAAGATTAAAATTCATCTGGAGATTGTTCATAGAAACTGCTGTTTAAAGCATCTGATGCAAACCATCAATAACAGAAATGATTTCAAACACATCAAAATCTAAATAAAATGGATCACCTTTTGAATAAGCCTGCATCTTGTAGTTAGTGTGACACACCCTTGAGTAACTTTAGACAAATACAAAATAAAAAACGAATGATAACGACAGTAAGAAATGGTGAAAATAGGATACAATGTAAATAATGGTTCTTTATTTCTAGTAAAGAGCAATAAACCGAATAACCGAGTAAATCACAAAACAAGAGAAACACATAAAACTGTTTCGTTGGATTATATCATTTGTATGATACGTTCTGTCAAACATATCTGATGAAATAAACGCGATTCTATCAATTATATGGACGACTGACTTCCTTTCCTTTTCCGTTAAACGTGGTCCCGTTTTAACTTTGCATCTAACTAGTCATGATTCATTGGGTCTACTGTGTTTGCTAATTGGATTGAGATGAACGGGTACAGGGGCCGTATTCATAAAACGACTTAAGTCGTAGCTATGCGGTTGCTAAGGCTAAATTTCTTTGAAGGAGATTCCCTGCAACTGTGAAATTTGCTCTGGAGGAACAGTCTTAAAAAGACTGTTCCTCCAGAGCAAATTTCATAGTTGTAGGGAATCTCCTTCATAGAAATTCAGCCTTAGCAACAGCATAGCAACCACTTAAGTCGTTTTATAAATACCGCCCCAGTTCTACTTTAATCGCCATTTTCGCAAAGGAAGCCTTTTTATGACTTCCTGATGGCTTGCTTGATGGACCACAGTTTCATAGAGCATGATCCTGATTAATCCTCCAATTACAAATTGAAGAACATATGTAAGACAACAACATTGGTGTTTAATGAATTTGAATCACTGAACATATAATATACGTATTTGTCCCACTTTGAAAATGTGCCTGGATTAGGTTCAAGAATCAATTATAATAGTCATTCCAAGCCCCACTTATTTCAGATTTCAATAGAAGCTGATTTATATTATAATTTCAAGCATGCGAAGCCCTAAAGTTGCAGAATTTCATCTGGGAACATTCTTGCTATCTTAATTTGAGGTTTGCTATATCTTTAGTAGTTGGCGGCATGCTTAAAAGCAAATTAGAATCTAATATCTCAGCAGAGAGGGTAGTTTTATTGTGATTAAATTTTGATACGCTTTAATCTCCTGAGATGTTCCGTAATTGCTTTAATATTGTAAATAGTCTCAAAACCCATGTTATTCAAAAGTGTCAGTTCTGCTGTTTGATAGAGAGATGTACAAAGAATATGTGGGTCAATTGCAGCTCTGCAGGTACAGAGTACTGACATGATTTAACGAATGTTGATTCAACGCCATGACATGGAAACAATTAGGGGATTGCTGTACTCAAAATTGTCATATAATTGTAAAATGCAATATGCAAGCATAAAACGGACGTTTTACCTCCCAATATGACATATTTAGATATAATTATTCTCATTCTAATGCCCTGTTTGAAAGTTTTGCCTTTGAAAGTGTACTGCTTTGCATCCTAAGTATCGGTTAATCAAACATCAGCCAATTCAAAGGACGTTTTATAAAAGTATAATGGGTTTCCGACTGAAAATCGCGTTGAAGACTGTTGATGTTTAACAATCAGACCTCGTGTTATATTCATAAGTGCATTCGAATATTGGGTCAATCTTGTTTCAAATTTATGTGTCAAGTACAATTTATAAGCCGTGCCTCTTTAATATAACCTATATGCAGCCAAACTCGAAGACTGTTGTGTGAATACGTAAAAACAAGATGCACTAGTAACAATAGATTATTGGCATGACAAAGTGATACTGTGATGTGTTTCTGCGGATGTCTAGAGCATACAAAAGTGCTATAGACCTTCCCGGGCCACGCCTAGAATTTCACTGAAAAGGCACCTGATAGGTTATAACTGACCAATGCAGCGATAACGTAGCACGTGACAAAGTCCCAACAACAACAAGTCCATGATTTACCTTACAGTTAATGAAGAGATGTATACCAGTTTAAAGTAGGCGGGGCTTCGGAAAGGCTCATTACACCAAGTGTTCGACTTCGAATATAAAACGAAATACAAATGTCAGAGGTGCTGAACACAAGCACTTTATCATCAGGAGTTACCAGTAATACTCACACATGTACATGTATAATGATCTTTTATACCAATATTAGTGAGTTATAAAAATTGAGAAACGACAAGAGCGTAAATGACGAGCAAACACCTATCATGTTCTCTCTAAGACTAATCACTACGCATTGTTGTTAGATATTCTGTAGCTGCTGAGCACCATTTATTTGAAATATGCTACGGAAAAGAATTACACATATACTTGAATTATGTTTCTTTCAAGTAATGTTAGGTTATCTGGAAGCAATTAAAATCAATAGGATTGCAAACTGTTTCAATGATTTTAAAAGTGATATTTTAATAGAAAACAGCGATGTCGGCTAACAAAGATAATGCGCTGACTTGGATGCTTATTTGCGATATACATGTACTGGTGCTAAATAGAATGACAGCCGTATCTTGAATGTGATTGCACTTAGGGTAGAGTCGGGTAACTTCGATCAGGGAGGTAAATTCGGAATACCACAGTGAAAATCCAGACCATAATGAGCCGTGTCATCAGGATTTTCACTGTTTGACCAGTTAAATTTATTTTAGTGTCAAACAATGGACATATGAGCCGCGACACGACAAAACCAACAATGTGGTTGTGCGTCCAGCACAGACTCAGATCAGCCTGGGCATCCGCCCAGTCTGATCAGAGTCTTCGCTGTCCGCAGGGAGGTAGCTTAGACCCTTAGCTACCCTTTGAGCATTTAACGATGAGTCTGATAAAACTTGGCAGATGCCCAGGCTGATCTGAGTCTGCGCTGGGCGCACAACCACATTGTTGGTTTTGTCGTGTCGCGGCTCATATAAAGGAAACAATGCCACTGTCTGAATTTACCCGCTGTCCGAAGTTACCCGACTCTCCATTACACACTTTCCACCAGTATATTGCACCCATAAGACACGGGTGTAAAGTGAAATTTTTCTACATTTATGTTTATCTGTATTATAGTCTTACTAATTCACAATTCGCAAATCGCGCCTACTTTAAACAGGTATTCATCTCTTCATTAATTGTAAGGTAAAATCTCGGACTAACTTTGGGACATCAAACACGTGCGACTTATTTTTGAGGATTATGTCATATGCTAGGGTGCCGTTGATTTCGTCAGCACAATCAGATGACTTTTGGGTGACATTCTAGGTTTGGTCCTGAAAGGAATTATATTAACTCATTTCTCAGAAAGGTGTATTACTTGATGTCTCAAAGTCGAAGTTTTTCCACAAACTACTGATATTCTGGCCCCATAAAATTTAAATTTGGTTACCAGTAGTTAATATATCGATTTTGATATACGTGCTTCTCGAACTACTGCCGAATTTACACTTGTTAACCCAAAATTAGATTTTGTTGTTTCACAAGTTTTTATCTATGTAAATTTCACTGCAAATACGAAAAAATCTAATGGTTCTTTCACATGAACTAATAAACTCAATCAAGAAAGTAAGAGAATCAGTGTGCAATGGATAGCATCTTAGTATGCATCAATACATACATATAGTGCAACTATTGTACATGTAAATAGTTCTGAAAACACCATAAAAACATTCACAAAAGATATGATCACCACCATAGCTAACTCTCGATATTTCAAACAATGATATCTCAAAATACCCACCTACATGTAGTTATGAAATATTGTAAATACAAAGTTCCTATTTTCCTTTATATTTAAACTCCTGATATCTCAAACTGCTGGTGTCTCATAGTAAATTTACTTTAAAATATCAGTAGGTTGAGATGAGCTTTGACTCTGAGATGCAGAGAGGTGAATCCAGAAACTGTTACATTATATTTTAAATGATAAATGATGTCTCTGATAAAAGCGTGGGTTTTCTGTAATTGCCTTCCGTAAGGTGGTAAAAGTTTAGGCTCTAATTGTTTTAGAACTACACATGAATACACTTTAAGATAATTGTTATGTGTCACGACACTTGGGATATATCGAGGCCAAACATGCCACCCCATTATTGCACTTTTACTACGACAAGAGTTTGGAAACAAATGAAAAATCTTTCAGAAGATGTGTTTAAATGCAAGTACTTCTATCAGAGCGTCAGAATTTTAACATTATCTAACACTGGGTATATGATGGCAGATAAATCTTGTAAATTTTCATTCACTGTGTACTACTCCACCTACGTCTTACAAATTCAGATTTACTTCACACTTTCAGATATTCCTAAGTTCTCAGACTTTGGAATATATGCATTTATGTCTCTCATTCAGTCACTGGTGTCTGGCCACATACTTTCGTTTGTCCTTCCGCTGATTCAAGAAGGGCAGTTGTCAGTTACTGGCGAAAGTATGTGCACTTAGTACTGGTTAACCGCTTAGGAGGTCTAAGCCTGCCCAGGAATAGTGTGGTTAGGTTAACTGACCGTCCCGACATGACCTTAGTTGTTTGCCGTGGACGTTAAGATCAAATCAACCAACCAACCAACCAGTTACTGGTAATGTGGAAGGAACGACCAATATATCTTTATGCCATTTTTGCTAGTCCAGATGCGGATAGCCACTTATGATCACCATCAGTAAACAGTCCTTAGGTATAAAACTCACATCAAGAGCTAACTTTATGAAATCAGCGCTGCTTATACGTCTCTTTGATGGGATTTAAGAAGGGCAAAACTATGTTCGAGTGTTTAAAGACGTTGCGTCAGATGTTGGTGATAATTTGTGTAACGTCCAAAACGACGTATTTTTCACAGAGTGGCGATGTTTATTACGTTAATCCTATGCACTAATTCAATTTATTGCTGTAAAATGAAAATAATCAGATGAATCGTTTTGTTTCTTATTTCTGTTGATAGCATGGTGGGTTTTAAAATACATGCTCCAGAGCAGAATTAAGAAAAATAGAGTATACCTAGGTAAACTCAAGCCCAAGTTGTATGGGCGATAAACATATACTGTTTATGCTCAATAAACTCTTGAACTTGAACTTGAACTCAATTATTTTCAGTATTAAATGGGGTCGGTCGGGGTTTATAGATTTGTTCCCGTAATTATTCAACGGTGTAAAGTTTAATCTAAGGCCGGGGTACAAAACTTCCTTCAATATGCCCAGCGAAAACGCTAATAAGCGTGCACATCCTCGCAGTCTGATCAGTCTTCGTTGTGCGCTCTGTGGATAGCTAGCGACCCAATGCTTTTAACTGATGTATGTGAAGTCTGATCAGACTGCGCGAATGCGCAGGCTGATCTGTGTCTTCGATGAGCGCACATGTAAATTCTTATAATTTCGGCGGAGCCATGCTGATATTTGCTCTCGTCCTTTCTTCTTTCTCTCATCTTTTGTCTACTGAAACTGCTCGTGAATGGTCATTTTGCCCGAATAATTGAAAACATTGAAATTTGATATGATTATTAATTTATCGGAATATTAGTTTTGAAGACACTGTGTGATTTAATTTATGATACTTACGCATATAAGCTACAGATAAGCCAAAATTCTAACGGCAACGTTTAACAGCGTTTTCACGGCGCGATAAATAAAGGACAAAGACGGTGTTTGTGACATTTTACCTAGACAAAGCATTTCAAAGATATTTTAATCAATATTCAACCATTTCGCTTGATTCAAAAAATAGCCTTGAGTATATAAAAAACGCATTTACATATTTTATTTCGTAAAAGAGATTCGAAGAGATATTTTTTCTATTTAGTAACGAAATATGCCTCGTATTTATGATGACGTCATTTCTGTGAGTGTGACAATTTTCCTAGACATCGCAAAATATCGATAATTTTTCGTAAAATAGAAAAAAATCACGAATAAATTAAAAATTTTGTTCTGTTTTCAAAACGAATTTTTCTGAAATACTTCAATTTACAAACCGACGAATCACTAAAAAGTAATACACCAAAATATATACATACCCTCCATCTTTTCTCCCATTTTCTTTAGATCTCTACACTTTCACATTATTTGCTTGGCCGGCCATTACTTGTTTGTTTGTTTAGTGGGGTCAGTTTCACGCATAACGATGTGAAGATTGGCGCAAAACGTCACTATGAGCGAAAATTTACACGATTTTTATAATCATTAGTTATAATTTTTATATTTTGAAGCTCCCCAGTAATCCATTTCTGTTACGTTTCTACATGCAAAATTCGACGTTATTCACCTAATATGTGGACAATAACTTTTACGTATTGTCTAAATTGGTCACGTTTTCCCCTCCAATGTAAAATGTAATTAATTACTTTTTGAATGATGTTTAGTTTGTAGAAATGTGTCAAGGAATAAGTGAAGGAGCGAACATTCAATATTAAGACCCCCTAACTTTTTGAAATTATCACCAACATCTGACGCGACGTCAAAAGCATTTATTTGCAGATAGATAGATAGATAGATAGATAGATAGATAGATAGATAAAAAGCATCTAGCGCACAAAATTGGTCCAAATCGTTGAGTACCATTGAATTTGTTACCAGAGTAACACCAGTAACTTGCCGTAACTAGATCATGTTACCCACTTCAGGCAATATAAGACACATAAGCTTACTCTTATATGCCATACTAGATCAACACTCACTTCAGGCAATATAAGACACATTTGGCTTACTCTTACAGGCTATATTGCCAATACCCTTACTAGAATATACTGTAACCATTGTAACATCAATGTATCATTTAAAGAACTTTACAGTTACAACGGAGAAACAAAAAAAATCTTATCATATGTTTTATGTTTTAGTGCTCTGATGGGCTGTAACGCTGTAATATTGTAACATTGGATTTGTGGAGTGGGCCTAGCGAGAAAGCGCTGTAACTCTTGTAACATCAGTGTAACAATCAAGGAACTTCATAGTTACAACGAAGAAACATAACATTCTTATCATACATTTTATGTTTTTTGTGCCCTGATGGGCTGTAAAGCTGTAACATTGTAACATTGGATTTTATGGAGGGGGCTATCGAGAAAGCGCTGTAACTCTTGTAACATCAGTGTAACAATCAGGGAACTTTACAGTTACAACTGAGAAAAATAAAAATCTTATCATATATTTTATGTTTTTAGTGCCCTGATGGGCTGTAACATTGTAACATTGTAACATTGGATTTGTGAGTGGGCCTATCGAGAAAGCGCTGTAACTCTTGTAACATCAGTGTAACAATCAAAGAACTTCACAATTACAACGAAGAAACATGTATTTTTTATCATATATTTTATGTTTTTGTGCCCTGATGGGCTGTAACGCTGTAACATTGTAACATTGGATTTGTGGAGTGGGCCTATCGAGAAAGCGCTGTAACTCTTGTAACATCAGTGTAACAATCAAGGAACTTCACAGTTACAACGAAGAAACATGTATTTCTTATCATACATTTTATGTTTTTTGTGCCCTGATGGGCTGTAAAGCTGTAACATTGTAACATTGGATTTTATGGAGGGGGCCTATCGAGAAAGCGCTGTAACTCTTGTAACATCAGTGTAACAATCAGGGAACTTTACAGTTACATCTGAGAAAAATAAAAATCTTATCATATATTTTATGTTTTTAGTGCCCTGATGGGCTGTAACATTGTAACATTGTAACATTGGATTTGTGAGTGGGCCTATCGAGAAAGCGCTGTAACTCTTGTAACATCAGAGTAACAATCAGGGAACTTTACAGTTACATCTGAGAAAAATAAAAATCTTATCATATATTTTATGTTTTAGTGCCCTGATGGGCTGTAACCCTGTAACATTGTAACATTGGATTTGTGAGTGGGCCTATCGAGAAAGCGCTGTAACTCTTGTAACATCAGTGTAACAATCAAAAAACTTCACAGTCACAACGGAGAAGCATAAAATTTTTATAAAACATTTTATGTTTTTGTGCCTTGATGGGTTGTAACGCTGTAACATTGTAACATTGGATTTGTGGAGTGGGCCTATCGAGAAAGCGCTGTAACTCTTGTAACATCAATGTAACAATCAAGGAACTTCACAGTTACAACGAAAACATATTAACATTCTTATCGTACATCTATGTTTTTTAAGCCCTGATGGGCTGTAACGCTGTAACATTGTAACATTGGATTTGTGGAGTGGGCCTATCGAGAAAGCGCTGTAACTCTTGTAACATCAGTGTAATAACCAAGGAACTTCACAGTTACAATGAAGAAACATAACATTCTTATCATACATTTTATAGTTTTTGTGCCCTGATGGGCTGTAAGGCTGTAACATTGTAACATTGAATATGTGGAGGGGGCCTATCGAGAAAGCGCTGTAACTCTTGTAACATCCGTGCAACAATCAAGGAACTTAACAGTTACAACTGAGGCACATAACATTCTTATCATACATTTTATGTTTTTAGTGCCCTGATGGGCTGTAACGCTGTAACATTGTAACATTGTATATGTGGAGGGGGCCTATCGAGAAAGCGTTGTAACTCTTGTAACATCAGAGTAATAATCAAGTAACTTCACAGTTACAACGAAGAAACATTAAATTCTTATCATATATTTTGTTCTTAGTGCCCTGATGGGCTGTAACTCTGTAACATTGTAACATTGGATTTGTGGAGGGGGCCTATCGAGAAAGCGCTGTAACTCTTGTAACATCAGTGTAACAATCAAGGAACTTCACAGTCACAACGGAGAAACATAAAAATCTTATCATAAATTTTATGTTTTTGTGCCCTGATGGGTCGTAACGCTGTTACATTGTAACATTGGAATTGTGAAGCGGGTCTATCGGGAAAGCGCTGTAACTCTTGTTACATCAGTGTAACAATCAAAGAACTTCACAGCTACAACGAAGAAACGTGTATTTCTTATTATATATTTTATGTTTTTTGTGCCCTGATGGGCTGTAACGCTGTAATATTGTAACATTGGATTTGTGGAGTGGGCCTATCGAGAAAGCGCTGTAACTCTTGTAACATCAGTGTAACAAGCAAAGAACTTCACAGTTACAACGAAGAAACATAACATTCTTATCATACATTTTATGTTTTTTGTGCCCTGATGGGCTGTAACGCTGTAACATTGTAACATTGGATTTCATGGAGGGGGCCTATCGAGTAAGCGCTATAACTCTTTTAACATCAGTGAACCAATCAAGCAACTTAACAGTTACAACTGAGAAACATAACATCCTTATCATACATTTTATGTTTTAGTGCCCTGATGGGCTGTAACGCTGTAACATTGTAACATTGAATATGTGGAGGGGGCCTATCGAGAAAGCGCTGTAACTCTTGTAACATCAGTGTAACAATCAAAGAACTTCACAGCTACAACGAAGAAACGTGTATTTCTTATTATATATTTTATGCTTTCTGTGCCCTGATGGGCTGTAACGCTGTAACATTGTAACATTGGATTTGTGGAGTGTGCCTATCGAGAAAGCGCTGTAACTCTTGTAACATCAGTGTAGCAATCAAGGAACTTCACAGTTACAACGAAGAAACATGTATTTCTTATCATACATTTTATGTTTTTTGTGCCCTGATGGGCTGTAAAGCTGTAACATTGTAACATTGGATTTTATGGAGGGGGCCTATCGAGAAAGCGCTGACACTCTTGTAACATCAGTGTAACAATCAGGGAACTTTACAGTTACATCTGAGAAAAATAAAAATCTTATCATATATTTTATGTTTTTAGTGCCCTGATGGGCTGTAACCCTGTTACATTGTAACATTGGATTTGTGAGTGGGCCTATCAAGAAAGCGCTGTAACTCTTGTAACATCAGTGTAACAATCAAAGAACTTCACAGTCACAACGGAGAAGAATAAAATTTTTATAAAACATTTTATGTTTTTTGTGCCTTGATGGGCTGTAACGCTGTAACATTGTAACATTGGATTTGTGGAGTGGGCCTATCGAGAAAGCGCTGTAATTCTTGTAACATCAATGTAACAATCAAGGAACTTCACAGTTACAACGACAACATATTAACATTCTTATCATACATTTTATGTTTTTTAAGCCCTGATGGGCTGTAACGCTGTAACATTGTAACATTGGATTTGTGGAGTGGGCCAATCGAGAAAGCGCTGTAACTCTTGTAACATCAGTGTAATAATCAAGGAACTTCACAGTTACAATGAAGAAACATAACATTCTTATCATACATTTTATGTTTTTTGTGCCCTGATGGGCTGTAAGGCTGTAACATTGTAACATTGAATATGTGGAGGGGGCCTATCGAGAAAGCGCTGTAACTCTTGTAACATCAGTGCAACAATCAAGGAACTTAACAGTTACAACTGAGACACATAACATTCTTATCATACCTTTTATGTTTTTAGTGCCCTGATGGGCTGTAACGCTGTAACATTGTAACATTGTATATGTGGAGGGGGCCTATCGAGAAAGCGTTGTAACTCTTGTAACATCAGTGTAACAATCAAGTAACTTCACAGTTACAACGAAGAAACAATAAATTCTTATCATATATTTTGTTCTTAGTGCCCTGATGGGCTGTAACGCTGTAACATTGTAACATTGGATTTGTGGAGTGGGCCTATCGAGAAAGCGCTGTAACTCTTGTAACATCAGTGTAACAATCAAGGAACTTCACAGTCACAACGGAGAAACATAAAAATCTTATCATAAATTTTATGTTTTTGTGCCCTGATGGGTCGTAACGCTGTTACACTCTGACATTGGAATTGTGAAGCGGGTCTATCGGGAAAACGATGTAACTCTTGTTACATCAGTGTAACAATCAAAGAACTTCACAGCTACAACGAAGAAACGTGTATTTCTTATCATATATTTATGTTTTTTGTGCCCTGATGGGCTGTAACGCTGTAACATTGTAACATTGGATTTGTGGAGTGGGCCTATCGAGAAAGCCCTGTAACTCTTGTAACATCAGTGTAACAATCAAGGAACTTCACAGTTACAACGAAGAAACATAACATTCTTATCATACATTTTATGTTTTTTGTGCCCTGATGGGCTGTAATGCTGTAACATTGTAACATTGGATTTCATGGAGGGGGCCTATCGAGTAACCGCTATAACTCTTGTAACATCAGTGTAACAATCAAGCAACCTAACAGTTACAACTGAGAAACATAACATTCTTATCATACATTTTATGTTTTAGTGCCCTGATGGGCTGTAACGCTGTAACACTGTAACATTGAATATGTGGAGGGGGCCTATCGAGAAAGCGCTGTAACTCTTGTTACATCAGTGTAACAATCAAAGAACTTCACAGCTACAACGAAGAAACGTGTATTTCTTATAATATATTTTATGCTTTCTGTGCCCTGATGGGCTGTAACGCTGTAACATTGTAACATTGGATTTGTGGAGTGGGCCTATCGAGAAAGCGCTGTAACTCTTGTAACATCAGTGTAACAATCAAGGAACTTCAGTTACAACGAAGAAACATAACATTCTTATCATACATTTTATGTTTTTTGTGCCCTGATGGGCTCTAACGCTGTAACATTGTAACATTGAATATGTGGAGGGGGCCTATCGAGAAAGCGTTGTAACTCTTGTAACATCAGTGTAACAATCAAGTAACTTCACAGTTACAACGAAGAAACAATAAATTCTTATCATATATTTTGTTCTTAGTGCCCTGATGGGCTGTAACGCTGTAACATTGTAACATTGGATTTGTGAAGGGGGCCTATCGAGAAAGCGCTGTAACTCTTGTAACATCAGTGTAACAATCAAGGAACTTCACAGTCACAACGGAGAATCATACAAATCTTATCATAAATTTTATGTTTTTGTGCCCTGATGGGTCGTAACGCTGTTACATTGTGACATTGGAATTGTGAAGCGGGTCTATCGGGAAAGCGCTGTAACTCTTGTTACATCAGTGTAACAATCAAAGAACTTCACAGCTACAACGAAGAAACGTGTATTTCTTATCATATATTTTATGTTTTTTTGTGCCCTGATGGGCTGTAACGCTGTAACATTGTAACATTGGATTTGTGGAGTGGGCCTATCGAGAAAGCCCTGTAACTCTTGTAACATCAGTGTAACAATCAAGGAACTTCACAGTTACAACGAAGAAACATAACATTCTTATCATACATTTTATGTTTTTTGTGCCCTGATGGGCTGTAACGCTGTAACATTGTAACATTGGATTTTATGGAGGGGGCCTATCGAGTAAGCGCCATTACTCTTGTAACATCAGTGTAACAATCAAGCAACTTAACAGTTACAACTGAGAAACATAACATTCTTATCAGACATTTTATGTTTTAGTTCCCTGATGGGCTCTAACGCTGTAACATTGTAACATTGAATATGTGGAGGGGGCCTATCGAGAAAGCGCTGTAACTCTTGTAACATCAGTGTAACAATCAAGTAACTTCACAGTTACAATTGAGAAACATAAAATTCTTATCATATATTTTATGTTCATAGTGCCCTGATGGGCTGTAACGCTGTAACATTGTAACATTGGATTTGTAGAGGGGCCTATCGAGAAAGTGCTGTAACTCTTGTAACATCAGTGTAACAATCAAACAACTTCACAGTCACAACTGAGAACTAGAACATTCTTATCATACACTTTATGTTTTAGTGCTCTGATGGGCTGTAACGCTGTAACATTGTAACATTGGATATGTGGAGTGGGCCTATCGAGAAAGCGCTGTAACTCTTGTAACATCAGTGTAACAATCAAGTAACTTCACAGTTACAATTGAGAAACATAAAATTCTTATCATATATTTTATGTCTTTAGTGCTCTGAAGGGCTGTAACACAGTAACATTGGATTTTTTGGAGTGGGCATTTCAAGAAAGCACTGTAACTCTTGATACAACAGTGTAACAGTCAAAGAACATGAACTTCAAAGTTACAACGGAGAAACATAAAATTCTTTTCATATATTTTATATATTTCGTACCCTGATTGGCTGTGCCGCTGTCGATTTTAAAATCACAAAGAGCGGCATTATGAAGACTATTACATGCCGGTTCCACTAATCTAAAAAAAATCAGCTGTCAAACAATTACTTAGTTTATATATTTTTTCTTCTCCCAGTTTTTCTTCTTTATTTTCGGTCGCGTATTCCAGCCGGTACCTCGGTCAACTGATGAGAGATGTTCAGTAATAATGTAAAGTTGCGGGTTCGAATTCTTGTTCAGCCACCAGGAAAATGGAAAAGTCTCTGTCAACTCGGCAGTAGATGGGTAACTTTCTAGGATCCGGGATGGATGTGGCAGCGAACAGAGGAACGAGCTCCTCTTCCTTTCATATGCCGCAACCAAGCTACAGTGGGCCTCCGACTTTCACTGTTTCAACGGCCACTAGGCTACGGGAAGTATTTACCTTTATCTATCCCGCCGGCGGTTGAAATGAGGATTCTTCTGCACTCAGTTTTTATTCACAATATGACTGAAATCTTGTTGATAGGGGCGTAACATCAATGTCAGCAACGCTGAAAAAAGGCATGAGTCGTCAGGGCATCTGCACACAACGTAGGCCTGGATTAGCCTGCGCATATTCGCAGTCTGATAAAGATATTTGCTGTCCGCTTATAGAATCATTGTGCTAGAGGACAGCAAAGGCTCTGATTGGACTGCAAGGTTACACAGGAAAAGATTTATTTTCTTTGGCTTTGCGCATTTTATGATTTTGTATTACCATGTTCGGAAAACGACTTTTTGTATTTTTTTTATTAAGATTAATTTGGGTTACACTCACACGACTGTCCAACTTTTCATTCAGGTGTACTTAAATTCTTCCATTCTCTTTTCGCGGTTCATTCGGCTTCAGCCGTATAACCTTAGTATTGACCAACATTTGAAATATTTCGTTGGCCAATATAAATACAGCCGGGATTTTGATGTAAGTAGCTTACTTTCGCTTTATCTTTCTACTTTCAGTTTCATTTGACTGTCGGCCTATAAATCGTGTCGTGATGAATCGGTTTATATCGGTCCACACCGCTTTTTGCCAAATTATGTCGCTCACGTAAAATATAAAACCAACAAGATAACCTGAAACAGAAATCGAAGACGAAATTAAGTAAGTGTTCGGACAGTTGTTGATATTGTGTTGGAACTGCAACACTTTTAAGGTTATATGTGGGGCGCTCAGCCAACCAAATCTCATTGTTATGTGCAACAGACAGACCCTAATCAAAATTCAACAGCATTTCCGAAATCGAAATCCCAGCACCAACAATAAATATGCATATCAGCATGCGCATCCGTACAATCTGATCAGCACATTCGATATCTTACATGTACCTGACTCGTACATATAACAATACACACTTCACACTTCTATTTAATCTAAGCCGATTATCTTGTTTTTTAGCTCGCCTGAACGAAAGTTCAGGAAGAGCTATTGTTGTCACCCTGGCGTTGGCGTCGGCGTCCGGATTGGATGTTTTGGTTAAAGTTTTTTAAAGACCTATATCTCCTTAACCCATGGATGGATTCTTTTGATACTTGCACTGTAGTTAGATATTGGTCCAAGGTTTAACAGGGTACCACCCCCACCCCACTCCGTGACCTTGCTGTGAAGGTCATGGACTTAGAAAATTGGGAGTTTTTTGTACTGGATGTTTTGGTTAAAGTTTTATAAAGCCCAATATCTCCTAAACTTATTGATGAATTCCTTTGATACTTGCATTGTAGTTAGATATTGGTCCAAAGTTTTCCAAGGTACTACCCCCACCCCCCTCAGTGACCTTGATGTCAAGGTCATGGACTTAGAGAATTGTCTTTTTATTGATTGGATGTTTTGGTTAAAGTTTTTTAAAGACACATATCTCCTGAACCCATAGATGAATTCTTTTTATATTTGCTCTGTACCTAGATATTAGTCCAAAGTTTTACAGAGTACTACCCCAACCCTGCTCAGTGACCTTGATGTCAAGGTCAGGGACTTAGGAAATTTGGTCTTTATTAAAGTTTTCTAATTGCATACCGATTCATAATGCCTGGCAGAGATTTAGTTTACACTTGAACTGATGTTAGACGCTTGTTTGAGCTTTTACAAAACACTATATACTTACCCCACTGGATGAACTTGAAGTCAATGTCATTGACTTTTAATTTTGTCTTAAAGATTTTGGTTAAAGTTTTATATTTATGAAGACATAATTTCACAGTGCCCCGATGGACTCAGTTGATACTAATATTTGGACTGATGTTAGATAATGGTTCAAAGTTTTGATACATCATAGCCCCCCCCCCCTCTTACTTCTTTGAGCTCTAGCTCGTGGACTTCTTTGAGCTCTAGCTCGTGGACTTTGAAGTTTCATGTGGATTTTTTTTATTTTAATTACATTTTAAAACTCATTTCTGAGATAGCTTTTGTTTATAAATGTGTTGTCATTATGGACATGCTTGCCTGAAGTTTTATGCATAGCAGTCCACACCACCATAACGACTGTGTGATGGGCAAGCACCTATTCAGGCGAGCTATGCTGTCAGGCGACAGCTCTTGTTTTAAAAAGATATTTCTTGTTTATATTATTAATTTAGTGTCGCTGCAGTTAACAAATACTGTCTCAAAGGGCCGTTAAACCAAAAACAACCAACCAACCAGAATATAAGGTTTTGGAAAAAATCTATGTGGTGGTATAAAAAGTGTGTGCGCTTAAGTTTAAAAAATCTGAGTATTTTCATAGCATTCCCATTGCCGTCAAACTTCCATGTTTTTGTGTGTTTTTCAATCTGATCAAGCGACTAAACGAACCCAATGACCTATCCCATTCGATGTAACACAGAAAACTGTACTCGTGTGCAAAATTTAGGGAAAAAAAACAACAACTATGTTATGGTCATGTACACGCCTACTAATTGCTCGCATGCGAAACCGCGGTTCAGAACGCAGATCCATGCGAGGAGTTTCCGGTTTTGCAGATGGGAAAAAAGTAAACGAATTTGACATCGGCTCAAGAATTCGGTTATTTTTTTCTCTGAAATGTGTTAATGCGAAATATAAGAATGCTTTTTTGTCGAATATCGATTGCTTCTTCCGCACACGAAAGGATTAGGCACATGGCCTTGCATTTTTCCAGATATTCATTTAGCATGACGAAGCCTGTGTTCAAGGTCAGTCTCGGCGAAATATTCATGTAGGAACAAGTCACATTCTGTTGCTTGATTTTGAGTCTCTGGCTTTGTTAGTGCACAATTTTAGAGCAAAGGTTTAGAGCAAAGGTTGCGCCAGATGATTTACTTTGCAAAAGACAAGACATGTTCGACCCAGTCAATGTTAATTACGCGTGGAGTGTTTGTTGGGCAAGCTAATTTTTTCGCGATTGATGTTGAGTTGTCAGTTCGGTGCTCTCGATATTCCATTCGGCTTACGTTGAGCGGGAATAAGTTTCAATATCTCGTAAAAATAAAAGTTAAAAATCTAAAATACTATAGTTAAAGTTAATTAAACGTGAACGAGATGAAACAGTAAGAGAGAAACACGGTTGAAAACGAAGGAAGCAAGAGCTCTTGAGAGGAAAACTTTCTTAGAAAAAAATGAAGGGATTCGAACTAAAACAAAATATGAGGGAGGGATTGTGCTACATTAATTAGTGTGTAGGAACTTGCTCGCACTTAACCCACTCGGCCGTGTACGCACTGGATTACCGATGGTAATATAAAATATATAAGCCTGATACTGATACGGATAATTCCTGAGGGCCGTGAACTACCTGTTTTACCTAATAACATTAAAGGCCCCATCGCTCTATCAGCATAAAATTCTTTTTCATGAGGTATCGCTGCAAACTTCTCACTATAGTTTCGTCACTGTAAATTACCGTGATTACCCAGCTTTAAACAAATAAAAATTCCTAGAGTTTCACATAAAAAGGGACTGAAAACTTTTTTGGTTCATTTTAAAATGACCTACTTTCGATTTCATTAAGTTGAATAAAATGGTGAAAATACAATGTACAGTCGTGGCGCCCCTATCGCTATCCCGCATACATATAAACAGCATTGCTAGACGGGAAACCAGAACAGGAAATTTTCAAAAACTTATCTCTATTTTTTGCCAGTTATATGACTAAATATATGCACATCAACCCATATTTTATTGCCAAACGTGAAGGATGAACCGCTTTTATAATGATTTGAATTTAGACGTTTTTACCGCTGATAGAACTATGGAGACTTTAAATGGTTGTGCTAGGCCATTTGCGCGGGAAACAAATTATCTTTGGGTGACAGTATGTTAATTGGAATAGAATCAAAATCTGAATCAAATAATCAAAAAAAAAAAAAAAAAAATTCGTGATGATCAGTGTTTCGTGTCAAGGGACATTAAGCCCATTTGCACACAGTGACTACTTGAACCAGCCTGTAAGCCTTGAATACTGGTGTACGGGTTATGTTCTGAATCACATTGCTGATGCATGTGGGCCAGTAAGCACAATTTCCATAATGCCTTATACCGCGCAAAACGTTGGAAAAACGTTTCAACGTCAATTTAACAGTATTATGATACGCATTGTTCCTTGCGGATCGTTGGGGCGCGGCGGAGGGGGCAATAGGCGCTAAAATTTGTACTTGAATAGTGTATGCCCCAGAGATGATAATAATTCAGACTAATCTAAACGGTTGTTTAAATTTTAACTTATAAATGCAGTGAGATTCTTTCCCCCATTAACGTGAAAAGTGGACCCATTCTTGTGGAAGGGTCGGATCAGAGTCTCGCTGTTCGCAAAAGATGTACAAACTTATTCGGCTATAAGACGGGGATTTCCCTCCAAAGAAGAAGTCTAGGTCAAGATCTTTGGGATTGTTAGGGAAACTCTCGCTTTACAGCAAAATTGTTCTGAGTGGGGTGGTGGGGGCAAGCGGCTTAATGCAGAATCGCTGATCGCACATGGTTTACCCACTTATTCGGTTATTAGATGGGAGTTCCCCCAAGATCTTTGGGTTTGTGAGGAAAGCCCTAGTCTTACGGTACAAAGGGTTTTCTGTTTGTAGCGGCATGCGTTTTATAGCCAGATGGCTGTTTGAAAAGATTGTACGTACATATTCAGCTGTAAGACGGGGGTTTCCATCCGAACAAGAAATCTAGGTCCGTTTTTAACCTAGTCTTACGGTACAATGGGTTTTCTGTTTGTAACGGCATGCGTCTTATAGCCAAACGGCTGTTTGAACAGGAGGTACCTACTTATTCAGTTGTAAGACGGGGGTTTCCCTCCGAACAAAAAATCTAGGTCCGTTTTTTAACCTATTGGATTATTCTGTGTTTATGGAGAGATGAGAGAGTGCATGCGTCTTTTAGCCAAATCGCTGTTCACACATGATTTACTTCTATATTCAGGTATAAGATGGGGCCGCGTAGCGCAATCGGTAGGGCACCTGACTCATAAGTCTGGCCACATACTTTTGTTTCTCTTTCCGCTGATTCAAGAAGGGTAGTTGTCAGTAACTGGCGAAAGTATGTGCATTTTGTCAGTTGCTGGCGAAAGCATGTGCACTTAGTACTGGTAAACCGCTTAGGAGGTCTAAGCCTGCCCAGGAATCAGGGCTGGACCCAGAGCACCTGAAGACGGAGGGGGGGGGGGGCACAGAATGCCGAAGACATGATTCGCGTGAGCCGCGAGGGGGGGGAGAGTATGAGAGGGGATTTCCCCCTCTCATTTGGGGGTTCCGGGGAGCATCCCCCGGAAATTTTTTTTGAAAATTGTAGTGCCGGAGAAGCATTTTTAAGTCTGCTTGTGGTCAAAATTTCAGATTTCAAACTTGATTTTGAAAGCCATTTTGACATACTTCATGAATATTTTGCTTCAATTTCAGCTTATACTGGTACTGGACCTGGAATGCAAATATTTAATCAATAATTTTGCAGGGCTTCCATTAGCTTTCATTAGAAATTCAGGAAGACCCAGACTTCCTACCCCTCAAATTTGGAAGTCCCGCATGAGAAACTAGGAAGTCGAACTTTTTTCCACGCAACGGCTGTCGAAAGTTATGGAAGAAATAAAGTACTGTACATTATATTAAACTTTACTGCAAGAAGCTGCGAAGGCCAGATATAAATTGGTCAACTCGTTAGATCAAAGTGGCGCCGACGCTTTTCATACCCTTCTAAATTTCGCCGATAGAATTTACCGTAATGATCAAGAAAGTAGGACAGAAGTGACACTGTGGGTTACGGAGATAAAATGTGAGATATATATTAACCGGAGTTGGAAAAATTACGACGTACTGAAATAAACTCTAGTTTACCGTTGCACTTCAGTTTGGCGTCCTCATTTTTTCGCAAGCGCAAGTATTATTTACAGTCAGACAGTGGTGCATCCAAGCAGCCGCCAAGATCAAACGATTACTTAAAACTGTCAATTCATGT
This sequence comes from Ctena decussata, assembly GCA_963989385.1. NCBI lineage: Eukaryota > Metazoa > Mollusca > Bivalvia > Lucinida > Lucinidae > Ctena > Ctena decussata. The sequence goes on from OZ022505.1 coordinate 57,192,401, forward strand.
GTACTTACACGGTCGCATTAATTTACTCCCAGCGGAGTTATTTCTAAATAAGGGCGGGGCTTAGGCTGTCGCTGTAATATTAATACTTCCAATTGGACAATAGGCGGAGCTAAATACGTAGTCACGGTTCTCACTGACAAGAGTCGGTCAACCGTTTAATCACAAAGCTCCCAGGACGCGTGTCAAAGGTAATACCGATAAAATGTTTATTGAAGGATGATATAATTTCTGAACATTGGCGTACGCCGGAACACGTGACTTGAAATTATCACGCACCATCGGACAACAAATTGGCGTACTTTTACGCGCTGAAAATTGGCGAAATTGTAGAGATTTTTTATTTTTTTTACAGGGGGACAAGGTATGACTCGCGGTCGATTCGGGGGCACGTGCCCCTTTTGCCCCCCACCCCCCCCCCCCCCCTTGGGTCCGGCACTGCGGACCTTTAGCGAAGCTTTTTCTGTTATGTGTTGACCCCTACTGAGAAGGTAGGTAAAACTAAAATAAATTGGCAGAGCTGCGTCGATTCACCTGGTTATGCTAATTTACTTAGGTTTTACCTTTTGTAACAGAGGGAAATATGAAAATTTGGATTTAATCTGTCATTGCATTTTTGAAAGACAGAAAAAAATCGTCCTAGCTAGAATACTATATTACATGGGTATTGTGTCATGCCCATCGTGTAGCATTTAAATACGGCAAAACCAAAAAGACTGATCGTTTGGTCTTTTGGAGACGAAAGTATGAATACTTTTTGTCATGCCAGAATCCACAAACCTGCACTAATGAAGCCGTATGACTTGTGCAAACATTGACTCGATTTAGCCTTTATTTCCGTTCATCTAGTACCCTGTTCGCATAAACAGCGTCTAACAAATCGACAACTGAGCCGCGACACGACAAAACCAGCAAAGTGGCATGTCGGCCACGCGAAGACTCACGTCTGCCTGGGCATCCGCCTTGGCTGATCAGAGGCTTCGCTGAGCGCTTAAAGGGTAGCTATGGGTCTAAACTACCTCCATGCGGACAGTGAAGATCTGATCAAACTAGACCATGCCCGACCAGATCTGAGTCTGCGCTGGGCACACATGCCACTTTGTTGTTGCGGTTCAGTTATTCAGATGCATAAGCCAAGCATAGGCTGTAAGGTGCAGTTTTGCTTGAAACTTTTGACGCGATAATTCTTGTTTATTGGCAGCCGGAACCTCAATCCTCTCAAAGAAATACCCAATCTCATACATGCAACAGGGCCATAAAATCACAAAATACCTTGTCATCACACTGCGTTCTGGACTGAGCCATGTCATAAGAAAAGTGGCATTATTTCATGCTAAGTGCCAGACCATGATAAGATTGTGCATCCGACCAGTTTTAAATTCTTTTCTAACCTCTTTGCCTAAAATACCCTGATCCTGAGGACAAATTTTACGAATAATTATTATTTGATAATAGTTTTCTTGAACACCCAATCAGTCCCCACAATTATCATTATCATTTAATGGCGTACAGTGGAGCAATCTGTTTGTAGGTATACATAATGTCCAGTTCCATAACGGCGTTTCCCAGAATTTTATTAAGTTGTGAACCATTTGCATGCCTGACCAGCTTGCGCAAAATGCGTTTACAATACTGCTTGCTCCATAAATTCTATACAGTAGAGTTGTTGCGCATGCGCTTACAAGGCTAAGTTTGCGCGCAGGCTGTCCTGAGTATATGAAACTTCTAGAATATTTTAAGCGGACAACAGATATCGTCATGCATAGCCTGGTCTTGGTTTTTGTAGAGACAGCGCAAAACATCATCTTGCTCCTCAGCGAGGTTAGAACTGGACATTTGAGCCACGACACGATAAAATTAACAACGTGGCATGTGTGACCAGCAAAGAATCAGACCAGCCTGGGTATATGCCCAGGCTGATCTGAGTCTTTGCTGTGCGCTTAAGTGGTAACTAGGAGTGTAAGCTAGCTTCATGCGAATAGAGAAAACTCCGATCAGACTGGTTGGACGCGCATGCTGATCTGAATCTTTGCTGGGTGCATATGCGACTTTGTTTGTGTTGCGGCTCATTTCAAATTTACACTCATATGGCACCTAAGACATCTGTATAGCGCAGATTTTACAAAGTTTACTCTTCACACGAGTTCTAACACATTTCTATATGCTTTGTGCATACATTCAAATGGATATATCGCCAGCCATATTTTCCCACCTTTTTTGACAAGTGGAAACAACTATTTGACTTCCTGTTTTCTTTCCTGGAGCTTGGATCAACTCTTTCGCTCACCGAAGACTCAGTTCAGCCTGGGCGGAATCTTTGCAGTCTGCATGGATGTGGCTTAGAACCTTAGATATCCTTTAAGCACAGTGAAGACTCTAATTAGACTGGGCGAACGTCCAGGCTGATCCGAGTCTTCACTGGGTGCACATGCCACTTTGTTGGTTTTGTCCTGTTTCGGCTCATATATAATTTGAGTATGCAAATGCGCCACTGCTGTTAGACTCATTTTCTCGGTCACAGGACACTTCGACCCCAAACCATCTCGGCCCCTAGACACCTCGGCCCCAAACCATCTCGTCCCCACCTAGAAATAAATTCCTGGACACTTCGGTCCCTAGTCACTTCGGCCCCTAGTCATCTCGGCCCCATAGCCCTAGTCACTTCGGTCCCAGTTTGACAAATTTAATTTCACAGTTTTTTTGCCCATTTTAATATTTTACTTTTTTTTAAAGTATTATTCCTCGAAACGCGAGTTACAATAACTAAAATTTATTTTAGAAAGCTGATCTTCCTATTTTCAGGTTCATTCATCAAAATTCAGTTTTGACATCTATCTATCTATCTACCTATCTATCTATCTATCTATCTATGACATTCGACCTTCCTAGCGTCCAGGTAAGCAGCGGTATCGATTAATCGTGGCACGCGACATCGATTAGTGAATGATAAACTCAGGTGTGATATTTAATGATGAGTAATAAACAAACGCACATGAGCAAGACAAGGCGTCTTTAATATTATCATGGCTGGAGATACTGAAAGAAGAGTCTTACAATATATTGAAATTAACATATGTAACCAACAGAATGGTTAGTATTATATGTAGCTTATAAATTAATACTACCGATAATGAGGAAAGAGATCAAATATGACATTACTTTAATGTAAACATCATATATCAAACAAACGTGAAATATGAAAAAAAAAAAAAAAAAAAAAAAACAAGAAAAACTATGTGGACTAACTTTCGATGTCAAAGTACAAAGTCACTATTAGAAAAAGATTATCTAGAATGCTTATAAAAGTTCGATACTGCTAACAGTCAAGTAAATTACATTCACTTCCTTGCTTGTATTTACGAATGTTTTACATATCAGCACTGAAATAGCTCAAACAAAATATTGGCTATTGGTGTAGGGCATAATATTGTCATAGAAAATATTTAATATATCTGGATGAATCGCGGACCGCAATCGAATTCATGAGACTGGTACAAATAAAATCGATTGTGGTAACAATCACGTGCGCGAATGGGAAATTATCCTAGTATCATCATATGTTCTCTCTTTCTTTCCTCCATAGGAGAGTAACACACATACGAGGGATAAGCATCATACTATGACATTATGCGAGACCTAATATTGATTTTCTTACTGGCTCATGATTGTGTTAATTAACAGATATATTTTATCTTCTCTTTTAATTCATAATTATCTTAAACTGTAACATAATTTTCTCATGAACTTTCATCCAGAATTTTAATATGATAATATAATGACTAACGAAATTTAGTGACAAAAATTATTTGGAAATGGTAAAATGACGAGGGAGTATATTTGTAACTGTTATCAGTTATCGCTGATGAGTCTTCGCACCAATATAAGTAGCATTATCGCCGTCTGATATGAGTCTTCGCACCAATATAAGTAGCATTATCGCCGTCTTTCATATTTTGGCGTCTGTGACAGACGCCAAAATATGAAAGACGGCGATAATGCTACTTATATTGGTGCGAAGACTCATATCAGTCTGCCATCTTCTTAGAAACAATCATTAATTTACAAAAAAAAAAAAACTAAAACAAAGTTAGCAGAGAATTCTGGTAGGTCTGAATAAATGCGTAGACTGATTTCGGTATTTACAACTCCCGCACATGGCGTACGGTCCTTTTTCAAATTAAAGACGCCTTAACTTGCCCAAGCTTGTTGATTATTAATACTCGTTAAATCACACCTACCTTGATTGTGTAAATCAATAATCGATGATCGATAATTAATCGATACTGACTATTTTTCAGACATATATGCAGGCAGACGGTCGGATGTACAATGATAGATAGATAGATAGATAGATAGATAGATAGATAGATATTTCAGTCGTCGTAAAAAATGACCCAAAATTGGCAAAAAAGTATAATTGAAAGAGCAAACTTTTGCTAGGTTAAAACGAACCGCTATAAATCTAAGTAACTACGGCTAGTTTACCCATAAACTCAGAGATAAATGATCTATCATATTACACCATGGTTTGTTCTATGATAAATATTATGATAAAAGATAGTTAGCAGCTTGGCGGTTTCAGGTCTTCACCACTCGCAACAGACTCCCCCTCCCCAATCCCCCACCGCTCTTAATCTTCTGTTTTCTCACTCTGCCTGTCATGTGTTAACTTCCGTTTTGTTTTCTTGCTTCAAATTCATTTCTGAATAATTTCTTTTCTTTTCTTTTCTAATTTTCTTATTTCAATTTTCTTTTTTTAAATTTTCATTCATTCCCTCCCCCCCCCCTTTTTTCTGATAAATATCGGATTCTGAGATTCTGTAGGTTAAACGGTATTTTCTATCGACGAGAACGCCTGTTATGTGATAATTTGATTGTATGCTTTGGAAATTACTCCCATCCAGTAAAATAATGCAGTGGGAAATTCTGTTTACGAATAGGCCGTCCGCCAAGGGTAGTAAGGAACAAAGTGGACTTAGTATCCTTGGCTTGCGAAAATGGTTGTATTGCTACTCATGATCAGATTAATAATGTACTTTCCGTTTTGTGTGCTTCTTGGTTACAAAGGATCGCTTATTCAAGCGCTAATGAAATTTGTTGAATTTTGTGAGAGCCTTTTCACCGAGCATTCCGTTCAAGATACTGCTGGAGGGGGGGGGGGGGGGGGGGTCGATGGTACTGGGTATAAGTTCCAGTGCCGGAGCGTCCTACTGATTTGGATAAAAGTACGACAAGGGCCTACTGAGCTTGCAGTAGGTGCGGGTGGGGGTTGTTTGGACATTCCCCCCCCCCCCCGTCTTTCAGTTCTCTCTCCTTTCTCCCTCTCTTTGGGAGACGGCCCGATATAGACTGAAATACTTCTCAAAGGGCCGCTATACCCAAAACAACCAACCAACCAAAAATCGGGATACTGCAAAAGTAATAGCTGTATATCATAAAATAACAATGCAAAACAAAGCCTTAATGCACTTAAATTTCTCTAAAATAGCGTTTCTGATATTTAAACATAAATATATTAAAAATACGAAAATATGAGTAGGGCTGAAATGTCTTAGGGGCCGAGATGACTATGGGCCGAAGTGTCCATCATGACTGGGGCCGAGGTGACTGGGGCCGAAGTGACTGGGGCCGAGATGGTTTGGGGCCGAGATGTCTAGGGGCCGAGATGGTTTGGGGCCGAAGTGTTTGTAAATCATTTTCTCATATCCTCACTCGTGTGAAAATGATAAAACACGCGTGAACTAAGAACTTTTAAACTAAACTGACGTCACTTCAACTACGTTTAAACTATAAAACTTGATATCATTTGAATTTTCAAATAGAATAGTTATCCAAAGAACGTCCACTCTGGGCACACAATACTGAATCAACATTCAATCAACATTGATTCAACGTTATGAAGTTGAATCAACGCCGATTCAATATTGATTCAATGTTGTGTGCCTGCTTGGTCAAAACCAACACAATTACGAGTAAACCCTAAAACTTAAATAAGCCAATCTGACTAAAGTCTCAACATAGCCAAAGGTGTCTTTATAGCAGATAACAGACTATACGGATCCACAGGATTCCAATCCTTAGCTATGTCGAGTGTTTTGTTTTAGATTTTTTAATCTTTTCAATATTTGACATACACGTTGCAATTAGAAAAACAAGGTCGGTTTTCTCTGAACACTTCCCTGTCATTATATATAGTGTCATCACACAGTTGCCCAGCTTTGATTTTAGCCTTTTTTGGTTGTATGTTTTCCTTCGTGTCCTCATTTGCGGAGGGTGGGTCCAGAACAGCCGCAACTCGTTTCTGAATATCACTCGACGCAACCTTGTACTTACGTACACTTCTTTCTGATCTATGTCCAGTCCTTTTCATCATCTGCTGCTCGTCCACCCCGCCATGTACAACTGTGTCGCGCAGGTTCTTTTCCCATTAGGAGCCCCGGTAGCTCTGTGGGTTAAGCGCTGGCCTACTGATCTAGCGGTCGCAGGTTCGAACCCGCCAGAGGCGGAGTTCTTTCCATCCTAAACGGAGTTCCATTGCACACAGCCTTTCATTATCATCCGCCCATCGTCCTGATATGACTGAAATACTGTTGAAAAGGACGTAAAGTCGCAAGTCATCCTTCCATCCATCTTTTGCCACTATGGTCTGTATAGATTCCGGCATGATCAGCTCTCGCGCAGATCACTTTTATCATATTCTTGAGCTTATTGAAGTCGACCACTTGATTCCCGTACCAAATCGGGAGACCAGCTAGAGACCTCCGATAGAACGCACCTTCGCCAAGTGTCTTTAGGTATTTTTCGAAGAGATCCGCAATCGGCTTTTCGTCTGACAAATAAATATAAACCTGCCGTATACAAGCCGTCACGTACAAAGAAGCACTAATATGGTATGTGCACCCAACGAAGACTCAGATCAGCCTGGCGTCCTCCCAGTCTTATCAGTCTTCCGTGTGCACTTAGTCAGCAGTTCGTAATCCTGGCTATGTCAATCAGCGAAACAGACAGGAAGTCACAAAACGTCAAACAGTAAAAACAGAATTACACCCTAACACCTTACACGCCGTGAGCAAATCGTTATAAGGAAAGTAGCGATACAAGCAATTTATTCACTTAACATAGGACAATATGCCATTTGAACAACATCTAAGGCAATAATAAGTCCAATCCAAGTGATAAATATACGTAAAACACTATTCAAGATAAATGGGTAATGTACCCCTCCATGGGAAATAACCCTGCCATTTAGAAGTTTTCCTCCCCTCACAAAGCAGATCAGCTCCTGAAGAGAAGAATTTGCTCCTCTACGAGCAACTTCTCCCCTCAAGAGCTGACCTCAATTAGGGGAGTTCATCACAGGGAAAAGTAAAGGAAGTCATCAAAGTATTTCCCCTTTGTAAGAATGCGAAATAGTAGTGGCACAGGTGACGTGACTTTTTTTTATAGACTCGGCCATGCTAGCTTAACAATTCTATGTCTATACTTAGTTTCAAAGAAAATGTTTAGGCGTTTATACGGCATATAAACACTACTGAGTGGAGCCATTTATGAAACTCCGCTACCCCTTATGCTCGCATTCTTTCTCCACGGCGATCAGCTCTCGAAAGGAAGAATTTGTTTCAAAAGGGGCATCATTTGTCATAAGAACCAGACCTCATTTTGAAACAGCCCACCGGTCCTGGACATAACAGGAGTCACAAAAATTGTCTCCCACTATAAGCCAGAGGACCAATGGCCCTGTAGCTCACCATACACCTTCTGTCAACAGACACAATTTGTCAATTCGCTCATTTGTTACAAATTTGAAACCAGTAGCTTAAAAGGTGCCCATATTTTAATTTTAAAATCTTAGTGACCTTGAGCAAAGTTCAAAAATGACCTTGACCTTTGATGACCTTGTCTTCATGTATTCATTTAGTTAACCATATTTTCCAATTATTATATCTAGGCTTAAAACATTCTGTAACATCACTTGTTTAAGCATTTTCCCACATAAAAGCATAACATACCAAAGTTGACCTTGCCATAAATTAGGACAAGGTCAATGCCCCGTCATGATTTGTACAAACTATGATGGGACCCGAGTCCTCAATGCTACATAACATGCCACGAGGTCATTGTGCCTTTGGTTCTGGAGAAGTAGATTTTTGAAGGCCTTTAATCATATATCGCCATGTCGTAGACTTGAATGGTTTGTGAGAAATGAACTGCTTAAGCATTTTCCAATGCACCAAAATTGACCTTGCCATAAATTAGGTCACAGTCAATGCACAGTCCTGATTTGTATAAATTATGATGGGCCCAACTTCCAAATGCTAGATACCATGTTAAAAGGTCATAGGCCTTTTAGTTCTGGAGAAGAAGATTTTTGAAGGGGTTTTACCATGTGTGGACATGGCGGCCATCTTGGTCATGTGACCCAGATCCTGGGAACCTTCTTCCGTTCCCCCATCCCATTAAGACTCCATATGAAATTTGGCTTCAATCAGTGAAGTGGTTTCAGAGGATAATATGTTTGAAAATCTTGACAACAGATGGACGGGCTGACAGAATGACCTTGACCCTCAGTGACAATACCTTCATCTGGTCATTCAGTTAACCATATATTCTAAATCTTGAATAGTTTCTGAAAAATCCACTGTTTAAGCATTTTCCCATATAAAAGCCTAACATACCAAAGCTGACAGTGTCATAAATTAGGTCAAGGTCAAAGCATGGTCATCATTTATATAAACTATGATGGGCCCGTGTGCCTAATGCTACGTACTAAGTTTCAAGGTCATAGGCCTTCTGGTTCTGAAGAAGAAGATTTTTTATGTTTTTACCATATTTGGGCGTGGTGGCCATTTTGGTCATGTGACCCAGACCCTGGTAACAAACTTTCGTTCCCCCATCCCACTGAGACTCCATATGAAATTTGGCTTCAATCAGCTCAGTGGTTTCTGAGGAGAAGACGGGCTGACAGAATGACCTTGACCTTTAGTGATATAATATCTTCAGCTGTTCATTTAGTTGACCAAATATACCAAATATTGTACCTTAGACTTAAATAGTTTCTGAGAAATCCACTGTTTAGGCCTTTTCCCAAATAAAAGCCTAAGGTACCGAAGTTGACCGTGTCATAAATTAGGTCAAGGGCACCGCAAGGTCATCATTTGTACAAACTATGATTGGCCTGAATGCCCGATGCTACATACCAAGTTTCAAGGTCATAGGCCTTTTGGTTCTGGAGAAGAAGATTTTTGAAGGGTTTTTACCATGTATGGGCGTGGCGGCCATATTGGTCATGTGACCCGGATAGCCCGAACAAACTTCCGTTCCCCTAACCTAGGTAGGCTCCATTTGAAATTTGGCTTCAATGGACCCAGTGGTTTCAGAGGAGAAGATGTTTGTAGGTCTTGATGGAGGACGGGCTGACAGAATGACCTTGACCTTAAGTGACATAATATCTTCAGCTGTTCATTTAGTTGACCATTTATACCAAAGAATTGTACCTTAAAGTTAAACAGTTTCTGAGAAATCCACTGTTTAGGCGTTTTCCCAGATAAAAACGTAAGGTGCCGAAGTTGACCATGTCATAAATTAGGTCAAGGTCACCGCATGATCATCATTTGTATAAACTATGATGAGCCCGAATGCCCAATGGTACATACCAAGTTTCAAGGTCATAGGCCTTTTGGTTCTGGAGAAGAAAATTAATGAAGGGGTTTTACCATATGTGGGCATGGCGGCCATCTTGGTCATGTGACCCAGACCCTGGGTATAAACTTTCGTTCCCCCAGCCCACTGAGACTCCATATGAAATTTGGCTACAATGGACTCAGTGGTTTCAGAGGAGAAGATGTTTGAAAAGCTTGCCGACGGATGGAACGACGGAATGACCTTGACCTTTAGTGAAATAATATCTTCATTTGCTCATTTAGTTGACCATGTATACCAAGTATTGTACCTTCGACTTAAATAGTTTCTGAGAAATCCATTGTTTTAGCGTTTTCCCATATGAAAGCCTAACGTATCAAAGTTGACCGTGTCATAAATTAGGTCAAGGTCAACGCAAGGTCATCAGTTGTATAAACTATAATGGGCTCACATGCCCGATGCTACATACCAAGTTTCAAGGTCATAGGCCTTTTGGTTCTGGAGAAGAAGATTTTTGAAGGGTTTTTACCATATATGGGCGTGGCGGACATCTTGGTCATGTGACCCAGATACATCTATGTAGGCTCCATATGGAATGTGGCTTCAATCGGCCCAGTGGTTTCAGAGGAGATGTTTGAAAATGTTGACGACGGACGGACGGACGACGGACGGACGGACGACGGATGCCTGGCTATACTATAAGCTCACCTAGGAGCCTAAAGACTCAGGTGAGCTAAAACTGGCAGAGACTGAGAGAGAGAGCCAGTCCAAAGCTGTCAGCTCGTAGAAAGCTCGGCTTAAATTGATGGTAAGGAAGCTAAATGATATATCCCTACAGCAACTCATTTAAACGAACTATACGCTCGTATGTTACACGTGTGTACATCATCTAAAGTGGTCCCGCATCTATACTGGTCTTGGCCTCTACTTTGGTCCTGCTTAGCCTTTAAACTGGTCCCGGCTAGCATCTACTATGGTGCGATAAGCAGCCTCTAAAATGATCCCAGTTATATATCTGATAACTATGCATAGTAGTGCCTTCTACTAATAAGTTGTTATTGCTATGGGTAATGTGAATCTAACGAAGCCTCAGCCCAGCCTGGGCATGCACCCAGTGTGATTAGCAGCGGAAGTAGTTTTGTGGCGTTTTCAAAACGTTCCGTGTCATTGTAGGCACAGCTAAAACTCTTTTCGAAGCATTTTCTCCAAAGTTTTCGAGTGTCATAATGTTTTCTTATGCAATTAATAATAGCCATCAAACATGCTTTTATGATACTGATACATTCATATCTACTGAGCCCGTCGGAAGGCGTTGAATCCCCCGCCTTTCAGGCTCGGGTTTTAATGGATTTAGACCGCTGCAATCGACTAAATGGTTTTAATAAAATATTAAATACATGTAATTCGAATCAGGTTCTATGATTTTTAAGTATGATTACAGGTCTCCAGGAATGCTAGACTATTTCTCTGTTACAGTATTCCAAGTTAGTCCTGTATTTCAGCTACAAAGTAATAGAGTCTTCTGGTCATCGTTTACAGTAGTTAAGTACCTTGTTGCAGATGAACATATAAATATACGGCCTGAATGCTAGGCTACTCGGGGACCAAAGATGATAATGCATAGAAAATCATGGTTGTTCCCTTTATCATACATGTGCGCGCAATCCACAGTATGCTTTCGCATGTGAATACGCATATCGGGCGCAGTTTTTCATGACCATGCAATAACTTTTTCGTGTTACAATTTTCGTGTTACAGGAGTCTCATCATCAAATCAAACTACAGCACAAGAAAACATCATGTCGTGGTTGCTTGAAGCTAAATTATATAGCCAAAGTCTTCTTGTACCTTGCGTTTTATCCAAAATAAATGCGAAAAGATAAAGCATTCGCGGTAGGAGAATATTTTGCACATACGATCCAGAGGCAACATGCTTCGTACTAATTTGCATGCTAAATCAATTTTTTTCGATTCGATGCGTAGATGGTTGACAAAAGCACGAGGCGCAAAAGCATGGAGCTGTCTCAATAACCTACTGGAATTTTAATTTTCTATGCACGAACATTAGCGTTCAATATTGAAAATAAAACGACATAAGCTTAGGAAGAGGGGCGGGGCTAAACTAGCCCTTCTCCTTCCCCTACACGTCCCCACCACACACACACACACGAGAATTATTTTTATAATGGCTTGTTCCGATGCTACGAAGTCGTGAGAAGCAGTTTTTATCAGAAAAAAAAAAACCTGTTAGTTTTCATGTATTTACGTTATGCTCCCAAGATCATTTTAGAGGCTGCTTATCGCACCCCAATAGATGCTGGCCGGGACCAATTTAGAGGTTGGTCAGGACCAGTTTAGATGTCAGGATCACTTTAAATGATGTACACACGTGTGTACATCATCTATAGTGGTCCTGCATCTATACTGGTCCTGGCCTCTATTTTGGTCCTGACTAGCCTCTAAACTGGTGCCGGCTGGCATCTATTATGGTGCGATAAGCAGTATACGGTCAAAACCTTAATATTAGATACATTATTTGATGTTATTCATATGTGACTATGATGTTCTGTCCTGGTTACATTGGTGTTACGCAGGTTACAGTATATCCTTGATAGGCCATCTTCACAAATCGAATGTTACAATGTTACAGCGTTACAGCTCATCAGGGCACTAAAAACATAAAATATAGGATTGGAATATTATGTTTCCCCGTTGTAACTGTGAAGTTCTTTAACTGTTACACTGATGTTACAGGAGTTACAGCGCATTCTCGATATGGCCACTCCACAACTTCAATGTTACAATGTTACAGCGTTCCAGCCCATCTGGGCACTAGAATCTTAAAATACATTATGAGAATATTATGTCTCTTCTTTGTGACAGTGATGTTCTTTGGTCGTTACACTGATGTAACAAGAGTTACAGCGCATTCTCGACATGCCCTCGCCACAAATCCAATGTTACAATGTTACAGCGTTACAGCTCATGTATACGGTAAAAACGTTAATATTAGATACATTATTTGATGTTATTCCCATGTGACTATGATGTTCTGTCCTAGTTACATTAATGTTACACAGGTTACAGTATATCCTTGATAGGTCATCTTCACAAATCGAATGTTACAATGTTACAGCGTTACAGCCCATCAGGGCACAAAAAACATAAAATATAGGGTAGGAATATTATGTTTCCCCGTTGTAACTGTGAAGTTCTTTAACTGTTACACTGATATTACAGGAGTTACAGCGCATTCTCGATATGGCCACTCCACAACTTCAATGTTACAATGTTACAGCGTTACAGCCCATCTGGGCACTAGAATCTGAAAATACATTATGAGAATTTTATGTCTCTTCTTTGTGACAGTCATGTTCTTTGGTCGTTACACTGATGTTACAAGAGTAACATTGCATTCTCGACATGCCCTCTCCACAAATCCAATGTTACAATGTTACAGCGTTACAGCTCATGTATACGGTAAAAACGTTAATATTAGATACATTATTTGATGTTATTCCCATGTGACTATGATGTTCTGTCCTAGTTACATTGATGTTACACAGGTTACAGTATATCCTTGATAGGCCATCTTCACAAATCGAATGTTACAATGTTACAGCGTTACAGCCCATCAGGGCACAAAAAACATAAAATAGAGGATTGGAATATTATGTTTCCCCGTTGTAACTGTGAAGTTCTTTAACTGTTACACTGATGTTACAGGAGTTACAGCGCATTCTCGATATGGCCACTCCACAACTTCAATGTTACAATGTTACAGCGTTACAGCCCATCTGGGCACTAGAATCTTAAAATACATTATGAGAATTTTATGTCTCTTCTCTGTGACAGTCATGTTCTTTGGTCGTTACACTGATGTTACAAGAGTTACAGCGCATTCTCGACATGCCCTCGCCACAAATCCAATGTTACAATGTTACAGCGTTACAGCTCATGTATACGGTAAAAACGTTAATATTAGATACATTATTTGATGTTATTCACATGTGACTATGATGCTCTTTCCTCGTTACATTGATGTTACACAGGTTACAGTATATCCTTGATAGGCCATCTTCACAAATCGAATGTTACAATGTTACAGCGTTACAGCCCATTAGGGCACAAAAAACATAAAATATAGGGTAGGAATATTATGTTTCCCCGTTGTAACTGTGAAGTTCTTTAACTGTTACACTGATGTTACAGGAGTTACAGCGCATTCTCGATATGACCACTCCACAACTTCAATGTTACAATGTTACAGCGTTACAGCCCATCTGGGCACTAGAATCAGAAAATACATTATGAGAATTTTATGTCTCTTCTTTGTGACAGTCATGTTCTTTGGTCGTTACACTGATGTTACAAGAGTTACAGCGGATTCTCGACATGCCCTCTCCACAAATCCAATGTTACAATGTTACAACGTTAATATTAGATACATTATTTGATGTTATTCCCATGTGACTATGATGTTCTGTCCTAGTTACATTGATGTTACACAGGTTACAATCTTAAAATACATTATGAGAATTTTATGTCTCTTCTCTGTGACAGTCATGTTCTTTGGTCGTTACACTGATGTTACAAGAGTTACAGCGCATTCTCGACATGCCCTCGCCACAAATCCAATGTTACAATGTTACAGCGTTACAGCTCATGTATACGGTAAAAACGTTAATATTAGATACATTATTTGATGTTATTCACATGTGACTATGATGTTCTTTCCTCGTTACATTGATGTTACACAGGTTACAGTATATCCTTGATAGGCCATCTTCACAAATCGAATGTTACAATGTTACAGCGTTACAGCCCATTAGGGCACAAAAAACATAAAATATAGGGTAGGAATATTATGTTTCCCCGTTGTAACTGTGAAGTTCTTGAACTGTTACACTGATGTTACAGGAGTTACAGCGCATTCTCGATATGACCACTCCACAACTTCAATGTTACAATGTTACAGCGTTACAGCCCATCTGGGCACTAGAATCAGAAAATACATTATGAGAATTTTATGTCTCTTCTTTGTGACAGTCATGTTCTTTGGTCGTTACACTGATGTTACAAGAGTTACAGCGGATTCTCGACATGCCCTCTCCACAAATCCAATGTTACAATGTTACAGCGTTACAGCTCATGTATACGGTAAAAACGTTAATATTAGATACATTATTTGATGTTATTCCCATGTGACTATGATGTTCTGTCCTAGTTACATTGATGTTACACAGGTTACAGTATATCCTTGATAGGCCATCTTCACAAATCGAATGTTACAATGTTACAGCGTTACAGCCCATCAGGGCACAAAAAACATAAAATATAGGATTGGAATATTATGTTTCCCCGTTGTAACTGTGAAGTTCTTTAACTGTTACACTGATGTTACAGGAGTTACAGCGCATTCTCGATATGGCCACACCACAACTTCAATGTTACAATGTTACAGCGTTACAGCCCATCAGGGCACAAAAAACATAAAATATAGGGTAGGAATATTATGTTTCCCCATTGTCACTGTGAAGTTCTTTAACTGTTACACTGATGTTACAGGAGTTACAGCGCATTCTCGATATGGCCACTCCACAACTTCAATGTTACAGCGTTATAGCCCATCTGGGCACTAGAATCTTAAAATACATTATGAGAATTTTATGTCTCTTCTTTGTGACAGTCATGTTCTTTGGTCGTTACACTGATGTTACAAGAGTTACATTGCATTCTCGACATGCCCTCTCCACAAATCCAATGTTACAATGTTACAGCGTTACAGCCCATGTATAGGGTAAAAACGTTAATATTAGATACATTATTTGATGTTATTCATATGTGACTATGATGTTCTTTACTAGTTACATTGATGTTACACAGGTTACAGTATATCCTTGATAGGCCATCTTCACAAATCGAATGTTACAATGTTACAGCGTTACAGCCCATCAGGGCACAAAAAACATAAAATATAGGGTAGGAATATTATGTTTCCCCGTTGTAACTGTGAAGTTCTTTAACTGTTACACTGATGTCACAGGAGTTACAGCGCATTCTCGATATGGCCACTCCACAACTTCAATGTTACAATGTTACAGCGTCACAGCCCATCTGGGCACTAGAATCTTAAAATACATTATGAGTATTTTATGTCTCTTCTTTGTGACAGTCATGTTCTTTGGTCGTTACACTGATGTTACAAGAGTTACAGCGCATTCTCGAAATGCCCTCTCCACAAATCCAATGTTACAATATTACAGCGTTACAGCCCATGTATACGGTAAAAAAGTTAATATTAGATACATTATTTGATGTTATTCACATGTGACAATGATGTTCTGTCCTAGTTACATTGATGTTACACAGGTTACAGTATATCCTTGATAGGCCATATTCACAAATCGAATGTTACAATGTTACAGCGTTACAGCCCATCAGGGCACAAAAAACTTAAAATATAGGATAGGAATATTATGTTTCCCCGTTGTAACTGTGAAGTTCTTTAACTGTTACACTATTGTTACAGGAGTTACAGCGCATTCTCGATATGGCCACTCCACAACTTCAATGTTACGGTGTTAGAGCGTTACAGCCCATCTGGGCACTAGAATCTTAAAATACATTATGAGAATTTTATGTCTCTTCTTTGTGACAGTCATGTTCTTTGGTCGTTACACTGACGTTACCAGAGTTACAGCGCATTCTCGACATGCCCTCACCACAAATCCAATGTTACAATGTTACAGCGTTACAGCCCATGTATACGGTAAAAACCGTAATATTAGATACATTATTTGATGTTATTCACATGTTACTATGATGTTCTGTCCTAGTTACATTGATGTTACACAGGTTACAGTATATCCTTGATATGCAATCTTCACAAATCGAATGTTACAATGTTACAGCGTTACAGCCCATCAGGGCACTAAAAACATAAAATAGAGGATTGGAATATTATGTTTCCCCGTTGTAACTGTGAAGTTCTTTAACTGTTACACTAATGTTACAGGAGTTACAGCGCATTCTCGATATGGCCACTCCACAACTTCAATGTTACAATGTTACAGCGTTACAGCCCATCTGGGCACTAGAATCTTAAAATACATTATGAGAATTTTATGTCTCTTCTTTGTGACAGTGATGTTCTTTGGTCGTTACACTGATGTTACAAGAGTTACAGCGCATTCTCGACATGCCCTCTCCACAAATCCAATGTTACAATGTTACAGCGTTACAGCCCATGTATAGGGTAAAAACGTTAATATTAGATACATTATTTGATGTTATTCACATGTGACTATGATGTTCTGTCCTAGTTACATTGATGTTACACAGGTTACAGTATATCCTTGATAGGCCATCTTCACAAATCGAATGTTACAATGTTACAGCGTTACAGCCCATCAGGGCACAAAAAACATAAAATATAGGATAGGAATATTATGTTTCCCCGTTGTAACTGTGAAGTTCTTTAACTGTTACACTGATGTTACAGGAGTTACAGCGCATTCTCGATATGGCCACTCCACAACTTCAATGTTACAATGTTACAGCGTCACAGCCCATCTGGGCACTAGAATCTTAAAATACATTATGAGAATTTTATGTCTCTTCTATGTGACAGTGATGTTCTTTGGTCGTTACACTGATATTACCAGAGTTACAGCGCATTCTCGACATGCCCTCTCCACAAATCCAATGTTACAATATTACAGCGTTACAGCCCATGTATACGGTAAAAACCTTAATATTAGATACATTATTTGATGTTATTCACATGTGACTATGATGTTCTGTCCTAGTTACATTGATGTTACACAGGTTACAGTATATCCTTGATAGGTAATCTACACGAATCGAATGTTACAATGTTACAGCGTTACAGCCCATCAGGGCATTAAAAACATAAAATATAGGATTGGAATATTATGTTTCCCCGTTGTAACTGTGAAGTTCTTTAACTGTTACACTGATGTTACAGGAGTTACAGCGCATTCTCGATATGGCCACTCCACAACTCAATGTTACGGTGTTACAGCGTTACAGCCCATATGGGCACTAGAATCTTAAAAAACATTATGAGAATTTTATGTCTCTTCTTTGTGACAGTGATGTTCTTTGGGCGTTACACTGATGTTACCAGAGTTATAGCGCATTCTCGCCATGCCCTCTCCACAAATCCAATGTTACAATGTTACAGCGTTACAGCCCATGTATACGGTAAAAACGTTAATATTAGATACATTATTTGATGTTATTCCCATGTGACTATGATGTTCTGTCCTAGTTACATTGATGTTACACAGGTTACAGTATATCCTTGATAGGCCATCTTCACAAATCGAATGTTACAATGTTACAGCGTTACAGCCCATCAGGGCACAAAAAACATAAAATATAGGATAGGAATATTATGTTTCCCCGTTGTAACTGTGAAGATCTTTAACTGTTACACTGATGTTACAGGAGTTACAGCGCATTCTCGATATGGCCACTCCACAACTTCAATGTTACAATGTTACACCGTCACAGCCCATCTGGGCACTAGAATCTTAAAATACATTATGAGAATTTTATGTCTTTTCTTTGTGACAGTGATGTTCTTTGGGTGTTACACGGATGTTACAAGAGTTACAGCGCATTCTCGACATGCCTTCTCCACAAATCCAATGTTACAATGTTACACCGTTACAGCTCATGTATGCGGTAAAAACGTTAATATTAGATACATTATTTGATGTTCTTCATATGTGACTATGATGTTCTGTCTTAGTTACATTGATGTTACACAGGTTTCAGTATATCCTTGATAGGCCATCTTCACAAATCAAATGTTACAATGTTACAGCGTTACAGCCCATCAGGGCACTAAAAACATAAAATATATGATAGGAATATAATGTTTTCCCGTTGTAACTGTGAAGTTCTTTAACTGTTACACTGATGTTACAGGAATTACAGCGCATTCTCGATATGGCCACTCCACAACTTCAATGTTACAATGTTACAGCGTTACAGCCCATCTGGGCACTAGAAACTAAAAATATATTATGAGAATTTTAGGTCTCTTCTTTGTGACAGTGATGTTCTTTGGTCGTTACACTGATGTTACAAGAGTTACAGCGCATTCTCGACATGCCCTCGCCACAAATCCAATGTTACAATGTTACAGCGTTACAGCACACGTATTCGGTAAAAACGTTAACATTAGATACATTATTTGATGTTATTCATATGTGACTATGATGTTCTGTCTAAGTTACATTGATGTTACACAGGTTACAGTATATCCTTTACAGGCCATCTTCACAAACCAAATGTTACAATGTTACAGCGTTACAGCCCATCATGGCACTAAAACATAAAATATAGGATAGGAATATTATGTTTTCCCATTGTAACTGTGAAGTTCTTAAATTGTTACACTGATGTTGCAGGAGTTTCAGCACATTCTTGATATTGCCCCTCCACAACTTCAATGTTACAATGTTACAGCGTTACAGCCCATCTGGGCACTAGAATCTTAAAATATATTATGAGAATTTTATGTTTCTCCTTTGTGACAGTGATGTTCTTTGGTCGTTACACTGATATTACCAGAGTTACAGCGCATTCTCGACATGCCCTCGCCACAAATCCAGTGTTACAACGTTACAGCATTACAGCCCATATATACAGTTAAAACCTTAATATTAGATACATTATTTGATGTTATTCATATGTGACTATGATATTCTGTCCTAGTTACATTGATGTTACACAGGTTACAGTATATCCTTGATAGGCCATCTTCACGAATCGAATGTTACAATGTTACAGCGTTACAGCCCATCAGGGCACAGAAACATAAAATATAGGATAGGAATATTATGTTTCCCCGTTGTAACTGTGAAGTTCTTTAACTGTTACACTGATGTTACAGGAGTTACAGCGCATTCTCGATATGGCCACTCCACAACTTCAATGTTACAATGTTACAGCGTTACAGCCCATCTGGGCAATAGAATCTTAAAATATATTATGAGAATTTTATGTCTCTTCTTTGTGACAGTGATGTTCTTTGGTCGTTACACTGATGTTACAAGAGTTACAGCGCATTCTCGCCATGCCCTCTCCACAAATCCAATGTTACAATGTTACAGCGTTACAGCCCATGTATACGGTAAAAACCGTAATATTAGATACATTATTTGATGTTATTCATATGTGACTATGATGTTCTGTCCTAGTTACATTGATGTTACACAGGTTACAGTAGATCCTTGATAAGCCATCTTTACAAATCAAAAGTTACAATGTTACAGCGTTACAGCCCATCAGGGCACTATAAACATTAGTCGCATGAGAAGAATCAAATGTTTCAGTGATATACCCTTATAGTTTTATTGTTTATAACACGTTGTTACTGAACGTTACATATATTACACAAGTAACAAATTCATAGTGGTTCAATATTTTGGACCAATTTTATGCTCTATCTCATAAAAAGTTAAATATGCATGCTTATTTGCTTTTTTTTATTATTTCTTTTCCTGGTGTAAAATGAGAGAAGTGACAAGACATTTTAAAGGCAATAGTAATAAATAAATTAACAGAAATGAAATATATTTGAATGATATGTTTAAAAGATGAGCACCTTAAAACATGTAATATCACCAAAAGTTCGTTTGAAGCCAGCTGTTCGTTTGTCACACCAACTTCATCTCAAACTTCAATGACCAAGTGTTTAAACAAATAAAGGAAATAATGAATCTAAACAAACAAACATAAACGTATCCATACCAAATTTAGTGCGACAGACGCGCGTTTCTGTATTAAATTTTTCAGCGTGGATAAGCCCTAAAGTTTGAAAGAAAAGGGATGATGGGCAGGTCTCGGCAGGCAACGAGCATCCCTCTCCGAGCCACACTTTCCGCATTCCGCGGGCCACATTAATTCAGCTGCAGGCATCAGGAAAGAGACGCGCCAACGTATTAAGTAACGAGCGCAGGCGTCCCCCATCGAGCCACCTCGACCTCTTTGCCTCGAGAAAGGCGTCAGACAAGGGCATGAGGAAAGAGATGCCAAAGGAAATAATTAATCTGATTATTCAAATGTCGCTAATTGTATTTCACAAATGCTGACTTAGCTCAAAAACTATTTTATTACATCTTTCAAAGTAATTCTTCTGCAGTCTTTATGAAAAATATCTAAATATTATTAATCAGATGCTCTGTTTCCCTGATTAACCTGTCTCTGGGCTCCTACTTATATGGAAGTTAGAACACTCAAAGACGTTTCACTTACACACATACACTCAAATAATAATAATAAAAATAATAATAATAATAATAATAATAAAAGAATGACCATTGGGATAGCTAACAAGCGGTCGAGAATACGATTATGATATCGACATTCTTATATAAACATCAGTAAAATACAACATGCCATTGGTGACTTTGTCAAAATACGAATACACACAGTCAAGAATCCAGATGCCTTCACATATTAGAGGTTAATTTTCGCCCGGTTTAACAGTTTATACGAATTTATGTAACTTGAAAAAATGCGAAACAAAGAGTGAAACGCGTCTCAAGAATACCTGTCTTCTAGGCTCATAGGAACAGCCTTTACTATAGACGTAGACTAGCAGTTTGAACATTCCACCTGAATATCTTTGTGTGCCTGTAGGCCTGGTCTGGTGCTGTCCTCACTTTGTTGTCTTCAGTGAGTTTTGCCACGAATTGTACTGTATCTATGTTTCCCGGTTTGTGGCGTGGGTGGGGTGTGAAATTTGATTAAATCAGCTCCTGATGTGCGTTTATCAAAAAAGGCCTTGACATATATCCTTCTTCTCCCCATATTCTTGTGGGATCGTCTGAGAAGCCTTGTTACATTTAAATGATGAATGATGTTCATTGAATTAACCTTTCCCATTTTTTTTTGGACAAATTGTATGCACTTTACTGATAAAAGCATTTAAAGTACAATGTTTGGCATACTATGTCTTCATTTACTTCTATTTTGTTTAACCGTTTAACCCATTCACGCCCAGCGTCCCATGTTTGAGACATAGGCAAACAGTGCAAACCCATATCAGACGCCATAAAACGCGGCGTCTGATCAGAGTCTTCACAATTTGTCTAAAACAAATTGGTATTTCTCCTTAAGATAAAATAAAAATAATACAAATAAACAAAACCGAAGACCCTTAGTTGGACTCTTCCATTCGATAAGAATAAGATAGTCCACTGGACATAAATGGGTTAATAACGATTGCTGCTTTAAGTGAATGAACACTCTTTCAGGGCAAATAATTCGACATTGTTTGCTTCATGTTTTAAGGAGGTCTTGTCTCAAAGACACATATGAGCCGCGACACGACAAACCAACAAAGTGGTTGTGCGCCCGGCGCAGACTCAGATCAGCCTGGGCATCCGCCCAGTCTGATCAGGGTCTTCTCTGTCCGCATGGAGGTAGCTTAGACCCTAAGCTACCCTTTAAGTGCTTAGCAAAGAGTCTGATCAGACTGGGCGGATGCCCAGGGGAGATCTGAGACTGCGCTGGGCGCACAACCACATTGTTGGTTTTGTCGTGTGGCGGCTCATATTTGTTTTCATAGGACCCCCTTCTTTAAGTGTAGATCCCGATTTTGGACGAACCATATGTCCATGGAAGCAAACAATTAGTCAAAACAGGTATTCGACTTTGTGGAAATGACATAAAAACCATACACCTGAAAGTTTGTTATCATATTCTAGTAGTAACAGTACATAAAGCTAAAACCATGACACATCGACATTTATACGCCTTTGTGAGCTGTAGGACGGTATTTATTAAATTTTTTGAAAAAAAAAATGCGACTATTTGAAAAAAATGCGTCAGTTTGGTTTTGTTCAAGTTCATTTAATAGGTCTTGTACCGGAGTTAATTACAGAATATAATAGTATAAGATTTCAGGCTTTGTAGCAAGAATATAGGTCATCGAATGCTCTGTTGATCGTATGGTGGTGGAATTGATAGCTAGGGATTCTACTGAAATTCATATCCTGTCTCTGGCATTCGAAGTAAGTCAGAAGTGTAACATCTTTTCCATTTCGTCGCTTCATCCACTGATTTATCTTCATGACGTTCGACCGTCCATCTGTCTGTTTTATAACTTTTATGTCAAAGTTTTGCTTTCAAATATGTTAAACTACTGTTTGTCTGTGACCACGCCGGGATCTTTTTTTACATTCGGTAAGTGTAATCTATATAGCATTACCTTTGTTAAGGAATATCTTATTCATACCTAAGTAAGTGCCCGGTCATTAATTAGCACTTTTGCAGTTGCATGACGTCAAAGATTTTCATTAAAACTTGTTGATTATCCATATCTCTGCACACGCACGAGATTCTTTTCATATTTTGTTCATAACATCTCTGCCCCATTACTTTTGATATAAAGCATCTAAGCCCCAGGTTAGGTCAGAGATCATACTTAGGACATACAATTTTTTTCTAATATTTAGTTATCAGTTTCAATATACTTCAGTGTTGAAATTTGATGAGTGATATGGTGTACTGTCTAAAAGTCAAACATGTAATTTGAGGGCATCTGACAGTTGCTGATCTCAGGTCAAGGACAGAGACTTCAAAGTTGTTTAACCCATTTATGCAGAGTGGACTATTCTATTCTTATTAAATGGATGTGTCCATTTGTCAATTAAGGGGTGTCTGGTTTAGGTTCTTGGAATAATTTTATTTCATTTTAAGGAGAAATACCCATCTGTCTTATGCGAATAGTGTAGACCCTGATCAGACGCCGCGATATGTTTGCCTGTCTCATTTATAGGACGCTTGGCAATAATGGGTTAACATTTTCATTAAATTTTTTCCTGACATAGTTTTTATAAGGCGGTGGCAATGAGAGGGGTATACGTGAGCCTTTGGTCACTTGCTCTAGTTGCTTACAATTGTTATCAGTTCCCAAGTGTCATTTACCGAATATGATGTGATTTGTGCAAATCCTGTTTCCATATATTCAAACGCGAAAATTCAATAACCAGCCTACTGACCATTAATCAGAACATTCTCTGTATAGACAAATTATGGGTTTTCATGCGTCTAAATCGTTAGGATAATGCTTCCTGTCACCTTGGATATATGTCTGATCCGGATAAAGCAAATCTGTCAACTAAATGACCAACCTTCTCTCATTGTTATGTGAAATACGTAACTATCTTTTCACTTTTCAACTGGTTGTTTCTCACTGCAGAGACTATAATAACGGTCATGTATGTGCATAATGGGTCTTTAAATACAAGTATGTGTAAACAGAGAAACATGTGACCAAGATGCGCTTCTGTGTTATCGTAATTAATTTTATTTTATTTATTTCTTTTTTTCCATCTATTTCTGTTTGTTGTTGATCACTAAGCCCTTGTGAAATTGATCTAAAACTGTCATCAAAAATTCAAATTACAGTTTTCCGTTTCATTTTTTAACATACCTAAACACTCGAGCTGAATCTGAACAAGGTCTATACCGACAGAATTTCACGTTTGGGTGGATGGTGTTAACTTATTTCAAAGTTGCAGTCTTGCAGTGTCTCAAATAGTAGAAAACTGTGTAATTTAGATATCTCAATTCGGAAAAAAATTTGCGGGAAAACTGCCGTATCACGAAAGAAGATATAAATCCACAGTCAGGTCTCAATGTTTTTTGAAAGTCGAAGTTTAACCCAATCTACTGATATCTCAAAGTGAATTTTCTGGTTTCAGCATATCGATGGCTTGAGATAACAGGAGTTAAATTATGAGAAAACTATTAGATAAAAGCTTTCAATTTTTATTTTCTTTGATGTAAGAGGTAACTTTGAGACACCAATGTTTGAGCTATCGAGAATTAACCGTTTATCGTATGAGTTAAATAAATGCACGGTGATCGATGTCTGAAATGCAATATTTTTCATTCGAAATTTCATGAGCCTCGAAAATAATAACATGTCTGTTACCATAAAGTAAAGCCCCAAAGAAAACGCGTCGTAAATCTCGATTAACATCAAGATATATTTTTACTTTGTAGATTCATCTATTTTCTGAGAGATCATTGCTTAAAAAAAGAACTTAACAAATAACGACTTTTGGTGATAATAAACAAAAAGTAAACAGTCAAAATAACGGGAACAATAAATACACAGTAAAAACAGCTTTTTATGCACCTGCATATGGAGTTAATGTCTCTCAGTTAGTCCTTGTTTCAACTATCAAGATTTTGCTGATAGTGGGAAACTACTAACCAGCAAATTGTTGTCTTAGAGTTATCGCAGAGCAAAACTTGTGCCAACTCTAAAACTGTTCTGATGGAGACACCATGAATACATTAACGCTTTCAATGTGGCCGTTTCTTAGCTTATTCCCGACCTCATGGCCGCGGCTGAAATATAGTGTGGCTTTCAGTTACGGGACTTTCATTTTCATTGACTTTCCATCAGATATAAAAACATTGGGGTGTATTATAATAGGCAGGTGATGTTTACTTCTCGCGAGCGCCTGATAACAGATTCTTTTTCGGAGGTTCATGTCTGTGTATCTAAATATTTCGGATTTGTCGATGTTTATATGCATTACACGAGTTAGGACTTATGATGTTGGTACTTTGACCGCTCTGACGGCTTGCATGAACATGTAGTAAAGCGTTGTGACTCTTAAACTTCAGGACTCATACCGTTGTGGTTTTGAGCTTAAGCCGTGTTCTGCTTACGGTAGGCGTTTTTTTCTGACAGCTCCGACTTTCACCTACCTCTTCTTAACAATCGGCTTGAAATACATGTAACTCACATATTTTTGAGAAGGCGACAAAACGTATCATTTTATATTATGTTAGATACTAAAAGAACAGATTTTAGCATTTGAAAATCGAATCAGAAGTCAGCCGAATGGGAGCCGTAAAATAATTTTAAACACTTTACGTTTCAAACTGAATCCCGGTCTGGCCACATACTTTCGTTTCTCCTTCCGCTGATTCAAGAAGGACAGTTGTCAGTTACTGGATAAAGTATGTGCACTTAGTACTGGTTAACCGCTTAGGAGGTCTAAGCCTGCCCAGGCATAGTGTGGTTAGGTTAACTGACCGTCCCGACATGACCTTAGTTGTTTACCGTGGACGTTAAGCATCAAATCAACCAACCAACCAACCAACGTTTCAAACAGTTCGGCATTCCTTAACGAGTTTAATCTTATTCTTTGTATGATAACACTCATTTATTCGATTACAATGTCAACATCTTAATAATACGTGTTGCACAGCTTGGTAACTCAGCAGAAATAAAGAAGTACATAAAGGACTGCCGTGTTTCGAACACACGCCGGCCATACCTCCCACGCCTAGCCATAAAGAGTCACCAATTTTACTGATTATGCTACTACACCAAATGGTACAGTGTTTAAGTCAATTCCTTTGAATACTAAATATCCGTGCATTGTATATTACAGCTGACTATTTGAAATTTTGGACAATATTTTTTTTATTTCATATGTCATAACTTTTAATAGGAATGTTTACCTGTCCCGCTGTTTGGGCCTGCTACTCTGTGGAAATACACTTGCATGCGACCAGTATAAACTATGTTTTGTAACACCTTTTACTCTGTAACGTATTGATGTATTTTTTCTATATTTTGAATAAAAAAATAAGGGAAACTGTTGTTATAATACGAAGATTTTGTTAGCAGTCTGTAATATGTGCCCTTTGACAGATCCTCAAAATTAGCACAAATAACAAAACACTCACTTACTAAATCAGTGGCGGCTATCACGGTTGCCAGGGCTGAGTGGTGCATCACTTTAAATCTTTGCATGAATAGCCTGTCGTATGGTTGCGGTCTTTGTCATATTTGAGCAGTGTAAGTTCATCCATATACACACCCAAATGTCCTTATTATTTGAGGGTCTAGGGTCATAGTCCTCCGCGAACGAAATTATGTTGGTATGAAAATACTTAGGGCAGTTGTTGATTTTTTGCATTTTAGGTTGCGATTTGTGCCGATCCCTTAATAGGCGATCTTACTGGTTGCTCTACAAATGTTCAAAATATATGACGCACTATATACGAAAGTAAGCGCGTAAAACGAATATGGTCGCCACTGGTACGCGGCACTACTTGTCTCCAGCCAAATGATGGTAACGTGTCCCTGGTATATGACATACTGAGCTCATAATATGGAATATCATCAGACAAAATTATAATAATAATTATCAATTTATATTGCGCGAAAGACATTAAGTCGTACACGATTAACAAATAGCCAAAAGTTAATCTGCAATTTACTACTGAATATGGTTTTAAGGGAAGATGCTTTTACCAGAAAGACATAGAGTCTGCCATTCTAAATTCGCAGTTTTTTTTTATTATATCCTTTGCCATTGTCATTCGACTGAGCACATGTAGTCAGAGAAGGAGCATTTAATTCCTCTTGGTAGAGAAATTATATGCTCCTGGTCAGAGTGAATGGCTTTATTTTATACTCAAGCATTGAAGCTTTTAAAATACAATCAGACTGACACTGCATGAAAAGGAAAGTACGGCATGTGCAACAAGAACAAGAAATGTTACAGTATGTAACAAATGCCCCCGAAGGCCCCTTAGACTGACCTTTGACCCCGATTGGGACCTTGACCTTGAGCAAGGAATCCCAAAACTTGCAAGTGATATGCCTTTTTATCATCCTTTACCTTTCTATGAAGTTTGATGAAACCTACTTCAGCAGTCACCTCTAACACCCGACAGTGACCTTGACCTTGGGTTTGGGAATATAAATATCATATGTGACAAACCTTCTCATTATGCTTAATATTTCTGAGAAATTTGATAAAATTCAGTTATGTAGTTTTAAAGTAATCACAGAGACAATATTTGACCTCTAACCCCAGAAAGTGACCTTGACCTTGGATGTGGGAACATAAATTTTGTATGCGACACACCTTCTCATTATGCTCTATCTTTCTATGAAGTTTCATCAATTTGCTTCAGTAGTTTATTAGTTATACCGGAGATACGATTTAAGATATGATTTGACCTTTGACCCAATTGTGACATTGACCTTGGGCGTGGGAACCTAAATTTTGTATGCGACACACCTTCTCATTATACTCTATCTTTCTGTGAAGTTCCATCAAATTTGCTTCAGCAGTTTTTAAGTTATCGCTGAGACACGATTTGTTACGGACGGACGGACGGACGGTGCGATTTTAATATGCCACCCGAAGTCCCTTCGGGGGGGGGGGGGGGATAAAAACCAACACATTATCGCAGTCTGCTCACAGTCTTCCCTTTTCGCATCTGCAAATCCTGAAATATCTGAAAAGGAAATGCGAGGACTCTGACTACATTGCACAAACGCGCACGGTGTTTGGGCGTTAGCTGCACACACACGGCTTAAGCTCGAATTTCACGCGATGCCAATCAAATAAGCAATCAATAAATATTTTTAAACTAAACTAATCAAATAAGCTTTGCTTACTTCAACTAGATGCATATTTTCCGCTGCTGCTATTCAAACTCGTGACCAGTACTAAATTAAACCTAATTGCAACGTCCATTCACAAACGAGTCAACCTAAAAACGCTGGTCGAACAGTTGAGGGACACGGTATATTTAAGAGTACGATGTATTAGTAACTGTTTGTAGTTTTGTTCTTTTATCAACCGTTACGTACAGAAATAATTTGTTTTGTAGGTGCAACTTATTTTATGCTATATACTACATGATGTCGTAAAATGTTTTCAACATGAATGGATACACCACCATCAGGGGCGTAGCCAGAAAAAATATCTTGTTGAAGCAAACATTCTCAATTCTGAGATACATATAACAGAGAATTAAATTAATTGAGAACGAATCATAGGTTTTAGAAAATAACTCTTTTCCATCGTATAAATTTCAGCTAGCATTATTACTCATTATTCGATAGGAGCATGGCATACACAGCAAGGCATGCTCTCCTCGAATTATAAGTGAGATGAGTGTATGCCAGGCTCCTCTCGAAATATAAGTGAGATGGCATCATAAATCTGTTTCCATAGCAACTATGAAAATACCAACTGTTATGCTCAATACTCTGGAAGAATGACGTCACGATGACATTATTTAGTCATCAATATGAACTCTTAGTTGCTGTAGTACATGTAACAGATATATGACGTCATTATGTCCCTGACAAACAGTGTATGCCATGCGCTACAAATTTTTCACTGACATTACAACTGAAATACTTTCAACACTTCAGACTTTATCAAACAAATAATGATTATCAAAACATTGCATTCCATGTCATATCTGAATGCAAATTCTTCCAGGAGAGATCACTTTTATATGGTAAAATATCTGCCTCCTTCTTATATACTGGACATGGGAGCCAAAATGAATAATGAATTTGTTCGTTTTCATTTTTCCACTTGAACAGAAATTCTGAAAAAAGCTGCCCTCCCCGCTTCCTCCCACGCCTAAATAAACTGACCTACCTAACTAGCCGACAATGCATAGTGGTATAGCCCGGGTTTAATGGTGAGGTATAGTTCAATGTTCTTCCGTCATTTTTACAAAGGGAAACAACTTTTGTGATTTTTTGTTTCCCTTGATACTAAGCATTTCTTAAACAGGGTCTGCTCTTAAAGGAAAGTATTTGCTCATAGAAGAGCAAATACTTTCCTTGAAGAGCTGACACTCATTGACAAGGGAGACAACAAAGCAGACTTTTCTTCTCTGGAAACTGCACTCATTTACGTAAAACACAGCTGGAAATATGTTGAACCTTGTGCATCCAGACCTTCTTCAAGCTATGTCCCTGCCAATTATTTTTCTCCCATTGTTACAATATGGAACAACGGCAAAGGCTTCCTGTTTGGTTCTTTGGAAAATGAGACCTTTAAAAAACTATAATGTAAAATGTACAAGCCTTTTTGTTAGCTACAGCATGGTTCGTCCGCCTGTAAAAAGACATACATGTAATCCACGAGTTTTAGCGAGTGGATTATCGACCGTACAAGACCTACATTTAAGCGTTTCGCTTAACGTCAGATCCTGTACCATGAGAAATTGTACTTTTCTTGAAATTATGTAATTTACACTGTAGACCTTGCACGTTACTGGTTATCTCAGGCTAAAGATTTGGGTATCAGGGGATCGTGTTATAACCCCGATTGAGACCGGGTGCATTACATGAAAATTGCAGGGTTGCCCCCCCCCCCCCCCCCCCCCCCCCCGACACCGAAAATGTAATCGGAATCGGATAGTACTTACACTGAAAGATTACGAAAAGTCTTGTGTTGAACTCAAATGATTCGGTCATCCATATAATATAAAGTGGCAAGATAATTTATTTAAGAAAAAAATTGAAAAAAAAAAAAAATCCTTCAACCAAACCTCCACAATGAATTGTTATTTTCGACGACCATTTATGCCTACAACGCTGCATTAAGAAGAGCGATTACGTTCTGTTTTTGCAGCTGTTAAGATATTCAGCTTTTCTGTAGAACGTAAACTATTATGAAAATTTAGAGTACTAAAATAAGGAATCTGAATATTAAAAAAACGTGTGAGTTTCACATAATCGGATAGCAGTTACACCGAAAGATTACGAAAAGACTTAAGTTGAACCCAAATGATTCAACGATCATCTATATAATATAAAGTGGCAAGATGATTTATTTTAGCCATATCTTGACAGAAAAGGTGCCATAAAGATTCATGATATTCTCTATCATGAAGAAGGAGATCTGCTGATACTTATAATATCAGGAGTGCTTTTCTTGAAACGTTACTGCAAAAATATCTTTACTGCACTTTATCAGATAAGAATACAGTTTTTTTACCCGCTTTGTCCTCAGTGCGGTGTAAATAAACTGAAAACTGTCATTCAAATTAAAATGTGTGCTTGAATAAACGAACACATGGACAATCTAGCTCTCAGGCACTCCTTTTATTTGACTTACTTCACCAATGTCAGTAAATCTAAAAATAAATTAAACTAGAAAATGTGTTTATGAAACACTATGGCCCCAACCATGTGTGCTTGCCTCTAAAGAAGGCTCAACCGATAATGTTTTTACCTTTGTACCATAGGCTTTAATGCACTAAGTCGAAACAGGGGCTTAACTCAGTCAAAAATATATGATTTTTTTCAAAAGTTATTCAGGTCATCTACACCTTGGGCAATATCTTCCTGCAAATAATCATGATCCTAGTGTCAGGGGTTATCGAGATATTTTGTTCACAAGGTTCCATAGGCTTACAATTTACTTAATTGTAAAAGGGGCATAACTCGGTCAAATGTTCAAGATTTGTTTTCGAAAGTTAATCAGGACATCTACACATTGGGCAATGTCATCCTGCAAAAATACATGCTTCTAGCATCAGGGGTTCTTGAGATATTATGTTCACAAGGTTCCACAGGCTCAGTCGAAAAAGGGGCATAACTCTGAAAAAACATGACAGGCAGAAAAAAGAAAAAAAAACAAGTGTTCGCTTATTTTCCATACTAATCATGTGTATAAAGTTTCAAGTTCTTAGCTGTTACCGTTCTTGACCGTATGTTAGTTTACCTTTGTATTATAGGCTTCAATGCACTAAGTCGAAAAAGGGGCTTAACTCGGCCAAAAATTTACATTTTTTTTCAAATGTTAATCAGGTCAACTACACCTTGGGCAATATCTTCCAGCAAAAAGTCATGGGATCTTGAAATATTTTGTTCACAAGGTTCCATAGGCTTACAATGCACTAATTCGAAAAAAGGGGAATTACTCGGTCAAAAATTTAAGAAGTTTATTTCAAAAGTTAATCAGTTCATCTACTCATCAGTCTTAATAAGCTGGCTAAGCTTCAAGGCTCTAGCTTTTTGAGATATCTTGCTCACAAGAGCGCTGACAAAGTTTTTCTAAAAATAGCCACAGTGACCTTGACCTTGGGCGCAGCACCCTGAAAGTCAAACTTGCTCGAGATATTGTCATGCCCTACATTTGTGTGAAGTTATTTTAAAATCCGTTAAGAAATGTAGGCGCTAGAGCTATGACAAAAGGTGAATATACATACGAACGTATGCACGTACGTACGTACGTACTTACATGTACGTACGGGACAAAACCTATATCCCCTCGCCACTTCGTGGTGCGAGGGGGTAATAAATGGGACCATTTTCGTATCTGTGGAAATGGAGTATTGCTCAAGCCGACTCTTGGAAATGTAGGCAGCCTTCAAACGACATTGCTGTCACATGTAGAATCTAAAACAGCACAAGTAACAACGACAACAAAATTGATAAATTAATAAATAAATAACTAAAACACGCCGATTGTCTGTATTGTATGTATTCTGTGATTTCACAGGCAACCTTATAGTATATATAAATAAGTTCTTGTTTTATCAGTTTATTACATTTATGCCTCTTTGACGCAGGTCTCATATAACTTCAAAATATGTTTTTAGGCATTGCATTATGCTACAAATTTTCGGATAATAAATGGCTGAAGTACAGTATCATTCGTATTTGTCATCAGAATGAAATTTCGATGTCCAGATAGGCTATGGGTAAAACGGAGAAACGGAGGTTTATCATTATTCTTATTTTTTATTCAAGCCCTCAGCTGATAAGCGCTGTGTGCTTCCTTTTAAAATCAAGCGCAAAAGGCGGTTTTATAATAAACATTAAAATCCGGTCCCACAAATCTCTTAAAATAAGCTGTCAAACATTCATTTAGTTTATTTCTTTTTTCGGTCGCGCAATCGGGAATATTGCCGCGTTTCCTAAGTGGTATTTAAATGTGTCATACAATGAAATTTATCGTGCTATTTTTTTTCTGTGATACATTATTATGTAATTGCGCTCTAAGACTTGTAGATGTAGACAAACTAACACCTCCATTGAACAGTAAGACACTTTACACAGTCAGCAAATACTAAAACTGGTTTTCCCAAATTCTATGTCAAGAATAATGGAACTAATTTAGTCAAAATTGTAAAAAAAGAAGAGACAGCACCAATTTACAGCCCACTGAGAGTAAGGCTGAGAACTTTAGACAGATTATCATCTTGCCTTTGACATGTTAGTATCACCAGGGAGACTGCTTGCTCTATAAAACGTCAGGAGTATGTCAGTCAATACATTAACAGACGGGTATAATAATGTATTGTCGTCTGTATGAAGTAACAGTACAAAGATAAACTAAATAGCTATATCTACTTGCCTTTTATCATCTTAATTTGTAGAAAGTGACCACTGTTGATCTAGAACGCTATACAGATATATACTACCTGAATTCTTCTGAGACAATGTATGAGAAAAGTCTTATTCACCAGATTACTCAATGTATTATTTCAAAACAAATAGGGCCAGCTGTTGCGAATCCATTTATAAATGTCATACATTTGCAAATTTTAAATTTGATGAGTGTGTACTTTTCTTTTACAGTGTTGTTTTATGTTCTTATGTATTATTCATTCACTGAATGCATCCAATAGATCTTGATAATATGCCATTGAGTGAAACGTCATAAGATTTGCCGCAATAAGTTTTATCGATTAGAATGAACTGGATGCATCGTTAAAAAGACAAGTACATATAGGTAAATATTGTCACAATAGCCCAACAAAATTTGGTACAGGTACAGTTAAGGTGGTGATAATCACTGATTTGGGGCAAAGACAAAAATCTGCATAAAACACTCAAAATACCACTGATCTTTCCAAAACTTACCATATTCCTTCTTTATGTTGTTTCTGACAATTCAGACTTCCAAAATGCAGCATTTTTTAACGTTAAAAAGTGTTTTTATAAGGAAAGATCAAAGGGTAATTTTGTGCGCAATAATCTGAAAAAATAATATTGTTATTGAAAATATACTTAGTGCTGAGAGTTCCTTGTTGAATAATGGAGAGCGAGCTAGCAATTATTTTTTCAAACTCTTTCACACATTAGCAGGCTGAGCAGATGAAAAAAGATAAGGTCTGTGTCCAAATTTTTTTGTCAAAACACACAGGTGAGACAGGTGAGACTATTTTAACAAGGTTGAACAATTTCATCTACACACCACTGACCATGTAGGTAATGTATTAGTTATACTGTAGGTGATACATAGGTATGCTTGCCTACCGTATATTTAATAAATGCATCCAGTGTACATTACCTTGTACATGGTTGAAAATTTGAGAAAAAGCTACCGTTTTCATCTGGTCTACATAACAATTTGAGAAAGAGTTGGAATAAATAATTGCTAGCTCGCTCTCCATTATGCAACAAGGAACTCTCAGCACTAAGTATATTTTCAATAACGATGTTAATTTGTTTGATTATTGCGCAGAAAATTACCCTTTGATCTTTCCTTATAAAACACTTTTTTAAGCAGCATGTACGTCTATTTTGTATTCTAAACTGTAAAGAACAACAAAAATAAGAAGTCTGCTAATTTTCAGGTAGGTACGTTACTTTTTTATGGTTTTATGCAGATTTTTACATTTACCATAAATCACCACCTTAAAGGGTATAAATATGAGTGTTGTCCTCAAATTAAGAAAAAATAAACAAGTTTATATATCTGCCACAATTTTATGTTCGTATAATAGAGAATTAATTAATTTTCATCTTTTTGACGGAAATGTTTTCCAGGCTTGTTTATGGATGATATTGCCAAGCACAACCTTATTCTCAAAACAATAACAAAAATAAAAACAACGAAATAAAAAAAAAAAAAAAAAAAAAAAAAAACAGGAGAAACACTATTTAGCTTATCAATACTGAGGTGATTAAATACCATTATTACGAAATACAAGAGAGATGTATGGACATTTTTCTTACCAATGCAACCCATTGTACGGATATGAACATCTGGATTATGGTCATCCGTCAAGTAATTGTATAGCTAGATAAAAAATTCTTTCAAAATACTAAACGCATTCTTGCCGAGCTGAATCTAAACAGCATAAAAACCCCAAAAACATTTGAAATATGCACTACGACGGCTTCAACTAAAGTTTGAGTCGTAATTAAAGTCTAGGAATATAAAAAAAGTGAGATTTGCAATTACACAGAAAAAAAAAGATCGTTGTTTAGAGAAACTGACCATTATGTGTCAGAGCAGTCGGTTTCTACATACAATGTCTTTTTCAAACGTCTTAAAACTACTTCAACAGGATCTGCCGGGCTATAGCTATGTTGATCCAATTAGGGCAAACGTGTCAGTTAGACGAATAACTTCCTTTCCGGTGGCCATGAAAAACGATTCTGCTCTAACGGGATGTGACAATGACAAGTATGTCTGCTAAAGGGCTACAGAAAAAAACGGGCAAGGTGTTTTTTTCTAGCAGAAGGAACCAGAAGGGGTCATTAAATTATAATGTGTAAGTCATGCTGGTCGAACTCTCTTTCACCATAGAATATAAGGAAAATAATGTGAAGTACGCATTAATATTCCTGTGTGATTTTACACTCTGGATAAAGGTTTTTGGTTCCACGTACCAGTATGTTTATTTGTCATTTGTACAATAAACCAACTGTTCCTGTTTGCATATCTGGGCAAAGTAACCCTTTCAAAAAAAAAAGTCTTCTCTTAAAGAAAATAATTTGCTTCTAGAACAATTAATAGCATACATCATTTCGAGAAACAAAGGAAACCCAAATAACAACATTTAGTACGAACAAGTGAACAGCCATAGTATACTCAGCGTCAATGAAAGCGCACCAGTCTTAAAATGTAAATTTTTTGCTTAAATTCAGTGATCATACTATTTCAACAGGGCATAGTCATCATATCGGATCATCTTATTACGCCCATGATGTCATTCTGCCTGAAGGTACGCTGTGAGTGTGTGACGTAACATAAGCTCTGAAATCAAGAAAAACGGAATTCTACCATAGTTTCACATGGCGGCAATTCCTCAATTATGGATTTTGCTAGAGTATAGATACCCTATCAAAACGCCATAGAAAAGAAATCCAGACCTCCGAATGCAACAAAGTGATTTGGATTCGAACGTCACTTTATTGTCACGTTCATCAAACAAGGACAGACAAAAGTAACTAAAGGTAAGTTTGATACTTTTTGCAACCCAAAATGCTGAGAAAAGTAGTAGAAACAAAATTTCAGAAGTTCTGTGGGGCAAACGTCAACCGTTACCCAGCAAGAGCATGACGTTACATGGATAACGTCACCCTTATTCGCCGAACCGCGTCATAATTCAATGGAGGAAAAGTGGATTTTATGTGAAGAGACCTTCCAATAAACGATTCATTTGCAATCAAGAGTCTGGCAGAGCATGAAATATGGATTTATTACGCTTTAAATGTGTCATTTGATATCGACTGTTTTCAAATACGTCAGTATTGACGTCACGCTTGATAGCACCCACTGATGAACAAAATTTAATTTGCAAACATTCTTTCTCAAAACAAGAAAATAAAGATTAACCAAATTGTCCATTACATAAAACCAAACATTAAACGAACATAATGTGCCATAAGTTCCAAACTGGTGCGTTTTCATTGACGCTGAGTATATATGGGCCGCGCACGAGAAAACCAACAAAGCGGTTGTGCGCCCAGTGCAGACTCAGATCAGCCTGGGCATCGACCATCGTTAAGTGCTCAAATGGTAGCTAAGGGTCTAAGCTACCTCCATGTGGACAGCGAAGACTCTGATCAGGCTGGGCGGATGCCCAGGCTGATCTGAGTCTGCGCTGGGCGCCAACCACATTGTTGGTTTTGTCGTGGCTCATATAAACATTTTCCGTGAGTTTCACATTTGTAGTATGCTTTCTGTCAAATATATATGATCAAATACACCCGTAGACCCATACAAGTCTCCTACTTAAAGTATATTTTATTATATTTTTTTCAATATTTTGCCATTTGAAACAAGCTTCAGCTATAGATTGGCTCGAAGTCTTTTTCAGCTGCCCTCAAAGTGGTATCAGAGAGGCATATTGCTGAATATGAGACTGAATATAGGTCTAATACACGCGCATCTATCTGTTATATGACCGGCTTCACTTTCCTGTTCCCTTTCCATGCACCATGTTCGATTTTTGCATAGGAAATAACTTAGAATTTATGGGATCCGCTAAGCTTGCTCGTTGAAATCAAACGACTTGCTTTATTTTTCAGTCAGATAAAAGAAGAAAAAAAAGAATTGGTGCAGTCAAGCTTTATCAAACAATTTGTGCCAATGTCACTGTTTCTGCATGTAGAAGCAATCTGTTAGGGTTAACAAGTTCTTCTGAGAGTGCAAGAGTACTTTTGAAAACGCAGGGATGACAACTTTCATGACAGTACAAATGTGATATACACAAATCGTATTTTATTCAGCATGTATGTGTATAACCAAGGACTGATGTATAGGCCACACTGATAAAGTTTTTGGTCCCACTTTCATGCCATGGTGGGATATAACAATAATAAAACATGTTAACCAGCTTCTGTTGCTAATGCTGTTGGAAATTGTCTTATCATGTCTCAAGTAGGGTAGAGTCGGGTTACTTCGGACAGGGGGTAAATTCGGACATACCATTGCAAACGGTGAAAATCCAGATGAGACGGCTCATAATGAGCCGTCTCATCATGATTTTCACTGTTTGGCCAGTTATTTTTGTTTTAGTTCGAAACAACTGACATATAAAGGAAACAATGTCACTGTCCGAATTTACCCGCTGTCCGAAGTTACCCGGATCTCTCCTATACAATGAGCTGTCGTTTGAACCATTCATCCAGTGAAAGAATGAGAGAACAACCTTCATGTTTCACTGTCAGTATCAGGGGCGTAACTAGGGGCAATTTCATAATACGCACAACCATGTTTTATTCTCTACTTCTTGAAGGGAAAGCTAGTATTTCAGCCACTTTGACAATTGGTATTGAAATCTTGTCTATTTTATAAATATTCAGCATGCAAATATGCAGGTGCGTTTTGAAATTTTGTCAATTTTGACAAAATTTCAATACGCACTTGCGTATTTGCCGTATAGGTAGCTACGCCCTTGAGTATATACATGCAACTTGGCGCATAGTTTTAAGTTTCAAACTTAATATCCCAGCTGGTTAAGTAGTTTTTTTGCGATAAAATTTTGATACGCTGTAATTATTTTGAGATACTGTTTGATAGCAAGGAGATTCCAAGCAGTCATAAAAAATTCACGATATCTGAAGGTATTTGTTTTGATTTAAAAGAAAAATGAATAGTGATTTATGACCACATGCATGTCAGTCAGGTACAAGTATATTATTGTCAGTTCATTATTTCTGAATTGTAGCTTTCGCTTTGGCCTCTAAGTCCATCGTGCAGCAGGAAATCAGGACAAGCTTTATCTTTTCATAATACAGCCTGTCCCGACTAACGAGGAGTCAATGGATGTTTAACAGAATCGTGGGACGATGATACCCAAACGTTTACATTTAAAACAGAATCTAACCACTTTAAATGCAAATAAATGAGCCACGACACAACACAACCTGTGCGCCCAGCGAAGTCTTGGATCAGCCGGGCATTCGCACAAATTATCAGAGTCTGTTCTGTCCGCATGGAGCTAGCTTAGACTCTGATGCCCAGGCCGATCTGAGCCTTCGCTAGGCGCACAGGCCTCTTTGTTGGTTTTGTCGTGTCGCGGTTCATATGTGGTTTTGAGCTTAGAAACTTAGAAAAGTGCCATGTGACATAAATGAACTTAGTAATACTTTGGCTATAGGAACTTGAATGGTATATTCATATAATACTGGTAAACGGTTACTTTACCATAGATAAATACCTTTTTCATATCACAGCCTGTCCCGACTGTCGTCGCTTTACTATTAATGGTTCTAAACTTTTGTTTTGTTACGCGTGCTATTTAATCAATAAATCTGGAGTCAGTAAAACTATGAAACATGAAGTATTTTGCACGTACTTGCATGCTTTATCATGCTAATATATAACTGTCTCGTTATTTCGTAGACATGTTTCTTCTAAGCAAAACAAATCCTGATGTATTTGGTATTAACGCCCATGCCAGTCACAGGTGGCATATCTGTATAAGAACCATTCAAGGTATAATCGTCTTAAAATGCACGCAGGAATCAGGAGAAAAATCGCTCTGAGTTATCGCTCTAAGTCTACCATTTTTTAACCACAAGGTCTTGATCTTGACGTGCTCCAC
Source organism: Ctena decussata (assembly GCA_963989385.1). Lineage (NCBI taxonomy): Eukaryota > Metazoa > Mollusca > Bivalvia > Lucinida > Lucinidae > Ctena > Ctena decussata. The sequence goes on from OZ022505.1 coordinate 57,231,179, forward strand.
TTCATCACACACTGAAGTTTTGCCTCTTTATTCATTCTGCAAGTTTAGAAAAAGAAAAAAAGAAGAAAAACTACAAGTTCTCTTTGCAAAAGTAAAGTAATCCGTATTGCTTTGAGCATTAATTGATAAACAGATATGCGAAATCTGTTTCACAGTTTGTGTAATTTGCATGTCTTTCAGTTATCTTTCAGAAGCAAGCAAAATGATTTCAGCATGTTAACAATAAATGAGCCGCGACGTGAGAAAACCAACAAAGTGGTTGTGCGCCCAGCGCAGACTCAGCTCAGCCTGGGAATCCGCCCAGTTTGAGCAGAGTCTTCGCTGTCCGCATGAAGACAGCTTAGACACATAGCTATCGTCTAAGCGCTTAGCAAAGAGTCTGATCAATATGGGCGGATGCCTGGGCTGGTTTGAGTCTGCACTGGGCGAATAACCACCTTGTTGGTTTTCTCGTGTCGCGGCTCAAATAATTCATAAGCAATATCTCAATTTGCAAAATCGGCAGGTTGAACAGCTGATGAAACACATTAATGAGAATACCAATTAAGCGCCAAACCTCAGACCATAGCCTCCAACTGGCACCACGAGAAACATAAGGGAAACCAAAAACTTTTCAGGTAGTATAATTTGCAAGTAAACTTTTGAAAAAAAAACACAAAACACACACACACACACACACACACACACACACACACACACACACACAAAACTGGCTTTAACTTCTTTTGTTGATGTTGTTACCTGTTGTGTAATTGTGTAAGATGGGGGTTTACTTTGATAAGATAGCCGTGCCACTGAACTGTTGCATAATAGGATTATTGCAAGAAAAGTTTTTTATAATTCGTCTTGAAAATCAAATATTCTTGTTTATTAGGAGTCATACTTCTGTTACTAAACACTTCAGTGAAATTGCTCTTTCATCAAAGGAAATACTCCGTCTTACATAGGTAATGATATAACAGGGTCATAAAACAGTTTTCAACTCAGTTTGCGTCTTGTATAGTAGAGAAGAAATGTAAATAAATACTTATGGCTAGAACTCTTTTATTCAAATCATTCACTTTCTTTAAACGTACTAATCGGAACATATTTGGACGGTTGTTTTGGCGAACACTGTGGTCTGAGATTGGAGTTTAGATTTAAACCCTTGCATATTCTAAGGCTGAGGGCTGAGATCGGATCCCGTAAAACCGGTTTTAACTCCCCAGTAATTTATAACTGACCGTCCCGAGGCGGTACTTTTGGTTAAAATAACTTTTTAATTATCCCCCGCCGAAGGCGGAGGGATATTGTTTTCTCCATGTCCGTATGTCCGTCTGTCTCCGTCCATTTGCCTGTCCTTCCTTCCATCCGTCCGTCCTTCCTTCCGTCCGTCCGTCCTTCCGTCTGTCCGGAGTCATAACTAAGTAACCATTGAACGGAATTTCATGAAACATAAAATTAGTATGTATCACGATAATGCGCTGATGAACGTGAAGTTTCATTAGACTGGCTTTAGTAGTGCACGAGTTACTGCCCTTTAATGGACTTAAAATTAATAAAATCAGTCATAACTAAGTAACCAATTATTAAAACTTTATGAAACCTGAACTGAATATGTACCACCATAACACGGATATGCACGTAAAGTTTGGTCAGAAGGGCATCAGTAATGTATGAGTTATTGCCCTTTAATGGACTTAAAATTAATAAAATGTTTCATAACTAAGTAACCAATTATTAAAACTACATGAAACAAACAATGAATATATATCACCATAACGTGGTTATGTACATAAAATATCGTCAGAAGGGCGTCAGTAGTGCATGAGTTATTGCCCTTGAATCAATGTTGACAAATTCAGCCGTAGCTAAGTAATCAATTAATAGAATTCTATGAAACTAATACTAAATATGTATCACCATATCACATTGGTGCATCTTATGTTTTGTCAGAATTGCTTCTGTAAGCAATGAGTTATTGCCCTTGAATTGGTTTAAAACCAACAAGTTGAGTCCTAACTATAAGTAACCAATGAATGGAATTTCATGAAACTTACAATAATTATGTATTGTCATGACACAGCAGGGCACATTAAGCTTTGTCATAATTGCTCCAGTTGTGCATGATTTAATGCCCATGAATGGATTAAAATCCATTAAGTAGCCATAGCTAAGGTATCGGTGAACAAAATTTCTTGAAACTGAATTAAAAATGTATAATCATAGTGCAGTGATGCTGAGACAAGTGTTTAAGAACAGATTCAGCTTATGCCTCACTTATCCCAGAGTTATTGCCCTTGATTTTATTTCCAGTCCACGAGTTGAGCCTGAACTAAGTAACCAGTGAACGAATTTTTATATACCTTAAAATTAACCATAAACAAATCAGGGCCATTTCGGCGGGGGATATAATTTCACCGAATTCGCTTGTTGTTCCTGTTGTCAATATTAATATGTTCTTTCATCGGTTAAACCAGTGGCGATTTGGTAAAGGCAAAGGTCTCTCCCTGTAACCCATGACGGGTTCTAAGGCGGTACTTCTGTTGTAGTTCCTTGATGGTACAATATGCTACGTCCGCTTGTCTATGTTCTCTGTCGGTTTGGCCACCTGTTTTGCTTCCCCATCTGCCCTTTGTTTCCTTTTGTTTTGTAAGTTAAAAATAAATAGATACAAATAGATGTTGATGCTGTTTTTGATTAGGGTAACTAAATAACCACTTGTTTGGGAAAGAGCTGCTCATTTGGTTACCGCGCGTGTCTTTCGTGACTTTTTGTCATTTTTCCGCGCGTGTGTGTGTGCTTCTTTCCCTTATGTTTTTGAGAGCGGGATGTGGGATTTGCTTGTATTAATTCCTGATCATTGCCTATCTTTTTACTTCACAGAAGAGAGGGTGGGAGTAAAGGGGTGCCTACTGTGTCTTCGGCAAAGCAAATGAGAAGCAAATCCCACCCCTCTCGTTTTGCTGTCTCATCCTTTCCTAAATCGAAAAAGTTTCGCGATTAAAATATTACCATTTTCCAGTGTCCGACTGGCCGAACCTGGAGTTGAATCCGCCGTCTTTTGCACCATTATCGAGCATCTCTAACCACCCAAGCACGAAGTCTGTCTTGGTAAGGGTACATTTACATTAGGGTAGCTGAATTGCCCCCTGTCTTAGAAAGATTCATCGTTCGTTTCCGTGGGTGCCCTGTCATTAACTGCAGTTAAGGTGGTGATTTATGGTAAATGTAAAAATCTGCATAAAATCATAAAAAGTAAGGTATCTTCCTGAAAGTTAGCAGACTTCTTATTTGTGTTGTTCTTTACAGCTTAGAATACAAAATAGACGTACATGCTGCTTAAAAAGTGTTTTTATAAGGAAAGATCAAAGGGTAGTTTTCTGCGCATTAATCTGAAAAATTAACATCGTAAATGAAAATTTACGTAGTACTGAAGGTGCGTTATTGCATAATGAAGAGCGTACTAGCAATTATTCATTCCAACTCTTTCTGAAATTGTAATGTAGACCAGATGAAAACGGTAGCTTTTTCTCAGATGGTCAACCATGTACAAGGTAATGTACACTGGATGCATTTATTATATATAGGCTAGGCAAGCATACCTATGTAACACCTAAAGTATAAATAAAACATTACTTACATTATCACTGGTGTGTAGATGAAATTGTTCAACCTTGTTAAAATAGTCTCACCTGTCTCACCTGTGTGTTTTGACAAAAGAATTTGGACACAGACCGCATCTTTTTTCATCTGCTCAGCCTGATAATGTGTGAAAGAGTTTGAAAACATAATTGCTAGTACGCTCTCCATTATGCAACAAAAAACTCTCAACACTTAGTATATTTTCAATAACAGTATTATTTTTTCAGATTATTGCGCACAAAATTACCCTTTGATGTTTCCTTATGAAAACACTTTTTAACATTAACAAATGCTGCATTTTGGGAGTCTGAATTGTGAGAAACAACATGAAGAAGGTACATGTATATGCTAAGTTTTGGAAAGATCAGTGGTATTTTAAGTGTTTAATGCAGATTTTTGTCTTTGCCCCAAATCAGTGATTATCACCACCTTAATTTGAATATTATTTGGTTTTGGTTTTGCGATAGAATATGTTTGTATCAATTCCTAATCATTGCTTTTTTATCCTTTCACACTACAACATCAAGTTGCCATCAGCTAAGTAGAACAAATTCTCGCTTTAGCAATTTTTCAGTCTGGATATCTCCCCGAGTTAAAGCTTAATGACCTTAAACTGAAGTTATGTTTCCTGGGGACGTCAGAAAAAGTGTTCAAAATGACATGGGACAACAAATAACTTTCGGAAAGTCTAGATCTTGATTTCGTTTCTAGACATATAAATGTACAAAACAACTCATTAACAAAGAGCGTCAGTGTTCCGCAATTATTATTCAGACACATTCAACACTTGCAAGACAACTTGGAATCCGAGAAGATTAGAGAGAGCGGGAGATTACACCGTCTTCTCTTTTGTTAAATGTAAATGTTGGTATGCGAGCTATCTAATTGGTATTCCGTGCCCGGTATTTCAGATTATGACCAGGCAGAGTCAAACTGAGTCTGCTTATTGATCCTTTGGTGTTTTTTCGTGCTTCCAAATGATCTTTTTAACCTTCTTTCTCTTTACTTCAGCTGATTTTAAGGATATTATGGCAGTGGCCGTTAACCTTCTCCTCATTATCCTTCCTAGTGCAAATTATGCATTTTTTTTATCTTTTTTTTCCTTTTTGAATCAATTAATTTATTTAGTGTCACTGTGAAAATAGAGTTATGCTCAAGTCGGTGAAAAGGAGTTTGACTATTGTTGCGTATTAATTACTGGTCTTCAACAGACGCGGTAAAACCTAGTTCTGTCTTACTTTTCAAAGGCCCTTACAATTTAAAACGCATTTGTCGTCACTGCTGTTGGTGGCATGTGCCTTGTGACAGGAGTATAACATCTTCTCGTACATCATCACAGCCAATATTAAATAATTATGGGTCCACTGTGATCAAATGTTTTTATTGATCATTTTGCAACAAAGTCCGCTAGGCTGGTGCTGAAGTTCATGAACGGCAGTGCACATTTCAATACTAGGTCATGACTACACTCAGTCAAAGTTAACTATTTTCGTTTTGTTTGTGTTTAATTACTGTTTTATTCGTACTATTACTTGCATGGTGCATTTGATAATTTATTGATAATATGAAATAAATATTATTAGAATAATGACACAGAGGATTGTTTCATTTTATATATAGTACAAATACTTGCATGGTGCACATAGGTAATTTCTTGAGGTTTGCTTGTAAAGGAAATTGATAATTTATTGATAATATGAAATAAATATTATTGGAATAATGACTAAAAGTTTATACAATTGAACCCGAAACTGCTTCTTTTCATTTGCAAGAAAAGCCAAAGTTGTAAGTTGTTTCATTCTGTTTTTCTCTAGAAATGAAACCCGAACTTAACTCAGATGAGCCTCTGCGCACGTAATGTTGATCTAATTCTTGTCATAACGTACAGTATCTTGTAATAGCTTATTGCAGCAGCTTGGTTATGACATAAATCATTATGTCATTTATTAACGGGTATAATCGTAACGACACACGTAAGGAAAGAATAGGCGTGACGAGAAGCTATTCTCGCATACTCAGCTGCTACTAGATATCTTGCGCTGTCGTCATAATAACGAGTATCAGGGAAGTATCTGTTGAATATTGTGAAAGGATTACGTGTTCAACAGACTTAAATCCGATAGACTGCAAATGTACGTTAATAAATTTACTTAAATAAATATATAAATTAATGAATAAGCGAAAGTCTAAGGTAAAGGTAAAGGTTTCCCATAGCCTAATAGCCGTAGGGGCAGTGGAAGTTAGAGACCCACTGTATCTTGGGCACAGCTGATGAAAGGCGGAGCCCATCCCTCTCCTCTCGCTGCCTTATCCTTCCCTGATTCGAAAAAGGTACCCATTTACTGCTGGGTTGACAGAGAGAGTTTTCCAGTCACCGTATGGCGACAGTGAGCCGCGAACTCACGACCTTACGGTGACTTTCTGAACAATAGCCAAGCCACTCTAACCACTCGACTACGGCGCCTCTCTCTAAAGTCTATATGTCCTTATTTTCATACTTTTTAAACAGCACAAGTATGAAATTCTGCATGATTCACTTTTACCAAAGGCATTAAGATGATAATAAATCGCTGAATAAAATACATAACTATCTGAAGCAGAATGTTTACTGGTGATACGTCAAAAGACAGCCATTCATCTGGGATTCAGCAATCCGTTGTCGAGTCGCGATAACACGGTTTCAAAGTCTAGTAAAATTTACGGATCATTAAACTGTAGACGTCTTTTTCATTGGATGCTAAAATGAATATAAGTGCTGATTTTTGCTTACAGGCGTATCTACCCAAATGCAGCAATAGTTTAAGATTTTCAACAGAATACCCCTAAAATTTGTCCACGGACCCCGTTTTCCCAGGTTGGTTTCTTACCTGATGGGTCTCTTTGGCTGTTATGGGTTATGGGTTCCATTGGACATAGCCCTTCATTTTCACAATTCCTTCACCCTGATACTAAAATACTGTTGGAAGGGACATAAAATCAGGCAATAAAGCTAAGACATTCATTCAGGCAAAGAAAGAAAAGGTGCGAATACCATTTGAGCCGAGACACGAAAAAAAAAAAAAAAAAGGAAAAAAAAGTGGCATGTGCGCCCATTGATTTTTTAATGTCAGTTTGTATTGATTTCGATAAGAAGTCCATCAGTTTTAAACAAATGTGTGGGTTTAAACAATGGCATAAGAAAACTCTCTTTAGCACCGAATCTAAAGTCAATCCTACCTAATAAACATGCGAACATTTCGGTTGAAATTAATTTTTTTTTCAGTTAAGTATTATCAAAACGTTAACTATTATTTGCCGTCTTACGTTATGTACGACAACAACTCTGCCATACTAATAATGACACCATTTAGAGAAGAATAACGCCTAGAGCATTAAAGTTTTAAAAGAGCATAACATAAAGAAGCAGAGAGAGAGAGAGGTGAATAAAATTTAAGGAAACTAACAACATCCACTATTACGCTATTGGAATGTAAACTTTCTCTGAATCGAACCATTTTATTATCCGACTTAAAAAAATATGACTTGATATTAAGATTAGATCACGTCGCAATGTCTCTAATACTCTCAAACACTTAAGAAGAGTTAAAAACTCTGCTTAAAATTCATCTTTTTATTGCTAACAATCACATTTTTACAATTTATTTCTACAATTTATGACCACTTCCATCATGAGGAAAACATTTAATTCACACTTTGTAATCCAGGTCACAACACATCGCTGATAAGTTGATGATCTCCAGACTGATAACATGTATCCAAGAAAACTACTTTATAACTCGATTTTTTTACCTTTTTTATGTTAAAAGATTTGAACTTTCTGACAAAGGCAGGTCTAATATTATACTGCAATACTTGCGCAGTAAAGTATGTGTTTAGTAAGTGATTAATGAAAAGATCAACTATTTCAGTTTTCATTCATGACATTTCGAAGCATTAAGAAAAAAATATCATTGAATTTTTATCAAAGTGTCAAAAAGATTCATGAGGTATAGCCAAGAGCTGATGTTTTCCGGCGCATATAACCCATGAATTAGGAGACCTATAGTCTTTTTTCCATTATTTTTATATTATCATGATGACTGGAGGTTAACATTTCATTTTATTATTCTAAAGAATATTGGAGCTATAGTCTAGATTAAGAGACACATACTCGTACAGCGACCAAAATTTGTCTTTCGTAGTCAGTTTATTTTGTTTTTATAACCCATTGGTGCCTAGCGTCCCATAAATATGACAAAGGCAAATATTAAAAATCCAGAATAGAGGCCGCAAAATGCTGCATCAGGGTCTACACCGTTTGCATAATGATAAATATATATTTCTCCTTAAAATAAAATATGATACACCTACACTTAACCAGACACTCCTTAAACGAGCCGCGACACGAGAAAACCAACAATGTGGTTGTGCGCCCAGCACAGACTCAGATCAGCCTGGGCATCCGCCAAGTCTGATCAGACTGTTCACTAAGCTCTAAAAGGGTAGCCAAGGGTCTAAGCTAACTCCATGCGGACAGGGAAGACTCTGATCAGTCTGGGCGGATGCCCAGGCAGATCAGAGTCTTCACTGGGCGCACAACCACATTGTTGGTTTTGTCGTGTCACGGCTCAAATGACAAAATTCTTAAATGGCCTTATGCAGTTTATAAGGATGGAAGAGTCCACTGTGCATAGACGGGTTAAGATGAATGTATAAATGTATCTGGGAAGTCTCATGAAAAATTGCATTTTATTCAGGAGCATCAGTAATCAATATTTTCTCTTTGAACAATAACTCACTAAATGAGTAATTAAGCGTTGTATTTCCTGCTGATGACAGTTTATCTTATCATGTTGAGAATATATGATATGGTGTTTCATGAAGTAAAGGAGATAAAGTCCGAGCGAAATAAAACATGTGCAGATCTAGAATGCTCTAATTAAGAGAAATTTCCAATAAGCAAAGACTTTTTATATATTTTTTTATTTAATATCAGACGGTCTGCTTAGTTTCTATAAGAAACCGTTTGTACATTTTATTATATTGACTCCTTCGCATTCATTAATGATATAATATTTGCAGAAACAGATTGATTAAATTTGTCTGAGTACTTATTAGATATTGCATGACGTTCAACATATGCCCCTTGTCATTAGTTATATATAAAGTATACCTGACGGGAGAAATAATGAAATTTGCTAATTCGTCTGAAAATGGCTCTAAACCAGAAAACATACATATTGATATTAATTTTAAGTCTGCAGCTGCAAATAAGAAGTGGCATAATCGATTTATCTGAGCAAAATAATCAAATCGAAGCAGACTAGTAAACGATTTTTTTCACAAAACCAACCGCCGGCACAAAATTAAATGTTCTACCTTCAGTATGTGCCCTTGTTGGGTTTCTTAAAGTCATATTCAGCTGATCTAATTGTGAAAATAACCCTGCACATTCAAATAGAAAACGTATTTTGTTGCAGTTGCTGATATTGAATTAAAATTAAGTTCATAAGTTCATCGGGTGGTAAAGGCAGTGGGAGGAGCTAAAATTCCACGAAAACGCTCCAAGCAGAATTTTAGTGACATCCATTAACTCCATTACCCGATGAACGTCAAAAAGTTAAATTTCGTTTTTGATATTTCAAATTTATTTTACGCGATATTTGCTTCTTATTCCAACAATTCAATTGTTCTGCCGCCTATTTTAACCTTACATGTACCACCATGTTTTTCCAGAGCATCAGACAAAGGTCTGCTAGAGAAAAATGCCGAAGAGGGAGGGTGGGACAAGGCAGCCTTGCTTAACTCCAACACATGTCCGAACCATTTTCCCATGCTGCCATTCATCTGAACTGCGCTTAGCATTTATGTTTTACCTGCACCTGGTAGTCGATAAGACTTCATACTATGCCTTTGCTTTTTCGAAATCTATGAAGATATGCCAGCCCCGGATCCAGGGGCTGGTCTTTGGGGCTAATGCCCCGCCACATGGGGCTCTGTGTATAATATAATGTAGGAATGTAGGTAAAAAGGAGCACTTGATGATAATTTGAGATGCTATATCATAAGGTTAGATTGATAAATGTTATGTTGTGACCTCTCATTTGAATCGCCGGAATCGCCTGGCCGAGTCGATTACAATGAGATGTGATAACATATATTTCATGATTAGCATGAAATTATCCCGATTTTTCATCGAATACTCTATTTTATCTGGAACCCTGACTATTGCCTCTTTATTTGAGCCCTAAGCCCCACCAATTGTCCAGAGAGAGCCCCGTTAGCTAGTTGTGCTCTGGATCCGGGCCTGCAAGATACAGATTTTGCTGATTTTGAAGGTACTTTCACTAAGGGTTCTGAGGTTAAAGATCTGTTCTACGGTGCTCCTTTCGGAATGGAACCCAGCCTGTAGTTTGGCTATTATCTCTTCAGATTGGGGTTTAAACCGGTTGAAGATGACTTTCATCCTGTCTTTACACGAATAACTGATCAAGCCGATGGTTCTGTCTTTCTGACAGAGCTGTAGGTTGCCCTTTTAAGGGGATGTGTAAAAGTAAAAGTATACAAAAGTATATACAAAAGTATGTTTCTATATACACAAAATTATGTTTCAAGATCTGGAGAACATGAGAATGGCCGATCCCAAGAACTCAGTCAGTTCTTGGGGTCTGCCATTCTCATGTTCTCTAGATGTTGAAAGATACTTTTGTTTAAGCATCAGTCATATTCTCCCAGCCTGCATGAACAAGTTCTGCTTGTATTTTATCAATTTCGGCGGACTCTCGCTTTTTTCAGTGCTGTGTATGGAATCTCAACTTCCCCACGAAGGATCGAGTGTAAATTTTCTTCTGGATGCTAAGTGCAGGCAGAATTGTATTATCACCGCAAAACTCTTTAATGTATATACATGTAGTTCTGAGGAAAATTTTGTACATCTGCTAAGAATATCTTGCCTTTCTGTCAATTATTTCCAGACTCAGCCCTCCAGTAATCTTTTGCTGACCGTTCCAAGGCGGTACTTCTGTTGTGGTTCCTTGATGTTACATTGTGCTATGTCCGCTTGTCTATGTTCTTCGGCGGTTTGGTCACCTGTTTTGCTCCTAATCTGCCTTTTATTTTGTAAGTTAAAAATGAAAGAGATAAAAACAGATGTTAATGCTGTTTTCATTAGAGTAGCTGAATGATCACGTTTGGGAAAGAGCTGCTCATTCTGTTTACCGTGCGAGTCTTTCGTGAACTTGTGTCAATTTTTCCGTGTGTGTGTGTTTCTTTTCCCTATTGGTTTTGAGAGTGGGGTGTGGGATTTGATTGTATTAATTCCTGATCATTGCCTTTTTTTACTTTATCCTGGATAGTTGTGGATATATCCTGATTTTGTGGCTAGATCCTTCGACAGTGTTATGTACTTTTTCTGTTGTTTTTGTTTACGCAAGTTTTGATCTCCCCGCACTGTGTACCTATCCAGTCCCTCTTTGGTTTTGCCTTTGGAACCCTCTCGTTAGTTTTTTCTGTATTATTTTGCTCCTTCTTATCTATGCCATCTCCTTTACATTACAGAGGTTGAGACCGTCAGGGGTGGCCCATTGTTTTTTCTAGTGGCGTTGTATTTCACTTGTTATGTCAGTCACTACTGCATTGAAGAAACAGTGTTTTTTGAGACTGTTAAATTTAATTCAAATGCACTTGAGAGTAATTGGGTAGGGATTAAGTGCCGTTGATTCGAATGATCTACTTTTCATGTTAAGCATTTCGTGATTTATCACAGCGCTAAAAGAAAAAGAAAACCATTTTACAACTTGTCTGGACCATTTAGATTTGTGCTTCAATAAGCTGGTAAATAATAACATCGTGTCAACTAACAGACCGAAAAAAAGTGCATTACTGGATAATATGTGTGGGAGTAGTTCGTCTTTGGGAGTAATTTGTCTTAAAATAAACAGTGTCGCTGAGCCAGAATAATAACCTACTTATAGCGACTCGATAAACAGTATCGAGGGTTGGCCGAGGGTTGGTTGGGTTGGCCAAATGTCAGAAGCATTTAGTTGTAGTGGTAAAACGAACCAGAAGCTGGTACTGAGAGGTCAGTCTCAAAAAATGTAATTTTGCTCTTCCTTTTATTTTCAGAACTTTTCATAGACACCAGATTTGAGAATGATCCATTCCTTACCTGGTCTTGTCTTCGTCCCAGTAGGCTGAGGTTATTTTCTATAACTGTCTAGCGATTTTATGAATACTGTACATTTAGAGAGACTCGGGGTCGAGTAGCAAGAGGCGCCCGGCTAAAGTGCAGAAGATAGCGGGATCGAATCCCCTTTTCCACAGCCAGGACTGAAAATTTTCCTATTATCCAGCAATCAACGAGTACATTGGTTAATTTAAGGATGGGTACAGGTAGCGAAAGAAGAGTGATGAGCTCGACCTTTCATATGTTGTGTCTGCAATTCTGTAAGCCTTATTGACCGAGTGACCACTATGCTACGGGAAACCTTTACGTTTTCGTATTTAATTTCATCTACTCACAAATGCGGCTAGCCAAAACATGTCAGTTTTTGTTCAAATCTGTGCTTTTTTTTCTGGACCAAAGCGTTTTTATGACAAATGAATGCCCTAGTATCATTTTTTTTTTCAATGATATAAATGCTGCACATATCCTTCAAACGTAAAAAGATAGGCAATGGTCAGGAATTAAAACAGTCATATCCCACATCCGGCCCTCAAAATCAAAAGGAAAAGAAATGTATACATATATTGACAACAGTTCACGGAAAAAAAAAACAAGCACGGTATACCAAATGAACAGCTCTTTCCGAAGGGGTGGTCATTTCGCTACCCTAACTGAAACCAGCAGCAACATTTGTTTTAAAATATTTTCTAGTCTGAACTATAAAATTAAACATAAAGATAGGAAGCTAAACAGGTGACCTCCAAGCAAGTTACCGATTTTAGTTCCAAAGACCTCCATCCGTAAACTTCTAAGTTTTGTTAAAGCATTTCCTATTTTCGAATGTAGCGAATGTAGACAATCCATTTGCCATCTCAATAGACTTTCATAATGTTTTAATAAGGGGAGCTAAATGATCACCTCTTTTGGAAAAAAGTGCCCATTTGGTTTACCGTGCGTGTCTTTCGTTCATTTTGGTCAATTTTTATGCGTATGCTTCTTTCTCTTTTTGGTTGCGAGGGCGGGATGTGGGATATAATTGTATTAATTTTTGTTTATTGCCTATCGTTTTACTTTGTCATCTGAAGAAGTTTCAGAAAAGGTAAATTTTAAAAAGAGCTTAAAAAAAGAAATGGTCTATTTGCAACCGGGAATATTAGACAAAACTACTGATTTTCTTATTAAAACAACAAAGTGGTGTTTAAAACAGCTTTATATTTGAATGAGGGTAAGAACATCTATTTGAACGTTTGCACAGCGAGACATGTTTTTTTCACCAGTTTCTTATTTGCCAAATACATTACTTTTAAACAATTCACAGTAGAAAAAAATAGATTTTATGAGACGGCAAGTGCTGACAACGCACTCTTAGCTATATTATTGTTTTCCCTATTGTTTTGAATTCCTAACTTCTGGTATAACGTAAAATTCAAAGTATTCAGTTCTTTGTAATTGTGGCATTTACTGGGTACGTACAACTATGTTTATGAGTTAACGTTTCGCAGATGCTATTTGCATCCAATTTAATGTGGAAATATTGCCTCATTTGTACATGTTAGTTTGGTGTACACGCGCTTAAGTCGATTTTGTCACTTTCATCGAGCAGTACACACTGGCCCAAAAAGAACAACTGCAATTTTGTTAGCTTTTATTATATTTGCAGTTGTATACTACGTTAGTACGTCGTCTAATGAAAATCGATGCTACGTCAGGACGATAAGGCTCATCGTTAGTAAAAAAGTAAACACCTGAGTAATTAAAATATAGTGTGTGTTTCTTTTTCATGATCATTATGAAGCAACATAATATGTAGCTTATCAAATGTTTTTTCGGTACATTAAATGTCCCTTGCTAGTGGTGAACGCGTTTAAAAACAAATAATTATGAGAATGCGGTTCTACCGTCATGCTAGATGGCAATAAACCTTTAAGTTCACATTCTTCGTTTCATATAATTTACAAAAAATACAGGAACGACGTTTTTGAAAAAAAGAAAAAGAAAAAAAAAACTCCACAAAAGTATTCTATTTCTTTGCCGTTTTCCTTTCAGCAATGCGATATAAACATACGCGACACAAGAAATGAGACCTATATTTTACCACATGTGAATGTATATGATATGGCAAGTAGTTCATATTGGCCGAAAACTAAAATGACACAATGTGTATATCTACGCTTTTTTATGAGAAACCCAGTGATGTTTTATTAATTTAAAGCTCGCCAGTCGCGGTCATTTACACTCACAAAGCTTGTGACGTCATCTAACAATAAAATGTTACAAGAATTTATACCATTTTTAAAGCAATAAGGTCTTTACCTTTTCCATGTCATTTAGTCCACCTTTCCTTTATGAACTGTCTTTTTCTGTCTGAAGTTTCTGGTATGAAAGCAATATGCAGATTTAGCAACTTGGTATAAAATAAATCTTCCAAAGGCAATATGAAGCCTATTATCCATATGTAGGCTCTTCGTTAGCATGCAGGGTTTGAACTAATACAATTAATGCCATAAGAAATAAAAACGAGTCTTCGAGAGCCTGGCAGAAATTGTATAGATCGTTATAGAAAGGAACTTTGGTCGACAATACATGCACTGAATGTAACTTAATAAGAACATTTGAATAAAAAGCCATTTTCCAGTCAGATTTTCTTCAAAAGAACAGCGAAGCTGTCCTTATATTGTTATGTGAGATTACCTTGAATTGACATTGTCAATGTCTTACAATATAATGAAAAGATCTGACATAAAAATTAGACAGTTATAAAATTGAAATATGATTAAAACCGCTTTATGTTGCCTGAAGTTATATCGTCAGATATTCTGAAACTTTGTGACCAGATTATTTTTTTTTTGTTATTAAATATGCTTTTACAGGTTTAAATGCGTTAAAGGTTTTAATAATCTAAGAACTGATACGAAAATAATTACTGAATGCATTTTGCCTAAACCAATTGACTCAAAACCACTGGCAGGTACGATCCGCATTGTAGCCTGTCTTAAAGAAGCACGGAGGTAGCAGTTCGTTATTTAAGGAAAAAGGATTAGCTTTTAAGAGACCCAACCCTGCCAGTTTCTTTGTTTTGCCTCCTTTCTTCATAGGGCCAACTCTTAATAGAAGTAATTGAAACGTCTACGAACAATAGATTCTTTCCTCTAAGCGTTGACTCTTTATTCGAAGGTTTGCCACCAAGGGAAACAACCAGAAACGTAAAACGATAGGCAATGATCAGGAATTTATATAATAAAATCCCACATCCCGCTCTCAAAACCAATAGGGAAAGAAACACACACAAACGGAAAAATTGACACAAGTTCATGAGAGACACAAACGGTAAACCAAATGAGCATCCCTTTCCAAAACAGGTCGTCATTTAGCTACCCTAATCAAAATCAGCAACGACATCTATTTTATCTATTTTATTTTTAACTTACAAAACAAAACAAAACAAAAGGTAGATTGGATAGCTAATCACGTGTTGACTGATCAAACCGCTAAAGAACATAGACAAGCGGACATAGCACAATGAAACATCAAGGAACCGTAACAGAAATACCGCCTTGGAACGGTCAGCAAAATATTACTGTGGGGGAGGGGGGGGGGGGGGGGGGCTTAAACATGTTTTACTGGATCCAAATCTCGCCACAGAATACGTCTGTCTTTGTGGTAATAGTGGATAATAATGGAGGTTTACCCACACACCTTAAAAATAAAATGAACAGCTGTTTTTCAGAGAAAATGCACATGCTCATACCTTGAGGAATGTGGGCGGACAGTTCATGTGGACATGTGATTTACTGATATCCAAAGGATGCTCTAAATAAAGAAACATACATTCTTTTATTTAAGAGATGAGTACTTCATGTGAGTATCTGGTTCGTGTTTTAACGGTGTGTGTAAAAAACGCTTACCAAAAGATAAGTATAGTTTTGTATTAGGATTCTGCTGTTTTAATATGCACCAGGAGGTCGTATTATTATATGCTTCCAGTTCAACTTTGCTGTTTTCATTTCATCGCACATAATTCTATACACACATCGCCAGGAAGGATTCAATGTTATGTCAAAAAAGCATATCGCAGATTGCTTTTCCACTCTGATCTTATTAAGCGCTTAGTAAACACAGGCTACTGGGCTATTCAAACTGCGTTAAGAGGACTTCTTTGCGAACAGTCTTTTAATTTCCTTGTAGACGATTGATGCTACATGTTGGCTGAGCGTGTGACAATTTTGTATTTGAGCTAATGCCAATTTGTTCCAAAGTTTCCATCTAAGTGCTATGCATCGTATGATTGCTAGCTTTGCACCTGAAACAGTAGTGCATAGCATCGTACGATTGCTCAACTTTACACCAGCAATAATTGCTGGAGTAAAGCTAAGCAATCGTACGATGTAAAGCACTTAGACGGAAGCTAGTATTATTTTATGAGGACTGTAAATTTGATATGATAGATTTAATGAGGATTTGACAGTATTAGACTCCTGTGCAGAACAAACACATACTTGCTCTTTGAGGCTGCATTATGCTAAAAAGTGTGTTTCAAATATATCAAGATAGCCCTTCATCATTGATCGAGCCCTTCGCCATTGACCTTTCTTAGGCAGTCCAACTGTTGAGCTTTTGTTTGGCTGGACTGAGTTTGTCTGTGATCGTATTTGGTGTTTGCTTCTCACATTTCCCTTGCTTTTTGTTATCTCGGGTGGCTGTTCTCAGTGATTGTGGCTTTACTGTGTAAATTCGTATGAGCCACACCATGTGATTTCCAACAATGATGCTGTAGTGGCAAGAAAGGCTCTGATCAGACTTCGCTTGTCAAATAAACCATCTATGGAAGTGGCCCACGCCACACAGACACCAGTCTCCGGTTACCTGGTGTGACTGAGAAGGATGATCATAGTAACCCATGACAAAATTGCCACGTTGTTGGAAACCACTTGATATGGCTCGTATGTTTTTTAGAGAACAGGGACAACTGTGCATTGAGTACCAGACTGACTGACATTGGACATTATAGCTACATTGTAAAACCATTTTAAACTATGTCCATTTACGTTTGAGCAAATCCATTTGCTCAAACTGGCTCTATGATTTTGGATAAGACGTTTGTTGGTTCAAAATTTGGATTAATATCTCTGCAGGAAATATACTGTACTTTAGTTAACTGATGAGTAATAATTAGAATTAGATCTAATCCATTTTGTCCAAAATTTGGATAAACCAAATAGCCTGGGATAAGAAAACACCCTGCCTATGCCTTATACTGTATGAAAATACATAGCCGAAAATTTTATCCAAAATTTGAATAAGCGACTGTGCAGGCAATACAATGCAGCGTATAAACAGACTGAAATACATTAAATTTTATTTTATCCAAAATTTGGATAAAACCAAACTAGCTGGGAGAAACAAACACCCTGTCTTGCCCCACACATTATGCAAACACACGGCCAAAATTTTTATCCAAAATTTGGATAAGCAGGAAATGCAGTACAACGAATACGCAGAAATAATTTTATCCAAAATTTGGATAAAACCAAACTAGCTGGGAAAAGCAAAACCCCTGTCTAAAAATACGCTGTTCCAAAACACAGTTGTAAGTTTTATCCAAAATTTGGATTTGGATAAAACTTTTAGTTAAAATACGCAGTGAATGTCATCAAAGTTTTATCCATAATTCGCATAAACCACATTATGGTTATTGCAAAAAAATACCATAAACAAAACTATGTCGAAATTCAGACGAATAAAATGTATAAGAATCTTATTTGAAAAAAAAAATAACGTCTTTGTACACTTAACTTATTCTAATTTTGTCATTTAATCAATTAGTATAACTGTCAGAAAACAACTGTTTCTAAGTGTTTCAGCAAAATATTTTTATCGAAAAGGTGTTTGATTTATTTTAGTGTTATTATTTCATTTTTATTTATTTATTTTTATTAGTTTTTTTTTTTGGTTCGATTTAGATGCTACGCGAAAAGTTGCTCGCAAAAACATGACAACTTATGTTTCATCTTTATTATACTGAGTACATTGTAACTGATTAATGACGCAGTTAGATAATAAAGAATAAGTATGTATGCATAAGACATACATAAAACATGCATCGGTAGTCAGGTTTTGTTTTCAGTGAACGGAAATGGGATTTAAAACGTAAACGTGCATATGAAATAAATTCTATTTTCATCATTCAAAGTATTTGTATTTAGATTTCTCTACAAAAATTCTTTTACTGAGTCCTTAGAATACGTTATAAATGCATGCCAAAGTCCATTACATATATTTTTTTAAGTTGAATCACATTAAATTAGAATGCAGCACTTTTGATTTGGGTTTTTTTTTTCTGTTTTTTATTCTTCTTCTTTCGTTGTGTTGTGTGATCTGAAATGACAAAACATACGTGTTAATGACTGACAATATGTGTTTATGTTATTTATAAAGGACCTCTGACAGTAAAAATGTTAATTTGCCTATAAAATTAGTCAAAATTAAATTTTTGATATACCCAAGAATTTTTCTTGAAATTTGTTGCTCTCAACTTCCCCTAACTGGCTATGAATTTAATTTCTGATATTTTAGTACATGGACTTCAATTCTGGTTGAAAAAGCCAAATTTTATAATTAAACGTAATCGAAACAGGAAAAGTTTTCTAAAGATACCCCCTCCCCGCGTGCCTCAGCTAGCCACTTTGCATGTATGAGTGTACTATCATAATACACATTATATGTGAGTGGCTTGCTGAGGCACGTGGGGGGGGGGGGCGAGATAGTCTACAGCTGAAAAACTGAAAAAGTGGGTAGGGTACTTACACCCTTTATATCTACAAATAGGCTAAAGTCCTTATTATTGAAAACATATTGCATACTATCAGTAACAGTAGTGTGTACTTTAGTTTTAGCATAGTTATCAATTAAAATTTCGATATATTAGAAATCCCAAAAATGGACTTATTTTCAGAGTCTGAAACATTCACGTACCCCCTCTTAATGAAATTGGTTAACGTTAGTCTAGATGCCTGATAATTTTTCAAAATCACTGTTAAAATGCCTTTATAGTACACAGGCCTACATATTGATGCCAAATATTTCAACTTTTGCTGCCCGAGGAAGGTGCAGTAATTTGTCGAATAATAGGCAAATATGAATTGATACTGTCAGAGGTCCTTTTCTTTATGCACACTCTGAGTCTCGGAGTCCGGTACCGGACTCTTAGGCGCTCATCCGAGGATTGTCTCCGGGTCCAGCATGTCTCAATACGGGTAATATATGTCTCAAATGGAAAGAAATACACAGTAATCGTTAAATTCTTATTAGATTTTGATCTTTTCTACGTATATCGCCATTTGTACAAGCGGTATTACGGTATGACCAAAGGTCATACTAAACTAGCCAAAACTGAAATGAATTACAAAGCGGGATCACAGTAATTGTTGGTACGGTAAATAATAATATCTTGTTCTTATTTTTATTTTAGTTATTTATTTATCATATTTTAATATATTTGTTTATTTGTCTGTCTATTTGTTTAACAGTGGCGAGGTATTGTGTTTTCCAATTGGCCGTCCGTGTGTTCGCCCGTCCGTTGCACGTATGTTGCATGAAAGTGAAATTGTGAATAAAATATGTTTAACTATTTAAAGTAACAACCGCTAATTAACATACTACCGGACCCCGAGCCATTCTTAACAGGCGAGGCTCCGGGTCAGGTACCGGACGCCGAGACTGGCAGGCTAGGGATCCGGTACCGGACCCCGAGACACTGCTTTTCTTTAAAATTGATATCGAGACAGTAATGATATATTTAGTCCCCTGTATCTCAGGAATTCCAGCCTATAGAGACTCACCACCCGCATGTCACAAGAGGAGTAAATTGTTACCAAGACTGAATACGAGTCATCCGGAGATTAACAAACGTACAACAAACTGCCATAAACATTGTGGAGTTTGATATGAGCGTCTAACTTTCCGACATTCACGAACTTCCGTGCCCGTGTAAAGTTCGGAGTCTGTATTTCATGTGGAAGAAGAACATTGCAGGTTTATTCAGTATATAGACAGAACCGCAAAAGACTAAGTCGCATCTTCCTTAGGTGTCATGAACCAGCGGTCTGCTGTCGCAGGTCGAACACCTTGACAAACAAGCTGCCTCGGGGCAGAAGAGGAGTACACCGCTTCACTGGAAGGTCTTCCGCGACAGCCTGCATCATCGAGGGTTTAGTAGTCCGACCGCCTTCAAAATAAATTCGAAAGAAGTAAGTCTTGCTGTCCACTTTCAATGAATCCAATATTTCATGGCTGAACAGACGTACTCTTTATATCTCCAACCTACATTTGATAGAGTTAAAATATTACAAGTCGCTCAGGTTGCTGCACAACTGCTAGAAAACAAGTAAAAAGGTTGCTGCAGGGTGCAGCAAAAGATAATGCACGGCAAAAGAAATAAGCTTTTTCAGTTTTTGACGATGGAAAATATTTGACCAATGGTCCTGTTTCTAATTTTCATACTTCAATTAGGCATGTTTATTCACAAAAAGGAAAAGAAAATCATAGTGTCAAATGGGGAAATAGACATGGTCATGTGAAGTTTAGGATCAATATCTATCATTGTGCCAAATGTGAACTATATCTATCTCAGGATTTGGAACAAAATTCTTAGTATATTATGTGACCTTGACGTTCAAGCCATCTAGGAAGTGGGGATGGGAATCATCCAAAAAATTATGGTCACTTTTCGTGAACTGTTGTCAGTTTAATGAAAATATGCCTTTCCCTTTAATATGGGGTCTGAATGAATATATATGTTCCCTATCATTGCATTTTACTTTGTAAAACCAACCGATGATCGACTAATAGTCGACATAAATTGTTCCTTATCTCATTTTTTTTCTGGGCTTATTGCAGGACTATTTCTTTTTATCAAATTTCTAAACATTTCTATTGCTAACCTAAATTTTACATTGACTTACTCAAATAAACATTATATCCTTTATTTTACATGACTTTAAAAAAATGAACATATGCACACGCTGTGCCCAAGATATAGTGGGCTTCTTTTCCTCACTACCCTTATGGCTACCATGCTATTGGCAACGTCAACGTCAAAGCTACTGATCTGAATACTGTGGTTAAATGTATGAAGCTCTACAAAGCTACAAAAATGTTAATGTATGGACAGATGAACAAACAGACGAAAAGACAGACGCATGGAGGGCACATGTTACGAACCATCTTAGAGCGGCGTATAAAAAATAACTTCGAGTTCACAATGGCGGACACATGTGAAATCAGAGCATGATGCTGAGCACGTGCTAAAAACTTCGCACATTTTACAAACAACAAACTCCTTCCAAAAGGTAAAACGCGGTTCAATAAACACAGAGTCAAAAGCAACAACTCTTAAGCTCTTAAAATAAGTAGGCGAAATTAAAGTATCCTAGTTAATATAGAAAAAAAAAATTCAATGGCAAAAATGCGCCCATCACTCATGCAATATCAACGTGCATATCTGTGACCTACTGGTTTTAGGGAATGGGATGCAGCTTTATCCCTCTTAGATACTTTCAAGGCTACTAGCATGACAGTGATGAAGTGTTAGTAGCCTCCGGACAAACAGGCTATAATTACTGATAACATCTTCGGTCCTTGAAAGTAAATCGTCGATTAAAAAGTTATTCCAGTGAACTCAATACTAGAGGAATTACGCACATACTAGGGAACTATTATGATTTTCTGCTGCCTCAGAATGCGATTCGGCATGATTCCATGACCCTGATCTATTATTTTGGGCACTGAGTTTGAACAAACTTAGATAATTATACACTGCTCATGCAGACTGGTCCAGTTTCAGAAGCTACATGACAGGTATTTAGCAACCAAAAGGACTCACCCACTAGACTGTTTGGTGTCAGCTACTTTATGAAGCAGTCATTCTTTTCCTAGTAGATCAGTAATGCAATAAGTGCTATGGCTGTAATGAGTGATATTTTATATACAGAGCAGTACATTCGCAACAAAAAGCGGTTCAGTCCCATAAAGTGGTCATACGGCTACGTGTCCTAGACCCACGATTTAAAATTATCCTGCTGAGGAAAGGATGTCTGATAGCTTAACACAAAGACGGTTGTAAGAAAAATACTTGCAATGTTTGTAAAATAATAATAATAACAAATAAATACATAAATATATGATACTGAATGATACATACTCGCTATTAGAATATGGCAGTTTCTGCATGAATTTGTTACATTTTGTTACTTTGTGGTACTTATATATGTACAGATGTTCTCATATTTAGAACAATGCTTTACCAATCATTTTGAAATTAAGGACAGTTATGCAATGTTTTATCTAGATAACTTAATAAGCGCAGGTGAACGTCGTTAACATGCTACCAACCTTTTGATAAGTTTTGCGAAACAAGCTAGTAAGGGAAAAATTACAAAAAGCGATATCACAATATCAGCTATAAGAAACCACATATGACGTGTCAGCTTGACACACAATTGATCTGTAAGGGTATTGAAAAGCATGGGCATTATCAGAACAACAGGAATCTGCCAGATTTAAGAGTGCATATCACAGAAAATGAGTCTTATGTCCCGAGACAAAGTTATATGTTGGAAATCTATTTGTTTTATATTAAGGTGAGTGGGTACACTTTCAGGGATTGAGACTCCTCCATTTTCGTTTTTTGTCTCCCTTCTCAATAGGGTTCAACTCTTAAAAGGAATAATTTGCTCCTGCAAATTAAACTCTTACTTTTAGGAGTAGACTCCATTTTTGAAGAGTTACGTCATTCAGGGAGGCAAACATGATGTAATGGAAGTTGTTTCTCTTTGTAAAAAGTGCAGAAAAATACGGAGCTATACCCGTACACTTTAAGCTGATTTTAATAGTTGGAAAAGACAAACAATGAAGATCTTGATAAGCCTGCTTATTTCAGGTGCAGTCTGATATGGGTTTACACTGACCGCTAAGGCATCCATCTCCCGGCATTTAGTTTCATACATTGGTAATTTGGGGCTTTAGGCCTCCCAATTTATATTTTTATACAGTCGGAACTCAAGAGAATGGCAAGAGGTAATTTACATGATATCTCACAACATATATTTATTTGTAAAGTTTTGATTTTAAGCAAAGAACAAGTCAACTCCAACATTTTAATTCATCTTATAGCTCGGCAATGGGCTTTTTGACTCCCTTCAAAAGACTCATAGGTAGTAAATGTGTTTTGCTTTGTTTTTGTGTTTTCTTTCCCCAGCAGCCTTTATTTGTGTTAACAATTTAATGTTCAGCAAGGTCTATGCATGGTAAAGGTAAAAAGGTAAATGTTTCTCATACATGTAGCCTAATAGCCGTAGGGGCAGTGGGGGTTAGAGACTCACTGTATCTTGGGCACAACAGATGAAAGGCGGAGCCCATCACTCTCCTTTTGCTGCCTTATCCTTCGCTGATTCAAAAGAGTTACCCATTTATTGCTGGATTGACAGAGAGAGTTTTCCCAGTCGTCGAAACGCGGGCGCGATCTCGTGACCTTCCGGCGACTTTCTGCAGCATAACCGAGTTACTATAACCACTCGACCACAGGAAGGTTTCTTTTTTACAGTATCGAGTTTCGAGTAATAAAAAGAGAGTTTCGAGTTATAAAAGGCAAGTATCGAGTTATAAAAAGCGAGTTTCGACTTGTAAAAAGGGAGTATCGAGTTCCCAGCATGCTGGTGTTATTTTTTTTAATTTTATATTTATTTTTTTTTCTTCAATTTTATGTATCATTAATGAGCTGAACGCACTGCTTTTGGCATATTTATGCATTAAGGTCTACACCGCAGAATTTTAACTTTCATTTTCATCTGATTTGTCAAAGACATCAAAGGAGTTAATTTTGCCAATTGAATTCTCCAGGACCATATACCATTACATGTTTTAAGCAGGTTTTGATTTCTTGCATCTGGAGATGTGCAGCTGGAGATATGGCCAGTCAGCTGACAGTTTTTGTGTGATAGACTGAAAAGTTCCTTTTTTCTCTTAAATATTACATGTCACTTGTTTAAATATCATATATCATCTATGTGTAACCTGACATGTTTACCTACATAGATGAGCTTTTGTTCTTTTCTGTTCTGTTCCGCAAAATGAATTATAATTTCGAATGCCGCCATGTAGTCGGATTGCTCTGCTTTTAATTGATTAGGTGTTCTGAGAGTGTGAGCGTGTTTTTTTTTTCTTTCGTTTTGACAATATGAAAAGTACAAGAAAGAAGAATACAAAAGTTTTATCCGGAATTTCGGCCTTCGTCCGGGCACGTACACATCTGAGTAAGTATATATAATCATGGCAAGAAATCAAAATGGCAATGCAGCGCACACAGTGGGCCTAGACAAAAATTGCTTAGAACACTGCAGGACATTACATACGCAGGTAACCTTGTCTCGACAAGCTTGTTGGGAACAAAATCTCAAGAAGTAAGGGAAGCTATATTTCAGTATATTAGAGATACCCAGTATGAGGAAAAAATATAGGGCCGTGCACAAACCTATCATTTGCGACAGTGTCATGGGTGAGGGGCATTCGAACGGACAGTTCAGGCAGGCCAATCCTACCCACTACTTCAACTGGAACAATACAGACATAGACAACGGACATACAATACTAGGAGTCACCGGGGTGTGTGATTACAGGGGTCTGTTCCATCGGACGTAGCGAAGCGAGGTCCGATGGAGGCTTACAGATCTGGGAATATAGAGCGGATGTTGACAATGGCCCGAAGAGGCCTCACATGCCATCCGTCTCCTGACGCCCTGAGATATATTGCTAAGGCCTGCATAAATGGGACGCCGGGACCCTGTATATAGGATGTGTTTTATGCTGAAATGTGCATGGGTCCATTTGGGTACGATCCCATATTGCATAACGACGCGCGCCAACATGTCGCCACCCTACCTGGCCCTGTCTGGCGGTCTGGACTGGCTCTGGGACTGCGGGCGACTGTGGATTACAGGTTTGGAATGGCCAGATCGGATGAAGCGGTTTCCTAGCCACGACTATGGCCTCTCCCGGCTGCCTAGGCATCGCTCGGGGGATGCGCGAAGTGGGGAAAGTAAAACAAAGTGGACATAATGGCTAACATTAATAATAACAACCCCACACGTGTTGGCGCAGTCCGATCCTACACCTACATCGGAGGCAGAGTATTAGAAAAACTAGAAAATGTGTTTATGAAACACTATGCCCCCAACCTTATGCTTGCCTCTAATGAAGGTTCATCCCATTATTTATGTCAGAAAGGGGTATTAACCAGTTCATCTACATCTTAGTCTGTAACTGTATGCCAAATATAAGGCACCAAGCTTATTAATAATAATTTGTTTTTCAAAAGTTAATCAGGTCATCTGCACCTTGGACAATGTCTTCCTGCAAAAAATCATGATCCTAGCACCAGGGCTCTCGAAATATTTTTTTTCAAAAGTTAATCAGGTCATCTTCACCTTGGGCAATGTCTTCCTGCAAAAAATCGTGATCCTAGCATCAGGGGTTCTTGAGATATTTTGCTAACAAGTTTCTATATGTTTACAATGCACTAAGTTGAAAAGGCGGCATAATGCGGAAAAAATTCACCAATTTTTTTCAAAGGTGAATCAGGTCATCTCCACCTTGGGCAATGTCTTCATTGCAAAAATATTTTGCTTACAAGGTTCCATAGGCTTACAATGCTTAAGATGAAAAAGGGGCATAACTCGGTCAAAAATTCACAATTTTTTCCCAAAAGTTAATCAGGTCATCTACGCCATAAGCAATGCCTTCCCGCAAAAAATCATGATCCTAGCATCAAGGGTTCTCGAGATATTATGCTAACAAGGCTCCATAGGCTTACAATG
Source organism: Ctena decussata (assembly GCA_963989385.1). NCBI lineage: Eukaryota > Metazoa > Mollusca > Bivalvia > Lucinida > Lucinidae > Ctena > Ctena decussata. Next base: position 57,256,814 of record OZ022505.1, read on the forward strand.
CACTAAGTCAAAAACAAGACCAGCGGAAAAAAGAACATGCCACATATAAAATTTCAAGATCCTAGCATAAGCGGTTCTTGAGTTTCCTAGCTGCTTAAAAGTGTTACAGATGGACAGACAGATGGACAGACAGACAGACAGGCCCAAACCAATATGCCCCCTCAACTTCTCCGAACTTGGGGGCATAAAAAGGGGCATAACTCTGTCAATAATGAACTCAACACAATGTAATTATCATCAAAATGATCAACACATCAGATACTAAAAGTATACCAAAAATCAGGTCTCTAGGTCAAACGGTTCAAAAGTTGGAAAAATGCCAATGTTAACAAAGGGGCATAATTCAGTCAATTTTTTACGAAATTAGCCCAGAAGTTAATCAGGTGATCTACACCTTAAGCCCTACCAGTATGCCAAATATGAACAACCTAGCTCAAATACTTTTTCCAAAATTTGCTAACAAACTTATGTTTAATTTTTTCGAAAAAAGGGCCATAACTCTAAAGCTACATGGCTGATGGAAAAGAAATAAAATACGGATCTGCTTATTTTCTATGGTCTATCCAGCTATGAATTATCAAGGCTCCAGCAGTTACAATTCTTTAGTAATGGAGCCTACCTATGCTGTTTTGTACAAATAAGAAAAAGGGGCATAACTCTGTCAATAATGAACTCAACATAATGTAATTATCATCAAAATGATCAACACATCAAATACTATAAGTATACCAAAAATCAGGTCTCTAGGTCAAACGGTTCAAAAGTTGGAAAAATGCCAAAATTAACAAAGGGGCATAATTCAGTCATTTTTTTATGAAATTAGCCCAAAAGTTAATCAGGTGATCTACACCTTAGGCCCTACCAGTATGCCAAATATGAACAACCTAGCTCAAATACTTTCTCCAAAATTTTGCTAACAAACTTACATTTAATTTTTCGAAAAAGGGGCATAACTCTGACAGTACATGGCTGACGGAAAAGAAAAAAAATATGGGTTCACTAATTTTTTATAATCTATCCATCTATGAAATATCAAGACCCCAACCTTTACAGTTCCTAAGTTACAGAGCACACTCAAAGTGTTACGGACGGACGTAACGGACGGACGGACGGACGGAAGGACGGACAAGCCAAAAGCAATATGCCCCCTCAACTTCTTCGAAGTTGGGGGCATAAAGACAGACATACGAACCATTATATTACAGACATTCACAGACTAGACTCGACGAGCGGTTGCATAACGACGCGCGCCAACATGTCGCCACCCTACCTGGTCCTGTCTGGCGGTCTGGCCTGGCTGTGGGACGGCAGGCGACTGTGAATTACAGGTTTGGGTGAGAGCCAGATCGGATGAAGCGGTTCCCTTGCCACGACTATGGCCTCTCCCGGCTGCCTAGGCATCGCTCGGGGGTGCACGAAGTGGGGTAAGTAAAACAAAGTGGACATAATGGCTAATAGTAATAATAATAAACCCTACACGTGTTGGCGCAGTCCGATCCTACACCTACATCTCGGAGGCAGAGTACTAGAAAAAAGACAGACATACGAACCATTATATTACAGACATTTACAGACTAGACTCGACGAGCGGTGGCATAGTGTTCAGCGAACTCAAAATGATGTGCGGAGCCGGTCACATGCTAGGTGGTGCTCCTTCCCAATCACTTGCTGGCCGGCTCTGAGTAACATCCAGGATATAAAAGTCTCTAACGCATGTGCCACCGACCGCCGAGCCAATAGCAGACTAGACATAATCGTACACTACAGTAAACAGACGTACAGACGTACAGAGAGGCGCGCAGTGGAGATGGATCAAAAGCTCTTATACATACTCGGACATTACCGAAAACCCCAATCAAATCCGAAGCCCGAAACAGAAAATACAGCATCCAACATTTTTAGACCACAAAATTTGGTGCGCGTTATTAATATTTATTTTACAACAAAAATCAATATCGCGAGCTCTCACGGCTTAATGGCATTCCACGGGAAGCTCAGGTGTGGAAGCACGAGATAATACTGGCCAATTATAGGGTCAATGATCTCCACTGCGAGTTTCTAACATACAACTTACCGTGTGCAACGGAAGTGTCTGGGCGGTTTATAAAGGTAGGGCTTAATATGAACTCGTCCATCCTTATAAATGGACTAGTCTGGAAGGCGGGTAGGATAGCATATCACTGAGTCGGCACGTAAGGAGCGTCTGATCGGGGTCTACGTGTGATAGGAAGAGAACCGCCCGGACGTTTTTGGGGAGCACAACGACGACTTACATTTAAGCCAGATCAAGGGAAAATGTTTAATATGCAGTCGTATCAAGAAAAAAGGCAAAAAAAACAAACAAAAAAAACACATAAGAATTACTTTCATGGAATTTGTTGAATTTAGGAATTTTAGGAATTTAGTTAGGATCACAGAGCGAAATTGCAACTCCGAAATTAATAAATCACAGGCACTTGAATGAAGAAAGAAGAAGAAGTATTACAGCATAAAATGAATTTAGGAATTTAGGAATTTAGTTAATTATATTAGGAATTTAGAGTAATATAGGGAATTAGTATCTACATCAGACGCTAAACCCTACCAAAATAGAAAGAGACAACAAAAGGCAAACATTAGTATGGGTTAAAGTTCTTTCAAAAATTTCTTTATAAACCCCTTTTTGTAACGAAGCATAAATTTCAAAATACAATAATAGAACAAATAAATACATAAATCGCTTAAATATGGGTTGGCCCCTTTCCCACTACCTGCAAGGAGGGGGGTGTGCCAATTATAAATGTGGACGACTCCACTCCGCAGGCGGGGGGGGGGGGGGGGGGCGAAATGACGCATAGACTATTTTTTGAATAAAAAAGGCGACAAAAAATGGAAATTCCGTCCTTTAACTCGGAAAATCCTCTCGGGGGGGGGGGGGGGGGGGGGCGATGGTGGGCTTCATGAGGGTTAGTAATTATTCCCCGGGTGTATAAGGAATGGAACCATCCCCCTTAGAATGTGGACGAGACCATTATCCGGGAATGGGGGGGGGGATTGGCTTCGCGCGGCTAGACCCTGTCGCGACGTGACCGTAAACATAGAAATCCATCATTATATTGGACAAAAGTGTTACACGCGGCGCGCGCGGGAGACGGTGCGCGTGCCCCCTCAATGAGGAAAGGGCAAGGGAGGTAATCCCATCGGTGCCCCGACGGGGGGAGACGCCTCGGCTATTTCGCCATCGAAAAAAGAACAGAGGGGAAGAAAGATGTGCCATGAAAAGGCTGACGCATGAGGGGCCAAAACATAGGTGAGCAACACATATTACCGTATAATGGGAAATTTTCGCGTCGCCTAATTTTCGCGGAATTTCGCGGTCGGTAGCGATCCGCGAAAATTAAACTCCGCGAAATATTTTCCAAGTTTGTACAAAATATTAATAAGAAATTTGAATCGTCTAAACATATGGTTTGCGGTATTGAAAGCCCCCCACAAAACTTGAAAAGTAGGTAGCTATAGAGCTATTATTTTCGGCGCAATTATGCTAGCTGGTAATTAGCAGGTAATTACAATTTGAACAGGCTGTCACTTTTTCTTGATTAACGGTCATTTGTACCTGATTATGCAAGTACAATTGAATTACATTTAATTGACGGCGAGTTCTGTTAACTTTTATCCTGAACAACAGCCGTTATATCAAATGCTCGCATATTTCAGCTGACTGTTTCTGTGTACTAAACATTGTCTTGTACAAATGTCTATCTTATGTTGTTTTTGTGGAAAAAAATGATGGGTACGCTCCAAAACCTAAAAGGAGCAGATTCTAGCTTAACAAATGTGTTGATAACAAAGTGATTTCGGTTTCTTAACGTTTCTCTCTTCTTGTACGTCTTGATCCTTCAGTCAAGCCAATATTTTAGAGGACAAACACAATTTTATTTTCTTGGATATTCACATCCGCGAAAATTAAAAACCGCGAAAATTAATCCTCATGTTTTTGGGCCAAATCCGCGAAAATTTGGCGACGCGAAAATATTCCATTATACGGTATATTTCAATAAGACTAGGGTAAAATAACCTACACACCTAGGCATCTAAATTGGTATTTTTGCAACAAAATGAGTAACAGGAATTTAAGCAATAACCAATTAAGGACCGTCCTTGTCTCTCTGGGTAATGACACTCCGCCAGTCTTACCTTAGCATGCCTGTTAAAGTTACGGCACGGCAGCGAAACAACGATGGATGCAGGACACAACAACGGTGGAGACATCCCAGAAGAAGAGGATGGAGACGGACAGACGGACAGATACGCAATCACAAACATAAACACACAAACACGCACGCAAGCCGGCATACACGCAAACACGCATGCACGCAAAAAATAACAAGTACACGCACATTGTGCTAGCACAAAATAAGTAGGCACACACACACGCAAAACATACTAACAACCAAACTTGATGCTCTGCCACCCCTGGTGAGGCGTGTTTTTAATAGCGACAGCCCTATGGTGGCATCATCATACTCACAAGAAAACTTACTAACGGCCCATCAACTTATCAATTATATACCTAACTAACTGGGGTTAGTATATAACAGCCACATCTTTATTATATATGCTTGACCATACAGTGCGAGACCCATCCCTATGCAAAAAAAACTTTAAGCCATTCCCAACTAATTTCTGCTCTTTTTAATATCCTTTAGGAGTGAGTGAGTGAGTGAACTCGGGTTTAACGTCCCACCAACAACGAGGTCATATGGAGACGGGGCCTCGGTTTAAAGTCTCATCCGAAAGACCGGAGAAGCGGGGGATCGAACTTGCGACCCCTGGTATCCTTTAGGATCATAAATGATTAATGAGCAAGGCGCTAGCATCCTAAAGCCGGCACCACGCTAGATGCTCACTTTTGACGGGGGAGTTCAAAATTCAAACTTAATGTTGCACTCATCACTTGGCAAAATTACTCGACCAAAATAACTGAAGTGCAACAGCCCTAAAGGTACCTGAAAAGGTCCCTACCTGTGACTGCGTCAATCCCCACCTAAGGGTAAGGTCAGAATAAGGGACCTCCATCCGGAACCAAATTACTTGGATACGGGGGAGGGTTAAAAAAATTAAGGGCTGTAAGTAATATGGGACCCCAACAGGTCCCATCCTTGAAACCTAAGGAACGCCTGCGTGTTCTCTCGTTGGGACCTGGGTTTCGGTGTGCTCCTCCTCTGCGGGCGGGGTTGGCCTGTGTTTCCCTGGACTTTCCGCTGGGGTGGCTTTCATGTGGCGCGCGCCTCCTTCTCCGGACAGAACCTGACTTGGAGCCGTAGAAGGCAAACATCTATGCATAAATACTGGTTAGGCAGCACTGACCGACGAGACATTTACAGACTGAATGACATTGGACGGACACACGGCGCCAAATGTGTGCAACTATGGTTACGTACCGTTGAGCCACTTGGGTAACGTCCATACGAGAATTGAACAGAACAGAACAGAACAGAAAATGGCAGATCATATCAAAACTAAACACAAGTACAAGCACTGGATCATACCAAATGAAGTTTTTTTGAAAATACGTTACGTTCTGTTGACGTGGGTTGTAAGGGTTTCTGAATGACCACTGTCTGGTTTGATTTAGCATGCGTGTGTTTCATGAACTTTGGCAGTTTTTGTATGTACTTTTTGCGTTTCAACCCCACATTTTCGTCAAGATTTTCAAAACGAACGCCTAGTGATGGAACGCACAAGAATAGCCTTAAAAGACTGTAGTTAACATTTTAGTTTAAGTGCCGAAACTGTACTAAACCCATTGGTGCATAACATTGAAAAGATAATAATAATAATAATAATAATAATAATAATAAATGATAATAAAGACTTTATTTTCAGTGGGTGACACAATTAGTTACAAGCTATTATTATTTGAGGCCCACTTAAAAAATATGTACAAATCAAAAGATCTATCAAATACAAATATACAACAGACACTGGTCAGCGAAACCAAACATTTACTGTTTCAGGCCTCATGACTCAAGAAAAGAAAAAGCACTGGCAGCAATCAGTACTACCGTAAAATTCTAAATATTGGGACACCAAAAATAATCGCCGCAACTGTCCCAAACACGAAACAGCCTGGTTTTACAAAGCGGTAGCCAAAAGATTCAGGCGGAATAGCAAACAATGTAGACACTGATCAGACTGCTCCTCTAGGATAGCCTGATAGGAGTCTACACTGTCCGCTCAGACCTATCTATCCCAATACATAGAATTTTTTATGGTATAACGGAATGAAAAGAAAGAAGCCCAATCCAGTAGCCTACCCTACCCGAAAACGAAAAGCAAAAACGAGCCCCGGTTTCTGGGTATCTTCAAAAAAAAAAAAAAAAAAACGGGTCACTTTAAATGTACATAAAAGTAAATCGATCATATGCCATATGTACGCTCAAAACAATCACACAAAATATGAATTTACATAGTTTTACAATATATGCGCTATTTTTTGGATATGGATTTTTTTTTTTTTGTACGAATATATAATTTAATCCGTATCATCATAAACGCATTGTGCAGGGCCTAATTTGACACCATTTTGCTTTAAAGACAAACGTTTTCAGGCTCTACCTTCGCTTTGCGCAAGTCCCTCAAAGCCAGTCCCTCTTTGTTTTCAAGTCTTTCAACAATCGTCATACCAAAACGTCCAGCAGTCGTCGTCGTCTTTATTTATTTACCATTTATAGTATCGAACTATCTAAAGCGAGTTTTAAGTAATCAAAAGCAAGTAATATAAAAAGAAAGCAGTTATAGACAGTATGGAGTAAAGAAGTGATTAAAATTTATATACAGAACTCTACAAAACTATCATATTACGAATGAATATCATTTGATACTGATTTGATTTCTTTTCATTACTGGCAATGCAACTACGCATCAGAGAAACAATAAATGGGATCCTTGTCTTACATTTTATTACCATCTAGTTAACGCGTTCACCTTGTATTTATCTTCATGTACATTGTAGTTTTACCATGTCATAAAGTTTGTGAAATCGAAAAATAGGTCATTGAAGTCTTTTTTTTTATGATTAATCAAGAACGGTTTAATGTTTTAAAGCCGGTGTCTGCCTAGGATAGCTTGCGCACATGCGCAGTCTGGTATGTAGACTAGCTCCTTGTCTGATACTAATGATTTTTACAGCCCTGCTAAGGCAATAATTTTTCCTGGCCGCATGGGTAAAATTGTACTCAAAGAAAAACTTCAGACAGAATCCGCAATTAAGCATGTAGCAAAGTTACCATATACGAAGTTTAACGTATTTTCAATATATCAATCCGTCAAAAATGATTTCGCAGAACTGAAAGTAATCACAGTTTATTTATCAATAAGATCCGCCTTCTTTCAGCCAGTAGCAAACTGCAGAAGCCTGACAGACTGAGCATATGCTGACGATGGTCTGGGCATGCGCACATTTTATGTCTCGAGAGATATTCCCCGGACATAGCTCATATTGAAAATCAAGATAAACTTGCGCATCTGTCCAGTCCGAAATCACAACCCATATATCCTACTGCCATATGCTGCACCAATTTCGCTCAGGCTAGTGGAATGATCCTTGTTTTCTTCTTTCCACGGACAGAGAGAGAGAGAATTTCGCTCAGGCAAATGGAATGATTCGTCTTTCCAGAGAGAGAAGGAGAGAGAGAGAGAGAGAGAGAGAGAGAGAGAGGGAAAGATACTGCATATAGAAACATATGTCTTTGCTTTGTAGAGGTATTTTATCAGACTTCCCTTGAATGACGTAACTCTTCCAAAATGGAGTCTACTCTTAAAGGAAATCTTCTCTAAGAATATAAGAGTTGAACCATATTGAAAAGGGAGACAAAAACAAAAGTGCCAGAGTTTCAATCCCTGAAATTGTACCCACTCACCTTAAGATAAAACAAATCGCGTTCCTATAGCTAATTACGTCTTGGGACATAAAACTCATTTTTCAATCTGGCAGATTCCAGATGTTCATGCTTTTCAACACTTTTACCGGTCAATTGTGTGTCAGTCTGGGTCAAGTTTAAATGTCATATCTGATATTGTAATGTCACCTTTTATCAATTCCCGACTTATTATTATAAGCGTAATTCCATTCCCACCGATAAAGCTTTTGCAAATAAATAACCAAAATATGTCGATGCTATTTGACTCGTATGCATGTAAAACGCATTGTGCAAACTTTCTGTTTTGACTTAAAAAAAGAAAGAAAAAAATAATGGTGGTGAAGTTATCACAAAACTCTTGAGAGTTGCTAAACCAAAATTTTGCATGGGCAACTTTCCTATTCAGGCCTTGCATAAGCGGTTTGAATTAACATGAATTATTTTGTGGAAAATCGTTCTTTTCCTCCATTAATATTGCGTTAAGTTCTTACAGGACAAGGTGTGGTTGGGTTCGGCGATGGTGCTGTCCCTACTGTGTCTTATAAACGTCCCGAAGAGAGTCTGATGTACACATTTATACATACACTAAAATTTGACAATCTCGTGTTAAGTTAAAAAAAAACTGTACTCATACGTATGCGAAATGTTTGTCGTACACCAACCTATTCGCAATCAACTTGCGCACGTGAAGACTGAGTTGTATCGTTCTTTGTTGGACGAACTGTGATGCCTCAAACAGATTTCGCATATGCACAAGCTATCCTAGACATGCACAGTTTTATATTATGAATGTAAAAAGATCATATCATGATTAATGATAAAAATATACGTAATACATGTAAGGGAATTTAACTAAGAAATAGATTAGCTCTAGCAGTGAATTGTTGAGTAATAATGCACTGTTTGGAGGTCAGTTGTGAAGTAGAGCATATCACGAGAGCGGAGCGCGAATGATATATCTATTTACAACAGACCGACAAACAGTGAATTATTACACAACAATTCAATCCTAGAGCTGAACTATCTTGATTCTAACACTAAAAAACGCTGCAAAAGTATTCTTTTCATTCAAATTCTCTCAACCTTCTTGCCAGCGCGTTAATGCTCCCGCCAATTTTCTTAACTGTATTTAAGATAAATGTACATTTTAAGGCGAATTTAGAAAGAAAAAGGGACATAACACCGTCTAACGTCTCAAAACGTCACAAAATGACGTCAGTATCGCTAGTGACGTCAGTAGTTAGACTCACGTGCTCCGAAACAGCGAATCGTTGCAGAATAAAGCACAGGAACTTTCCATTGCTTCCATAGGCGCACTGTGATAGAATAAGAACCAAAATAAGAAAAACGTATAACATGACTTTATTTTATAATGCAGGCGGATTGTTTGGTATACTTATGCGTGTTGCCGGACATGGGTTATTAGCTCGCCTGGACGAAGTCCAGGAAGAGCTATTGCACAACCCCCGGCGTCGGCATCGGTGTCAGCGTCGGAGTCGGCGGCGGCGTCGGCATTTACGCTAAAAGTTTTAAGAGCTTATATTTTCTAAATTTTTTGATGGATCTGGTTCCTATTTGGTATGATGATAGACATAGGTCCAAATTTTCTTTCAGCAATACTCTTGCCCAAGCCTATGATCTCAAAGTCAGAGCGTCATGGGAACAGAAAGCTTCTGATCACACTGGACGGAAACAAAGGCTGATGTGAGATTTTGCTGGGCCTATATGCCACTTCTTGGTTTTGTCATGTCGTGGCTCATATTTGGTATTAGCACATTGACCAAATATACTCTAGCATTTTGTACTTGCTGTCAGAATAAGTACTTCACTTTACTATTTAAAACAAGAGGACCAAGAGGCCCTAAATCGCTCATCTGAGCGAAAAAGTTAAAGGTCAAACAAGGGTCATCATTTGAACAAACCTGATAGTTTGCAACCATTTCCAAATTTTGAATATTTTCCTATGTATTGCTATGGTTCAAACCCATTGAACAAACTTGGTAAAGGACCAATAGACAATGCTACATACTAAATTTCAAGCATCTGAGCCAAGTGGTTCTGAAGAAGAAGATTTTTGAATATTTTTCTATGTTTTCTATGTTTCAAACACACGACTCCCTACCGCGAGGTCATTTTAAACCCTGGGGCCATCATTTGTATAAAGTGGATAAATGACTACAAGGCAATGCTACATACCAAATTTCAAGCATCTGAGCCAAGTGGTTCTGAAAGTGAAGATTTTTGAATATTTTCTCTATGTATTTCTATGGTTCAATCTCATGACCTCTGGGGTGGGGCCATTTAGACCCTGGGGTCATCATTTGAACAAACACAAGGCAATGCCACGTACCAAATTTCAAGCATCTGAGCAAAGTGATTCTGAAAAAGTTTTTTTTCCATACTTTTCTATGTATTTATATGGTTCAAACTTAGGACACCCTGCCGTGGGGCTATTGTGGACCCTGGGGCCACCATTAGAACAAACATGGTAAAGGACTATTAGGCAATGCTACATACCGGATTTTAAGCATCTGAGCCTTGCGGCTCTGAAGAAGAAGATTTTTGAATATTTGTCTATGGTTCAAACCTCGGACTCCATGCCACTGGGCCATTTTGGACCCTGGGCCCATTATTTGAACAAGCTTGATATAAGATTATTAGGCAATGCTACATAAAAAAAATTCAAGGAACTAAGCCAAATGGTTCTGAACAAGAAGATTATTTAATATTTTTCTATGTATTTCTATGGTTCAATCCCATGGCCCCTGGGCCGGGACCATTTTAGACCCTGGGGCCATCATTTGAACAAACTTGGTAAAAGACCACTAGGCAATACTACAAACAGAATTTCAATCACCTGCACCGAGTGGTTCTTCAGAAGAAGATTTCTAAGTATATTTGAATTTCGAACCCAAGACCCCCCGGGCCTTTTTGGACCACAGGGCCAGTGTTTGAACAAAACTTGGTAGAGGTCCACTAGACAATGCTTCATAACAAATATCAAAGCCCTAGGCCTAGTGGTTCCAGAGAAGATGTCATTTAAAGCAAATTGACGCACGACGCACGACGGACGACGGACACCGACTGATCACAATAGCTCACGCTGAGCCTATATGGCTCATGTGAGCTAAAAAGCGCAAGAAATTTTCAAAATTTAAATTTTCAATTCTATTCTCTATTTTATAATTACGAAAGCAAACACAATAGTTACCTATCAATAAATTTCCTCAAGTTATATTATTAACCACAGTGAAATACAAGTTTTCGCCACCTGCTGAGTAATTTGAAATTCCTTTTCTGCTGCGCATGCGCCGTTTATAAACATGCGCAATCAATGGTTGGCGCATCAAGCGGCCAAATTAAAAAAATCGTGTCAGTGTTTTGAATTATTGTGAGAAATGTTGTCTGAGAAAAACATCTTTTTGGATAGTTTACTAGATTATTGTGATAAAACAATTAAAACTGTTAATGACATCGTGTCGCTCATGTCATCGTCTCGTATGGTAAGTAACACAATGTTTATTTTTATTCTTTCCTTCGTATTTAAACGTTGAATACATTATCATCATTGTGCTAGAATTCTTCGCGCTACTTGTTTCTGTGTGCAAAATGTAGAATATTGTTTGTCTGATTAGAACAGCCTCACTGAGACGGTTAAAATGAGTTACCACAATAAATATTTTTGAGCTGTGAGTAGAAGACGTGTGCCCCTTATAACCCTTTGTCTGTTATTTTTATAGGTAAATGCATAGAAAATCCAAGCTGCAGAAGTGATATTGTTCTACGCGTGATACTGGATTGCGATGAAGATTTGTGACGCAGCGTATGATGATTTCGTGTCTCATACTGTATCGCCCGTGTAAACGTCACAGATGGTAAGTAACACAATGTGTTTTTCTGTTCTTTGTTGTTTTTCCCTTTTATATTGTGCATAAACGATGAAAAACTCATGATTGTGCTAGCATGCTTTTGTTACGGCGCTTGTAGATGATAATTTATGATATTTTACTTGTTTCTGCTCGCTACATGTAAAAGGAATTAGAACAGTCTCAACGAGTCTGTTCAAATAAGTAACCACGATTTTAGCAGTGTGCAGAAAACGAATGCCCCTTAACCCTAGTTCAATTGATATTACACGTTAATGCATGGACTTACCAAAATATAGCTAATATAGTCATTTGGTTATGGTTTGGAATTCAGGCGAGAAAAGCGATATTTGTCGTTCTAGTACGCTTTTTCACTAATTTAAAGACTGCTGGTAATTGATGCAGAGAGGACAAAAAATAATAATGAATAGATAAAAGGTGAACAAAATGAATCCGTGCAAAACTAGTTAATCGACAATTTTTAACTCCCTTTCTGTAAATAATTCTTAAATGGGGTGGTCAAAAGATTGAACCTGTTTGGGAGCTCTAGATTGCTGTCTTATCCCATCGAATTCATGTTACAGTATGTGTTGTAATTGAAATAAAACATTGTTTACACCCAAGGCCACAGTATGAAAAGCAGGCTCCGCCCTCAAACTATCAATCGTGGTTAATTCAAAATCATTTCAGATTTGGATACATCTTTTTCACTGAAACATTTAACCATTATTTTTTCAAAATAATTTCAGTGGAAGTTGAATTATTCTTCTTCTACATATACACTGATTTAACTGTTCTTACGGATGCTTTCAACACCCTGAAGTTTAAATGTATTGTGCAGATTTCTAGCTAGTCAAGAAGAAAAAATGACAGTTTGAATGTTTACCTTTGACCAAGTCATGTGATTTAAACAGTAGCTATGCTACTGTCCTGGTGAACCCTATTAGTCTCTTTGACAGAGAGAGCCCAGTAACTTCTATTAAGCCACACCCTCATATTCATTGTATGGCCTACATGAAACTGGGCCTTAAACTAAACCGAAAAAGAACAATAAATATACGGTATACGCAATATTGTTTTCTTGGCGAGAGGCTTAATGAGCATTTTTTCACAGAAAATAATTAAGGTGAGTGAAACCCAAACACATTTGCTGGGGTACGCTTCCGATACTTTAGCTCCGCCCACTGACTTCATCACACGACGAACGATGAAAAATCGAATTTTAATTTATATATTTACACTTTATTTTTAGACTCTTTTTAAACTTCATTTTACTGGGTCCCAAATGAACGCAATATGGAGGATTTATGGGAACATTACAGCGATTAACAATTATAACAATCGCAGGGGTCTGGTTATGCTTCGTACTTAATGATTACATAGCACTAATGTCTAAATCATAGCGATTTACTCATGGCATGTTGTCTGTTTCATTTCCCAAACGCAACGAATTTAAGTTGCAATACAGACATGTTCAAGTGATTTGTTACAACATTTCAAGAAAATCATTTTTGTGGAAAAAAAAATACGCGAGGTTGTTAGTTTAAACGGTTTTTTATTCAACATGTAGACATACACAATCAATACATACAAGAATAATATGAAATGATTCGATAACAAGCTAACTAGCTAATAAACATCGTCGCCTACTTAACATGTATTTGCAATGACATATTAGTGCATAAGATTTCTAAGCAACAGACAATCAAGACACGTTTATATGAACATATACATCATTGTATTAGGACTGAAAAGTTTTGATGTGAGAACGGCATTCAATAAGAATCAATCGAACCATATTTAAGATATAAGCTTTGTAAGAGAGAGAGAGAGAGAGAGAGAGAGAGAGAAACAACAGATGTTTCAATTCATTTCCGTTGTCTGAACCGCTTCCCGACAAAAATGTACCATCAGCGTAGCAAAATACTTGGTTTCGTAGTTGCAGATAATTTGGACAATCGTACAGATAATGTTTTACTGTTTCTGTTCGACCACAACAAGAACACGTTGAACGCGAGGTTGTAAACTTGGCTGTCCCATTTTAGGCTTGGGGCTCGGTAAAGTTAGCAGAACGAAAATTCTGCAGAAAATTCTGCAGAAGATTCTGCAGAATTTTCTGCAGAAAAAGTGGTAAAGTTACTGAAATGAATATTCTGCAAAATTTTCTGCAGAATTTTCTGCAGAAAAAGTGGTAAAGTTAGCGAAATGGATATTCTTCAAAATTTTCTGCAAAATGTTCTGCAGAAAAAGTGGTAAGGATAGCGAATTGAAAATTCTGGAGAATTTAGCAATTTTTATTTCTTTGTTTTGTCAATTACGGACCACAAAATGTGAGTGCGCACCGATTACCGCACTACCCTATTTCATATGAGAACCGAGATATTCACAAAAATTGCACAGTTTCTTCTGCTGGAAAGTAGCGGAACGACATTAAAGAAACCCGTAGTAAGCAAAGTTTAATTTCCTTGTTCTGTCATCTGGAGGCCACAAAATATGAGTGAGCACCGTTTACCGCACCACTATATCTCATATGTGGACCGAAATATTCACAAAAATCGCATAGTTTCTTCGGCTGGAAAGTAGCAAAACGAAATTTCAGAAACCCTTTGTGAGCAAAATTTGATGTCTATGTTCTGTTATCTGGAGGCCACAAAATGTGAGTGAGCGCCGTTTACCGCACTACTCTATCTCATAAAAGGACCGAGATATTCACAAAAATCGCATATTTTCTTCTGCTGGAAAGTAGCAGAACGAAATTGAAAAAACTCTTTGTTAGCAAAGATTAATTTCTGTGTTCTGTCATCTGGTGGCCACAAAATGTGAGTGAGCGCCGTTTTCCGCACTACTCTATCTCATAAATGGACCGAGATATTCTCAAAAATCGCATATTTTCTTATGCTGGAAAGTAGCATAACGAAATTTCAGAAACCCTTTGTTAGCAAAGATTGATTTGTATGTTCTGACATCTGGTGGCCACAAAATGTGAGTGAGCGCCGTTTACCGCACTACTATTCTCATAAGTGGACCGAGATATTCACAAAAATCGCATATTTTCTTCTGCTGGAAAGTAGCAGAACGAAATTTAAGAAACCTTTTGTGAGCAAAGTTTGATTTCTATGTTCTGATATCTGGTGGCCACAAATAGTGAGCGAGCGCCGTTTACCGCACTACTCTATCTAATAAGTGGACCGAGGTATTCACAAAATCGCATATTTTCTTATACTGGAAATTAGCAGAACGAAATTTCAGAAACCACAAAGACTGATTTTATGTTCTGTCATCTGGTGGCCACAAAATGTGAGTGAGTGCCGTTTACCGCACTACTCTATCTCATAAGTGGACCGAGATATTCACAAAAATCGCATATTTTCTACTGCTGGAAAGTAGCAGAACGAAATTTAAGAAACTCTTTGTTAGCAAAGATTAATTTCTGTGTTCTGTCATCTGGTGGCCACAAAAAGTGAGTGAGCGGCAGTTACCGCACTACTCTATGTCATAAGTGGACCGCGATATTCACAAAAATCGCATATTTTCTTATGCTGGAAAGTAGCAGAACGAAACTTCAGAAACCCTTTGTTAGCAAAGATTAATTTCTATGTTCTGTCATCTGGTGGCCACAAAATGTGAGTGAGCGCCGTTTACCGCACTACTCTTTCTCATAAATGGACCGAGATATTCACAAAAATCGCATATTTTCTTCTGCTGGAAAGTAGCGAAACGAAATTTCAGAAACCCTTTGTTAGCAAAGATTGATTTCTATGTTCTGTCATCTGGAGGCCACAAAATGTGAGTGAGCGCCGTTTACCGCACTACTCTATCTCATAAATGCACCGAGATATTCACAAAAATCGCATATTTTCTTCTGCTGGAAAGTAGCAAAACGAAATTTCTGAAACCCTTTGTCAGCAAAGTTTGTTTTCTATGTTCGGTCATCTACAGGCCACAAAATGTGAGTGAGCATCGTTTACCGCTCTTATCTATCTTAAAATCGGACCAAGATATTCACAAAAATCGCATATTTTCTTCTGCTGGAAAGTAGCATAACGAAATTTCAGAAACCATTTGTTAGCATAGTTTGATTTCTATGTTCTGTCATCTGGAGGCCACAAAATGTGAGTGAGCGCCGTTTACCGCACTACTCTATCTCATAAATGGACCGAGATATTAAAAAAATCGCATATTTTCTTCTGCTGGAAAGTAGCAGAACCCTTTGTTAGCAAAGATTGATTTCTATGTTCTGTCATCTGGTGGCCACAAAATGTGAGTGAGCGCCGTTTACCGCACTACTCTATCTCATAAGTAGTGCGGTAAACGGTGCTCACTCATATTTTGTGGCCTCCAGATGACAGAACACGGAAATTAAACTTTGCTTACAACGGGTTTCTTTAGTGTCGTTCTGCTATTTTCCAGCGGAAGAAACTATGAAATTTTTGTGAATATCTAGGTTCTCATATAAAATAGGGTAGTGCGGTAATCGGTGCGCACTCATATTTTGTGGTCCGTAGTTGACAAAACAAAGAAATAAAAATTGCTAAATTCTGCAGAATTTTCAATTCGCTATCTTTACCACTTTTTCTGCAGAAAATTTTGCAGAAAATTTTGCAGAATATCCATTTCGCGAACTTTGCCACTTTTTCTGCAGAAAATTTTGCAGAATATTCATTTCGCTAACTTCATTTCGCTAACTTTACCACTTTTTCTGCAAAAAATTCTGCAGAATCTTCTGCAGAATTTTCGTTCTGCTAACTTTACCGAGCCGGCCTTTTTTGAAAAAGGCCTACATCTGTCACTGCTTTTTCCCGCATTCACTTACATTTAAAACACCATGCGCAGATAAGCAATGCCATCAACAATATTAACATTTAATATGCATAAGATGTAAGATACCGTTCCTATTTTAAACTATTTCGCCAAAAGAAAATATCAATTCATTTGTCCCTGGAATTAGTTTCGACACGTGAATGTGTTAACATAACCTGTCAGCTAGCAGCATGTACTTGCAATATTGCTCTCTGGGGAGAAGCGGAGGGGCGTGCAGATTATATGCTTAGTTTTAGTAATGTTGCGCACTGTAAATACCTTAAAATTGGGACACCATGAGCAACATCTCTTAAAATTTGAACGAATTGATTGCACTGTGTGGTAATGTTCTTATTATGTCCTGGCGGAAAGGCAAATGGTGTAGACCCTGAACAGGCTGCTCCTGATAGGGTTCTGTCTACACTATTTGTTCAGACATGTCCGCCCAAAATTCAAGATAAAAACTAGTCTCCAAGATTCCGCCTCATGTTTTATACCATGCCCTCCTAGGAGGGCTGGGTGTCAATTTATCAACAAACATGTAAATTTGTTAGCTCGATACTCGCTTTTTATCCCCCGACCGAAAGGTTCCGAGGATAAAGCGATAAGCCTGGCGTCCCTCCTTCCATCCGTAAACATTTTCTTGTCCGCTCAAAATCTTGAGCACCCTTTGGAATATTTTCATGATACTTCAAAATTATATAGAACAGGTCATGACGATGTGTCACGAACAAGAATGATAACTCTTGCTATTGTACTTTATGAGTTATCTCTCCTTTGGTGATTTTTTGGCAGATTCGTGTCCGCTCTGAAACTTGACAACGCTATGAAATATATACATGGTACTTCATAGTTATGTAGAACAGGTCATGATAATGTGTCGCGAACAAGAGTGACAACTCTTGCTTTCTAACTTTTTGAGTTATTTCCCCTTGATGGTTTAAGGTGTGATTTCGTGTCCCCTCTATAACTTTAATACCTTTAAAAATATTTTCATGATACTTCACAGATATGTAGAACAAGTCATGCCGATGTGTAGCGAACAAGAATGACAACTCTTGCTTTTTACCTTTTTGAGTTATTTGCCCTTGATGGTTTTAGGTGTGATCTCGCGTCTGCTCTATAACATTAATACATAATGAAATATTTTCATGATACTTCATAGATATGTAGCACAGGTCATGACGATGTGTCGCAAACAAGAATGGCAGCTCTTGCTTTTTCACTTTTAAAGTTACTTCACCTCTATGCTTTATGTGTGATTCCGTGTCCGCTCTATAACTTGAATACCCTTTAAAATATTTCCATGATACTTCTCAGATATGTAGAACTAAGCATGACGATATGTCGCGAATAAGAATGACAACGCTTGCTTTCTTACTTTTTGTCATTCCCCTTGATGGTTTAAGGTGTCCACTCTATAAGTTGAATACCCTTTGAAATAGTTTCATGATACTTCACAGATATGCAGAAAGGTCATAACGATCTTTCTCGTACATGAATGATAACTCTTGCATTCACACTTTCCAAGTTATTTCCCTTTAAAAGTTTGAGCTGCAGCTGGTGCCTCTGCTCCGTATCTGTATTACCCTGGCCCGATCCATAATTTTAGTACCCGTACACCAGTTGTGTGCGATAACAGAAGACTCATGTTAGCCTGTGCCGCTGCGTAAGTCAGTTTGCGTTAAAAATATAAAGGACGTAAGATCACGGTAAACATATACATTTTCACATTGAGAAAGAAATTCAGAATGCCAAAACATATGAATGATCAATGTGACGAAAGAAAGTGCGTTTCAGCGTTGCACAACCACTGTTTAGGCCAGCAGTTTATTGATCCTTATGAATATGGATCCTTATTAACATATACTGTTCACAAATTGTAGGGGATATTAAGTTATTAAAAATCGTATAAATTAGAAAAAATACCAAATCCATCTGAAACGGCAAGTATCCATCAGACAAATATTCGATAAGACATTTTGCGTTACAATTTGGATGGTATACCCTGTCACGTGACCTGCGTGTCATTCGTTTCAGACAGGGGGTCGACACCCAAATTTCACACGAATCTGGTGTGGAAACAGATTTTTTTCAGATTACAAAATTTACACAGAAACACTCGTCATGCTTCATTTAACAAACTGAAAATTGGGTTTACACACTCTATCAACGAAATAATGAGTGCAAGCCATAAACGTCTAAATTTTTCGGTAACTCGATGCACCTGCACGAATTTTGTTTTCTGGTTTTCTTCCCAAAATAACAGTTTTGAAGAAGAAAAAATCTTTTAGCATACAAAACTTAAAAGTGCATAAAATGGTTAGCTTAGTTGAAAAATTTGAATAAATTTTTGTTCGAATTTACCACATTTTAGTCCTGACCCCTTGTATGAAACAAATTGTATGCAGATCACGTGACAGGATATATCGTCTAACCTTTCATGAAAAGTGTCTTAACAGATATTTATCTTATCAATATTTAGCGTTTCATATGGATATCACATTTGTTGTAGATGCTACAATTTTTCATACCTGAATATCCCCTACTTTTTGTGAACCGTATAGTAAAGACCAGCGAACATCAATGTCTCTGATGTTCGCGTATGCAATAAGCGGAAGGTAATCAATGGCAGTTTGATATTTCTGTGATAGATATTTTTCCCCTGATGCGTTTTGCAGCACACGGCCATTTGCACTCTATGGGGCCACTTATGCGCTGATAGCATTTCTCCAGATCTTGCGGTTACATCAAAGATGAAATTAAAAACCTGTGAAATTGGTAGCCCATTGAATTTAATGAGCCGCGACGTGACAAAACCAACAATGTGGTTGTGCGCCCAGCGCAGACTCAGATCAGCCTGGGCATCCGCCCAGTCTGATCAGAGTCTTCGCTGTCCGCATGGAGGTAGCTAAGACCCTTAGCTATCCTTTGAGCATTTAACGAAGAGTCTGGTCAAAATGGGCGGGTGTCCAGACTGATCTGAGTCTGCTCTCGGCGCACAACCACATTGTTGGTTTTGTCACGTCGAGGCTCAAATTACCTGTTCTTACAGGCATAATATAATATATGGAGGAGTCTCGTTAGAGGGTGATTAAAAGCACTTCAGAAACAATCACATCAGCATATTTAATGTCTTATATTTCTAGCAGACCACATGTTTCAGATGATGTAAAATGTACCAGCAGTTGAATTTATGAAGGTCATTGAAAAGTCATAGTCAAAATCTGTTTTCGTATCGGTTATAAGTTATTAAGAAATTTCTTCACAATTTAGAAATTACTTAATGACTTCTAACCGGCTTAGACTTCTGTCAGTTTTCTTGAAAAATGTCCATTACTGGCTCTATTGCTTGTCTCTACAGACTGCATCAAAGATCAATGCTCTTTTGCACAAAAGATTTTAATTGTACCTGCTCTTTTTATCCATTCACATTTTAGTTGTTTTGAAGTGTAGATCATACTGCTGTTTTAAGTTTCAAATTGATAATAATAATAATAATAATAAATAAATAAATACCAAGTAGACGGTTTAAAGAGAATTCGTATTCTTGTGGAGTTTCAGATGACACTTGTGTTAATTAGTTACCATTCTAGTGTGAAGAAAATTATTCTAGTAAAGATGATTAAAAGATAATACTAGAAATGTGAAAAGAGAATGAAAGAATGCACTAGCATACATAATTTTACTGGATAGGAACATGTGACCTAAAAGACATAGATCAGACTGCATGCGTTTAGTAATTGCTTGCAGGCTGCTTAAAACTCTCTGCTTTTTTACACAGATAAAACTTTTTTTCGTGATGTTAGATGTTTTATATATGAAAAAAAAGTTCTAATGTTGTTAATTTATTGTATTTAAGGTATTGTTGTAACTGAATGCTTTTATGCTTGATATTGGTTCCCCATTTCTATTGATCTGTCAGGGGTCTTTTTCTGCTAATTACCTTGTGATTTAATAGAAAAAGAAATAACAGACCATATATAATTCAATGGACATTAAGATTACAAGGGCCATTTTCTCAGACAGGTTGAAGGGAAAGTTTTATTACTTTCATTCAGTCAGAAGTTTCATTGCTGATTTATGTCTTAAAGTCTCCATAGTCCTACCAATGATAAAAATCGTCAAATACAAATCATTATGAAACCTGTACAGCCATCAGAATTAATGAAAATATTTCGGTTGATCTGCTTTTTTGTATCATATAACTGACAAAAAGAGAAGAAACAAGGTATTTTGGAAAAATGATATTTCTCTCCATAAAAATACGGTTTTCGTCTCTGGTTCCCCGTTAAGCAATGAAATAATGCAACCGCGGCACAATCAATGGGATCCTTGCTTAACAGTTTTGTACGTTGTATTTTTATCTTTTTATCAGTTGTAAAAACGCCTGTACCTTGTATTTTTATCTCGTGTACCTTGAGTTTTTACCATGAAATATAGCTAGGGAAATCGAAAGTAGGTCATTTTAGTTGGCAACTAAAATGACCTAGTTTTTTTTCAAATCTATTCTATGGTAAATTCAAGGACGTTTTGATTTTTCAAAGCCGGCCAATCACGATAATAATCAATGATGAAACTGTAGTGAAAAGTTTGCAGCGATACTTCACGACAAAATATTCCATGCTGATAGAGCTATAGGGCCTTTAAGAACTTTTCTTAATGGCTAAGAGTTTCTGTCTAAGTCATTGAGAGGACCTCTTCACAACATAGTCAGCTCTCAAAATTGCTTCTGATTGGCTGAAAGGATGGACAATTTAAAACCTGCAGTCTAAAATATACTCTAATTCCCCTAAATTCTGGCACAGACTAGCCAATTGAATAATTGTCTCAATATCTGAACACGATTAATATGCAGTAACTATCAAATAATTTGTCAAAAGTCACTGTCGGACTAGCAAGAAGTGCAAACTATAGTCAAACTTCTCTTTCTTGATACGTATCATCTGGTCTACACTGTTTGCTCCCATTATTCTTTTGATGTGATCAATTCAAACAAACAGAGTATCAGCATGTAAGAAGAGACTCGTTCCAGCAGGCACAACGTTGAATCAACACTGAGTCAACATTGACTCAATGTCATGGTGTAGTCCAGCTCCGGACCGAAATTATTTCAGAAACAAAGTTTCTAATTTAGGTCCAGCACCTGTAAGTCTTCCTCAGTGTGGGTATTTCAGATGCCGATAAAATCATTCTGGCACATTGTAAACTGTGCATTAATCAATATATTATGTTTTCTTTTTGATAAATAACAGCCTTTTTCTTCTTCTGACCTTCTCAAAGTGTCTTATTTAATATTTACTGGCGATTTTTCCTTCGTAGCTGTGAGAATGTTTACGAAGACCGCCATGTTTGCTTGGGATTTTCCCAGTTACCGGATGACGTCATTGGGTGATAAAAATGGCAAGGATATAAAACACAGTACCTTAGGAGATATGAGTTTTGCAATTACATACATCTGTGAATATTGTTTGCAATACCTATATATGCATTTATTTTATGCCTGGTGTCGAAATTTCATTTAAGCACGCGTCAGTGTGCTTCTGTGAAAAGGCTGAGCACTTTTAGATTTAACTAAGTACCGCAATAAAATCAACCATTATCAATGTTCAATTACCATGCGGACACCGAATGTCCGAACACAATTTCACTTTTAATAAATGTTCGCGCACACAAGAAACAAAGGGAATGCTGTTTAATTCAGCTATCAATTTTATAATAGATCTAGTCCATGTCAAAACGTAACATTGGTAAAAAAAGTAAACCTAAACACTTCACAACATATGAGACAACTTTTGTGTGTTTGACGTCGCGTACAGGCCTGTATACTTTCAACTATCATAAGAGAGGACGCGATTAAAAGAAATTACGTGCTGTTATGCTTAAACACATTGCAAAAAGTCTTCAGACAAATGCTGTAATCAGACTGCAAAAAACGATCACAATATTTTATATCCGCGCAACTTACGTAATAAGAATCAAGCGTTAACGCCGGGCCGGGTAGCGCAATCGGTAGGGCACCTGACTCGTAAGTCAGAGGTCCTGGGTTCGAATCCCGGTCTGGCCACATACTTTCGTTTCTCCTTCCGCTGATTCAAGAAGGGCAGTTGTCAGTTACTGGCGAAAGTATGTGCACTTAGTACTGGTTAACCGCTTAGGAGGTCTAAGCCTGCCCAGGAATAGTGTGGTTAGGTTAACTGACCGTCCCGACATGACCTTAGTTGTTTACCGTTAACCGTTAAGCGTTAACAGCGATATAGTCAAACCGCGAGGACGTTTTCTTAAGATGTTGCGATCGGAACCGTGATTATGTACAAATGCGGTACTTCTTTGAAATTCTTAAAGTCTCCATAGTCCTATCAGCGGTAAAAACACCTAAACTCAAATCATTGTAAAAAGCTGTTCAACCTTCACGTTTAGTAATAAAATGTGGGTTGGTGTGCATATGTTGAGTCATATAACTGGCAAAAAGTAGAGAAAACAAGTTTTTGAAAAATAACATTTCGCTACACAAAATACAGTTTCCTGTTCTGGTTTCCCGTCTAGCAATGCTATATAAACATAGGCGGTATATTGATTTGGAATCCACATTGTACATTGTATTTTTACCATTTTTTGAAATCGAAAGTAGGTCATTTTAGTTGCCAAAAACGTTTTCGAATCCCTTTTTTGAGAAACTGAATGATGTTTTATTATTTTAAAGCTGGCTAATCCCGGTCATTTACAATGACGAAACTATAGTGAGACGCTTGCAGCGATACCTCATGATGAAAATTTTCATGCTGATAGAGCAATGGGGCCTTTAAAACTATCTGTATGATTTTAAAATTAGCTGCGTATAAAAAATATAATATTTCTTGGGAAAATACGCATTTTCTTTGCAAAGGACAGGACCTACTATAGAACCAATATTTAACTGGTCTGGGCCTGCAGTTAGACGTGTTTTGCTATGGCGCGATTTGTTCTCGTCTGCGTATATTTCACTTAATTTCAACAATTGAAACTATGGAAAATAAAACTTCGCCGAAGCCACTGACTTTCTTCGAATCCGTTTCAAATACCGATGACGGACGAGGCAATACTACTGTTAGCGAGCTGGTAATAAAAATCTTATAAGTTCTTGGTTCATTGAAATTAATATAAAAACATTTAATGCGTCGGAACAGTTGTGAAAGTTTGGGTAAGTAGGTATATGTGGCAGGAAATAACCTCGACATCATCACATTCTTTTGGCAACGTAAATGTCCTTGCTAGTTTTCTCTTTGATCGATACATCGAACATACTATTGATCGGTAAATTTCCTATGTACTGTTATTCTACGCAAAAAAAAAACAACAAACAAACAAAACAAAAAAAAAACAACAACAAACAAACTAGAAATATAGTCAGGCAGACGTAAGGCGTAACTGGGAGCAGATATCAAACAACCGACTCCCCCCCCCCACCCGCCACACATACACAAAGAAAGAAAAAAAGAAAGTAGATATTAAACAAACAAAACAAAAATCACAGTCAGGGAGGCGTAAGGCGATCGTGGTGGGGGGGGGGGGGGGGGGGGGGTGAAAGACAGAAAATATCAAAGAACCGCCGACTATTAGGATATGACACTTCCTAGGATATATGACACTTCCTTACTTTCTCCCCCCCCCCTACCCCCTCCCCTCCGATGCAATTTGTAATTAAAAAGCGTTTCTGCAGTGGAGCTATAAGATAAAGTTTTCCGACCACTCGGACAGGGGATGCTCATTTTGATACAAACAACACTTGATACCGGAATAACAACACACGTTTCATGTTTAACAAGATTCAAATATGTCTGTAAGGCGCAAACAGCCGTCGTATAAATATTCTGTTATCGTTTAAAGCCCAGAAGTTAGTCGCTTAGCTTGGGTTATCTGGAGTGCGCCTGTCTTTGCAATTCTGGTACTGGATTTATCATTTGACATATGGCGTCATCACGTGACCTCCACGAGCTCATTTACATATCCTGTCAACAGGTCCGTTGAAACGCAATTTCTTTTCACCCCTCTTGAGGAAAATGTTTCAAGGCCAGCCCAATGTCTCTTAGAAAAGGTAAAACTGGTGGCAGTCATGATCCAAAATGGCCAAAGAACACAACCGCTAATGTTTTTTTCCTAAGTGATTAAAAAATAATGATTTTATCTGTGTATAGAAATTCCCCGGTAGCATTTACCGGCAAAAAACCCAGCAGTAGCGGAATAGGTGAGGCCTGGGCCGTGGAAATTGAAACTTGTTTCTGGGCATTTTCCGGCCCAGAGCTGGGCTATGTCATGGTGTTGAATTCAGTGGTGATTCAACGTTGTGTGCCCAGTGGGATAATTGCTGCATTTCAGTATTCTGTTATCTCACTGTGTTGTGTGTAAATATGTAACAGCATCAAATAATTGTCAGCCGAATTGCTTACTATCAGTAATGATAATGATAAAAATAAAAATAAATAAAAATAAATAATACTTCTTTGAAATATTTACACCACACTTTCAAAATTATACAATTTAGCATCTGAAAATTGTTACGAAGGAAATACTCTTTAGGCCAAGATAGATGTGGTTGGTTGGTTGGTTGTTTTGGGTTTAACGGTCCTTTGAGACAGTATTTGAGTCTAATAGCGCCGTCTCCCAAAGAGAGGGAGAAAGAAGGGAGGAATGATAGACGAGGAAAATGTACAAACAACCCCCACCCGCACCTACTGCAAGCACAGTAGGCCCTTGTCCCACTAGTATCCAAATCAGTAGAACGCCCCGGCACTGTAAGTTATACCCAGCATGATCGCACCACCCAACCACCCCTAAAATATTTGAACTCGCGGCGATTGTAAATTTTACTCAAATTTAAAAGAATTAATTTGCACTAGCGTCGGGATACTGTTCACAAATCAGAAAAATGCTTTTTTTCCTGCCTAATTTTCATAACGATGTTTCCCAGGAGGCTCTGAGGGTTCATCTCTTGGCACCGAGTCTGTTCATGTCCTTTATATGACCACATCATATACAAAAGCCAAAACCAATATTTTATCGTAACGATATAAACAATTTGCATTTCGGGTTGACGATATTTTGTTTTATAAAAACAGAAATTTTTTCAAAACTTTGACAGTTGATTTCGAACAATAACTTATTGTTAAATGAATAATCGATAATCTGGGTTTGCACTGTTTGCCTTTGTCCCATTTATGGATGGATACAACTTGTGCTATCAATTTTCAAAAATTTACAAACTGACCTGTTCTCTTCTTTCACTCAGTAGCTCGAAAAGGGTCAACAGATACGAAAGAGTGATCCGATAGACTGATCTGGGTATTTACTGTTTCACTGGCACAATATGTTTCGGCCAGGCTATGGCATTTTCTCCAAATTTCAGACAGGCTTTTACTGCTCCATGTTTTCATAATTGATGAGCCTTCAAATTCTGTCGCTATTAACAGTGGCTAAAAACCAATTTTAATTATTACTGACATGTTTATGGCTTTATTCTTGAAGGAATTTAGGACTAAGATTAACGACCGAGGCCATTTCAGACCTTTCATATTTATTTTCATCTGATTGGCCACAGAGATCAAAGTATACTGACGGCCAATTGAATTCTCGAGGGCCATAAAGCATTATTTGTCTGTAACAAATTTCGACTTCCCTGAGTGGTTTTAGCATCTAAAGCATTGACCAATTGGCCCACAGTATTTGTGAGAAGCTAAGAACTGTGAATTAATTTTATCATTTCTATTTTTTTATACATACATATATACTGAAGAACAAAAAAAAGAAAGAGAAACGTTATATACATTAACGCTAAAATTTCATGGGGTGCAAAGAATCTAAAATAAACTTAAAACTGTTTGTCTGTTTTGTTGTCTGAATCTGTTGGTATTTGTAAAGAACTCCTGGCAGGTTTTAGCCGTGATTATTTTTTTTATTTTATTTTTTTTTTCGATCGAAATGTTAGAAGATTTACATATATTTGTAACCATTATTCTATTTTTTCGTAAACCTAAAAATGCTAGTTACATTTATTGAAATTAGTATAGATATAATATCAAAACGTTTGCAGTATGACTT
This sequence comes from Ctena decussata, assembly GCA_963989385.1. Taxonomy (NCBI): domain Eukaryota; kingdom Metazoa; phylum Mollusca; class Bivalvia; order Lucinida; family Lucinidae; genus Ctena; species Ctena decussata. Next base: position 57,283,458 of record OZ022505.1, read on the forward strand.
GTAGTGATAAACTCTATGACTTGTAGTGATAAACTCTATAACAATATGTAAATAAATTCATGCATATCCATTTCTTCGTTCATTGCTTCGTACATAATATGCATTGTGATTACATTGATACTTTCAATCGAATGCTGCGTTGCACCAAAAGCTATGTATCTTAATTAATACGTGAAACATTTCTTACAATTGAAAAACATAAACATTTCTACAATCGTATATGTACATTATTTCTTTGCGGATGTATACTTTATAGGCGGTAAAGCCACATTTCGGCATGTGATACCTTCGCCCGATGTCTCCGTAATTGGCAGTTACATTTTTCATGTATATTTCTCGGCCAGATTATTGTATTCCCACCTCGCTACTATCTGGTTTGTTTGTACTGGTAGTCTACCCTTTGCATCCTAACAGAAAACGGATTAACGTTGACGTCATTTGAATCAGTAACGCTTCACAGAAACTCCCTTATTCTAATCTGAAGGAAGCAAAGAAAAACATTCCATTTAAACCAGCGAAAATAATCAACCGTCAGTAGGTAAGCAAATATGCAATGCTACTCATGTCTAACAAAGCGTATGCGAGATCGTCTTTCATCTTATCTAAGTAACGTCATAAAATACGTCATTTCTAATTGTTACATGATGGCTCTAAAATGATTGTTATTCCAAATTCTAAAAACTATTATCTATAAATATTTCAAGCTTTTGAAGCAGACATATTAAGGTTTATGTTAGTGAGTTTTTCCCGAATTCTGGCATGGTTACAAATATCGCCACTTTTAGCGGCGTGGAGTCGGGCGTGTCAGGGCTGGTCTTGAAAGGGTCTTTTTGTATTCGAGTGTTATGGGTATGATAGGTATTACGTAATAAAAAATACTTTGTAAACTAAATTCCTAAGGCATATTGCTTATGTTCGGCCTTTTACTCACCTGCAACTAGCAGAAACGAACCATAGTTATCACTTTGCTGGTGTCGTCGACGGCGGCATAAACTTTGCGTCGCGTTTTCTGGTTTGGCTGCAATTTGTGACAAATTGATTGCGCTCCAGGCGAGACACAGTATTCCCCAGACATCGTCTTCCTTTTAATGTCCCCAGCTTCGTTTTGGCTCAGCTGCCTATACATCCGTAAATAATATTACTCTCTTGCAAAAATCGTAACTGCTGGGGCATTGATATTTCATTAAAAAACTAGTGGTCACGTAAATTTTCATGTCTATCGGCCTTGCACTTACAGTGTTAACCTCATTTTCTTGAAAATAATATTTGATTGTTTGTTCCCAAATATCCTAGGAAAACCACTGATGCTAGGATGAATATATTGTAGATAGACCTTGAAAAAAATGGACCCATGTTTTATTTTTCTTTTCTGTCGGCCTTATACGTCTCCCCGTGCATCATCATAGTGCAGATTATTTTTTTCTGGTCCTTTGGGAATATTGAGTTCATATTAAGTCATTTTGAAACTAGAGCTCTGCTTCAGCCAGGGCCAGGCCAGTGTTGCATATTGCATTCCTGGTCTTGAAAGATTCAGTTAAACCGAGTCTGCTGTTTTCGTTTCTTTGGTGTATTCCTCGCTCCCAAAGGATCTAACAATTCAAAACTTAAATATTTACTTTTAAATATTATCTTATATGAAAAATCTTTGATTGCTGCTTCCCGCAGCCCGAATAATAGTTAGTTTGCAAAGGCCATAGAAACTGTGAAAATGTCATGTATTGTAAGTTTTCGATTTTAACGGAAGAATACCTGGCAACCAGCTGCCAGACCTTTACCCGTTATTTTACGGGCGCCTGTAAACAGGCGCAGGAATCATCGCGCAGAGCAGAGTATAACAAGACAGGTATTGTTTTGGTCATATAGCTCTTCGACACTATCAAAGTATTCTCGAGTACAATCAGTTTACGTAACTCTACTATATCGTGATTTCAAAAAAATGTTCTACAGACAGGTGTCCGTTAAAATAACGGGAATGGACTGACAGCTGGTTGTCAGGTATTCAACCGTAAAATCTACGGAAATTATTTAACATGTACAGTTTTCCAAAAAGACGATCCGACATGATTCTGTGTCCAAAATAAGTCAATAAAATTCTGTACTTTCTTGGACCCTGAAATTAACGCCCAAATTTTGTTTTTAACATGTCAGGTTTTCGATTACTGGGTGTTTATCTGAAGAAAACCCGTAAGTTAAAAAAAATCAAACTAAAGGATCATTTCAGATATTGGGCCTTTATGGCCGTTCTTTCTATTGCATATCTTTACAGTTGATTCACTAAGTGCGAAAAATTCAATCCTTTGTTGCAGTTAATTGTAGTATGCAAAGCTCTGTCACAAACACGCAAGGCATGCAGACTCTAAGTTTAATTGATTGCCTGTTTTTTAAATGCATTAATGAGGAAATACAGTGAAACACGCAGCCACTCCCCATAGCATGCCTGCATAATGAGTGCTTGGTTGGTTGGTTGTCTTGGATTTAACGACCCTTTGAGAGAGTATTTCAGTCTATATCAGGCTGTCTCCTAAAGAGAGGGAGATAGGCGAGAGAAAAATGTCCAAACATTCCACATCCGCACCTACAGCAAACACAGTAAGACCATGCACTACTTTTATCCAAATAAGTAGGACGCCCCGGCACTGGAAGTTATACCCAGCACCATCGCCCGACCTGACCATCCTCTAATGCATCACTTGTGATAGTTAAACTATATAGATAATGCTATGATGCAATAAGCAATTATATAAAGTATATATTAAGGTAATACCATATGTCTATACTTTTATTTTATACTTCCTACACAAAACATATATTAAAGAAAGGGTAAGATACTGCAAGAGCTATCCTTCCTATGCATGTGGAATTCCAGACATCTTACAATCTTTCATAATGTAAACGCTTAACTTTTAGAATCTTTTGTCTATTGTCGTTAAAATTTATTATGCTATGTCTATTTCAATGACTGGTAATAATATTTATTTTCATTAGTTCTTCACTGATATAAACTGCTTCGAAAGGAAAATTTATTTGTCCTATAGTATGTCACGATTGTTACATTTTCTGTCATCTCGTAAATAGTGACAACAAATTATATTTTAGTCCGCCCATTGTCCGTATAAAGTCTTCGAGAAGCTTAAACATTTGCGAAATTAACCGAACAGCAGTTTGTCTAAATAATTTTGATAATGAACACAATGACTACTGAATTTCAGCTCATGAAGGTTATGCTAACTGGCATGCCATCCTTGTAAAACTTAAATACCCTTAACTCTTAACTTAAATATGTTTATTAAGGTGGTGATTATCACTGATTTGGGGCAAAGACATAAATCTGCATAAAATGCTGAAAATACAACAGATCTTCCCAAACCTTAGCCCTCTTTATGTTAATTCTCACAATTCAGAAAACCCAAAATGCAGGACTTGTTGAAGTTAAAAAGAATTTATATAAGAAAAGACCAAAGGGTAGTTTTGTGCGCAAAAATCTAAAAAATGACCATCATTATTCAAAATGAAAGTAGGTCTGAACATAGATTAATGCATTATGAAGAGCATCCTAGCAATTATTTTTTCCAATTTTATTGCTCATTATTAGGCTGTGCAGATAAGTAAAGATGTAGCCTGTGTCCAAATATTTGTCTAAAATACACAGTAGAGTCTATTTTCAAGGTTGAATAATTTCAATAACACACCTGTCTTGGTCATTGTAATGTATATTTATACTGTGAGTATGACACAGGTATTGGTTTGGTTGGTTTGGGTTTAACGGCCCTTTGAGACAGTATTTCAGTCTATATCGGACCGTCTCCCGAAGAGAGGGAGAAAGACAGAAATGGTAGATGAGAGAAAAAAATGTCCAAACAACCCCACCCGCACCTACTGTAAGCACAGTTGGCCTTTGCCCTTCTGTCATCCAAATCAGTAGGAATTATACAGGTATAACTGCCCTACCTGTATTTAATGATTGCAACCATTATGCATGTACTATATACATGGTCAGACATTTGAGAAAAAGTTACTGTTTTTACCTGGTCTAGCTTACAAAAATTATTTGAGACAGAGCTGGAACAAATAATTGCTAGGACGTTCTTTTTAATGCACTAAAGTACCTTCAGAGCTAAGTACAATTTCAACAATGAATTTAAGTTTTTAGATTTCTGCGCAGAAAATTACCCTTTGATCTTTCTATGTAAAACACTTTTTTAAACAGCTTGTCCCTCTGTTTTGTATTCTACACTGTAGAGAACAACAAAAGTAAGAAACCTGCTAATTTTCGGGGAGATATGTTAAATTTTTTATGGTTTTATTCAGATTTTTGTATATACCGAAAATCACCACCTTAATAAAGAAACAGTCCCGCCATTGGCATTGCAACTTGAGACAAGTAAGTAGAATCAAAAGAAATGTAGTTAATACTGTAAGACACTGAAAATTACAAAGCGCTGTCGGCTATTACTTTAGGATTAAATATTATGCACAGCTGAAAGGTCTAAAAAATATAAAACACCAAGTATCGTTTTTTACAAAATTGTATATTTTGTTATTTCAGATTGCACGACAGAACGACGAAAGGAAACAACAGTGCCAGGATTCTGAATTAATGCACCCGAACTCCACAAATATGCTATGGAATCTAGGATGCAGCTATGAATTTTAAGGACACATTCTAACAATTTCTGTAGAGAAATCTAGGCACAAATACTAAGGATGAGATTTTTAAAAAAAGGAGAGTTTTCTTCTAGCACTGTCAAAAGAGAATGGTTTAAATCGAGCTACCGTTACGACTACCAAAGTATGTCTTATGCAGAAGAAATCATTTTGTTATTACTGCATTTACTGATAATCCTAAGTTATTTACAATGCACTCATTGTATATTCTTATTATAAGTCACTATATTGCCAAACAACTCCTGACAAAGAACTCATACAGAAAAGAAACTGTAGTTTGAGAATAATTTTTATTAGAGTATCCATTCAGTTTGTAATTGACTATCAAAACTATAACAAGAATAATTTATCGTACAACAGTCATGTCGGTGTTATGCGTCTGTGCTTTGATACAGTCATGTTGATGACAGTTGTTGGCAAAAAGCATTGAGGTAGCTAAATTTTGGTAAAACTGCTATGATAACCGATGCGAATTTTCAACAAATGATTTGTAAGGTGATTTATCCAAATTTTGGATAAGACTTACGGCTGTTCATTGGTACAGAGTATTTCAAGGCAGGAATATCATTTCTCCTAGCCAGTTTGATTTTATCCAAATTTTGGATAAAATGAATACATTACTGAATAATTGGTGTATTGCTTTCCTTGCACAATAATTAATCCAAATTTTGGATAAAATTTTAGGTTCTGCGTTTGGGTGCAGTGTAGGTCAAGACAGGGTGTTTCTTTGTCCCGGCTGGTTTGATTTTTATCCAAAATTTGGATAACGGCAAGCTATAGCAATAGTCTAGTGAGAAATCAATATAATCAATGAAAGTATAGGTGGTGTCTCTTCTGCAAAGTTTTATCCAAATTTTGGATAAAGCTTTCCCGGCTTTCACAGTTGATTTTCGAACAAGGATTTCAGTCACGTAAAGTGTCAGTGTTTGGACACAATGAACTTTATGCCATATAGCATGTAGTTTTATCCAAATTTTGGATAAAAATTCTATGTTAATGATCGCCCATTTTATCAGAAGTTTTGTTTATCCGAATTTTGGATAACACTTCTATGATAAAATCTGTGTCCGAACATTTTTATTCTTATCCAAAATCATAGAGCCAGTTTGAGCAAATGGATTTGCTCAAACGTAAATGGACACAGTTTTTACTAGGCATCTGAAAAAACAGTTACATTTATTCACAGATCTTGTCTTTTAAGACCAAAAAACGAGCTTGAAACATCGCTTTGTGTATCATTTTACAAACAAAAGTTATTAAATAGGAGGACATTGATTTTAATTTCGTCCGTTTGGTGCTTCATAAAAAAAGTTCCGTTCTTTTAGTTTTTTGTTCCGTTTTATTTACTCACAGGTAAGTCTTAAAAGTAGAAATCAGAAAAAAATGGCCTACATGAAACTTTTTGGATAGCTTTGTGCCCCAAATCAATGACGACCGAAACTTGCATTTATATGCCACCGAGTTACAGATAAATAGGAAGCAAAGCGTTCAAATGTTAACTTTATTTTATTATTTTTTTTATTCTGTTTACTTTCGCACTGAATGAATATTTTGCAGATAATTGTAAAACAGCATCAAAGCAAATATGGAATTCTTAAAAACCGATGTTTTCAGATATAACACCTATCCAAAAAAAAAAAAAAGAAAAAAAAGGAAAGAAACGTCACGTGATAGCACTTTGACTAGACGTCTGAGAACAAATGAGCCGCGCCACGACAAAACCAACAAAGTGGCATGTGTGCCCAGCGAAGACTCGGATCAGCCTGGGCACGACCAGTCTGATGAGATTCTTGGCTATCCGTATGGATCTAGCTTAGACCCTTAGCTAGCCATTAAGCGCACAGTGAGGACTCTAATCAGACTGGGCAGCTGCAGTTAAAAAGCATTTTTACTGGGCATGTGCTAATACCAGTTCACCATATTCATATATCTTGTCTTTATAGACTTAAAAGCGAGATTTAAACATAGCTTTGTGTATCATATATCAAACAAATTCCGCCCAGTCTGATCAGTCCTTGCTATCCGCATGGAATTAGCTCAGACCTTAAAGTAAATTTAGCCTTTAAGCGCACAGTAAAGACTTTGATCAGACTGGGCGCACATGCCACTTTGTTAGTTTAATCGTGTCACGGCTCATGTATGGAAAGTGAAGGTGGATTTACCCAGAGGCACACTTTGCATTAGACATGTGTCAACAGACTTGTGCCACCATGTAAACACCCAAAACTTATGTTTCGTGAGCCACCATTTATTCTAAACCTGGGAAACATTTCGGTAGATTTCTATAGTGGCTTGCTAACTTTCTAAAACTTCATTTGTTTGACAATTTAATTTAAAATAATGACAGCACATTGACATTTGGATTTGTTTTAACAAGCGTTTAATTAAATGAGAATGATTAGTCCGGCATGCTGTCGAAACATCAAAACTAGCTAGCTGCCAATCAACATTGGTCTTAACGAAAGACGCCAGTCTCAGCAAATATGGGGTAACTCTTAGATACGTTTACTTTCACCGTATGTGTTGTGTTATTCTTTGTGCCTTCAATTTCTTTTCCCAATAACTATTAAATACTCCAATACTAACATAATGAGAAAATACACGTGTGACAACTTTAATGACGTCGTGCACCTGTAGTTTACCCATTTGAGCCGCGACGCGACAAAACCAACAATGTGGTTGTGCGCCTAGCGCAAACTCAGATCAGCCTGGGCATCCGCCCAGTCTGATCAGAGCCTTCGCTGTCCGCCGCTGGAGGTAGCTTAGACCCTTAGCTACCCATTGAGCACTTAAAAAAGATTCTGATCAAACCTGGCGAATGCCCAGGCTTATCTGAGTCTGTGCTGGGCGCACAACCACATTGTTGGTTTTCTCGTGTCGCGGCTCATTTATGTCGGGTGGACTCTTCAGGCCTTGTAAATTAAATCAGCCCATTTGTTAATTAAGGGTGATCAGGTTCAGGGGCCGTATTTATAAAACTACTTAAGTGGTTGCTATGCTGTTGCTAGGGCTTAATTTCTATGAAGGAGATTTCATACAACTATGAAATTTGCTCTGGAGGAACAGTCTTACAAAGACTGTTCCTCCAGAGCAAATTTCATAGTTGTAGGGAATCTCCTTTATAGATATTTAGCCTTAGCAACCGCATAGCAACGACTTAAGTGGCTTTATGAATACGACCCCAAGGGCCAGTTTCACAAACGATCTAAGCAAGAACTTTTGACTTAAGTTATAACTTAAGTCAAAAGTGTATACTTATGTGGTTTCACAAAAAATCTTAGTTGAAACTCTTTGCTTAGATTTTGCTATAAACCTAAGTCAACCAGCGAGGTGACTTAAGTTCTAACTTAAAAAAATGTAAGATAGATATGCTGATGAAATGCTGTCATAATTCAGGATATACCACAAAATACGTTTATAAATGAAGACTGTTTTGTTCATTTATTATGCGCCTCGAATTCTAACTTGTATTTTATGTTGTATTGTAAATGATAGTGGTCAAGGTACCCAAATCATAAGTCCGAACTCGTAGGTCATTTAAACATAGACAATTCCGGAATATTTTAGATACACAGACATGGACCCCAAAACAGAGGTGTGATCAGGTGCCCGCGGGATAGTAAGCATCACCTGCCTATTATAATACACCCGCCATATCTATGTATCTGTGGAAAAAGTCAGTGAAAATGAAAGTCCGGTATTTGAAAGCTTAACTAAGCTTCGGCTGAGGCCATCAAATCGGAGATTAGTTTATAAACGGCCACATTGTAGGGATCAACAAGGTCATGGTGTCTCCCATAAAACTTTTTAACTGTCGACACAAGCTTTGCTTTATGATAACCCTGCTTCAACAGTTTCTGAGTGAGTAGCTTCCCTCTTTCAACAAAGTCTTGATATTTGAAACAGGCCCTAGCATAGTGGACTAGTTGAGAAACATAAACTCCGTATGCAGGTGCCTATAAGCGGTTCGGAACACAAGCACGTCCAATATGTGGTTCCTGTCCCGATTCCTCTTTGTTAATTTAGTAGACACTGTACATGATAGGGTTTGATTTCTTCCTCCTTCAGTCTTCTTCTGTTTATGCTCCGAAAACCCTATGTTCTGTGATTGTGGCCATTTCTGATTAAATTCACAGCTCTGCCACAGCTGAACCAAAGCTATTTAAACTGTTTACATGAGTCATATGGTGAAGACAGGGCTCGAACAGGACCCATTCCCTGCGGCACTGGGTGCTTACCAGGTAAAACGGTATGTACATGGCAGCCCAGGCCTGTACATTCAGGACGTTTTCTCACGACACGGCCGATAAGTTTATGAAAGCCTTATACGAACGCATTCGTATATGTTCACACTAATGTGTGTCTCTTTTTATAAAATAATCAATTAAAATACATCATCATCATCATCATCTCTCTCTCTCTCTCTCTGTCTCTCTGGAAGGGGTGTGGTTTGGGGATGTTGGTAGCGTAAAAGCGTCAGCGAATGAAAATGACTTTATCATGTGATCGTATTCCATCATATAGTCCCCTTTTCTATATTCATTACACCTGGAGACAATCGGGAAACACTTGACTCTCAAGTTACATAGTTAAATAAAAGCAGAATCAAACATTATAGAGAAAAAATGGGGAGCTGAAAGAAAGTGTGTGTCCGTGTGTTTTATTTTTGCTCATGGGAAAAAGAGCTATCGAAATATTATCTCCGTCTTTCTACACCTGTCAGTCATGCAATGTGTGTGTGTGTGTGTGTGTGTGTCGGTGTGCGCATGCGCTCGTGTGTGTGTGTGTAACTTTGAGTTCCGACAAGCGTGCACGCAATGTATGTATGTGCTCATTTTCATGTATATGTGTGTGTGCGTTTGAAAATGCATAAATACTTGCTATGGCGAAAGGGAGAATTTCCACCGAAAAGTTCATGTTATATATTCATATTTCCAGTCAAAAGTAAGGCTAGTTCAAATTTGTGTGTGTCTATTTTGTATGCTTGTCCCTCTTTCTATTGATACGAAGAAATTATAAACTAAACCTGCACGCAGGTTCCATGTAGAGTGACGCCTAACCTGCGACTAGTTGATTGTTCTAACCTTAATGACCCCGTTTAGACATATTTTACTCAATTACTGCACCTACTGCAAAAGTAGCAGGTCCTTGCTCTAGCTGTCGAAAGTTTCGTGGTGTCTTTGTCATACTTATGTGCGAGTTGGTTGATGGTCTGCATTCGTGCGTGAATGTTTTTGCACGTGCGTGCCTACATAAAGGTGCATATTTTCGATCGAGGAATTCAGCTATGATGAGAGTGGGAAATGCCAAAGTCCCACAAAATTCTCCTGTAGCCATGTTTCGGAAGGATACAAGAGTTAGGTGAAGAGAGGAAGTGCCTATCCGATGTATGTATATTCACTAAATAGTCGAGTTTTATTTAGAAAGCAAGAGCAGTGCTCCAGATAAGAAGGGGTAACAGGGATGATTCTGAGATAATTTCATTATTTATGAAGGAAAACATATGCTGTGACCCTTATTAGAACCGTCTCGGTAACACGGTTCTAATGACGGGTCAAAACGTATGTTTTTTTGTGTGTGTTTTTATGGAGAAATATTAAAAATTATCCCTAAATTACCGTGCTTCCCCTTTTCCCCATCTTATATGATGAATTTAAAGAGGGACCCTACTTTTTGGCACTGACCGTTGTACACACCGCTGATAACGGCTAAAGATCTCAGCAGTTCTAAACGTTTCTTTTCCATTGATCAAGTTTTCGACCAGACGACTCTATCACTTCCGCACTAAGTCTTACTGTGTCTGCCGCAACTGAACGAGGCATAAACGGTTGGAGATTTAGTTGGTTGGTCGTTTTTGGATTAACGGCTCTTAGAGACAGTATTTAAGTCTATATCGAACCGTCTCTCAGAAAGAGGGAGAAGGAAAAGAGATAGGAGAGAGAAAAAATGCCCAAACAATGCCCGCCCGCACCTACTGCAAACACAGTTGCATTGGCCCTTGGCGCACTATTATCCATATCAGTAGGGCGCCCCAGCACTGAAAGTTATCCAGCATCATCTTCCGACCACGACCGTCCCCAAAAGGTTGGAGAAGCTTGAAACATAGTTTTCGATAACGACATGCGTGTCAGGAAACTTGCATACTCCCTTTAACTTTAGAAAGCATAAAAATTAGGAAACACATTCAAAGCAGTACCATATTAAATTAAAGTACCGTAAATAAATTTAAGAAAAACATAAAATAAAACAAAATGACAAAAAAATGAAAGGGAAAAGTGGAGATTCGAACCCGTAACTGTCTGTACTAGAGCGCAAAACGGTATCCACCACACCAGCGCCTCAGGTACGTTATCATGTTGTTTGGTACATAAAAGTATATTGCAGACGTTTAACACAGCTAAAAATAGACTCCTAAAAATAGATAAGACTTAAGTCAAAACAGATTAAGTTTTTGCTAAGATGAATTTGTGAAACGGCTTAAGTACGAACTTAAGTCATTCTTACTTTTTTACTTAAGTTATAACTTAAGTTGTAACTTAAGCACAAATCTAAGATATGTTCATGAAACTGGCCCCAGGTCTTTCTTATATCTTAATTCAATTTTAGGGAGAAATACCCATTTTCTTCTGCAGACACTGCAAACCCAGATCAGACGCCGAAAAACACGGCGTTAAAACAGGAAGTGCATTGTTTACCAACGTCCCTTTTATGGGACCTGAAAGAATGCATAAAAGGTTGAATGCAAATAATGTCGAACCTAGATCAGACGTCTTTGCCCGTGGCTTTCTGGGTATGAGTCAACAAATCAATTTAAAGTTGTTCATATCCAGTATATCACCATCTCAACAAACTAATGCTCATCGTATTAGGGTACACAATTCAACCTCTTGTTACATCTATTCTGATGCTAAGTCTTTGGGAGCCTGGCCTCGAGGTTATAAAACCTTTTTTCATGCTCAACTCAGCTGAGCATGAACGTTTCTTTGCTGACAAATATGAAAATGAATGTTGGCATTTTCGTATTCATAAGCAGAGAAAATTTTATACTCAGCTAAACTGAGCAACAAAACATCTGTGCTTATAAGGAATTTGCTATTTATTTGCACGTAAAATTTCATGCTCAGCTGAGTTGAGCATGAAAAAAGTTTTATAACCTCGGGGCCTGGTTTGAGTAAAGCAGAGACACCTCTTGAACGGTTAGATCACGTCTATAACTGAGATTTGCTCAACAAACAAATTTCAAATTCACAAAAGCATACTTATCAGCCACTTTTGATATATTGGAACTTCTACATTTAGGCAGCTTAAAGTATACCATCTGTTCTTCCAAAATAGATTCTTGTAATCCTAAAAAGCTTCGACTTATATACTTTCCGTATTGTAGATTTATATGTATCTATAGCCAACGATTTCATTTTTTCTCAACCTTTTGACAAATGGGATGCATTGATTTCGAAAGTCAGTTTTTTGCTATTGGATGGCGCTACGTCAGACGATGTTAATTGCGCCGCGACACGACAAACCAACAAAGTGGTATGTGCACCACTCGAAGACAGATCAGACTGGGCATCCGTCAAGTCTGGTCGGAGTATTTGATGTATGCTTGAAAGGTAGCTAAGTGTCTAAGCTCTATGCGGACAGCGAAAACTCCTAGATCTGAGTCTTCGCTGGGCGCACTTGCCACTTTGTTGGTTTTGTCGTGTCGCGGCTCATATCTCTCGTCTTATATATTTTGCAAGAGCATCAAATCGCATTGATGACTATAAAATCAGAATAAAGCTCTCGATGCCAAAATATATATATATAAAAGGCTATATATTTCACAATCTATGTCAATAATTTCTAAGTCGCCGACATTCAGAATCGATGTCTAAATATAACGTTGGCTTAAAAAACTCTTCTTTAAAAAGGCCTAACGGGGCTTGAATTTTATGAAGATTTAGTGTCAAGAAGACTGCTGGTATTATACCTAACCGACATGAATCTTAGCGGAGTTTTACTTCTTGGACTATTTTGGCTTTTTGTAGGCTCTTGCTACATCTGGGGCCGTAATCATAAACGACTTATGTAGTTGCTATGCTGTTGCTAAGGCTAAATTTCTTTTAAGGAGATTCCCTACAACTAAGAAATTTGGTCTGGAGGAACAGGCTTTGTAAGACTGTTCCTCCAGACCAAATTTCATAGTCATAGGGAATCTCCTTTATGGATATTTAGCCTTAGCAACCGCATAGCAACGACTTAAGTGGCTTTATGAATACGGCCCCTGTAATCTCCTTCCTGGTGCCCTTATCTGTTTTGTTTCGCGAGAAACATGGGTTGAGGCGGCTCAGTCGGTGATGCTTGCACTCGGGAGTTTTAAATAGATAGAAGTCTCTTACCTAGTGTCTGCAGCTACTGTGTCTCTCATAATACGTCAGTAAGTGTGGCCAGGAGAGGGCTGCTCGTTGCTTGTCGAGACCTGCCCATCACCTGTTTTCTCTCAAACCTTTGAGGTTTAGCGACACTGATGAATCTTAATACAGAAACATGCGTCTGTCGCACTAAATTTGGTTTATTTTCGCCTGACCGTCAATTGTATCGGCGGCCTTATTGTAGTCCAATTCGTGGGTTTCCTTTGCTCTGGCTTCAGATCGCCGAGCGTGCATAATTTTGTTTCAAGATAGTTTTCTGTGCATTTTTGCACATCTGTGGATCGTTGAAATGTAGTTAATGGTCCACACATGACGCAAGATAAGCTGCTAAGAACATTTACCCGATAAAACGATATGTTTAATCTGTTTCACAGTTGAGGAAATTAACAAGTACTTTAGTTAACTGTCAGTAAAACGGATAATTACATCAAAAGAATAAAAACAAACGGTTCGAAATTAATGCATCAGTTTACAAATCAGCAAGTTGTATAGCAGGTGAAGTTGATAATTTGAAGTGCCGGGTATGTACCTTATTATCAGCGCAACGAAACTGACTGGAGTCTGAAAGCATCTCAGATGAGTGAGTTCACCAATTTTCTCAGCATGGATTCTTCATGATCCATAGCAATACAGAAAATATTCGAAGGCTAGGACTGAAACAAAAACTTTCTAAGCATACCAACGGCAGCAAAAAGAAGAGTTAACACACAAGCAATGCCAAACACAATTCTTATACGGAACTTTATAACAAAACGCAGCGAATCGGCTTTCTTTTGCTCAACAGGATGATCAAAGTGCTAGAAACATGATTGGGTTAATTGGGTTAATCACAAAGATTGCTGACTGTAGCATTACAATTATGTCTTAACTTATACGTTTGTAACGTATGATAACTTTTCTGAACTGATCAAGAAAATCAGATCTACTTTAAGTTAGTAATACATTTCTTTAATTAATAGACCAGGTCGTCATAAAATTCTCCTTCCGACAAGACCTGCTGAAAAAGAGGTTTACATTATGCTTTTTTTCTGGTTTCGTCACCAGATATTGTCAGGGTCACTGACGGGGCTTTATTAGCCGAAACTACGTAGTCTGACCCATGTTCCTACTTCTGTATGTATTCTATGCTCTTGCAGGAACTTTTTAAGATTTTAATTTTACCTCACTGCAGCTGGTGTTGTGCCGTGTGGCGGGCGTGAAACATCTCCCCGTACATCATCCATAGTGCAGATTATATTTAATTTACATCCTTTGAGATCAGAGGATAGGTTCTGAGAAATCTAAAATTTGAGATCGATTTAGACTATTATTCTAGATCATCGTCTTTTATATCATTTGGATCCTTTTTAAATGAATCAGTCTTTGAATCGACTGCCCAATTAAAATTAAGAAATTACAGTATGTTTTTTTTTCTGGTTTCGTCAACAGATATTGTCAGGGTCACTGACGAGGCTTTATTAGCCGAAACTATGTAGTCTGGACCATGTTCCTACTTCTGTATGTATTCTATGCTCTTGAAGGAACTTTTTAAGATTTTAATTTTACCTCACTGCAGCTGGTGTTGTGCCGTGTGGCGGGCGTGAAACATCTCCCCGTACATCATCCATAGTGCAGATTATATTTAATTTACATCCTTTGAGATCAGAGGATAGATTCTGAGATACCTAAAATTTGAGAACGATTTAGACTATTATTCTAGATCATCGTCTTTTATATTGTTTGGATCCTTTTTAAATGAATCGATCTTTGAATCGACTGCCCAATTAAAATTAAGAAATTACAGTATGCTTTTTTCTGGTTTCGTCACCAGATATTGTCAGAGTCACTGACGAGGCTTTATTAGCCGAAACTACGTAGTCTGGATGACCATGCTCCTACTTCTGTATGTATTCTATGCTCTTGAAGGAACTTTTTAAGATTTTAAGTTTACCTCACTGCAGCTGGTGTTGTGCCGTGTGGCGGCCGTAAAACGTCTCCCCGTACATCATCCATAGTGCAGATTATATTTTATTTACAGCCTTTGAGATCAGAGGATAGATTCTGACAAATCTAAAATTTGAGATCGATTTAGACTATTATTCTAGATCATCGTCTTTTATATCATTTGGATCCTTTTTAAATGAATCAGTCTTTGAATCGACTGCCCAATTAAAATTAAGAAATTACAGTATGCTTTTTTCTGGTTTCGTCACCAGATATTGTCAGAGTCACTGACGAGGCTTTATTAGCCGAAACTAAGTAAAGTCTGGACCATGCTCCTACCTCTGTATGTATTCTCTGCTCTTGAAGTTTTTTAAGGTTTTAATGTAATCCGACACTTAATTTTGAAACCGCGATGAAATTTTAAAAAATCGAAATTTATAATACCTATCCGACACTGAATTTTGAAACCGCGATAAAATTTAAAAAAAATCAAAAATTTATAATACCGATAATCCGAGTGGAGTTACATTATGTAAGCAGTTAACATTTACGGGCATCGAAGTCTGTCACATGCCTAGACACTCTAATAAACTAAATAAGTTGAAAAATGTAAAACTCGTAAGAGGTAAAATGGGGAACGTCACCGTTCAAAGTAGGAAAATTCACCATGCCAAAATCAAAGTTATCGCGTTTATCACAGTTTTGATTGAAACAAATCCGTTCAGGAAAATTGACATCATATATCTATCACCACGGCAACTTAAAGTTCATATTAATGTCTAGGTGACATCATCAAGACGTCGTTCTGCCAAGGAACTTAGCACAACAATCGGTCGTTCCAAAGATGCTATGGTTACAGATCTATGGCATCATCTCACTTATAGTTCGAGAGGAACATGGCATACAGTGTATGCCATGCTCCTCTAGAACTGTAGGTGAGATGCTACTTGAAATTCATACAATGGAAATGTTTGACTTTCACAAAAGTATAGTTCAGTCTCAAGTAATTTAATTCCGTGTTACATTGCCTTCTGAAGTATATAATACCAAAGTGAAAGTTATGCCAAAAGAAGCGGATAAGGAAAAACGAACCGAACCCGATTAGTTAGCTTGAGCGTTTTCTGAAGTATATAATACCAAAGTGAAAAGCTATGCCAAACGAAGCGGGTAAAGAAAAACGAACCGAACTCGTTTAGTTAGCTTGAGCGTCAAGTTGTCGATTCGCCGAGCATCAGGCGTTGGCATGGAAGCTTCTCCGTTCCAAATGTATGCACTTTGGTTACCAGGCCTAGTTTACTGATGCCCTTACTGGCATAAGCACGGGAGAGACATCAGCTTTTATGCAAAGTATAGGTTATCGCGACAAGTGAATATGTGATAAGGCGAATTATCTCATTACACAACTCATATGAGCCCTTTACTCATGCTCTGAACACACTTTTAAGGTTAAAATTGCAGGGATGGTACTGAAAAATTGTTTTACAAGCCTACGCTATATTGTTTCTGAAAGCTGATGACTTTTGCAGCCATGTTTTGATTTTCACGCAATCAAGACCATACAAATTCTGATTTCTTGGAAACTCACACGCTGAAATCCAACAAAATGGAGAAAATAGAAATTGCCTTGTCATGTAAACATCATGTAGCTATCAGTTAAGTAGACCAATTCTGTCTATATATCGACCTTTTAGTCAAAAGTCCGCCTAAGTCTTAGCTAAATGACCTGAAACTGAAATTATATTTCCTGGAGAAGTCAGGCAAATGTTCTAATGAGATTAGACCACACGTAGCTTTCGGACAGTGTAAAGTTTGATTTGATTGATAAACCTATTGATAGACAGCATTACTCGGTTCCACAAATGTTAAGTTGATCTCACAGACAACCTAAAGTGAATGACTATACTCACATGGGAAACAATTCTGTCATTTCCATTTTGCCTTTCTCCTAAATGGAAGTCAATTTGCTCCACTAGAAACAAATGAGCCGTGACACGACAAAACCAACAATGTGGTTGTGCGCCCACCGCAGACTCAGATTAGACTGGGCATCCGCCCAGTCTGATCAGAGTCTTCGCTGTCCGCATGGCGGTAGCTTAGACCCTTAGCTACCCTTTGAGAACTTAACGAAGAGTCTGGTCAAAATTGTCGGATGCCCAGGCTGATCTGAGTCTGCGCTTGGCGCACGACCACATTGTTGGTTTTCTCGCGTCTCGGCTCAAATTATTTTTTAAGAGTAGCCTCTATTTTGAAGGAGCAATTCGTTCAAGGAGACAAACCATAGTTCACAAAACGTTTTCGCTTTTGTAAAATATAGAGGCGAGACACATAGAGAAAACGTGAATGAAGGAGACCTGAAATGAGGCGTGACAAAAAGAAACGTTTTTTTTTTGCCCGCTGATCACACGGTGGTTACACAAAAGCAAAGGATCCAATAGCGTTACTTATCAATAGTTTGTTGGAAAAACAGCGCTTCAATTTTGTTATCATTCTGTACCACACAGGAGTTGTGTAGATATTGTTACAATAATACTACCGAACAAAGAGATTATTTCAAATTCTTAGTTAAAATGGAGAGAACTCCAGCAAGAAAGCTAGGTTTGCTGAGAGGTGTGCGGGGGCAAATGATACATCTGACATGTGTATTGGAGTGGCAAAATAGGAAAGAAACGAAATGAAGTTTGCAAGAAAGTTGACAATACGCTTTAAATCTGATATGTAGCGCCTAAGAAGGGAAATAAAAACAAAAACAAAAAACGCTTATCTGGGTTATCTGAGAAACCAGCCTCCAGTGCAAAAGTCAGACACTGCCTCTGCTAAAGTAAAGGTTATACAAGTACATCAAATAGGAAAAATGCACTCCTCTGCCCGCTGTTAAAGAAACAAAAATGTCTGACAATGCACAATTTATGAAGACCCAAATACATTTTTCTTACGACGCGGAACAAAACGATGAATTTTTCGTTTGACATGTCAAGTGCGTTGTCCGTTCGTTACGAGGTTAGAGAAAAAACGTACAGCACAATGTCTCACAAGTAATTTGTAGATGCCAACTAATGTCCAGTAGCCGACCAAAATGAGATATAATGTGACATGTTAAGAGGAGAGGTATTGATTACAAACGAGAACCGTTTGTCAGCGGTTTGACAATTTGTTGCAGTGTAATAGTATACAGTTATTTCTAGTCTTTTTCAGATTATAGTTGTAGAAGAGATATTATTGCCAGACAGAGCGTGCTCAGAATCACAGCTGAGCGAACTTCCCATTGAAACTGTAAGTATATCATGAGAAACGAAAGAAGTGTTTAAATGCGCAGTCAGTACGTTCGCTTTTTGTATTTAGAATTATTACATATAATCATACGGCGACAATCACGTACATTAGCATAGTGCAGATTACACATGTATATATTTTCTGGTCGTTTGGAACCACTGAGTTCAATTAGAGTTAGGTTGAGAAAGAGTTCTGCCTAAGCAGGTGTCGCACATTTAAATATTGGTCATAGAGAGACTCAATTGAACCGAGTCTTTTATTTTCGTTTCTGCAGTTTATTTCTTGCTTCCATAATATTTATCTGTTCAGAACGTATAAATATTTACTTCTAATTGATTTTTACTAGTACAATTAGAGGTTCATACTGGACAAACACATAGTAGAAAGATTCGGTATCGATTCAATGCGAAACGCTAGTTGCACCTAGCAGCATTACTACTGAGTGGTCTACTGCAGTTCTTCTATTGCCGTAAGTGAGAGTCTGGTGTATATGTAGCCACTGTGCTGTGTAGTTTTGTGATTACCAGGCCCAGAGGTTATAAAACTTGCGTACATTCTCAAACTCAAATAAAGTACACAGATTGGCTACTTCCGAGCACATGCTCGGAAGTAGCCAATCAGTCTGCTTTATTTTGAGTTTGAGATTATTCTCATGTTTCATACCCTAGAACCCTGTTTCTTCTTCCGGTGTCTTGTTTCGGTTAAACTTTGTAATTCTGCCTTTTTTTGGCAATCTGAACAATTGTTTGACAGCTGTGCTCTTCGACTGCAGAAAGCAATACAATGTTTAGCCGCGATACGACAAAAACAAATATACTCTAGGAGCCAAAATCGTCTATCTTGCCAAAATAAGGGTCGGAGGTGGCACCCTCTGCTATACTTAGTTTGAATGTATTTTTGAATAGTCTGAACCTTCAGAAACTAGGTTTAATTGTTCTGCTCGTCAAATTTTATTGTCAAAATAGTCAAATTAAGCAATGGGTGTGACTACCTATAGTGAAGCAAATATGATTCCATAAGAGTCCTAGAAAAGACAGATAGTAGTCAATCGGGTGTAATATTTGTTTTTATATATTAAAATGATTGTTTTGACATGTAGTGATCAGATTCAGCGTTTGCCACCTTTACAAACTTGCATAACTCTGTAATGGGCAGTTATTTACGTTACCCTATTAAATTTTAACTATATAAAATAAGAATCGATGAGAGATATGCCGCAATGATTTAACTTTATCAAATCTCAATATTTTCTTTAAGAATAGTTAATATGATATAAATTAAGCTGCACAGCAAACATGATATAAATTAAGCTGCACAGAAAACAGTTAAGAACATCGGGGCTGCTATTTTCGTTATAACAGTTCATGTACCCCTTTAAAACTTAAAACGCAATTGTTTGATAAAACATAGCCAAGACCATATAAGGTTGAGGTTTTTTTTTACATGAATGTGAAATCGTTTAAACCTACCGTATGAAATTTATCAGCGATATTTCCAAGGCGGTTTATTCATTGTGGTGTATTGATGTTAAAGATTGTGGTGTCCACTGTTCTGTTGTTTTCGAAACCTTGGTTTATTTTGTCTATAATTTGCCATTATCCTGTTAAAAGTAGATGTTGTGTGTGCCTTGTTATGTTGGTAAAAGGCTAGCTATGAGGTCATCTGCATGGAATGGACTGCATGTTTATTTTGCTACTATCTAGTATTATTTGAGTATTTGTCTTTTTACTTTATGTTATTACTTCTAGTTTGGTATCATAGGAGGGTTGTGGCACCGATTAAATCCATGCCTGATCGCTGCCAGTTAACACTACTTTATCTGTTTTGAGTTTTTCTTTTAAAAGCAATATTAAAACCATGGTTAAAAATATTTTGGGCGTTTAGCATAAATTTAAACCAAAGTAACGTATATAACACGATACAAAGTGTTATTTTTACTCCGCTGCTAGTGTAAAGTGCCATATGGCTACGGCAAAATGCTTCCCTGTACTTCATTTATTGAAAAATATACATGTTTCTTTGTCATTAGGTATTATTTGGGCTAATTCGGAGTCAATTTGAAAAAAAAAAAAAAAAAAAAAGAAATCAGCCGAAGCTGGTGCTACGGGGCATTGAAAGTGTTATAATATTTTATTCCCAGACACCGAGGTTGATGTCCTTGTTTTCTGTGATGCGGATTTTACTACAAGAGAATCTTCAATCACAATTTAGTTAAGCTCCTATCATTTCAAGTATTTTAGGTGAATGGATACAATCTTACGTGAAATAACTGCCAAGTTTACCTTTCCTTCCCTCCTTTATCACAGGGTATAATCGATTCCGCTTATTTTCGCTTCCTGCAGAGACTGTCCGTGGTATATGGCTTCCGCCGAGCCTGTACGCTATATTTTGCTTCCTGCAGAGAAAAACGGTTTCCGCTGGAACAATTCTGAAGGGGTAGTGAGGTAAGAATTCGTCTGGGACATTCAGTAACAATCAGAGACCAACCATTGTCATAAAATTAAGCACGCATGTCAGTTTGTTATCAAACTTTGCAAAATATTTTTTCTGCGTTGGACTCTCACCGTTAATTTTAATGTGTTCACAGAAAAAAACAAAAACTGAATTCATTTCTTTTTTATTTGTAAATGCTAAGCTAAAATACACTGATTTTCCTTTGTAGCTATCATATATTATTAACAAATCAGGTGTTAGAAACTTTAAATGTGAGAGTTACGAATTTACTGCATAAAATGGCAAAAAGAAATTGCACTATACGGCGTCCGCTTCTACCATGTACGGCTTCCTTGCTTTCGTTAAGAAGCTCTGTACGGTTTCCGATGGCAAAATATCATATAAATCAATACTTTTGCCGAAACGTAATTGAATCTATTACTTTTTTCGGACGGTAAATGATTTGTAGAGATATCTTCATGGCATGGCAGCTGTTGTTTTCTGGAACATTTTCATGGAAAGTATTCATTTCTATAATGCAGCAATCTGAGGGAGACTAGAACAATATTTGAGCCTCGACACGACAAAACAAAGTGGTTGTGCACCCAGCGCAGACTCAGATCAGCCTGGACAGCCGCCCAGTCTGATTAGAGTCTTTGCTGTCTGCATGGAGGTAGATTAGACCCTTAGTTACCCTTTAAGTGCTTAACGGAGACTCTGGTCAGACAGGCTGGATGAGCCTGTGCTGGGCGCACAACGACTTTGTTGCTTTGCTGGTATCGCGACTCATTTGTTGCTTACATGGTTAAAATGCAGTGGAGAGCTGATAATATTATATATGTGTACATTTATGAATCACAATATTATATCTAGAGAGACAGCTTTGTTGCAGTATGACTGTTAACCATATTGCCTGGTATGTGTGTGTGTTGGTAGGGAGGGAACGGTTACATCTATAGTAAGCCAGTACTGTTACGTGTATGCACTAAAGCTTACACTTTCGGGCCTTAGCAGCTCCAAAAAGATCGTTCTTTTCATATCTGCCACCCCGAAAGACACACCTGTTAATTAGAGAATATTTGCATTATTTGGCCTTAGTTCAAACGTCTATTTTTTCAGGAATGACCTGCTTCGAAAGCCCTACCTTTTTGCAAGGGGTTATTATCTAAGCCACCCGTTTAAATGCCCTCAGAGGCACCACTAAATCAGTTTTAAATATGAGCTCCATCCAACGACCCTCCCCCCTCCCACCCCCTCCCCAAGTCCGTTCTCTCCTTTGCTTTGATTTAAACAGTATACATTTCAGAAAGACATACATGATGTAAATATTACGTTTCGTTTTTTTTAACATATGCTTGTTGTACCTGTTGAACTCATTGTACGACATTTTTCAGTCTGCTCTGCACTGTTTACTTCAACACTGACTTTGAACATTCGCTAGCGCATGCGCCAAGTTAATGTCGTGGTAAACAGAGCACAATAAAACAAGAACTGTCGCCTGACAGCATAGCTCGCCTGAATTGGTGCTTGCCCATCACACAGCCGCTATGGTGGTGTGCACTCTATGCATAAAACTTCAGGCAAGCATGTCCATAATGAAAACACATTTATAAACAAAAGCTATCTCAGAAATAAGTCTTAAAATAAAATTGAAATAAAAAAATGAAATGAAATTTCAAAGTCCACAAGCCCACAAGCTTGAGGTAAAAAAAACTGACGGGTAGGGGGAGAGGGGGAGGTGGGGGGGGGGCTATGCATAAAACTTCAGGCAAGCATGTCCATAATGAAAACACATTTATAAACAAAAGCTATGTCAGAAATAAGTCTTAAAAATAAAATTAAAATAAAAAGAAAATGAAATGAAATTTCAAAGTCCATGAGCTTGAGGTAAAAAACTGACGGGTAGGCGGGAGGGGCGAGGGGGGAGGGGGGGAGCTACTAGGATGTATCAAAACCCTGAACCATTATCTAACATCAGTCCAAGTATTAGTATCAACTGAGTCCATCATCATGGCACTGTGAAATTATGTCTTCATAAATATAAAACTTTAACCAAAATCTTTAAGACAAAATTCTAAGTCGATGACCTTGACTTCAAGGTCATCCAGTGGGGTAAGTATAAGGTGTTTTGTAAAAACTCAAGAAAGAGTCTAACATCAGTTCAAGTATAAACTAAATCTCTGCAAAGCATTATGAATCAGTATGCAATTACAAAACTTTAAAAAAGACAAAAAATTCCCAAGTCCTTGACCTTGACATCAAGATCACTGAGCGGGGTTGGGGTAGTACTCTGTAGATCTAACTACAGTGCAAATATAAAAAAAAATCATCTATGGGTTTAGGAGATATGTGTCTTTAAAAAACTTCAACCAAAACATCCCATCAATTAAAAGACAATATTCTAAGTCCATGACCTTGACATCAAGGTCACAGAGGGGGGTGGGGGTAGTACCTTCAAAAACTTTAGACCAATATCTAACTTTAGTGCAAGTATCAAAGGAATCCATCCATGGGTTAAGGAGATATTGGGCTTTATAAAACTTTAACCAAAACATCCAGTAAAAAAATACCAATTTTCTAAGTCCATGACCTCGACATCAAGGTCACGGAGTGGGGTGGGGGTGGTACCCTGTTAAACCTTAGACCAATATCTAACTACAGTGCAAGTATCAAAAGAATCCATCCATGGGTTAAGAATAAATAGGTCTTTAAAAACCTTTAACCAAAATATCCAATCCGGACGCGGACGCGGACGCTGACGCGGACGCGGACGCTGACGCCGACGCCGTGGTGACAACAATAGCTCTTCCTGAGCTTTCGTTCAGGCGAGCTAAAACAGCAAACAGTGGACAAATGCAGTTGACAAGTAGAAAGTTTACTGTAGACAGTTTACAGGTGATATTTAGTATGTGCACGTGTCTGCACATGATACGCATTAAACACAACACGTTCTGTAGTGTGAGTATGGTCTTGCGCATGTGCAGTATGGGGTGAAAATACAGTACACAGAAAACTGTACACAGGACACTGAAGACATTAAGCAGTTCTAAGTGGAGAAGAAAATAGTCTTTTATGCCCATGCTCCTGCTTATGGGCAAACTGAATGGAAGGTAAAGAAAAGGTAGACAAGAAAAGTCCTATATCGAATATTTTATGCCTAATGCGTTTTATGTCTGTTACCAATTCAGAATCCCTATACGAACATACGAACTTCGTTTACGATGAATTGGTAAAACAATTCGTCTATTTCCATTTTGGCCGCCTTTACAAATGGGGATAGCCTCTTAAAGATAAGAATTTTCCCTCTTGGAACAACTCCTTTCTACTAAAAGCAGACTTATATGGGCAGACTGCTGCTTTTACAAAGGGGAACAACCTACGTGACATTTCTTATTGCTGCTCTGGAGCTCTCTACTCATGCAGAAAAAAATGTTCCTAGCCTGCAAGTTTATTCATTTAATACTTTACCGCTATTAGCAATGACATTCGCAGAGTTGCTCCCCTTGAAAGTGTACCCATTCAGCTTAATATTGATACCACCTGAGAAAAGATATATATTGTTCATGGCCACGGGCGTTATGGGGTTTCATATCAAAGACGATGCAGAAGGAGAAAAGACAAAGTACAATATGGATACTTTCATATCACGTTTAGTAGTGGGATAAGCCCTGGCTTGCTAAGCTGGCATTCGGGACTCAAATCTCGCTGAAGGCGGCATTCTTTTCAACCGTAGACGGGGCTCCATTGCACTCAGACTTTTATTATTACCCTTCCATCAGCACATGACATGACTGAAATGGTGTTGCAATGTCAGGAAATCGCAAGTCCTCGATCTTTCATTCCATGTCTGCATTTGATTAATGATATTGGTCTCCGGTCCAGCAGAGACAATCTGTTTAATGCATATGCATCGTAACAAGAAAATTTGGAGTAGCAGATATTGAGAGACTTTCGAACACAAAGCATCGACATGACGTCACTGCCACACTGATACGATGTTGTACATGTATCTGGTGCGATTAATGTAGGGTGTATGGGTACTCCACCATGCTTTTCCGCAACTGTTGTGACTTCCGGTTTGCTTCCCTGTCTGACGAGAGCCCTTTCAAAATAAGGTCTACTCGTTAAGGAAAGAATTTCCTACTAAAAGATCAAATTATTTTTCAGATATTCCAAACTGAGAAAGGAGGCAGAAAACTGAAAATGACAGAGTTTGATTATCATGAAGGTTTGCACGTTCACCTAAGCTGTACCTTTTCGCCAATTTTAAAACTCAGACTCGCTGACTTTTGTGACGTAAAACATAAAATTTACAAAATGTGGATCTACATTTGTGATAAAAAAACTAATGTAACATGGAGTTTCAAAAAGCGCCCTCTGTATCAATCCTCGACCATTTTCAGCAAGAGTGCTAAAGCTGACTGATAATGGGGCGATAAATTGGTTGATGCTCGGAAACACCATGCGATAGACTCTCTACACCTCCACGAAGGGTATTCTAAATATTCGTGACATCAGTCTATATGTACAACTTGTCTATATTGTCGAAAAAAATCTTGGCACTGTCTTGAGAATTTAAGGGTGACAACTCTTCCCCTCTTGTATGTATACAGTATATCTGCAACTATCTGCTTCTCTGATAAGTTAACACAGGCATAATTTCAGAATGCTTGCTGATTCGGGTATCAGCCCGCATATCATGCTCTCCAACAGGCGCAAATACATAAATACATGTAAGCGCCGTATGAAGGAGAAGAAAGCTTATTACAAACAATGAAATTCCACGCCTGGTACATATACGGACATGTTAAAAGCCATCGTAGACTCGTGTTGAGACCTTTTGACTCCCTTGGAACCTTAAGTAAAATAAAATAGGAATCTAGCAGTATATATAAACAGGGCTCTTACATATACATACCAAAGCTAGAGAGAGAGAGTTTGGTGATATCAGGGACGATTTGTTAATGGGCATAAAACAATGTTGTGTCTCCTATATGAACTGTCTCAACAAGGCAATTCAGACGAAAGAAACCTTGAATGGAGATAACCGACAAGGATCTCCAATTTATCACCTGTGGAGCCAAACTGACAACCAACGCTAATTTATCAGATATATATTATAGTGCAGTCATTATATAAAAGCTTGAATAAACTGTTCAAATAGTCCATTCTGAACTCGTTTGCTTTGAGTTAAAGCACTTTTAAAATACTGGAGGTTTGACCGTTCTTGTAACAAACTAGGATAGGCCACACATTCTGATAAGTTTATTCTCACTACCCTGAGGCTACTGACTAGGTGGGGACGTTTAAACGATGTTTTAGCGCAAACTACCATGTACGTCTCAAGCGGAAACAGTACAGGAGCAAAGCGGACGCTGTACATAAGGTAAACCGTACACAGCATTTGTTTTTTTCATTTTGTTAACAACTGGCAGCCTTTCAGAAGTGAAGTCCTACGGCTTTTCAAAAAAGAATTCAAAATACATATTTAGCACAGAAAAATGCTGCATAATTCAACAGAATAGCTCGTAAAATACTGTTGGGAGAAATATCATAATTCTAACACGTAAGTCTAAAATATGACCTTCTTTCGCATTTTTCTTGGATGGAATTTCAAGCTATTTGTTTCACAGTGTACGCAAAATAGCTAGATGGTAAGAATAAACATACATGAGAAAGCAAAAGCAATTTTCTTACCGAAAGATGACATTTCTGTCTCGGCGGAGGCCGTAGTTCTCTACAGGAAGCAAAATACAGCGTACAGGCTCGGTGGAAGCAATATACGACGGACAGTCTCTGCAGGAAGCGAAAATAAGCGGAATCGATAATACCCTGTGTTTATGGGAGTAAACTCTTAAAAGAAAGAATTTGCCTTTGTAGGAGAAAAGTGTTTCTCTTAAAAGTATATCTTAAAGGTTAAACCAGCCACAGAAGAAAATAGAAGGTCGAAAATCTTGTTTCCGTTCTAACAAATTGCAGTAAAACATTGAGGTGTGTCCATTAACATTAATACAGTATTATATCCATGACATGTTTGAAGATCATCTGGAAGTAAGGGCATAGCAGATTACTTGCAAGTGCAGACGATACTGTCTAGGCTCTACTGATATGATTATGACATTATCAAAATGATTGAATCAATGATAATTCACTTACTTTGTCTCATTTGTTTGATAGTAAAAAAAGGTAATGCATACAACATTTAAATGTAAATAAGTTGTGAGATTAAATATTGTGGTTTGTAATGATACCGTTAAATAATGTTTGAAATTCAATAAGATGAAGCATTGACGGTTCCTCAGATCTCCGAACGAACTCTTTTATTGTTAAGAAGTTGGCTTGTTTACGGCCATCTAGCAATATGGTCACCTGAATAGCTGCCCATTTTGCTTTCTGTTTTGTTTTGTAATATAAGATAGGTAAACATATATGTTCTGGCTGTTTTCAGTTGGGGTTGCTGAATGACAACCTGTTTGGGAAAGAACTGTTAATTCCGTTTACCGTACATGTCTTTCGTGAACTTTTGTCAATTTGTGTGTGTGCTTCTTTCCCGTTTGGTTCAAGGGCGGGATGTGGGATCTGACTGTATTTACTTTTCATATTAATGCTTGTGTTTGCAGAAAATAACCGTTTGCAAGCAAAACACCTTAAACAGGCATAATACTGATGCAAATTAGGCACTATATAGAAATTTTGTGTGTATTTATGCTACTATTACACGTTTTGTTTGTAACAATGGCAATTTGAAGTAATGAAATGGGTACATCAAATGTTTAAATCTCTTTAGAGATTTATGGTTATACTGCTGTTATGTTAACATTCGGAAACCCAATGTTTTGCTTTTAACATTTGAGGATTACTTTAGGACGGTTTACTTTCTGCTAAAGGCTACTCAAGCATAAATATAAACACTTGTTAACAGTAAAGGGGTAATCTGACAACTCTTTTATTGTTTAATGTTGTATACGTTACCTTTTTTGACTTCCAAACAAGGAATTTAAGGAAGTGATGTTTTCATTGATTTGATTTAAAAGTCATGTTGATAATGAACTGAAGATAATGACAATATGTCATAACCATATTACCCATGGCTGGAAATGTCATCTGCACTTTCAAGAACAGAATCAATGAAACAAAATCTGCTTTCTTTTTCTCGCAGGTGGTTTTTGCTTTTAGATTATCTTCAAGCATGCCATTGAAACAATACTGTGTAAATGTGAATAGCCACACCTCTATCTTTTATTGCCATTTGTTTGATGGATGACAACGTTTGTGACATCCTGTTTGTTTCCCTAGATATGAAACCCTTCCAAAATGGTCAACTCTTAATCCCCCTCTCCCCCATCCCTCTCCCCCTCCCCGCATTAAGAAAGGAGGCTAAAATATAAAAAAAAGATAGCAGAGTTATATTGCGCCACAATATATCAGTTCTCTTTTAGGTCTGGTGGAATGATAAAAGCTTAACTAAATTCCAAAAAAAGTTCTCTGGAAGCAAGATACGCATCAGAGAAAACACTACATTAATCTCGGTTTTAACTGAACGTGTATTCAGTAATGTAATGTTACTACACTGCCAATGCCTCCAAGCAATAGCTTGAGCTAAGGTCTTTTTTTCAAACATATTCAGAATGAGCCCAAATGATCATAAACGTGATTTTCATTATGATGAAGTAAGAGAGAGCTATTCACTCTAGCCACGCTTGTGGCAGTAAAGTAACAAAAAAAACTCTTACCTTTTAACTTGTTATATACGTTACTTTGGTGAAAATACATGTGATAAGGCAATAAATCTGTGATTTATTATAAAGTTTTTATGGGAAAAGGTCAAAACAGATAAAATAGTGTAAAAAGCAACATTTAGGAATTGATTCTCTGTGCAACAACCAACCCGCGACATCAAACTGGAAATAGCACCATAAAGGTAAAGTACTAAGACGAGTAGTAAGACGATACTATGGGGTAGTAAAATAGACTTGCAGCCCGAAGTCTGTTTTGATTTATTATAACTGAATACCTGCACACCACAGTTAAATATTATTAGGGCAAAGAGTAGGCGTGTGACCTAAAATGGTGTTTGTTTACATGTTTCATTATTTCTTTGGACATTTTTTTTGCATGGGTAGCATGAATCACTCTTTATATACACAATACCATGCCAATCATATTTGAGTGCGGAACATATTTTCTTTGTGTTTTTGGACATTTAAAACTACCTAACCACTATGCTATTCAATGGACACGATTATTGAGGGTTATCTCATTGAACAATTAAGCCTACGTGTTTCTCAAGTGGGTGGGGTAAATGCATATAGAAAATGCTCAAAAAAGAAAGCAGAAAATCGTTTTGACGCATTATGGCTCTAAATAGTAACACCTGTATTGAAACGATATCCCTAGAGTGGAAAAGAATGACATTGCTTCAAAACATGACTTCCACTGAAGTGTAACAATGCAACAATACATACCTTAAAGGTGTTGTTTTCTGCCGTAGGGTACCAAGAAACACATGTGAAAAAAAAACATAATGACAATAAAATTTTGAGAGCAGAACAATCAAACCTCCTTTCTGAAGGTTATGGCTAGAAGAAAACGTAGTCAAACCAAGGAGAGCAGAGGGTGCCACCTCTTTCAATTTTTAGCTGACTTGGCTCCTAGAGTATAAACAAACAAACAATAAAAGGCATGTGCGTCCAACGAAGACGCAGATCAGATTGCGCATCTGCCCAATCTGATCAGAGCCTTCGCTGTCCGCATGGAGCTAGCTTTGATCCTAAGCTTCTGTTTAAGCTTACAGAAAAGAGTCTGATCAGACTGATCTGACTATTTGTTGGCCGAACATGGCACTTTGTTTGTTTTGTCGTGTTGCGGTTCAGTTATCTCGAGGAAAGGCCATAATCAAGGGTCGGATTCCTCCTGTGCACCAAGAAGAACAGTACACGGGTAACCACTGGCAGAATTTTCATAACAGAATTACATTTCATGCGTTGCTATGCGGAACAGAACCAGATTCTCCCTTCTTTGTCTTCTAACTTGTGCGTAGGACCTTCTTTGCGAGAAAACATATCTGTTATTACTATTCAACAAAAATTTGCTTAACATAGCACCTTCTTTTGCAGAAGGGTCATCTGACCATTGTTTTTTTACCTCTTTCAATATCTCTGACCCAAGCTGCACAAAATGCTTTTAAACCGTTAAACTCATAAGTAGAACTATAATAAACATTTGTGTAACAATTCAAGCAGAACATTTTTTCAGTTTCTGGTAAATCTTCCTCACAAATAACCTCCAACTTGCCTGCAACAATTGTTTGAAAACTAAATCATCAAATTTAAGCTGTGTGTAAACAAACTCAAACCGCAGGTAAGCTTGATGCCATCGTTGAGGAAATTTTACCCTATCTGAAGCTTTAGCGTAGATTACAATTTTTTCTTACCGTCTTTTTTCTTTTTCTTGCCAGAATCAGACTCTTCTGACTCAAAATAATTGGCATTAGAGCTGTCACTACTATTGGAATCATAGGAACTTTGGGTTAAACCTATTTTTTCAATTTCCTTCTTTGCTTCAGATTTTAACAGGGGCCGTATTCATAAAGCAACTTAAGTCGTTGCTATGCTGTTGCTAAGGCTATACTTCTATGAAGGAGATTCCCTACAACTATGAAATTTGCTCTGGAGGAACAGTCTTACAAAGACTGTTCCTCCAGACCAAATTTCATAGTTGTAGGGAATCTCCTTTATAGATATTTAGCCTTAGCAACCGCATAGCAACGACTTAAGTGGCTTTATGAATACGGCCCCAGTTCATTTTGTCGCAGCAAATCTAAGTTAATACTATCATCATATCCCTCACTGGGCTGAAAGCCTGTATTTTTCTAAGACGTTTTTGATTTGCTTTTTGTACCTTTATCTTTGGGTTAAGCACCATTTCAACAAAACTTATATCTTTCCATGATTTAACCAGGCTCCTGTTGCTCTGTAATTCTTTACGCATAGATTCAAGCTGCCTCGGCTTCCGTGAGCGTGCCTCTTCTGAGTTTAAACTGTTTAATTCTTCCTGACTTTGTTTCTTTTCCTCGTCGATGGCTGAAGCTGCTAAATCGTAATAGCTAGTCGCTTTGTAACCGGTCGACAGAGAAAACCCTCTTAAGTCAGAGGAACAGTCTGATTCGGATCCAAATGATGTCTTCAAGCTTGTATTATTTAAATAAATATTTTTCTTGTCATTTTGCTCGTTACTCCCACTCAGCCATTTCTAAGAAATATCATTATACTCTAATGTTAGATATTTAGCTGAATTTTACAGACTTATGCAAGCAGAAAATAACATTCAAAGTTGTTCGGTACGCTTAAATTAGTAACTCATAAGCGGTGCGTGATGACATCATTTGAAATGGTATTTAGACTAAATATCTGTATCTCGGAATGGTGTGATTTTTATCATTGTTGTTATACGCATACAGACAGTCATACCACGTTTACTCCCAGCATAGTCTGCTTTTTCGCCGTTGCCATCGAAAATGATAGAGCTAGAAGCAATCTGTTATTTCAATAACGTAGATCTAGGCCATGAGCCAGATATGGTTTACCTCCCCCCCCCCCCCCAGGGGGAATTTTGTAGACCATACTTTTCTTAAAGCCCAGCGTCTTAGAAGTATTTTGCAGCATGTTAGCCCTCTGGCGAGTGGGGCGTTAAGCTGTAACAGCCTGTTACAAACGTTACCCATTAAAAAAAATAAACATAAAATAAAAATAATAAAAAATTATAAAAAAATAGAAATCACTTTCTTATGTTTAAAGTTATAGTAGAGTCTAATAGAACAATCCAGTAGCTAAAAGTTATGATGTTTGACAGGTCCCTTTAGCCCACATGGTGTCATATACGTGACATTTGTCTTTACACTCCATTAAAATTGCTATTTCTATCCAAAATACTTTCTTTTTGTAAGTTGCTCCTTCATTATTAGACCATATGTTTGTTACTGTAGTCAAGACAATTTATTGGTCTTTTCAGATCTGCAAAAATTATTATCCTATCTTGTATACTTTGGGAGAAATAGGATGTTTAACACAGTACCGCCTTATAAATGTTCCATATTACAATTATCACTTTCTGTATAATTCAAGTGCTTGAACTACACTGTATGAATTAACAAACAACAGAAAACGGTAATATTAAATATGCCAGCCTATCTAAACAGCAAGGAACAGCTCCACAATATTTTGAACGCATTTTAGTCGGCCATAATGATCGATTATATACGTTACCGAGGGCTATTTTTGTTAAACTCACATAATTTGATGATAGAATCATTTTATTTTCGTTGGTAGCAGTTTCTTCATGAAAGAATCTTTAAATATAAAAGAAAACACGTATTCTGGTTTATTTTCTAGGATAAGTCAGTAGTAACGTAAATAACATTAACATTTAAAATATTTCATTGAAATACCTTTAATCAGGTCTTTTTTCCACTGTCACATAAAAAACAATAACATATATAAGTCTGGGTGTTGTTATGATATACTGTGTACTTGGACCTAGCAACACTCCTCTCAGTTATTACTCTTAGGGATTCATGAGGTGTGTTTTATACGTGATTAAACACAGTATACTACAAACTGTAATGTTAAGGGCATCAACATATTCTGCACATGTAAAACGGTTTTTTTTTGCTGGCAACTTTGTTATTATATCAAAAATAAAAGTATTTCATAATGGCGTTGCCCAGTTTGTTTCTTTTACAATTTGTACATTTGAGTTCTAAAGACAGTAACATACGTGAAATTTTGTTATATACAACTTAAAAAAAAATAAACAAAATACCACATCAGAAAAGATAAAAAAGATAAAGCCGCAGTTAAGCCAGCATAGATTTTGCATATAGGGCTCGAATAAAATGATATACAGTCAGTATGATAACATTAAAAGCTAAGCGCTTTTGACGTGTTTAGTGAAAATTATAAAATAATCAGTAATTAACAATGCAAATGTAGTACCACCTTGTTTATCGACAGGATTTGGTATAGTTTTTACATGCACACTGAAAAAAACTATAAAGCAGAACAGTAAACCTGAAGTTTGAAGACTTGAGCCAAATACAGTTTTGCATCAAAGCTTATGTAGATATATGCTGGCAGCTAAATCTTACTTTTGTAAGACTATCGTATATTTTACGTTACCTAGGGAAACAACATTGCTGAGTTACAGTTAAGAAACAAACTTTTGAAAATAATTAATGGTAGTGTCAATACATTGCTTTATTTAGTTCATTTATGTATTTAACAATAATGTGTCAACCAGGAGTTTGGGAGAATAGTATCAGAAACATTTAATACAGAAAAGAGACACTGGCAGTTTACTAGCATACTGTAGCAATCTATAAATGCTATGTTTAAGATGATCTATGTTTCTATGCTTTTGTTTCTTTCTTTTTAAAGTCAAAATACTTTCTATAATCTCTTAAAGAATCTAACTACATTCAGCCATCTATAAAAGCATCTATTCACCAAAGAACATAAAGCTATGTTTAGTTGGACAAAAATGTTTCAGGGACAGTGTTCCAGTAGCTCTGCACACATAATGAAATGGAAATGAAAATGACAGAATATATTAATGTTGGTCCTCGCTGTTCAGATATCTATGAGCAAATCTTAGTTGTTCTCCTTCAGAATGTATTCGCCTACACTGTAGTTATGCTTTGCAGCATAATATCGAGAAGAAAAAAAAGAAAAGAAAGACCGAACAAGTAACGTATACAACATATTCATTGCGAGTTTATAGATTCTTCATTTCCGATATCCTAAACTAGCAATACAGTATTTCCAAAGAGCAAATAATCAAACAATAGAAATAGTGCATACCTATACATGCCAAGGAAGGGTTAACCTAAATAACATACTGCATTTGATCTCTGTGACCTTGTATTACCATATTGTTTACTTTTTAGCAATAAATATGGTTGAAAACTGCTTATTTATGACATCTTACTGCTTATCTTATCATCTTTGTCCAAATTTGTTAAATACTGTTAGGGAATACAGCATTTTGGCAATATCCAAACAACAATTTTAGTTGCTTACATATTGAAAAATTGTCTGACTGAAATTTGTATTTCGTAACACCTTTAGTCCGTGATAGTAACAACAAGTGGGAATAAAACCATGGGGTTTGCAAAATTATCTGACCAGTTAAATATTTGTAAAAACATAATGAAAAATAGAACTTCTGAACAAGCTGATGACAGAATGATGTATGCGTTATACAGTAAGTCACTTTCTATCAGCCTTAAATTTTCACATTGTTTATAGTTTGTAATGTATTTGACGGCCGGGAGCTGCATAAACAGATCACGTAGATCACAAATTAATGTGTAAGTTATGATCATGGGAGCCATACATATTTGCTAATCTATGTAAAGCAGTTACTGTGCAAAGAGGCTCGTGGCTTACGATTCGACTGACAACATAGCAAAAATGATGTTTATCCCTTTTGGGAGAGTTGGTACTGCTTTTGATTGCCTCGGCTGGCAGTCACAGTTGCATATTTGTATGTAGGGTAATTGAATGGCTCAGCCAGCAGCACAGGCAGCGAAATTGGTTTTATCCCCATCATGACGAGAACCTAAATATTAATCAGTTGCGGCATATATCAGCTCTTACTTATTTCATTCTATGCATAAAATTAAAAACAACAACATCTTTATAAAGTCACTTTTAAAGACAGGACTTCTCTGCCGGGGGGTCTGGTTCCCATCTCACAGCAGATTTACCTGTACAGATAAAGGTGTGAAAATTTATTCAACCAATCAGTGGACCAGAATTACCAGTTATGACCATTTATTGAAGGCAAGGTCGAAATGCTTCAGCTATAACAATCTATGTGCGTCTTGCTGAGTTTTTGTGTATTTTAAAGAGCTAAATTGCCATCTGACTACCAGTGGTAAGCTAATACTACAGCAATGAATAATTCATATTGCCCGGGAACTAAATTTTTGATAACAGATGACTCACAAATCTTATCCCCCGACATATTACAGTAATGTAACGTAACATTACTGTTAGATTGCTTTTTAAATATACACTATCCGATGATTTTTTTATAGTGTGAGGACATATAAAACTGGCGTTTCTTCATATTTACGTATATTTACATATACAACAGTGTCTACTTAAGACATAATATAGATAATATTAAAAATGAAATGCAGCTGATGTTGGCTTTCTTAGCTTTTCTCGTCATTTTGTTTAGGTTAAATTCTTCAAAAATAAGATAGTTTCTGTCCACATTTAATATATCCACTGCTAACTGCTGCCTAACTTATCTAAGCTGGGCATGAATCAAAGAAGATTGATGGAGCACGTATAAACTTCAGTCCACCAATTCAGAGATTTAGTCTGGTTGTTGTTTTTTTTTGTCCCGAATTTTTGTTGTGGTTATATACGTTACATATTTATCGTGACTGCTGACGAGTTTTGTAAGACTTTAGTTTGTTTGTTTTTTATACTAGACTATTGAAACAGTCATATATATGACAATTACTTTTCTCTTCACTTCATTCTTACAATTTACTCCTTATATTACATGTATTTAGACAGTGAAGGGGAAAAACGTCATATACAATGTAAACTACGTTATACGGGTTAGTCAACTTATCGTTGAC
This sequence comes from Ctena decussata, assembly GCA_963989385.1. Classification (NCBI taxonomy): domain Eukaryota; kingdom Metazoa; phylum Mollusca; class Bivalvia; order Lucinida; family Lucinidae; genus Ctena; species Ctena decussata. The sequence continues at coordinate 57,318,816 of OZ022505.1, forward strand.
AATGTGAATTACCTTGAAACAGCGATCTACGTACTAGCAGACAAAACCCAACATTATGTAGGGCGAATACTAACATGTGTATACCAGTGTGTATTTCTATTATAACGTGAATACGTAAATTTGGGTAGTGTAAGTAACGATGATGTTACACGTTAATGCCCCAACGTGCAGAGGGCTAATATGTGTCATTTTGTTTCGTATATAATGTAGTTTTAGAAAATTACAGTGTCCAAAATTCCCCCTGGGGGGTCTATGGTCAGCTCAAGGTCTAATCAGTTTGATATTTGAGCACTGTCTCTCCAAATATTGTTATGTCATAATCTTGGAAAAGTCTGGAACACACAAACATTAGAAATAAACGACAGTATTTAACAGTTCTTACATCAACATTATTCGTACGAGTTTCTTTTATTAAAATCAATTGAGCTGCGACACGACCAGAAAGTGGCATGTGCGCACAGCAAATACTCAGACCAGCCAGAGCATCCGCCAAGTTTAATTAGAGTCTTCGTTGTCCGCATGGAGCTAGCTTAGACCCTTTAACCTTTTAAGCGCAAAGCGACAACTCTCATCAGACTGTTCGGATGCCCAGGTTGATCTGAGTCTTCGCTGGGCGCACATGCCACTTTGTTGGTTTTCTCGTGTCGCAACTCATTTCTTCACATAATATGTGTCCTGATACCTCTCAGCTTTATGACCGCATATGGCACCCGAAACCTTTATATCAATGTATGTGTATCTGAACTTTTACGTAAATGGATCTTTCATATCAAAACTTAGACAATTCGTTTGTCCTCTCGGTGGATGTTTAATCATGAATAAATTTTATTTGTGATATAAAACAAAAATAGTTAAGAATAGACAATGTGTTAAAAATATATAGTTTTTGTGCTGTGTTTTGTGCTATGCATAGCGTTTTAAAATTTATCTAGCGCGTTAGAATTTAAAACAAAATCATCTAGCGCGTTTAGATATACTGAGAGACTTTAGAACGCACCAATTTGTAGCTTTGGATATGCTAGAAAAATGATTTTTTGTTTCATACAGCCATCAACTATTGTAATATTGGTTTATTCCAATTTTAACCGGAAACACAAGCTTTCAAAACGAATGCAAAATTTGGCTTTAGAATATTCCTAAAGGGAGATAAATTCGCATAAATCCAATGACGATTGAAGCGTGATTTTCAGTTTGCTGCAATTTCGTAACTGCTGATCAGATTTCAATGACATAAAAACCCGAGGTTATTCATTATTCATGCTTTATGTTCTCTTTTTATCGGTTACATTCAGTCTTTTCAACGTCATTTTGCAAAGATTCAAACTTTTTGCACAAAAACCGGAAGTGAAGGTAACGGACATTTGAATAATTATTCCAATTTGCTTGGAACTGGTACATTAAGACATACTCTCGTGACCTGGGTGGGTATACGATAAATTGGTCGGCTTTTAAGTCGGGCATCTCGAAATGTTGAACTGTACCCTATTTAAAAATAAGCCAATTTTCGAACATCGATAAAACACCTTTTCAAGGATCTTTGCCTTTTTTCATTGTTTTTACAGTGTGTGGTATTCATTCAGATGCATAAACATTAAAATTCAACAAAATGTGAATTCGTTAAAATTTTATGCGAAAAAGTAACCAAATTTCCATTTTCTCGAAATTTCTATGCATGATTGCACACTCTCTGTAAGCGTTTGCAGACTTAAAGAACATAGCCATGCTAACTCGCACATTCAAGTGCTCAAACGTTACCAATATTGCAAACTCTGCGTAAAATAACATGATATACAATGGTGCGTTTTTAAAGTCCCTCAGTAAAGTAATAAAAGCGCTTTGTGAGCCACTTTATGAACTGTCGTTTTAACGCTTGCATAACATTTCTGAAAGTGATATACCGTCAAAATTAGCACCCTGCTTTTCAAACTATATAGCTTCCAAAGGTAATGTGTACAAACAATTGCAAGACTATCTCATAGCCTTAGCTAAATATCCATATGTTGGCTTACCGTTATCACGCGGTGCCGTAATTAATAAATTTCAATGCACGATGAAAATGTTTTCGACTACCTTGCTTAAATTGTATATTAGACCATTATACGAAGGCATTGCTTAATATAAAAGAGCCGCAACACGACAAAACCAACAATGTGACTGTTCGCTCAGCGCAGACTCAGATCAGCCTGGGCATCCGCCCAGTCTCATTAGAGTCTTCGCTGTCTGCATGGTGGTATCTTAGACCCTTGGCTACCCTTTGAGCTCCTAACGAAGAGTCTGATCAAACTGGGCAGATACCTAAGATGATCTGAGTCTGCGCTGGGCGCACAACCACATTGTTGGGTTTGTCGTGTCGCGGCTCAAAACTTAATCAACAATACATGCACTGAATGGTACCGTTGATTTAACATTTCTAAATTAATTCCCTTTCAGTCTTTACTGAAAAAAACTGCACAACTGTCTTTATATTGTTACACTGTCAGTTGAAATCCGTAATAATGCCATGAAAAAAGTGTAAGATTAAATTTGATTGACCACATACAGAGGATGTCTGAAATTCTTTGATCAGATTATTTTCTGACGTAGCGGCTATACATGTTTTATATCACAAATGCATTTTTGAGGTCAAAGCAACTTTTATGACAGGAACCTTTTATTGAATGCAGTTTGCAGGTATACTGTAGATTGAATGCGGATACTGGCAGGTTTACATGTAACCTAAATAACTTCGTAAGAAAGCTTATGAGAATTTAAAGAGTAAATACACTTCAGGAACTGACCGAATCAGATCTCAAACCCTATCCCCAACATCAAAGGGAAAGATTGACAAAGACATCCCAACAAACAATGAATTACAAGAGATTAGCCGAGTCAGCAACTCTTTCCCAAATAGGTGACAACTCAGCTATCTTTACTGAACTAAATACTTTAGACCAACAGAAGGTTAAAATGAAAACACAATAAGTCAAACAGCACCGAGCATAAACAAATGCACCCGCAACGAAATTACCACCTTGGGACGGTCAGTAATAACTACTGGAGGTGGGGGTGGGGGGTTAAACCGATTTTATTGGGCCCAAACCTTCACCCTCACCCTCCACCGCGGTGCACACAATTAGTTGGTAGTTCGGCTCCCCTTATAAAAGTAAAATGACCAGTTGTTGTCCTCGGGGACTGAGCTTGCTCTGATCAGAGGCATGTGAAAGAGAGCTAATGATCCAGTGGGTATATGATATTTAACAGTGTTCTAATTATCGGTGCATATATACATCCTTTCCAATCAAGATCAGCTTGTACTATGAAGAGTTTTAAATGTTTGGTTAGAAGGCGGTATGAATTACCTGAAGTTTGAAATTACAAGTACACCCGTTTATATTACTTCATATTTTTCCGGCAGCTTGGCCAACACTCTTCCTGTCATTCTCATTGTCAGAAAGGCTTCACCATTACGTCAATAGGAAACTCTCGGTTGGCTTTTTAAATCTGTTCGTTTCAAGGGCTTATGTAACACTTTAAACTGAACCGTTCCAGCTGCGTTTAGAGAGAGTTGAAAGATGACGTCTTTGCCCTAAACCTTTTAATTTCCTGACAGACAGCTTACGCCGCATGTGAGCCAAGAATATGACATTTCTGTCTTTGATGAAATGCCAATGTTATTCAGAAACGTCAGTCTAAGTGCTTACATTTTGCATGTTAACTTGGTTTTAAACCATTAATTGCTTTTACGGCCTTGTATAACTATATACGTGCACACAAAAATTGAGGTAAACGAATTAATAGAAAAAGGATTAACAGTGTTAAATCCTAATGCAGAACAAGTACTTACCTGTTATTTGGAGCTGCGTTAATCATACAAATTGGGGTTTCATGTAGAAAAAATCGATTTAAAATATATTGATAAACTTTCAAGAGAAAAAAAGCTTTGCCAGTTTCAGTTAGCCTCCCTTCTCAATGGCGGCATACTCATCATGGAAAGATTTTGTTGCTCTGGTAGCAAGTCACCTTTAAGGATAGGTTCAAATTTGGGAAAAGCTACGTCATCCAGGAAAGCAAACAGGGTTCGAAGTTATAAAAAATTGAGAATTATCTCAAACTCAAAATAAAGCACTCTGATTACATATGTAGCTGCTTCCGAGCATGGAAGCAGCCAATCAGTGTGTTTTATTTTGAGTTTGAGAATGTACTAAAGTTTTATAACCTCTGGGCCAGGATACCACGAAAATGTCCTTATTAAAAATGGTGGGAAAAGATGCATGATGGTGTAGTGTACCCTTACACGGAATGTAATTCCCTTACTGCTCGGAATGTATTGCGTTTTGAAATTGCATTGATTTTTGACGGCACTGTATGGGACTGAAATATCATATACTTTCTTGTCATTTGTGTGTCCCAGTTTTCCATTTATGAGAGCGCCGATTCTGAAATATTAGGTCTCTCACTGCGGTGAGTTCGAACCTCAGCTGCGTACATACAAAGAAGCCAAGTTCTGCTTACGGATGGTCAGTTGCATTTTTCCCCTAGGAGCTCCGGTTTTCAGCTACCTCTGCTGAATGATCGGCTCGACATAATTGAATTATCATATGACGTCGCATCTGAGAGTGTAATAAAGCTGTGCATTAAAAACGATAATCCACTAGTGGATTAAATATGCAAATTACGTCGTAACGTTATACGTTGACGTCCATTAGAACGTCGCGTTTTCTAATGGCGAAATCGTGACTTTTTAGTGCAAATTTTGCTAATAAAATGCGATTTTAGTGTCATATGATAAATAGAATTTTGCATTCGTGCTCCTGTATCATTGAATTTATTAAACTCGTTGGGGAAAACCGATAAGATGCTCGGCAAAGCCTCGCATCTTATCTTTTTCCCCAACTCGTTTAATAAATTCAATAATACATGAGCACTCATGTAAGATCCTCTATATTCTTGATAGGGCTATATTTCGATGTTTTGGATGGAATGTGCCTTATGATGCCATTCCGGGACCCTTTATCCATGTTTTAAAATACGGGATAAAACTGTATGTTTCTTTTAGCATTTAATTTATCAACGATCTATGTGCCTGTATTATTTGACTTAATCTTTAAACTGTTTTTAGTAATGGGTAAGCTACGTATTGTTCGCCATTCTGCCTTACTACGACTTGCCTGCCAGAAGTCAATGCCCACAATGGAAATAAATAAACAAAAAAAAACTTTCCTTTTGTGTGTCATCGTTGGAATAGATTACCAAGCCGTGATACAGCGTTTTAAGATTTGTTTAAATGATGTTTTTTTTTTTTTTTTGTTTTGTTTTTTATTTTCATCTCGTACTATTTTCATCTCGTGCTGTTTACTCGTACGTGGGGTGGTTACTAAATTCGAGAACTTTTACTCTAGCGCTAAAAATATTTGTTCAGCCATACCAAAAATTTACACGGAGCGAATTACGTCCAATTGCAAGCCACCTCATCTAGTTATTGTGTTCATGACGTTTATCAGAAGATAATGTCGTCATATTTCTGACGTCACAAATCACACACACAGTCCAGAAATGGTTTACGACGTCGCTGAAGAACAGAGAACGAAAATTAAATTCTATATAAAATTAGGGAAGAGTATTACCAAAATCAAAGGAGAACAGCTAGTATATAGTATACGAAGAAGTTGCTCTTGTGAAATATTGTATAAATAAACGTTGGCATCGATAATAGTAGGGAAATGACTGTTCACCTAGCTGTTACTCTTGATATCTTTATTGGTGTCTAATTTTGTGTAGTCTTTCCCTACATGGTGCCTTGAGTTGATTCTGGGATTAAATTGTTTCAGTTTCTGAGACTTTTCCTACTTACTGTTCTATGATACGTAAATAAATAATACTAAACTATTGTATGAGGCATCGAAGAATCTATAGCGGGGGTTGATGTCAAATTTCGGATCAAGTCTCCCGATGTGCTTTTATTGACCTCCAGGCGTTGGTTCCGGTTTTGGTCATGTCATATTCAGTTCCGGCTTTTATTTGGTTTGTCTGCCTGTTGGTTAATCATTGAAAACATGTTGATTATGGTGAGGCTAGCTTGGTTGCCACCTATCTGGGATAAAAATGTGTTCAACCTATGGTATTGTAACGTGTTGAATCTTCAATAATTTTGTTATCGTGAATGGGATTCGCTGTTCAATGTATCAGTTCTTGAGTACATGTACCTTAAATAAAAATCTTACAGAGATTATTCAAAAGCAGAGCACACATTCAAAAGAAGGAACATGGACTTTTGTTTTGATGCATGTACCTACTGCAACCCAGTAGCAGTGTGACTACAGTGATGTCACATCTGTTCAGCAGATGTTCGTTTATTGATGCCTAAACCCCAATATTGCAAATGACAGCGCCGTTATACGAACAGTCACAACGACAGCGAGACACATATTTTCGTTTGTGTGTGTGTGTGTGTGTGTGTGTGTGTGTGTGTGTGTGTGTATGTGAAGATATCTTGACAGTGTCTATTTGACTTCACGGCAGTTGGGGTTAAGTGCCTTGTGTTGTGGCGGCTGTAAAAAACCTCCATGTGCTTCGTCATAGTGCAGATCATATAGTTGGGAAAGATCTAAAATGATTTTCTGTAGTTGTCATTTAACTTCCTAATTAACCTCCTAAAACCTCGTTTGTTCGAGCATTTTAAACAAAGCTGAAAACACTTTGACATTAAGATTAATGCCTACCAGCGTGAAATCGAATGAAAATGATGAGGTCTGATATCCTTTAAAGAATTTAAAAAAGTAGGTTCACAGAAAAAAAGTTATTTGCGGAAGAAATTGGTAATAAAAAGACATGGGTTACAGCAATATTTGGTTTAAACTAGGGCATATAACATGCAACATGTATTAAAATCGATTTGTCCTTAGACACAGAACAATAATGATAAATTGAGATTGACCGACAAATACAGAATACAAATATATACAGACATCGACTAGCATCACATTTCTACTGTAATATAGCCGCAGTTCAGTAACTGAAAGCCCGACTGTGTTTCAGCCGCAGCCAACAGATTGGAAAAATAGTTTACAATCGGGCACATGGTAGGGATAACTCTAATTATAACTCTGTGTATGGGGAACCTTAACCATATTTTTACCCATGATTTCCTTCTTTGATTACTGACGAGCCGACATGTTATACATGTATTAGAGATTATTATAGAGCGTTTTTTGCTGAACTGCAAACGATGCTATGACCCAGGCAAGACGAAATGCATAAAAAAAAATATTCAATGCCTCGAAGGATGGTGAAACATGAAACGCGCATAAAAAATCACAGCGAAAAGGCATATTTACTATAATTAGGATTCTTAGTCTAAGAAAGACGAACTGCAACAGCTTGAACTACTGGGTATATTAATCAATTCAAAACTTAGTGTTTGACATCTCATTATTGGCCATGAACACACTCACATAACCAAGTTTGATGATCTGAAACATCTCCCATTATCACATGTGAAGTCTGTGTAGTGTCCTCTTACCGTATCTTTCTTGTAAGTAGACGGGGGTTTCACCCTAGCAATTACCGTAAACACATAAATAAGTACATATAGTTTGTAATGCAGGCAAAGAATGTTTTTTTTTCTCTGTCTGTGTGTGTCTCTCTCTCTCTCTCTCTCTCTCTCTCTCTCTCTCTCTCTCTTCTAGAACATTTCGTAAAAGGTTTGGATTTCTTTGGAGGGAAAAATCCCTCGTTTTATAACCCATGAAATACTATATACCATTAGTGAGACATGGCAGTAAAACACACACACACACACACACACAAGAAAAAACAAAGAATAAAACTAAACAGATAAAAATGAAAATTAACATAATACAGCCGACGTGGTCGACTGGTTATAGTGACTCGGATATGGTGCAGAAAGCCACCGGAAAGTCGTAAGCTCGCTCCCGGGTTTTGTAATCCGACGACTGGAAAACTGTTTCCGTCAGCTTAGCAGTACCCTTTTCGAATCAGGGAAGGATAAGGCAGCGAAAGGAGAGGGATGGGCTCCGTCTTTCATCTGCTGTGCCCAAGATACAGTGGGTCTCTAACCCCACTGTCCCCACGGCTAAAAGGCTATGGGAAACCAAAAGTACAAATCAACGCCAGTATAAACAAAAACTACTGTCTGCAGCACGGTGGGTACGACCAATGATGTTGAGGTCAGATACCAACATGATTGTGAGACAACATATCGGTGAGCATATATAAACCACAGCGAGTTACATGTACATAGTAAAAACTTTCTCTGACACAACATATACGTTCAGAAATGTTAATGTCGCAACAAAGGTCAAAACAACAGTTTTGTCCTAGATGCAGACTGATTTATATCTACACTGCTTTTTAGTGATGTCTGATCTGTAGTTAACTGTTTAGAGCTTTTAAGGCTTTCATTTGTTGCAAGACCGAAACAAGTAGGATTTTGATGATATGCCCTTATGATCTTGGATTCTTGCGTTTGGAATTTTGACATCTTTTACCATTTATAACTTTACTTTATTCACACACCGAACAAAGTATCAAACATTAAATGTACTTCTGAAACCGATTGATTTGTCTCAAAAATCGAAATGTCACAGGCTTAGCTGATGCCTGTCAGGAAATTAAAATCTTTAACACATGAACATCCGCGTTGAGTGTTTGATAAACGCAGCGTGAAATATGCACACGAAAGCGGCAAGTTAGTTCAGGTTCAGGAAAGAAAAGACCGGGAAAGCTGACTGAGACATAACTTATAAAATGCAAGTACTGCTTTTAAATTAATAGCCAATGAAATCCGAAAACAAACCAAGAGATGTAAGGTTTAAATTCGATTTGCTCAAACAACATGAGTTTTGAGAAATTGTGCAAGCGGTCCATATAATTATATACATGTCAATTGCTTTAATTATTTTAATAAAATTTTATGGGTAGCCATTCAATAATTCAACAATTCAACACAATGGCTATTTAAAACTGTTTGATATTAGACCCACTACAAAATGTCAAACATAATAATCAAATGAGCCGCGACACGAGAAAACCAACAATGTGGTTGTGCGCCCGGTGCAGACTCAGATCAGCCTGGGCATTCGCCCAGTTTGACCTGACTCTTCGTTAAGTGCTCAAATGGTAGCTAAGGGACTAAGCTACCTCCATGCGGACAGCGAAGACTCTGATCAGACTGGGCGGATGCCCAGGCTGATCTGAGTCTGCGCTGGGCGCACAACCACATTGTTGGTTTTGTCATGTCACGGCTCAAATCATTTTATTCTTAACTGCACTGCATAGTAATATAAATAATCATTATAATGATAATAATAATAATCATATTTTTCTTGATCCAAAAACAGCACAAACGTACTGAGAACAGCGCAGTGTAAACAAATAGCTTCATCATTATAAACAAACCATTTTGTGACGGTAAGGGTGTCATGGAAACGTTATAAACCTACACCAGTATTACACCAGTTATTCGGCCACAAATTACCCTTTTACGTTCTGTTTCTCTGGGTAAAATGGACTGGTTTTAAGTGCCGTGAGGCGACCATAAAATGTTTCTCTGTCTACACTTAAGGCATCACTTGGCTCATTGGATTAGTAGAACAGACAATAATTGTACCTTAGAGTCGATTTTAGGATGGACGGTAGTAAAACACATACTATCAATATAACTGCTCATTAACAAGTTCATCGAAACTAACTCAACTGACAGTATTTCATTTTCCCTTGGTGTAAACCGTGACTCCAAACGATTCGTTTGGTCAGAGCTTTGTACAAAAACGTAAAGATTCAATATTAGTTGTTATCTGACTCTCCCTCGCTTAAGTTTGTACTTCTGATCGTTTTAAGTCGATGGCTTCATTTTAAAATGTAAAATCTTTCGTTGCTAACTCACTTTTTTACGGAAAAATATTTTGCTACGTTAGGGCCCTCTTACTGGAATTTCATTTTTTTAATTTCCGAAGCTCCTGAATTTATTACAAATACCACAGGGTATAAACCAGTCCGCCAATTAACGCTTCCTGCAGAGACTGTCCGTCAAATTGGCTTCCGCCGCGAACTCTTGCTTCCTGCAAGGACTACTGTCCTCGAAAAATGGCTTCCTGCCGAGACTGTCCGCGTGACTCTGCTTCCTGCCGAGAGCTTCGGCAGGAAGCAGAATCACGCGAACAGTCTCTGCAGGAAGCCATTTATCATATACAGAAGTCTCGGCAGGAAGCAAGAGATCACGGACAGTCTCGGCGGAAGCCAAATATGACGGACAGTCTCTGTAGGGAGCGAAAATTGACGGACTGGTAATACCCTTTGAATACTGCATAACGAGATCAGATGCCGCATCTTTTTTGTATCTACGCTGTTTTCAAATGACGCTGTATGAGACGCTCGGTAATAATGGATTTTTTTGTCAACTGGCTTCTTTGTTTTTGTTCTGATATGTGGAGATAAATGCACAGATACTGTTAATTTAAACATAAAATCCGCTTTGATACTATTCGTCTCTGACATTTCCTTCTTTGACTGATAATGCCTAGTTTGCGAGAAAAAAAAGCCGGACCGCGTAGCGCAGTCAGTAGTGCGTATGACTCAAGAGCCAGAGGTCCCGGGTTCGACACCCGATCCGGCCACTCACTTTCGTTTCTCTTGCCGCTGATTTAAAAAGGGCAGCTATCAGTTACTGGCGAAAGTGTGTGCACTTAGCCCTGGTTAATCTTACAGGAGGTCTAAGCCTGCCCAAGATTAGTGTGGCTAGGTTTACTGACCGTTCCGACATGACCATAGCTGCTTACCGTGGCTGTTAAGCTACAGAACAGCAAAGCGAGAGATAAAAAAGGCAACCTTTTTCAATTGAGTAAATAAACAGCTGCATTTATACCAACAACTTGTGGTTTCCTGTTTACGTTTATTTCCAAATGTCTCGACATAAAATCCTAATTTAGCTCTTCCATTCAAATTTTCTTGACTGAATGGAACAAATTGTCATCTCGAGAGCGTATCATTTAGTCTGCACTTTATTGATCAGCAAGTAATTTGAGATTATCTACTCTCAATCTGCAGCTGCACGATTCAATTTGTACTCCGAATTTAGTCGAGACCTATAATTTAAATGTAAATGCAGCTCGAAATGATTATTCCCGATACATATGATCCACTTGAAATTGTCGCTATTACAAGGTATTAAAGCTGTAGGTTGCTTAGACGTGCAGTTTAATGCGAAAAGAAATGATAGAATGAGTAAGCGCTGCTATGACAACTTTATGCAAGAGCGACAAGGTCGTATTCTAGATGTACTGATTATCAACGGCAGGGACAGTCAACTATAATTGTAATAAAATAATTTTGGTACGTGTTGTTTATCAACGTTCTATGGTACTAACGTGTTAAGCTGAATTTGCTGTCTCTTGACTGAATAGGATAAAGTCAACACTCGATATCTCGAAGTCAAAGTTCATCTGAAACCGTTACTACTGATATCTCAGAGTAAATTTCCAGGGGCCGTATTCATAAAGCCACTTATTAAGTCGTTGCTATACGGTTGCTAAGGCTAAATATCTATAAAGGAAATTCCCTACAACTATGAAATTTGGTCTGGAGGAAGACTGTTCCTCCAGACCAAATTTCATAGTTTTAGGGAATCTGCTTCAAAGAAATTTAGCCTTAGCAACAGCATAGCAATCACTTAAGTCGTTTTATGAATACGGCCCCTGGTCCCAGAAAAATTACTTTGAGATAGTAGTAGTTTGAGAGAGGAGGAATGCATATTTTAAAGAATGTTTATTATTTACAATCAATATATATTGGGGGTTGTCCACATTTTTTTCTGTTGCTTCGCATTCCCTTCTTATTACAAAAGCCGACCTAGATATACATAAAATGCACAATGTTTAGAACTTATATATGGTCTCAAAAGACTATCGCATGACATGCTAAATATAAATAAGTAATGAGCTTGACAGGTTACATGCTAGAAATGTAAGACATAGAGAAAAATTTTTGTAGACGTCAACGTAATGTCAAGTAGCAGACCAAAACGAAATACAGGACATTCTAACAAGATAACTATCAATTACAAATGACAACACTTTCGTCAATGGTTTGATAACGATATTAAGAAACTGTATCATATGACTGTTCTGAGACAGTATGAAACATTATGAAGTAATTTAATATAGATAATCGCAGACTGTGAGATTTTAAGACTATACTGAGCATCACAGGAGGCTTATTAACCTGTCATTATTATATCACACGCCCTAAGCGTTAATATTTCAAAAGATTTTAAGACTATACCGAGCGTCACAGGAGGCTTATTAACCTGTCATAATCATATCACACGTCTCTAAGCTTCAATATTTCAAATTATCAGTAGTTTAGCAAAGGGTAACAGACCTCTGCTTGTATGTAATCAGTAAAAGTAAATTAGATCAGCAATTTCAATTTGCAATAAGAGCGCTTGTTTTCAGCTGCAATTTAATCAACCGTATATCAAAATATTTATAACTCGGTATACGAGGCAGTGGCAGTAAACCGCAATAAGGGTAAACTGCGCACACATAGCCGTGGTTTATAAAATATAAAAAGATAGGCAGTGATCAGGAACTAATACAATCAGATAACATTTCCCGCTCTCAAAACCCAAAAGGATATACATATATTGATAACAGTTCACGAAAGGGATGCACAAATTACGTACACGTATGTTTAACAGTATTTGTCAATAAAGATCTTTGAGTATTAAGCAAGACGAAAACATAGATCCAGGTCATGAGATACATTTTTAAGACTCCCAGGATGGGTGGTTTTTCTTGTCCTGATGTAGGCTGTGTAAATTGAACTGTTTCAAACAACGGGCCCTGTTTTTCAGCAGTGGCCATTCATATTTTTAATGTCTATATACAAAAAGTGTTCATGTATTGCAAAAAACACAAAAATGAATTATGTGTGCTTTTTCTTTATTTGTTTTTTTTTTCTTCAGACTTTTAATATAAAGCATAAAGCTTTCTTACCTAGACAAGATTAGCTCTCCTTAAAGAGAAAGTTTGAAAACGCAGACTTTAAAGTGAAGCTGTTCTTCTTCTATTAAATAATGAAAAGGGCATCTGGTGCATGTACCTGTATGCATGTGGGCATTAATGCATTGAATACAAGGTTATATGGTTGTGCCGCTAAAGACATTTTAAGGATTTCTATGCTTAAGGGGTGATTTTTTCCATAATTAAAGCCTTTTCCTGATCACTGCCGTTTGCTTTGCATTAACGGGTATGACACATAGCTTGCATGCTATTTGCATGACATTACATCAATTTTCAAGTATTTGTGTCTGTATTAAATATGTTAAACATGCGTGGACGTCGTGAGATTAAAAGTAAATTATATTCAAACGTATCGTTGAAATAATGATTTATTGTATCCTTAACCACCTCTTTTGACCTACATAACAGACAACTGACAGAATTGGATATTTTTAACTATATTAATGTGACCTTGGCCGCATTTCAAGGCCGAGTACGAAAGCACAATTTAATACACTTTAATAGATCACAGTGTTACTTTAGGTCATTTTTCTTCTTTGGCTTAGTGAATATCGTCTCCCCTCATGACCCAGCTTCCCACTCATATATAGCATAGTTACCATCCATAAGTCTGCTGCATAAAAGAAATGTTTGGTCACAGCGGGGAAATTACATGTATTTTAAATATAGTGAAGCGTTCCCTTTTGGCCGTTCTGATAGGAAATATAACTATTATTTTGTACGTTTAAATGCCAATCAGGCATAACAAGAAGAAATCATGGCTCTTATTGTGATATGCATGTATTTAGTATTTACTTTTGATAAACATGTAGGAATGAATGACTGATTTTACTAAATTTGTTACCCCAAAAAATAAGGTTTGAGGAAACCTTCAATTAGGGTAGATAGAGTCAAACTAATCTGATTTCATATGGTTTATGTATTTATGAAAGATCTGCTAAGGAAAATAGGCACACTGTATACTTAGTCTATTGGAAATTCGGACCTCTCATACCGGCGTTTTGGGGAAAATCCTCGCCTAAAGCATAGACGTTCTTTAAAGGGAAATACCCCAATGTTCGTGCTCATACATCCCATTTTCTATTTAATATTTTCACCCAGCATATATTATTCTACTACTGTCTGAAGTTTTAACAAAAAGTCAATTGCAGTTTTTATAGTGTGATTTCTCTTTAATAGCTAGGATGGCATTTTGAGTTTGAGGACAGCATATTGTTTGACATCTTGAATTCTTGTAACCCCTGAAAAACAAATGAATATTACTGTTTTATTGTAAACGTAAACTGTTTCTAATAATGCTAAAATGACATTCGTTCAATTAAAAAAAAAAGAAATAACACATTTCTTTTCTTTCCTTATTTGAACTACTTAATATTCGGAAGCCGAAAAGGCGGGTGAAAGTCCTACGTTTCTTGCTTGCCTGAATATAGCCAAATAATCCTATTTTCCGCTGTAAAGTTTTATCTAGAGAAAAAGGATTGACAAGTATGGTATATTAACTATTGAGACGCATTCGCTAATAACTGCAAGTGTGAGCCCACGTTGTTTGTTGTTATTGCGGTACTTGATTCCCTCTATCTGGAAGATTTACTAGCAAATGCAGCTGCGCATTCTACTAGCCCTTGCAAAATGATATCAACTGGAAAGTGTATAAAGGTTATCAGTAATAGTATGCAACAATTTTAACTTTAAAATGGTTTTGAAAAACCGCAATTAATAGAAATAGAATCGCCACTTTATACACTTCACAAAATATTAAATGATTGATGCTTTGAGTACATACAGTGCAAGTTTCCCTTGTCTTTCTGAAACGTGCACGGTAAATAAGTTTAAAAGTACTTTCATGGTAATTCCTCTTTCTCTGCCCATTCTAACACGTTACTCGTGCTACAGTTAGCATCTGTTCTGCTCAGCTTTTAAACATCCGACTTCAGCTGATAGGGATTTCCTTATTTTATGTTATAAGCAGCCGAAGATAAAAGCGTATTATCACAATTGCTAGTACGACCCGATGAAAACGACAGTAACCTTAACGAACAAGTATCTGTGACTACGATAATGGAGACATATAATGTCAGAAGCAAAAATGGCCGAATCTTAAAGTAAGATTAAATATGCATTCGATAAAATACAGGCGATTCTATTACTCACGGTTTAACAGATCTGCCAACAGTTTTGTTTTTGTTTTCTTTTCTTTTTTATTTATTTATTTTTGTCAAATGAATCATTTTGGGTGATACTGAAAGGACATGTGCATTTGAACCTCATGTACGGCTGAAAAACTATCTCGCCTACGGCGGGATCCGAGTTCAGACCATTAGCTTATCAACAGGCATGTTTACACGAACACAAAAACATGTATTAACAAGGCGATCCGTGTGCTATAATGACCGGCATTGCGACGTTTCGAATGCAAGTTGCTGGGCAATACTCCGTCAGTACAGAGGAAACGGCAAAAATGCATTTGCAGGTATCGATAAATACTTATACGCAAGAATTATGCAGGTTCAGATATTGTAGAAATGGAAGAGCAGGCACCACTGAGTGAAACGTTTAGTAAAAATGATTTTGACTTGTGAGCTGCTGCTAAAGATTGGACAAAAAGTAACGATTGCTCACCATGATGTGAAAGAGTATTTTAATACAAATGCCTAGAGCTTGCAGGAATCAGCAAACTTAAAGGTAATAGCGACGATGAGGCCGAAGAATAGTGCCCAATATTGTCTTTATTTTTATTGCAGTGTGGCTGAGAATTTATGCAACAATATCGATCAAACATTGTTGTTCATAGCAGTAATATTTGCCGGGTCCCTTTGGGGCTTTTGAAAATCTTGGCCTTCGGCCTCGGTTTTCAACAGCGCCGTCGGGACCCGGCAAATGTTTATGCATGAAAAAAAAAACTTGTTTGGTCCCTATATTGGTGTATTTCTGCAGTAACCACGAACTCTTCTGGCGTTGCTCGCTAAATTATTTGCCTCAGGCTCGAATCAGATGATACTCTTACTCCCTATTATAGGTCTTCAGCTACTTAATC
The DNA here is from genome assembly GCA_963989385.1 of Ctena decussata. Lineage (NCBI taxonomy): Eukaryota > Metazoa > Mollusca > Bivalvia > Lucinida > Lucinidae > Ctena > Ctena decussata. The sequence continues at coordinate 57,334,869 of OZ022505.1, forward strand.
CGAATTAGTTCACTAAACTTAGACAAAACTGAAGACACTTTGACGAGACATGTAGTTTAAAGGGGAGTTTGGTATAATGGTGAGTTGAGACATCAGGATCTTTATGCGAAATCTTGAAGAGAAGAGTACTGTTTCGCATATTGTTAAATAATATAAAACAAAGAGAGTCAAGTTGTGCCAGAACCTATTTCTTCACCAGCTCGAAAAGTTCTTCGTAGCGATTCTTTTTAAACACCTTACAAACATTGGTCATATTTGTTGTTGTAGCCCCAATACATGGGAGATACTTACTTTTGAAATGTTGAATGGTGTCCTTGCTTCATAAGCTTTAAAATCTAATTTTGATTATGAAGAAATTTCCCTTAGCTCAAAAATGCATTCAACCAGACTCAGAATTATCATTTCTGATCCCTGATTTTGTGCCAAATAACAGTGTATTTTCAAGACGTCTTGAAAATACACTGTTATTTGGCACAAAATCAGGGATCAGAAATGATAAGTTGCGACACGTCAGGTAGATGCATAATCACATGCAAACAATAAAAGGCTCAGACCGGCCTGCGCACCTTTGCAGTCAATTCATAAACTCTGTCTAGTCACAATGTGTGTATGGTGACAATGCTGCAAGTACACAATGGACAAGAGCTCCGCTGAGTTGGGCAATATGCGCCCGTTGGGGCTAAAAATTGGAAAGAAAACTAGAAATGACAGAGCTTTGTCAGTAGCTTAAATCTTCAATAATAAGGCAGATGTAAAACTACAAAACAAACGAAGCTAATATGAAATTCCTAGACAAAATTACAAACGGCCATAATTCCATCAGAACTGAAAGCTGGGTTATGGTTCTTTTTCTCTGCACATCGACTGATATTTGTACAAACTTCCATGAAGAAATCTTAAACGGGTTTCAAGATATGGAGCAGACACAAAGCTAATAACAACTTACTATATGAAAAAATCAAAGGTGCATAATTCAGTCAAAACTGAGAAAAGGCGATGGTTGTTTTTATCTGCACAAATAATGTTACCTTTTGAACTTTGACCTCTAAGTGTGACCTTGACTTTTGTCGGACATTGTTGAAATATAAGTTCTGTATGTTGCCTCGATAAGGTGAAAATTTGTCTCAAGTTTAAAAAAAATCTTTCAAAGAGTTAAGGAGATATGGAGCGGACACAAATTTAATACAAAATTACAATAGGAAAAAAACAAAAGGGATGTAATTTTGTTAAAAGTGAAAGAAGCGTTATGTTTTTTTTCGCTGCACATTTTCTAATGTTTCTTTATATTTATACAAACTTCCATGAAGATATCTTAAACAGTTTTTTTAGATATGGAGGGGACATGGAGCTAATATGAAATTACTATACAGAAAATACAAAGGGACATAATTCCGTCAAAACTGACAATAGGGTTATGGTTCTTCTTCTTCTCTGCACATCGACTGAGTGCGATTTATATTAATACAAACTTTCATGAAGAAATCTTAAACAGTTTTTCAGATATGGAGTTGACACGAAGCTAATATGAAATTACCATACGACAAATAAAAAGTGACATAAGTCCGTCAAAACTGAAAGTAGGGTTATGGGACTTTCTCTCTGCACATCCTCTGATGGTGCTTTATATTTATACAAACTTTCATGAAGAAATCTTGAACGGTTTTCAAGATGTGGAGCGGATACGAGATTTATATGAAATCACTTAAAAAAACAACAAAGGGACATAATTCCGTCAAAACTGAAAGTAGGGTTATGATTTTTTTCTTTGCACATCATCTGATAGTGCTGTATATTTGTACAAACTTTCATGAAGAAATCTTAAATGGTTTTTGAGATATGGAGCGGACAATAAATGTTACCGTTTGACGTTTGACCTCTAAGTGTGATCTTGACCTTTGTTGGGCATCGTTGAAACATAACTTCTGCACATCGCCTTGATATGGTGAACATTTAACCCAAGTTTCAAAAAAATATTCCAAGGGGTTAAGGGGATATGGAGTGGACACGGAAAAATAATGGAACAGACGGACGGACGGGCGGACGGACAGACAGACAGACAAACGAAAGGACAGACGGACGAAGGCCACGACATAATACGACCCGTCTTTCGGGTGTATAAAAAGTAAGTAAAACATTCTCTGGCACTGACACATTTAAATCCAGACCCCACCCAAGACACCAGCTTGGAAAAAGACAACATAAAATTAGTCATCACTAAGGACATTACCAGCGGCAGTCATGTGTGCAGCTATTTCCATGTAGGTGATCATCGGGCCAGCCTTAACATCACAAGCAATAACACTCAATAACAGGCATAACAATAAACATAAGATAACCAAGAAGAACCAAAACAGAAGTGTCTCCTAGGGATGGCCGGTAAACTAATTACTGCGGGGGCTTAAATAGGTGTTTAGTCGACTAAATTTCGCCCTAAATCCTCCCTTTGGTTCATCAGACACTTAACTGAGTGTTCAGTTTGCGTGGAAGATTCCTAGCTCACAAATGTTATATCTCGGAAAAATAGAAGGCTCTAGCTTCACTGCCTTGTTTCAAGGGCTATCATTTGCACATACGTTATGCGATCTTTTATGTGTGACGCTCATCAATTTAATACATGTACGTTCTGATCTAGTTAGATTTCTGCAATGTGATGCAGGAATAATGGAATCTTTGATGGGGTTTCGGCAGAGGCAAGGAATTCTAAGGCTAGTTGTCTGGTTATTAGTCTCACGCGATAAATGCTGCGCATGACACTTAAATAATCTGAAAACGAGCCTGAGATTTCCTTGTCGAGGCCTAAACGTCATCATTGATTGTTTATTCTCACCAACTAAATTTTCTTACACAGAATAACTATCGAATTCATAATGTTTAACGTAAGCCCTTATTTTCGAGTAGTAGCTCTGTCTTGTTGATTTCACCATGAGCGTGCATCTTACATTACTGCCAGCTTAATAAGAAATTACAACGCAGTCCATGCACATCACTGTGTGTGAACTTCAAAGTCTGCATGAAAGGTAGCACGCGGGTTTGTTGAATTGATTATTTACCCAGGTTGGGCTGTACTAAGCACTGATTGACGGATTGAGATAGCTTTAAGAGCCTAGGCTCAGACACCAGGCTAATGTAGACAATATATCAGACAATTCTAGCAACGAATATTCTTTTCTTACCTACTGGACAGAGTTTTTTCTAGTTTTAGCGGTGCTGGAAAATTCTGTCTTGCCCATGGGCTGGGACAGCTCACACGAGCTTGAATTCTGTGTATCACTATACGCTCATTCGAATTCGGTGCGCCCGGCTTGGCGATTCTATTTTTCATACATTATTTTTTCATAGGAATGAATTTCCACATCAATAAAATCCCAAGAAAATTTATTCATTCCTTATATTTTCCATTATCATCTGTTTCTGGAAAAAAGTCCGAAATAGTCAGTGTTTCACCGTGACAAACACTGTCGAGGGTGCCGCCATTTTGAAGACGTTGCCAACTGACGTTTGAAATGACGCTGGCGTTACGTCACAATTAACGTCATACACGCGCTTGATGTAGTCGTCTCAATCCAAATTTTGTTCTTCATTATGAAGTTCAGTTAGAAAATCCAGAAATGCGGATTTGTCTAGGACCTACTTTTTACTTGCTTGTTCACTTAAGAAGCCATGAGGCTGACACAATTGTACTACTTACAATTGTACACGTTCGCATGAAATAGGCATCATAGATCCCCATTCCATTTGAAATAACTATTATCGTAGGTTAGAAAAATAATCACTCATTGGTCTCCGATGCGTACAGGAAAATCCCAACCCTCGGGCACAAGGGGTGTGTCGGAAACTCGACAAGCCTCGTTTCCGACACACCCCGTGTGCCCTCGGGTTGGGATTTTTCCTATCCGCATCGGAGACCAATGATATATTCTATTTTTCCAATGGGTGGGACAACAGTGTCCAGCAATAGGTTAAAGCGAATTCTAATGCACTTAAGAATGTAACGCGGCGTCTGATTGGATAACGTTTTGCGACAGTTTATCCTGCGATACACTGTCGCAAACCCGACGTTATTATGAAATGTCGCTTCTCATTGGCTGACGTTTGGTTTTACGTTGCTGAAAGCACTTGTTTGGATGCAGATTAGTACATTTTGAAAGGTAAAAATATGAAAAAGTGCATTAGAATGGGGATAACTGTTTGAAAATGGTCATTTGGGGAGGTAAATCGTCGGTTTTATTGTCGCAAATTGCATTTTACGGCTCCGCTGGCGTGTCGCCGTAAAACGAAATTTCCGACCACAAAACCGACGATTTACCCCCCCCCCCCCCCCCCCCCCCACCACAAATGACAATTTTCAGCACAATTATCCCCTAATATGAGACACTAAATTGAGCAACGACGAAATACCTTTATAGTATGACCGAATGACCGAACCAACATTTTTCTATTCCTAACTTTTCTGTTTGACGAGTCCTGCAGATTTTTACGGCGCCCGTAAACAATACGGGAAACGGACTGGCAGCTGGTTGCCAGTTTTTACAGTGATGCGCATCGTTGTAAGATAACGCCATTTACGGTTGAAGAAACGGAGCTGAATACAAGCAATCCAAATGCAAATAGCATACTATGTTTTTTTTTTGATTTTTTTTTTGTTTCTTTGTTGTATGAATTTGCTCAGTATTGTTGCTGAGAGAATTTGTTGTTGATATAATAACGATGAATTTTGTGTTGACACTATTTTACCTCACATGCAAGATTATTACTTATTTAAAAGAGTTTCGTTAACATCATCCCTAGAGTAGTCCATGAATAGGTAGGCTTTGTAGAGGTTAAAATATCAGTTTTAGCCGACCATTAGTGTCAAATGCTATTGAGGAAGCAGTCAGTCTCCTGTGTAACCTCAAGTTATAACCGCTTCATTGCGTCAGTGCATCGACGGCTGCGCTATTTATTGGCCATTGTTATATACCAAATGAGACTTTACTACAAAAAAAAATACGGCCGTATTGTGCTCAACAGCATTTTACGCTGGTTTCCTTCTATTTTTAATTATGACAATGCGACGGAATCGCTAACACAGTGTTTTAACACTGATAAAACACAGAGGCGACAGGGTTTAAACACCATCAAAGCCCGCTTTCGTGTCGTCTGCAGAGCTCTGGAATCAAGATGGCATCCGTAAGAAGGTATATAACAATGTCGATAAAACATTCTGTTCCCGTGTTTGAACGTTTGCCACGTTTGAACGTTTGCCAAAGCCCTCGTGTATTATAACATGTTGCAGCCCTCACCGCTGCGCGGTTTGGGCTGCACCACGCAAATACACTCGGGCTTGGCAAACGTTAACACACGGAAAAGAATGCTTAATCCTCTTATTATTGCATCAATATCGGTGCCACGCGCTATCAATAGGCATGTTTCAACGAACACATCATGTCTTAACAATGCTTTTTACGTGCTATAATGTCTACCTAAGCGACTTTTCTTATGTAAGTTGCAGGGCAATACTCCGTCAGTACAGAAGGCAGCGGCAAAATTGCATTTGTAGATATCGATAAAAGACTTGAATGTTAGAGCTACGCAGATTCAGATGTTGTAAAACGGAAGTGCAGGATGCGGTAAATGAATTTTAGTGAAAATAATGTTGACTTCTGAACTGCTGCTGAAGGTTGATCAAATATTCACGATTGCTGGCCATGGCCGGAAACGAAGATTTCTTTATAGAACTACATACATGTAGTGTGTGTAGGCATCAGCAAGGTTATGGCGACGAGGCCGATAAAATAAAGCCCGAAATGTTTCTTTAGGTTTTCTAGTATATTTGTGGTTAGGTTTATGCAATTATTACGGTCAAACATGTCTTTTTTTTTATTACATTAACATTTGCAAAGTCCCTCGGAGGCTATTAAAAACCGAGGCAGAACAACAGCTTCCTCGGACCTTGCAAGCGTTGATACATAAAAATCCATGTTTGATCCCTATATTGTAACCGCTAGTCTAAGACCTTCGACTTATCTAACAAATACAGTGCAAGCTCTCTACCACATCCAACAGCTGGAACAACCGAAATTGGCCGTTATAGAGAGGTGACTGTTGTTCAGAGGGTTTAACTCAGGGGCTTTTAGTTTGGTATTTGACCACTTAGTACCAGTAAAGCAACAGTTTTAATGATGTATATGTCTGCAAATGTAAACATTTTGTGTAATCTTCACATTAACCATGAATATACATGATTCCTATACGCTACTACGTATCAAATAAGACGGAGTTAGTAGTGACCAGTCCTCGGTGATTGAAAAAAAGCATCGTACTCCACCATAAAACCTGGCCGTTAAAAGAGGTAATTCTGACCGTTTTTCATCAGAAATTGCGATCGCTGACCGGAAAATGAGGTCACGGCTGGTCAGAGGAGATGAATATAGAAAATCAAATGGGGAATTGACAGTGACCGTTGTTAAGAGGTGACCGTCGGTGGGAGGTGACCGTTAGGAACGGTTGGACTGTAGTCCATAGGAAGCTATCTGCTAAGAACAACCCATCGGTATTACTATGGTCAGATTGGAAATATACCTCACCGTGCTGTTAGAATTAAATGGTGTCGGTGTCAGTTTTTTTTTAGAACGAACGTAAAGACGTGTAGTACACTGATGATTGCAGTATAAATGCAGAAGAAATTGTCTTGTCAACTAGTTATTATTAAACCAAAGTTACATTAACTTTTTCGATTCTAAAATTATTCAATACCACGCCATGTTTTGTTAGCGTTTTGTCTGAACTAATTTTTCGGCTGTATAGAATTTTAGCCTTGAAAATGTACGCACAAAAAAGTAATCTTTTGACTCTTTGTTTTCTTTAACAGGAAACTTATTGCTTAATTTTAATGGCTTCGAAGATGCACGCAATTCATGACATTTAACTCTGTCCACAGTCATTCGAGTTCTTGATTATAATATGCCCTTATTAAATCGGATTTTCACGGCATTTATGTTCATAAAATGGAAATATTATTATTTTTTGTTCAACAGTTTCTGCACTTACAACCCTTCTTAGTATACGCCGACTAAAGCTGTCAAAGGTTCGCAAGCCAGCTATTTCTTGAATGCAATAACAACAAATGTAAACCACTACAAACGGCCGAGAAAATTCTCTTTTGCATTTTAAATAGCATACCATCACATTTATTTGGAAAGAAAATATTTACATTAAGCTCTAAGTTAAAGTCATGATTAAATTTCTCACCTTTTTTAAAACGTAAGTTTTATTTTTAATTAAAATTGAATCAAACTGTATGCATTCCAATTTTTGTTCAATCTTATTGAAACCTATCGAGATAGACCAATTATGAACTGTTTGATTGTCAGAATAGATGAATAAATCGAACTTTGATTGACGCCTTACGATTCACTTCATCAATTAGACAAAATAAACCTTAGAGTTAAAGAAATTAAGAGAGAAACCTGTTGAGTCTATCAAATTATCATTTCCAAATTGAACGCAAAATTTAATCACTTTCAGATTATTGTGACATTGTGAATAGAGTCTGCACTTCGTTTTTTTCTGTTAATTCAGAGCTTATCCCATCTCCTCTGTATTGTGTACGCGTATCTAGCACTAATTATAATGAAATTAAAGTCACATAAGATTGAAGCGCCTTTATTGAAATTTATATAATAATCATCTGAATAAAGGACAAGGGAAACAATGATTGACGAAGCAATTTTGCATTTCGAAAGATCTGCATGAAGTCAGCAGTTTTATTTTATTATTAGCCAGGTAAAACATACGAGGGCTGGTCAGAAAATACCAAGCCATTTCTTTCTCCTTTATTTCCAGGTGCAGCTACCAATACATAACATACATGTGCAAAATCTTCATTCTATAGCCTATAAGCCGGTTAGTTTATTTTCAATGAGAAGTGTGAATACGTTAAAATTGTAGCATTTAAACAACGTAGCTGTAATTGCTGTAAGCTGGAGGAGCAGAGATCTGTAATAAAATGTCCTTCTTTTGTATGCCAGTCCGCCCTGTCATACTGCCTCATCTAAAACAGAACTAATAAACTCTTCCTACTGGTAATCGCTGCCCTCCCTCCTCCTCCCAAAATACAGCATAGACCTTGTCCCCTGCGACTCATATGTTTCTAGAACTAAAAACAAAGGCTAGCTGGATGCAATGCTTTGTTTTCGGCTGTAAATCGGTAAATGAGCATTAGATCTTTTTCATAGTTGGCAGAGGGAATACAAAGGCTCCCACTAAGATAGCAAAAGAATATGTATGTAAGTAGGGGTATGTAAGTAGGGAATACCTTGAAAAATTTTGTTTTGGAAAATATCATTTTTATTGTTTTTGAGAAAGATAAAAAAAAAATCCTTCTCTTGTATATCCGCTTTTTCGCACATCTAGGGTATACGTCGAGTTTGTTGAAATTGCTAGGAGGCGTAAACTACGCCGGCGTAGCTTACGAACGTCGGCGCAACTAAGTCTGTACGACGCCTGAATTTTAATCCAAGTGCACGAAGCGATTTGTGAGTTTTGAAGCTATTTTACTAGTTAGTTTACGACACGCCTCGGTTGTGCACACGGATTTTGCGACATTTTTAAGACGGACGTACGTCGGACGTAGGCATACGTTTGTTTTGTGCACTCGGCTCCAGTATAGTCCTTGAAACTTTCTTGCTATCATATTTGTTTCGGGGATGGTGAGAGAGGGGGAGGCTCATCCGAGACGTGAGATGGTTTTACAAATTCAATAATCCTCCGAAAAAATGAAAAACTTTTTGTGTTGTGTTGCTTTAAATCAAAGTAGCTGGTAGAGTTCTAAGTTTTGGGCCAGATTTTAACTATCTTTGGTGTGTTCGTGCATCAGCGGGTTAATGGATGCTATTAACGTCACTCCATTAGCCTACATACGATCTTTTTCTCTTGGCAAGCTGAGAGAAAGAAGTGAAAAGGGGGAAAGTTGTTAGTGCTTGAAACAAATTATGCACAAAGGAGCGGGGGGGGGGGGGGGGATCAATAAGGTGGGTTTTCTGCATCCTACCAAAGAAGTTTTATTTTTTTGACTGATGGTATACTCCAGTGTGCCTAGTTTATTGAACCATATGTGACTTTGCGCGGAAAGCCCTAGTTACTGAGCTATGGGTCCACAGAAGTGGGTGGGGTAATTCAACATGGGTTTAGCTGGTCTTGTAAAAATGTTCTCATTTGGTAGAAGAGTATAACAGACTGACAGTGTTTGATAAAATGAGTAACAGAACATCTAAAATGTATTTCCATATCATTTTGTTTGGTTTAATTTGAACATATATTGTCATAAAAGACTCACTTTGACATTCAGCATTTTTTTATATTTTTGTCTTCTATTTTTTGGCATCATTGCTAAATAAACTAACCAGTAATCATCAAACTCATATCAAGGAAGCACCTTGACCAGTACCATTGGATGATGTGACCAGAATTTCACAGTGACTTAGTTTTTATGGTTGATTGAACACATAAACTTGCTTAGAAGATGGTTAGATTCAATTTTATGACCTAGAATTACGAAACTTTAGTCCATGTTGAATTACCCCACCCACTTCTGTAGACCCATAGCTCAGTAACTAGGGCTTTCCGCGCAAAGTCACATATGGTTCAATAAACTAGACACACCGGAGTATACCATCAGTCAAAAAAATAAAACTTTGGTAGGATGCAGAAAACCCACCTTATTGATACCCCCCCCCCCCCCCCCACACACACACACACACTTTCCATTAAAATTACAACCGGTGACCCCGACGGTAGAGAAAACAGTAGAATATTTAAATATTAAAGAAAAAAGAAAGAAAATAAAACTGATACGGGGGAAAAATATTATGGTATAAAGTTCTATGGAAATATCAGGGCCTGGAGTTATAGACGAAAACTAGACACGGATGCCCCCGCCTTGTGCCCTACGTAAGATGGCGCCTTGTTTAAGGTACCAGCACTTGTGGGATAACTAGGTTCACAAAGGCAGACTTGTGTGGTACATGTTTTCCTTAGGCAGATGTATTGTGCTCTCGGCTCAAGGAAAGTGTGTGTGGGGGGGGGGGGGGGGGGGGGGGGGGGGGAAGGGGGGGGGGAGGTGTTGTGATGACTGTGATATGTTATAACATTCTGTATCTTATCACAGAAATAGATGTCATGCAACTTTCCAAACGAAATAGCCCGAAAACAAGTAACTTTTCAAAAACTAACAAACGGAAACCATTTTTGTATGAAATGGAGTTGAAAAAGGGTCATAACTCCAAAAGTTGTTGGCGGATTTTACCCTAAATTCAACCTGACCTGTATTTTATAATAATACATCCGTGTATAAAATATGAATCCAATACATTGATATTTTTAAAACATAACGAACGGAAACCAAAATACAAAATAAAGTCGAAAAAGAGCCATAACTCCCATAAAAATCGATGGAATTTACCCTTAATCAAACGTGACCTGTATTTTATTATTATATACCTGTGTATAAAATGTGAATTCAATACACTGATCTTTTCAAAAGAAAATGAATGGAAACCATTTTTTCATACAAAATGAAGTCGATAAAAGGACATAACTCCTACAACAATAGACGGATATTACTTTAAATCGAACTTGATCTGTAGTTTATGATCATATACCTGTGTATAAAATATGAGTTCAAACGATAATGAACCGAAACCGAAACCTTTTTTTCATATAAAATAAAGTCGAAAAAGGGCCATCACTCCCATAATACTACACGGATTTTACCCTAAATCGAACTTTACCTGTATTTTTTAATTAATATACCTGTGTATAAAATATGAATTGAATACACCAATGTTTTAAAAAGATATTGAACGGAAACCATTTTTTCATACGAAATGAAGTCGAAAAAAGGGCCATAACTCCCACAATAATAGACGGATTTAACCTTAAATCGAACTTGACCTGTATTTTATGATCATATACATGTGTATAAAATATGAATTCAAAAGATAAGAAGATAATGAACGGAAACCATTTTTTTTAATACAAAATGAAGTCGAAAAAGGTCCATAACTCCAACAATAATCGACGAATTTTTCCCTAAATCGAACTTGGCCTGTATTTGATGATTTTATACCTGTGTATACAATATGAATTCAATACACCAATGTTTTCAAAAGATATCGAACGGAAACCATTTCGTACGGCACAGGACAGTACAGGACAGGACGTACCTACGAATAGCGGTGATACTATATGCCCCCCCCCCCCCTCCCATTAAAAATGGCGGGGGGCATAAAAACGTGGACGAACAGATTCAGACTGTTTCAGAAGAGTAAAGTGTAAGAATATAGGTGTGCAGACTGTGCATAAATTGAGTGAGTGGAGTAGCAGGTAAGATCTTTAGGATAGTAAGAGTTAGGAAAGATCTGTATTGGGCTGTAGCGACGTCCACCTTCTTTTTTTTCATGCACGTTGCAGGTAGCCTTACGTCATGACTTGAAATAGTCTCTTGAAACTAAATGTTCTTGACAATTAAAACCACCCTCACCTCTTCCGATCCTCTTTCAAAAAAGGGTTTGTTTTGGAGGGGATATATTTCAGGTATGCATGGATAAACGCTCTATGTTACAAACTTTAAGAACACTTATCAAAAAGGAGTTCTCTTCCCTGACAGAACACAGGACACTGCTCCTTTTCAAGGAAACCGTTTTCCTTATTGAAGAGCTGATGCTGACCCTGCTTGAGAGGGTAGAAACATCATGCGGAACCGAAAGGTTTCCCTTGAATGTCTTTGCATACAACTAACATATCTGGCACAGATGTAAACGCCGAACATAAAAAGCGGCACTTCATAGATTTATTTGGGGTACAGAAGATCTCATATTGTATATAATGAAAATATAATTTCTCATTTTAATGTTTTCCTGTTTCATCACAAATGAAACTGGGGGCATATTTGCTTGTTAAAATGTACATTTTTAAGGGAAATGCACGAACATACAACTGAAGCAAAGGCTCCTTGTTTTTAAGTTACAGGACCTTTTTTGAACCAGTGTATTTGCATGTATAGTACAAAAGCGGTCACAGCCCTTCTTGATTAAACAGTACCTGACTACACATCCTTAACTACTTTGTACTGACATAGTTGCCTATCTTTGCAGAATTTATTTTCAATATTACAGATTTAAAAAAATCTAGATGGTGGTCTGCGTGCAGACAATTGTGATTATAAAAACAGTGACCTGCTTTCTTTCTTTGGTACAGTCGAGAATATTAGAAAAGTTATTTTCTTTTTTTTCATGTTTCAATACGCGAGCAATATTTGTCAGGCATGAGCGACACTCAGTGCATATAAAATTATTGAAGTTTGGTACTTAGTAGCCTTCCAGTAGGAAAACATTTAATGTAGTATGATTAAAATATACAGCGAACCTACTTTTTGTTTTGTTAATAATATAAAGGTGATTGCATACTCCTGTATTTGCTACCAGGTATATTATGTTTAGCTATACAAGAGAAAAACGTTTGAAATCTTTCTTAAAAAGAATCTAGTTTTTATCCTACTTAATATTAACCCAGTGGTATTATGAGTACGATGTAAAAATGTAAATTAAAATTGCAAGGAAGACCTTTTTTCGCCTTACAAAAAAAAAAAAGATTATTTGTACAAGCCTGCACCTGTGTTCTGGCGACTATGGCATAATATTTGTTCAGCAACGACTATAATTTTCACTATTTTCTTCTTTTCAATTAGATCATTAAAATTCCGTCTCTTACTTTAGTACAGCCATTAAATGTTTTCATGGAAAATTTTAGATACACAGTACCATCATGTCCTCAAGTATTGGGATACATAAGACCATCAATTTTCCATATGACACAAATAGAAACTTAATTACTACTTTAAGTAACGGTGGCCATCTTGGATACTTTTCCTGGCTGAATTTTACCATTCTGTAGCCCTACAGTCTGATCATGTTGCATGTAAAATTTGAGAACAATAGATGCAACGTTTCATTTGAATTGACTTAAATGTGTAGTAGGAGCAGTTTGTCCGGAATGTGTTTTACCTTGAAAATGTCCGTTATATGGGTTAAAATTGATGAAATATTCTTCTGTCGTGAGCATGTCTTGCAATCGACTCCATCTTGCGCAGTTCACTGAATTAATTATGAAAGCCTTCCTCCGATTGGCTCTGCCAGACACACCTCCGACCGTTTGACCAATCAGTGTTCCGCTCCTTTTGTTCACTGACGGTCAAGGTTGTATAATTTATTTTTAATGATAAAATGATGTTTGGTAATCTATGCCACACGAAGACTCCAAGACTGATTATTACACGCTCTTTGATAATTAGATCTTCTTTATTATTATTTTGCATATATTTTACATTATTTAAAGGCATTCCTGGCAATCAATAAATAATTATTATATATTTTAGGATATTTCCAGTTTACATTCTGCGAGAACTAGTAGAATTTTTCATACACTTTGTTAAAAATAAGGATTCTAAGAGTCTTTGGTGCCATCTCAATAGCACCGATTCCACTTAATTTTGTCTGTAAACATAAAGATAGGTTTTTCAATTAAAGCTCAGCCACTTCTGGGGTAAACTCTCCTGCTGAGAAAGTCGTCCTGTTCTAGGTGAGTCGATGTATTTCTCTCGCCTGAATTTTTATAGTTCAGGGTCATTTTTTTTTCCATATAACTCTGTCTAGTTTCCTGATAAACTAGAACTTCTTGTCAAGATTCTAATAATCTTGGAATCTCATTTTTATTGTATTTTTTAAAAATCTGAAAAGGCACTTTTCTCTTAAATTCACCATTATCAGCTGATTCTCTCTTCCAACTTAAAGCTAAGGCTAAGGAATTCTATGTAATTTTTCTCACAACTCTTAAATTCAACGCGAAGTACATTCTTTCTCTAGCATCACATCGTTTCCTAAGATTGAAATTATTTGTAAATAACAGAAAACAAAATTATTGAAAACTTGATTTTGTTTATCTTACTTGTTGTTTAGACTTTAAGACAGATATCCAGAGATCGAATCTAGAACACCTGTACTGATCACGGAGGGTCTGCCATACCCTCAGACGCCGAATCCTGACCACTGGGAGTGTCCGTATATCCGTTCGTCTGTGTTTAAAACCCGATACTGAGTACCGAACTTTCTAAGAAACTTAAATATACGAACGCCACAACATATTTCAGTTATCACGAAAGCCGCGTCTGCTACAAATGCAAGGGTCGATTAAATTGTGATTGAATGGACAAACGGACTGACGGACGAACGTACGGAAAACCAGACGCCCATACCGCACCTTTCCAAAGCAGTAGGGACATAAAGACAAACATTAAGCAAAAGTTATCTGCTCTGCTCTTGGAGGATCTCTGTCAGATTTTTATTTGACCTCACTGCAGCTGGTGTTGTCCCGTGTGGCGGCCGTAAAACGTCTCCCCGTACATCATCCATAGTGCAGATTATATTAGTGTCCTTCTAGATTGGAGGATATACTCTGAGAAATCAGAAATTCTTGATTGGTTTAGACTTTTATTTTAAATCATCGCTTTTAACCATTTGGATCCTTTTGATACTAATCAGTCTTTGAATGGACTGCCTTATTAAAATTAAGAAATTACAGTATGCTTTTCTCTGGCTTTCATAACCAGATATTGTCAGGGTCACTGCTGAGGCTTGACTAGCCGAAACTTCGAAGCATGACCCATGTTCCTTCTTTTGAATGGCTGCTATGCTCTTGGAGGAACTGTTTTAGATTTTTATTACACCTGTAATCTTTAGCATGATTACCCTCAATTCTTAGCTTCAAATTGAAGTTGAATTTAGAGCGCAGTGCCGTTTTCTTACACACTCGTAGACTTATTTTTACCATAAAATTTATTTGAAGAGTAAGTCGCTTAAATGTAATTTACGTATTGAAATGTGCACAACATTTTTGAGTAAGTTGTAAAATAGTATCTTTGTTTCAAATAATCCATTAATCTTTGTTTCTGATTGCCTTTTGAAAGTTTCGGCCCGAAAAATCCAATTTTCGAAGATTTTTTGCTTGCCTGAATATAACACATTTATCCAGTTTTCCAGAGTTTGATTTTGGCTAGAGTATATAAGCCACGACACGAGAAAACCAACAAAGTTGTTGTGCGCCCAGCGCAGACTCGGATCAGCCTGGGCATCCGCCCAGTCTAATCAGACTCTTCGCTAAGCGCTTAAAGGGTAGCTAAGGGTCTAAGCTACCTACATGCGGACAGCGAAGACTCTGATCAGACTGGACGGATGCCCAGGCAGATCTGAGTCTTCGCTGGGCGCACAAGTCACCTGGTTGGTTTTCTCGTGTCGCGGCTCATATATGGATTGGCTAGCAACTTAATAGACCTATTAAAAAAATACTGCTGCACAAATCTAGCAATGCTTGTCGAGTCATACAATATGGAAAGCGCAAAAAGTTCATTTCTTGGTGCACATGCTACAACTGCATTTAATGTTTAATCGATTCTGAAAAGCCGCAGTTAATATATAAATGGTACTTAAATGCTTTATACATCCTTAAAGTAATGAAATGCAACTGTCCTGGTATGTTAATCTGAAAAGTACAAAACGTAATTATTGTAACATCAATCTCAACAGTTTTTCGTGGTGTACCATACCATTGTTGGATGTGGTATATGCATCGCTGTTGTATGTTTGTACCTAATGGAATTCCGACTCGGCGGAGGTGTATAATTAAGCCAATGGAGGCTGCTCTTAAACGAGATAAGTTTCTATCTAGTACAGTCTTTCCCAAAACTTTGCAAATTCTTGCGAGTGGGGGGGGGGGGGGGGGGGGAGGGGTGGAGGTGCACCACAGATGACTCGACAACAATCTCTGTCAATTTAGTCCTGTTTTCAGCTGTGCCATTAATTTTGTACCTAAGAAATGCTTATTCATTTTTGGAGTTGCCTCCTAAGAAAATCATTACAATTATGTCATGTCAGAGTGATCTGTCTTGGCATTGTTTCCAGAAACCTTTACATGGATTTGAGATTTAATGTCAAACAGATGTCACCTCCGTTTCTCAGATGCTTGGTGTTTGGTTCAACCTCTTATAATTTTAGAAGTCCATGTTTTCTGTGCGAATTAAAAAGATCTTGATAGGCCCTTCACAAAAAATGTTATTATTGTTGCAGATACAAAGAACTTATTCACATAAGCGTCTTAATTTACTTGCTTTTAATACCCTTTTATTTTTGCAACACTTAATAGGCAGAAAACTAAAATAAGGAAACTGGAAATCTTAAATCACAATATCCCCCGCATTAGAAAAGATATTTTCTTGAAACATTCTATACCTTATTTCTTCCATCTCTCGAAAAAGATAAGTGCATTTGATATTTAAGGGTTTTATTTATTTATTTATTTATTTATTTATTGTGTAGGAATTCTTGTTAAAATCCAAACAAAATAGACCAAGATCGGATTTGTTTCTGATATGGGTCTACAGTGTTTGCAAAGACATTGTGTTATGGGTCGTTGTTAGTGTATATGTCCCTGAATTGTTCTGATCTAAGAATTGTGCTTGCTCCAAAGTGCCAGCATCATTTTGGACAGCAAGGGGTAAGGCTTTACCACAAATGATAATTTAATTAAAAAAAAGTACGCTTCCTAACATGGCATCATAACGTAGTTTGTTTTATAAAAAATGCAATCTTTTAATGATCAGAACTGCTGTTTCAAGTCGACAAACATGGACATTCCATCACTGTCGTCTTATAACCGAAAGGTAAACTGAAATGTCAAGTTGTTTACGTTAGGTTTGTTGGACATAGAAACTACCGGTATCCGTGGACTATTGACGGCCTAATCCTTAAACGTCACACTGTATCCAGTAGTAAAATCAACAACACGGCTGTTTATGCCAAATATAGACATTCTCTGTAGTGTAAAAACAGACTTGTCTGGTTGCCACAAAACATTTTTCTTTCTTTTGTCATCAAATGGCCTTCGTCCAGATGTAATGGAAAATATCAATGTCCAAATTGGACCAGATAAAGCGGAAACAAATGAGCCGAGATACGAGAAAACCAACGACGTGGCATGTGCGCCCAGCGAACACTCAGATCAGCCTTGGCATCCGCCCAGCCCAGTCCGATTTAGAGGTTAGCTTGCGCTTAAAGGGTAGCTAAGGGTCTAATCTACGTCTATAATGACAAAGAAGGTTTTGATGAGACTTGGTGGATGACATGCCTGATCTGAGTCTTCGCTGAGCGCACATGCCACTTTCGTGTTGCGGCTAAATATTTGCCTTGTTAGCTGCTAAATGCTATAAATACGCCTGGTAAACAATAATGCCATCTCTACATGGAAATGAAAAAAAAAGAAGAAGAAGAAGACAAAAAAAAAACCAACAAAAAAAAACAGGTTCTGCTAATGGAAAACCAAACCATGCCAATGCTAGTCGATTCGTATGTATGTTATAATCAGTAATAATTACAATACTGTCAGCTTTGGCTGACCGTTTTTAGGAGGATTGTGATAACTCCACCAGTGACTTTACCCTCAAGCGTAAATTATACACACACTCACTTTTACCGAGTAGCATTGTCATATTTTCTTTTATACATTTCAATGAATTATAGAGATTTCTCGATGAAATCGAAACTGATAATCTCACTGTATCAAACAGTGAAATTATCACTTTCGATTTCACTGTTTTCAAAAACAGGATTTTGTGAAATAGTCTCATTTATTTGTTGATTAATTGACTAAACCTTATCCGGCCTGACATGGATTACGTCACGCATGTTTGCACGTCATTACGACGTTAATGACGTCACTAAACGCGCCAACGTAACATTGTTAGCGCACGAGACGCCAGACCGCCTAAGTCTCCTGTAGGCATTCTTTCTTAGCAAATTTCTTGAGATCCGTTTATCAAAATGAAATGATAAGCTATTTTTCAGTTGGAAACTTTGTTTACAACCAAAATTATACCCAGTAAATACGCTGGAAGCATCAAATTTGACGCAAAACGGCTAGAAAAAAAGTTGTGTTTCTGTCGTGATGGCTGACGCTCTTGAATTAACATAATTGCATAAAAGAAAAAGAAAATTTGACTTTTTCAGTGTAAGATTAATTTTTATTTCACTCATGAACACCAAAAGTGGTATTTTCACTCGTGGCTTCGCCACTCGTGAAAATACTGCATTTGGTGTTCATTCGATGATATAAAAATCGATCTTACACTGAAGAAGTCAAATATCCTCTATTTGATTAACTATTTCTCGAAGCTTAAAATTTAAAGGACTAGTGATACGTATATACAGGTGCGTTACAAAATTTTTATACATGGGTAAATTTTTCATAATTTTTTTACATACAGGTTTCATAATCTAGAGACGATTCGAGGATTGAAAAAATGATGTCATTTACAATATTTTATAATATATTCATGCCAATTCATAAAACTGTCATTGCATGTAAATCATTTACGAAGTTGAACCGCGGTCACCGGTATAGCACCGACGCATTTTTACCCAGTTTCACCACCCTTTGCAATAATAACAGCCTTGATTCCAGCATGCATGGTCGAATATAGGGCCTTTATTTCATCCATTGCTATGCTGTACCATATTTCTTGGACAATTTTCAGAAGATCCTCTTTCCTATTCGGCAATAGACCCATGCGCCGCTTCACAACATTCCATACTGATTCTATTGGGCTTAGATCTGGCGAGTTTGACGGCCAGTTGAGAAGTGCAATTACATAGAAGTATGACAAGGTGTAAGCAATACCCAATTTGAATACTTTTCAAAGCTCAATCTTGAAATCTCTCAAAGAAAATCCAAAATTTCAAATTGGCAGCTATGACTAAATGTTTTAAATGTTGCTTACCTTCAGAGGACATCTTTTGGGCCATTCTGCATTGAAGAAGGTGCTTAACGTACCCTGTTCTGTGAGAACAAGTGCTCGTAATATGGTCTGATATTTCGAAAATGTAATGACTAGGAAAGCAAAGCACAAAGTGTATATAAGGACTGTTTTGTCTTTGTACCTTTAAAGCGTTGCAAAGTTGGTGAACTATATTTAAATGGGAACGAAATCTTATGCTTTTGTTTACTTACACACGTTGCAATATACTTGACATAATTTCGGTTCAGTAATCTGCATAAGTAGCAAAATACTTCGACCAAAACTCTTGATCATATACTTAATATATATTTAAAGTAATACCACATTTTGTGATACGATAAACAATGCCATTGTCTATAGACAGGAAAGTGACAAGTCAGTTTATTGCATCTTGGGATATCTCTAAAGCATATTTAAAAGTAATTTTCATGTACCACAATCTGAATACGTATGGCAAACAAATGAAGTAATTTGGGGTATGTAAAAAATATGAATTATTTACCCACGTATAAATATTTTGTAACGCACCTGTACATATGTTCTCTTTTCTAACAGTTTGCATCACAGCTTTATTTTGTAGTGTGCAGACCTGAGTAAAACGCTGGAGTTAACGTCCCGCCAACACATAGGTCATACAGAGACGGGACATCGGTTTAAAGCCTTAACCGAAAGACCGGAGAAGCGGGAGATCGAACCTGCAACCCTTGGATTGGCAGTCCAGCGCGGTATCAACTACCGCCGAGAGACAGGTTGTTAGCGTTTGCGACTAACTCCCATGAAGAAAAACGGCTATATTACTGACAATAATTCTCATTGCGCATTATTGAAAGGGCGACCACAAACCGGTTAAGCCCCCCCCCCCACACCCCCCACCCCCCTGTAATTTCATTATTGGTAGTCCAAAGGCGGTAGTTCTGTTTTGGTTCTTCTTGGTTGTTTTACATATTGTTTGTTGCTATGTCTGTTATTGATATATTGTTTGTGATGTTAAGGATAGCCCGTTGACCACCTACATGGAAAATGACTGTTCACATGGCTGCCGTTGGTGATGTCTTCCGTAATAACAAATTTTATTTTGTCTCTTTCCCACATGGCTACTTGGATGGGATCTGGGCTTGAATTGTGCCAGTTCCTGAGAATTTTCCTGCTTACTTTTCGTACAGAAAACGAAAACTAATGACGTGTCTAGGTAGAGTATCTTTTGAAAACTGTTACATACCTTTGAACAACTTATCCATTAACATACTGTTTGCTGTAAAAGGCTTGCTGCAAAAAAGACCTTCTCCTTTTTCAGTTTAGGCAATTCTATTTGTCCCAGTAGAGAATATGAATACAACAGTATTATCTGTGCCGCAGTAAGCAAAAATGTAGCTTAACGTATTTGCGAATATCCAACTGAAGGTGAATCCGTATAATCTACCTACAGCCTGCATTGCGTATCTGTAGATTCCTCAGCGTGCAAACACGGTCTGAGCGATTAGCAAAGGCTATGATCAGACTGCACGGATGCGCAGGCTGATTGGTTCGTTTGTAACTCGCATATGCGTCAAGCCCTTGTTTGCGTATCTTAACTCATATGGCAGCGTGCCTGGGAACGCTCTAATCTGTGTCTTTACTGATTTCTTTGTCTCTGTCCCATTACTTCGAAATTGTGCTCTATTCATTTTTTTCATTCATTTTCTTTGTCTCAAAAGCTTTTTCGCGAGTAAACACAGACCTATATATCACAAGAAGAAATCAACAGTAAATGATAGATGTGCATGCCATTCAGAGTACTTATCTCATAAATGGTTCAATGACACAAAACCCAACGGACCTTAAATAATTTATAAGTTCCAACGGTCAGTAGATATAGGTTTTAGACCCACCAACAAAATGTGTGCTAGTAACCTAAATAGTCCAAAGGATCTGTGCCATATATTTCTTCGAATTGATGGCAATACTATATCTACATTATATATTAAGTTTATTATTTTGAGCTATGTTATTACGCCAATGATAAAATCTAGCCAAAACATACGCTCTGAGCCTGTGTCGTTACGTAAGCTCGGAAATCAAGAAACCAGGCAAACCAGTATGAATTTCAAATTGTAGAAAATCTTTGTTGATGGCATTTGCTATGGAATAGATAGCCTTACAAAGCGCCATAGAAAAGAAATCCAGAAAGCCGCAAGCAATAAACTGAATTAGAGTGGAATGCCACTTAATTGTCACAGTCATTTAACAATGGGCAAACGAAAGGAACTGAAGGTAAAAAATATTACCTTTTTCAACAAAAAAATGTGAGATTGGTTGCAGAAAATGAATTTCAGACATTTCTCGAGACAAACACCAACCATTAACCCAGCCTGACTATGAGGTCACATGCATAACGTCACTCTTATTTGACAAATTACGTCGTTATTAGATAGCGTATAAATGGCTGTATGTCAACAGACATTTTCCAAGAACGATATACTGGCAATCGAGTTTCTGGCAGATCGCGGAATGTGGATTTGTGTGGTTTGATGTCGACAGTTTTCAATAACGTCACTATTGACGTTTCACTTGACAGCGCCTACTGGTGAAAAAATAGTTTAGTTTGTATACATCTTATTTCATTGCCAGAATATAAAGTTTTCTTGAATTGTCTAGCATACGCCATATATTAAATAAACAGAATATGCCGTAAGTTCTAAACTGGTGCGTTTTCATTGACGCTGAGTATACAATGAAATTTGTACCTAGCATTTCAGTACACATGTATGCAACATATTTTATTTGCTGCAACGGTTCAGCTTAGAGAAAATAAAATGTTTTAGAATTAAAACTTCCGTAAACAATATCTGTTCCTGTATTTGACAGTATTATAAGCAGCCTTATACGTGCATTTAAATTAAGTTGAAGAAGATAAACTAAACCGTTTGTCATTATTAACAATTCGACTTCTGCACTTGATGCCTTATGTGAATCTAAATGCTTTCCAAATAAGCTTAGTGTAGTGTTCGCAAGACAAGAAGAAGAAGAAGAAAACAAACACACAAAAACAAATAGATAAATAAAAGTTTACCACAATGATATCCGGTTTTGTGGCCCTTGGGCCTTTTGCCCTGACAACCTCTAGAGCTACCTTTTAAAAATGCATGCCTTTTTTTAAAAACATGCATTTTTGTTTGTTGTTTTGTCCAATTCTCATAATGATGTAGCCCAGGGGCCGTATTCATAAAACGACTTAAGTGGTTGCTATGCTGTTGCTAAGGCTAAATTTCTATAAAGAAAATTTCCTACAACTATGAAATTTGCTCTTGAGGAACAGTCTGAAAAGGACTGTTCCTCCTGAGCAAATTTCATAGTTGTAGGGAATCTTCTTCATAGAAATTTAGCCTTAGCAACAGCATAGCAACCACTTAAGTCATTTTATGAATACGGCCCCAGGGGGCTCAGCAGAAGTATCCATAAGATGTATCTCCTGGCACCGAGTCTGTCTGTTCGTCCCCTCGCCAGTTCGAAGAGGACACTGATTTCGCTTTCGAAAAAAAATGCATACATGTCTGATTTTTTTTTTTTTACAAAAGTGTTCAGATTCGAACCGGCAGGCAAACCAAAACTTTTGAACTGCTTTATACATGTACATTGTTAGCTTTCTATATAATTAATTTTAAATATAGTCATGGAGAAGGAGAAGATACATTGCCAAGCATATTTTGATGATGTTCTGTCTTTTGGCCACAGGGACTGTGACTGTATTACCCTGAGTCCAGGTTTGCAAATCTAGTTAAATAACTTCGAACATTTGTTACTGTCTAAATTACAAAAGAAAATAATAATAGCATGTTGGTGTAATATTGTTATTGTTTTTGTTCTGACCCTCAAAATCAATGCATTTATAATTTCCATTAACCCATTTATGTTAAGTGTCCCATAAATGGGACTTTGGCAAATAGTGCAGACCCAGATCAGACGCCGCAATATATGCGGCGTCTGATCAGGGTCTACACTATGTACATGAAGAAAACTGGTATTGCTTCTAAAACAAAATAAAAGTGATACAAATAAAATAAACGAAACGCCCCTTAATTGACAAATGAACTCATCCAATTTATAGGGGCAGAAAAGTCCATTGGGCATAAATGGGTTAAAAAGATGCAGCTCCTAAAATTACATTAGCTGTCAAAGACGTGAGACCATGTAATATATTTTGTTTCAATAAATATTTTATTTGGTTTGCTTGGTCTCTTTTATTTTCGTTCGTTCTTTGTTTCTTATCCAAACACAGTCAACTCTTGACATATCAAAATCGAAATTCATCCCAAAACTACTGATATTTCAAAGTAATTTTTGGTCCCATAAAATTTAGTTTGGGATACCGGTACATTGAGATATCCGGAGTTGAAATGTAACGAAACAAAGAAAAGGTTTCCGAACTATGTTTTTGTTATAAGAGGGTACCCTGAGATATAAGTGTTTTAAAGAGAAACAGCTGTATGGAGGTACCATTAATTTTCATCAGATACCGGTAAAGGCGCCTCATGTAAGTTGTTTTTCATTTGAGTATAAAGGTATGATAATTTTCGGTGTGTTGTACAAAGTGACATTTTGTGTTTCGTTCAATGCCCATTATGATAAATGTTTGCTTTTTGAATCCATCTTTTTAACCTTTAAACTCGTGAAATCAACCTTGTCGAATATTTCTTGCTTGCCTGGTTATAGTGCATTATCCTGTTTTCCAGTGGTTGACTTTGTCTAGAATCTAAAACTATATGAATTGAGTAGCAATTCGATATATATCCATTAATAAAATGCGGCTGCACAATTCTAGTAGTGCTAGTTGAGCATATGATTTGGAATTTAGTTCTAGGTGCATATGTAACTACTAGATATAGCCACACTTGAATGATCCAGAGCAGGAACATAAAGATCTATAGGTTATACCAGTTAATAAAAAATTCAGCGAATCTAAAATGGGGTTGTTTGACAAATATTAATCGTCCCTTGTTTTAAATGCTTAAGATTTCTTAACACATTTTGACCAGTCGAAAAACTTCTTTTTTTTATTTTCCCGCATTGATGTTCATCATGAACTAAAATGTGCATAATGAAATTTGTATTGTCATTTTAAATTTGTTTCTGTATAGCCGTAGGAAACTGTTGATAAATAAAACGAAAGTCAACGAAAACCTGATTTGATTTTAAGTAAGATATTTTTGGCTTCTCGTAACTAGCTGAGTATTTAACGTCACTCATCTAGTCAGAGGTGGGAAATAATTTTCTGCTGATGGTCTCTGACTGCCAATTAACTTGCGCAAATTTCATTTGTTCTGCTCCTTTAGCCCAAATTGAAGACGGCTTGACATTTAAATTAACTCTAACAAGACATGCATGAACAATTTAAATTGTGATAGTATTTCGATACCTTTAGAATTAGAGCTAGCAATGAGCAGATACCTTTTCATTTCGGAATCTCTTTCTGCTTATAGGGATACATGCATCTATCAAAGGGTAGTTTAAAGTCAACTTAACTTTATTTACTTTGTTTCAAAAAGGTTTTGAAACAAAGAAAATATAGTGCAGACAGTCAGAAAACAATTAATGACATATTGCAGCAGTCTTGATCACCCGGATATTAACTTCCGCTTTCTTTCCATGTGTTGCAAAGACAAGCCCGACCGGTAGGCGGACACTGTTGATTTTTTGTTTAATTTTAAATCCAATGCATTCCAGGCAACTAGATGGGGGCGCAAATTTGGGCAAATCTAATGTGTTCTCTTGCTCAAACTGTCCCCCCATGTTTCTGGCTTGATATCGCACGATTTCATGTTATCTTGCAGACGTCCTTGTAGCGTAGCTGGGACGACCTCTGTTCCTGGTGCCGGTTGCAAGTTCTATGGCAAGCCAAGTGCACAATAAGTCTACAGACATAGGTTTGAAAATTACAAACCTATGTTTGAACTCCTAACCCAGGTTTGAAATTCTCTATAATATAAGTTTTTAAAGTTCTAACAGAGGTTTTCAAAAAAGCATCCTAAAACCAGTGATACAACCTTCTAACCTAAGTTCGAAACAAATTATGCTTGCTAAGTGCACAATAAGTCTTCAAACGTAGGTTTATCAATTACAAACATAGGTTTTTACTCAAGACTATGTTTGAAAATTACTATCATATGTGTATGATTTCTATCATGGGTTTTAAAATCTCTATCATAGGTTTCAGAATCTGACATTTACAAAATTGTGAGTTAACTTTCAAACATAAGTTTGGAAAAAATTATGAATGCCAGGTGCACAATAAGTCTACAAACACAGGTTAATAAATCTCAGTCATGGGTTTTGAGTTCAAACATAGGTTGTTAATTAACAATCACAGATTTCCAGAAACCTATGATAGAGATTTTAAAACCCATGATAGAAAACAATAAACCTATGATAGTGATTTTCAAACATAGGTTTGAGTAAAAATCCATGTTTGTAATTTACAAACCTATGTTTTATTGTGCACTTAGAAAGCATAGTTTGTTTCGAACATAGGTTAGAAGGTAATATCATAGGTTTTAGAATGTCTTTTTTTTTAAACCTATGAAAGAACTTTAAGAAGCTATGTTTGAACTTTACAAA
Source organism: Ctena decussata (assembly GCA_963989385.1). Classification (NCBI taxonomy): domain Eukaryota; kingdom Metazoa; phylum Mollusca; class Bivalvia; order Lucinida; family Lucinidae; genus Ctena; species Ctena decussata. Next base: position 57,360,340 of record OZ022505.1, read on the forward strand.
CCTATGTTTGAGAATTTCAAACCTAGGTTAGAAATTCAATCATAGGTTTGTAATTTTCAAACATAGGTTTGTTGACTTATTGGGCACTTGGCTTGCCATACAAGTTCTGCGTAAAGTAGGTACTTGGGTATGCATCCATTATCCATTCTGTGGACATGACCAAGGCATCGTAGGTGACGTTGGCGCAGGAGTGTATACATGAGTTGCAGCCCTGCTTTAGAGAGAACGTCATTGTTGGTAACCTTGTCTTGCCACTTTATTTGGATAATCCATCGGAGACATCGGAGATGGAACACCTGGGCCCAGTTGTTCAAAGCATCGTTAGCCTAACAAGCTCGTTAAGAGGTCAACTCGTTAAGTGTTTTACAACTTTATAGCCAAATACACTGATATGGCGTATTTAAGATATTTCCTTTTGAAATTTTAACGTCTCGTTAACTAACGATGTCGTTAGTTTTGAACAACCGGGCCCTGGAGTTTCCGTTCTTGGTAATCGTAAGTGGTCCAAGATTCACTGCCATAAAGAAGTGTGCTACGAACGCAGGCCTTGTACACATTCATCTTGGTTGGGATTGTACGATGCCTGTTGTCACAAGCCCTCTTTGGGATTGTACGATGCCTGTTGTCACAAGCCCTCTTTAAGAGATTGGATAGGTTTGAAGATGTCTCGCCAATGCGTTTGCTCAGCTCAACATCAAGTGACGGTGTGTCAGACGCGGTGGAGCCACTGTACTGAAACCGGTGGACGATCTCCAGCGCCTCACCATTTGCGTAGCCAAGCGGAGGGTCAGGGGTCGACTGGCCCAAGACCTGGGTCCTCTTTTGGCTTAGCGTAAGCCCAAAGAGGTCGCAGGAATGAGAAAATCTATCCATGAGCCTCCGAAGCCTTGTTTGTGATGGGAGGTATTGCAGCATCATCTGCAAATAACAAGTCCCTGATGAAAACGGCCCTGACCTTTGTCTTTGCACGGAACCTGGAGATATTGAGCAGGCCGCCATCTGACCTGGAAACAAATAGACTAAGTAATAAAGTACTTAAACCTATAGGACTAACACCTTATCAGTTACTAGCAGCTAGTAAAAACCACAGCATGAAATGTAGGGAAAATACCCGCCCACTTTAGATAAATCCTGCTGTGAGCCTCTAAGGTATATATAGTAAAAGCAGTCCATATCATACCAGTCATAACTATCTCGGCCATTACAGGTCAACTCGGCCAATACAAGCCAAACTCGGCCAATACAAGCAAAACTCGGTCATTACAACTCGGCAATATCAATTACGTCAAACTCGGCCAATATCAATTATTTTTATTAATAAAATTGTCATAAATCAAGAAATTTCGTATTCGCCCAGATACGTCCGAGGTCTGCTGTATAAGCCCTCGGCCGAAGGCGTTGTGCCAATAAAGCATACCTCAGACCTGTAACTGGGTCATTACAAAACTTCGTGATTAAAAACATTGTATTATTTTTAGGCTTCGTACTGTTCCTAGATGAGTTCTTATTGTCTCTAAGAGTTGACCCATATAGAGAAGGATGCCAAAATGAATACCCTCTTATAGAGAAGGAATGCCAAAACAATTCTCAGAGTTGCTTTCCCTGAAGTGTACTCGGTGACCTTAAGTCTAAGCTTAGTTTCACTAGTGTGAGTTGAAAAGTAGAATTAAAATCTTAAAAAGTTCTTTCAACAGCAGAGAATACATACAGAAGTAGGAACATGGGCAAGACTACGTAGTTTCGGCTAAAAAAGCCTCGTCAGTGACCCTGACAATATCTGGTGACAAAACCAGAATAAAACATACTGTATTTTTTAAATTTTAATTGGGCAGTCGATTCAAAGACTGATTAGTTTCAAAAGGATCCAAATAATATAAAAGACGATGATCTATGATAATAGTCTAAATCGATCTCAAATTTTACCTTTCTCAGAATCTATCCTCTGATCTCAAAGGATGTAAATAAAATATAATCTGCACTATGGATGATGTACGGGGAGGCGTTTTACGGCCACCCACACGGCACAAAACCAGCTACAAAAGTCGTTTTTGCGATATTTCTTATTGTTTATTCATTTTTTTCGAAATGGACGATCGAGGCATGTTCCGGGGGAACGAATCCACATCAGCTGCTATGTGCCTGTGTCGTTCTTGTTTCTAAATGCAGCTAAAGCTTATGCGACAAACGAATTGTAAAAAAAAAATACTGGCGATTAGAAGTATTTTTCTTGCAATTTCTCAGTGGCAGAGTATATGTACGGAAGCGTATATACGCCACCACTTGCTACATAAATATGCTAGCAAAATTTAAGTTTTTCGCGCTCAATATTTTATTTGATCTCTGCATATTATCTGTCTTTGTAAAATGTTTAATTGAAAATGATCATAAAATGTATGACAACGCGTTTAAATATATTGTCATTTGCCATTATTATCTCGAGAAGTCTTGATGTTATCTTTTATTGCTATATATTTAATATTTTTTCCCAAAATATTCATGCACAAATATTAACGCACCGCACCGTACTGGGGTAAAATAATGTACCGAACCGCCGAAGATTTCCGACCCCTACCAAATTTACGGACGCTACCGTTATCAAACTGCTTCCGAGAATGTATTGAGTCAGTAAAATCGTTTGTTTATTAGACATGTTAGAGTATCTGAAGTATACAAAATATGATTTCATGCTAAGACTTGAAATTTCCCAGCCACGCAAAGAATTTCTGTATAGGATCTATCCATTTAAATGAAGGGTAACATACACAAAGTAATCCCTTTTTAGGTCACCTGACTCATAGGCTCAGGTTGAGGTATTGTGATGGCCCAGTGTCCGTCGTGCGTCGTCCGTCGTTCCGTTGTTCAAATGATGACCCCAGGGTCCAAAATGGCCCTGCGGCAGGGGGTCCTGAGTTTGAACCATAGAAATACATAAAAAAAAAATATTCAGAAATCTTCTTCAGGACCACTTGGCTCAGATGCTTGAAATTTGGTATGATGCATTGCTTGGTGGACTCCTGCAAAGATTGTATAAATGATGACCATGGGATCCAAAATGTTCCTGGGGCGGGGAGTCTTGGGTTCGAAATAAAATATATTAAAACATCTTCTTCTCCAGAATCCCTTAGTGCAGATGCTTGAAATTTTGTATGATGCATCGCCTAGTAGTCATTTACTAGGTTTTATCAAATGATGGCATCAAGTTAAAAAATGGCCCCACCCCATTGGGTCCTGGGTTTGAACCATAGAAATAAATAGAAAATTATTCAAAAATCTTCTTCTTTAGAACCACTTGGCTAAGATGCTTGAAATTCAGTATATAGCATTGCCTAGTGGTCCTTTACCAAGATCATTCAAATGATTGCCTCAGGATTCAAAATGGCCCCTCCCCAGGGGGTCCAGGGTTTGACTCGTAGCAATACATAGAAAAAAATATTTAAAAATCTTCTTCTTCAGAACCATTTGGAAATCGTTGCAAACTATCAGGTTTGTTCAAATGATGACCCTAGTTTGACCTTTATCCTGTTTTGTTCAGGTGAGCGTTTCAGGGCCTCTTGGCCCTCTTGTTATATCTTATTTCATTTCGCAGATGTAACTTACTTAAACTAATACCACTTGACATCTGCTTATGTGTCTCTGAAATTAGGAATGTATCGGAGAACAATAAATTCAGTCAGAGAAGATGTGGTTGAAGATCAGCCTACCTTAAAGAATAATTTTTGTCTCGGTCGGACAAATGCAATGTTCCCTGTAATTTATGATATATATTACTGTCGCTCAAAGGCGGTACTTTTGATATGGGTTATTTCTTCTGTAGGTTTTGTTTGTTTAAATGTTCTTTTGATATGGGTTATTATTTCTAACGCACGTTTTGTGTGTTTAAATGTTATTATTCCATTATTAGTAGTCAGTTCAAGGTTAACTTGATAAAAAACTTGTGCTGTTGAGTGGAGGGGGAGCGGGTACTCTCATATTAAGTCAATTCGGGTATATACCGCGGAAATGCACACACGCACACACACACACACACACACACACACACACTATTTTTGTGTGTTGCCCATCCACTTCACTTTCGTCGAGATTGACAATGATACATTCTCTCCCTTCTGCTGATTCAAGATAAGTGGCGGAAGTATATGCACGCAGTACTCGTTAACTGCTTAAGATGTCTTGGCCGTCACAGGAACTGACCGGCTCGACATGACTTAAGTTGTTTACTGGGCCTTTAAACCTCAACAAAGTCAACTTAATCCACCGTTTTGTCAGTGACAAGTCGCTCCCTAAGATTTAAATCGTATGCAGCACATAAATGTATACCACTTTTATATATGAGTACCCCCTTCCCCACCCATCTCGGGGTACTGTTCCCAGCTAAGGGTCCAATTAATCTCAAGGTAGTCAGACGATGCAGCAGATATATATGGCACGCCGTTTTACTATTTATAATGCATAGTAGATATCATATATGGTATATTAGATCTCTAATATGCCGATTAAGATATCTAATATGCCATGTCAGATATCTAATATAACATATGAGACATCTTAAAATTATATATAAGAAATCTGATATAAGATATAAAATATCTTATATCGGATATGAGATATCTTATTTAATTTTTCATATAACCTTTCTTATATAATATATCAGATGTCTTTTATACTATATAACATATCTTATATGGCATATAAGATATCTTTTATGGGATATAAGATATCTTATGTGGGATATTAGATATCTTATTTAATTTTACGTATTATATATCTTATATAATATTTCAGATATCTTATATGCTATATAAGACATCTTATATATTATATAAGATAGCTGATATAGCATATAAGATATCTTATATGTAAGATTAAAGGAGATATCTCAAATACTATATAAGATATATCCTATATAAGATAGCTTATATCCGATATCAGATATATAGGGTAAAAGATATCTCTTATGCTAAATTAGATATCTTAAATGTTATTTAAGATAACTTATATATTTTATAAGATATCCTATTTATTATGTAAGATATCTTATAGATAAAAGATGTCTTATACATAAAAATAAGATTTTATATAATATATAAGATATCTGATATAATAAATGAGATATCAACATTCCAGAATAAATAGTAAAATGGCTTGCCATAGGTATAGTTTATTTTCATGGAAGTTATCCTGTGACACATAAACATTTCTTGGGTACCATGTGCCTCCTCGGCCACTAATAAAACGTCTTTCCGAGTGGCCTTGTAGCTCTTTTTTGATACCGTCTCATGACACTATATAGGAATGGACATTTCAAGGCACAATTTAAGTGGTTAAACTGTTAACTTACAGTTGATTTTACCTTATTGTAGCTAGAGTCGTGCCGTGTGGCGGCCGTAAAACCCGTACATCATCTATAGTACAGATTATATTTTATTTTCGTCCTTTGAGATTAGGACCCTTTTTGATAATAATCAGTCATTGAATCGGATGCCGTATTAAAATTAAGGAAATACAGTATGCTTTTCTAAGGTTTCGTCACCAGATATTGTCAGGGTCACTGATGAGGCTTTATTAGCCGAAACGACGTAGTCTCGCCCATGTAACTTCTTCTGAATGTGTTCTCTGCTCTTGAAGGAACTCTTGCAGATTTTGATTTTACCCCTACCTTCCTACTGGTACGCAAACTGCTATTGAACTGTGGTCGAACAGTAGGTTTTAGTTTAAACAAATAGCGAACTTTTATTGTTTAAGGGAAATGATTTTGACAATTGCTAGATCTTATCTGAACACAGAAAAAAATATTGGTCTTCTTTCGTCTTATTGCGTAAAGTTAAGTCGACTAAACGGAAAAGACATTCCGCATGCTCCTTTTTCTTCGTTTATTACAATAAATTTATTGATCTGAATGAGATAATGAGTAGCAAGTGGATAAAAATATAAGCACCGCTCCTTACATATATATCACTATGCATATTTCAAAAAGCAACTGGCAAAAATAGTGTCATAAAATGAAAAATATTAGTACTACTTGTTTTTTTTCCAACAAAGGGCATTAATACTGTTACAAAATATAAAGTGTCTCGAACTGACATATATAAATTTATCAATACGACAAATTCAACTATGTGAACGAAATATGATTTTCTCTTGCTTGATATTTTATATTTTTGAAGGAAATAATACAATCATTCTACCCCGAAGACAGAAAGTGATCTGTGAAGACGCAAAATCTTTTCGCGCAAAATGGTAGTTTTTAATTAAAAGCAAAAATATTGCCACAACACATATATGGCTATATACTTTCGGATCATAGTGAAATACTTGTTTATCAAACTCAGATAATCATTTTCCAAACAAGAAAAAGTTAGACGCATTGTTTTCTTTTATTTGTCTGTCAACATTAAATTGAGACTAACCGTTAAAATAATGATCTAAACGCACTATGTTTTGACGTTATTAATATTATCGGAGTCAAGCCACTTATTTCTGGCATTTTCGTGAGAAAAACACATTTTTCCGGCAGTTTTATGTAGCAAGTGGTGGCGTATATACGCTTCCGTATATATGTGCATGTTATAATTGCCTTTGTGATATTTGTTTAAATCATATCATATTACTTATCAGTTTTTTTTCTTTTTGCCTTGTGTTTTATGAGTGTGGCCGCTCCTAAAGAGCGACACCTATACACCGACATTTACTAAAACAGTAAAGATAACAAAACTTAAATAAATATATCTATAAATAAATAAATAAATAAATAAGAAAAAAAAATAATACAGCAAATAGTATTACGAGAACAACAACAAAACATAATTCTTAACCAAATCTCATTTTAGTATTATAATGTCAAGCTGTTTTCATCAGTAGCAAAAATATGATTATCAGCTAACAATACAGCCTTGCGGACATTAATTATTGTCTTATAAAAATGCAAAAAAAAAAAAAAAAAAAAAAAAAAAAAGAGAGAAGCTGTTTTTGCCAAATGAAGACAATTTTGTCCTGCAATATTTACCAGATATATCTCATCACTCAAAGGAAGAACACAAAAGCAGTTTCTCGTCCATTGTCCTCCAATAGCCTTGGACCAGACGTTATTGAAAACTGTGATAACAACTATCAAAGTCCTTCCACTTTATCAATTTCTTTTTGACACGATACAACACCCAACAAATACTGTTCTTAGTCTGTGCCAACTTCATAGAGACCGAGTTCCACAATTATTTGTCATTGAAAGAAGTCTGTTATTAAAAGTGAAAAGCTTCACTTTCAGGTTATCCCGGGAGTCAACTCATCCAGCTTTAGCTGTGCCTCTCTTGAAAATGATGGGTCAGCCTTTAAGGGAAATAATTTTCTCCCTGGGAGCAACACCAACATTCAAGTGAAGACCCCATTTTGAAAGTGTTTTGGCATCAGGAAAGCAGATGTAAGGGTATACCTCCGAGTTTTATACCAGTTTGAGCCGCGACACGAGAAAACCAACCATGTGGTTGTGCGCCCAGCGCAGACTCAGATCAGCCTGGGCATCCGCCCAGTCTGATCAGAGTCTTCGCTGTCCGCATGAAGGTAGATTAGACCCTTAGCTACCTTTTAAGCGCTTAGGGAAGACTCTGATCAGATTGGGCGGATGCCCAGGCTGATCTGAGTCTGCGTTGGGCGCACAACCACATTGTTGGTTTTGTCGTGTCGCGGCTCATTTGTTTTCCTCTGATAAAAGCAAACAAAAACACTTACATCTGAATAAGCTGTCATGCACAATGACGTACCCCAAGCGCCGCTGCTGTGATTTAATCACAATGTATGTACTGAATGTATTTTTCTGCATAGTACGGTGGTCATACCTATGGTGCATCTTTGTGATTGGTGTTTGAGTAGAGGGGTTGTGGAATACACCACGGTTACCCCTCCAGGCCCGCAGACAAAAAATGCTTTAGCGAATGCCATTTTAGCAAAAAAAAAAAAAAAAACACAACAAAACATGTTTTCCGATCAGAGCCCCTCTTTGTCCGCAACATTATACAGATAAATGTAAACATGGGTTTACACGTCTCTTTGCAATAATAAAGGAGGTTGGTTGGTTGATTTGATGCTTAACGTCTACGGTAAACAACTAAGGTCATGTCGGGACGGTCAGTTAACCTAACCACACTATTCCTGGGCAGGCTCAGACCTCCTAAGCGGTTAACCAGTACTAAGTGCAGATACTTTCGCCAGTAGCTGACAACTGCCCTTCTTGAATCAGCGGAAGGAGAAACGAAAGTATGTGGCCAGACCGGGATTCGAACCCAGGACCTCTGACTTACGCGTCAGGTGCCCTACCGATTGCGCTACCCGGCCCGGCGCCACACAAAGGAGGATATGAGTGATAAAGTGTATTCACTCCATTTACCATGTTTTGACAATTTTCAAAATTTCTTAGGACGCTGCCATAGCAAAATGTGTGCCTAAACAGATGCACAGTAGTGCATATTAACTTCACGGTCTGCTATGTTTTACACTTATATTTGCCGATCTGATAAAATACCGGTATGATAAGGTTTAATATTTTGCCCCAAAGGACTCAATATGCAAAAGCTTTGTTTTGAAAACAACTGTTACGTGTAAAAGCAAACACTGGGAAATAAACGTTTGAATTTTAATCCTGAACTGACCCGTAGGCCCGGTCAATATATAAGCTTATAAGTTAAGTGAAGGGTTTGGTCGATAGAAAAAATATCAAGTCTACCGTATACAACTACTGAAAAGAGTAGACGGTCAGATTTAACAAGTTCATCAGTGTTTTTGAACAATTATGCAAAGCAGTGGGACAACTGTATTTTGCAAAGGATCACGCTCCGAGAGGAACAACTTGCTGCAGCCACTAAGAAGCGGCGCTGCGGAAAACCAGATTTGAAAACAGGCCGTCGGCCAAAATTGCGCAAGGGAAAAAATAGATTAAGCATCCTTAGCTGGCGAAGATGCACAAAATAAAATGACCGCCAAATATTTGTGTTTTACACTTTTCAAAATATAGGTAACTCGGCTAATGCGTAATATTTATTATAATACATTGGCAATTCTTCATTATATTGCCCTCCCCGCCAGTCAGGACAGCGATATAAATGACCTCCTTGGTGCGCCTGAGGCAGAAAGTATAGTAGGAAGTGAGTATGATTTTTGTTCCGGATTAAGTATAGGTTCCTCAAATGAAGAGGTGACGTATCCACAATGCTAGAAGACGTAACACAACTCACTCACTCACTCAACTTTTGTAAGCATCAATACCTATATTCAAATATTCAGAAAAACAACGTGACGCTCTGCTCATGTCCCCAAAACCTACTCAAAACAAATTTTAAAGTCAGAGCGTTGATATGATTTGAATACAAGGCTGCTTTTAATAGCGTTTAAATCTGTCTTAATATGAAATACACGGGGTTCACTAACCCAATCTACTGAAATGAGTTTTCGTATTTTATCCAGAAACAGGAAGAGAAATTGTACGGTGTCTTTTTAATGACATTGCACATAATAAGGTTTAGTTAACAGACAAATCAGCTAATATCACTAGATATAGTCGTTGTAGCTAAAACAGGTTCTACAACAAAATGTCGTCACCTTCGTATGAGTTTTGTCACGTACATAGACTCTAAGCTCTGAAACCATTAGCTTATTAAGTTGTAAAATGGTTGATCGCCACCACTTAGAGACCCATCAGGTCTTACTTAGACCAAGACCTGTATGTTCATGAACGAAAATACTGAGCAATGACCACAATTACAAACATCAACCTACAAAAGTAAATATAAAACTGCATGAATTGATCACCCAAAACACTATAAAGGGAGGGGGCTGGGGCGGATAGGAAAGCAAACGCATGCTAATGTTACACCCCTGGCGTCGTGGTCCGAAAAAGTGTTCACGTTAGCGTCCTCGTCGGCGTCCGTGATCAATGTTAAGAATTGCATTTAGCTCGATGTTTAACTCTGTATTTCACAATCTACATGTATTGTTGCAACAATAATAATATGTACTTGGTACATATATGCATCCATATGACTGCAGCAACTTTATTATACAATTGTATGCCCGTGATCTCTTCACTGACTGACTTTGGTGTTTGGCACTGTTGAAAGCAAACACAATTGCATATGATAATATATTTGAGACACGAGAGTTCATACTTGTAATGATCGGGTAGAATAGCCTTATTAGAGTAGACTCCTATGACATTAACTTTGCTCGCGGTACAGCGACTTTGCCTTAATATATCAGCGCTGTTTAATAGATTAAGACCATGATTAGTGGATCAGTCTTAAACTGTGAATGGCCTTTTACCATTAATACACCAGTCCTACATTTCACGGATCAGTGGTTTTGACATATATTTACCACTATTTAGTACATATACATTTTACCTAGCCTAATGGTTCTGTCTGACAAGTCAAATGACCTCATCCTTTTTATAAGTCACTGTGAACTATTATTTACAGGTGAATGATGTTGATATATCTCCTACAATGTACATGAATTTACAGCATACTTGGCATAAAGAGTTTGTATAACACTGTGAATGACCACATAGTATTTATTCGTCAGTCTGTTCCAAGGGACAGGGAAGTTGCTTTATATTTTTGAGCACTTTATACTAGATATTAATCATGCTTGGGATAAAGCTTGCGTGAAGTTGCGTCTGTTACTGCAGCTGACTTTATATGTTTGTAGAACTTTGTAACCACGAGAGTCAGACACCAACTAGGTGAGCTTCGTTTCCTGACAACTCTTATTATAGAAAATGCTGTTAATGCTAGGCAAACAGTGTAAACCACGATTGCAGCGCCTGGTCTGGGTTTGCACTTTTAGTCCTTGACCATTTTTATGGAGCACTAGGTATTAATGGGTTACCAAGGAAGATCTGCAGAAGAACCACAGCAGAAGAACCGCCTCTGAATAGCCACTTAATAATGATAATAATAATAGAAACAATAATAAAACTAGTATATTATATCGAACAACCTGACACGTACATCTGGTGTGCCTAAAAAACTACTGAAAAATACACACCTGATTGGATGTGTACCAGAAGACTTAAAGTCACAGACAGTCACAGGCAAGCAACCATATTAAAGTCCTCCCTGATTAATTTACTCTTAAGGCACTAAGATATTTTGCTTCCGAAATTGTTTTGCACCAGGAACTGATTCTAATAATAAGTGACAGAAAACCTGTTATGGAAATATTTATCGGTTAGACTAAATGAGATATGTCCATCACCAGACATTCTTAAACATTTGAGAAACCAAGATAATAGTTCTGTCTTATGGACGTATCTTCTCTAATTGATATATAGATATTGCCTGGTGGCTTATTGCTTTGAACGATTTTTTGCTTGTGTCTATAATAATAATTTACATTTTCACGGGTAAATAATCAGAAAACAACTGGTAGAGTGTTTACTGACCGTTGGAAACAGTTCGCATATGAACTTGTTTTCTTAAAGATAATACAACGAAACGCGTGACGTATAGCTACATTACGCCCACTGCTACACGATTTCTTACTAAAGACCTTTCTGATAACAGCTCTTGAAATCCATAAACATGTTATTTTTGCAAGAAGACCATGATGAGTCTATAAAGCCCCATAAGAACCAGTCCAAAATATGGTACTACAAGTAGATGAGAAGGCACAGGCGACTTCCATATCTTACATAAAAAATGAAAAGAAAAGAAAAAAACAACAACAACAAAAAGCAATAAAGAATGCATCTAAAAATAACAATTAAGAAAACAGAGACAAGACAAGTGAACAGGCAAAAGTCAGCTCTTTCCAAACAGAAAGTCCCGAGTATATCCTTAACTCTGAACAAAAAGTCAAAGACTAGGCCTAATAGAAAGCCGACCCACAATGATAACCAAAATAAACCTACGACACTAGATGCACTGCGTTGAAGCTATCGGTGTGCGACGAAAAAGGGGAATGATGGTGGCGGTGGTGGTGGTGTGTGTGTGTTTGTGTGTATGTAGAGTGGCAAGGGTGAAGGGGAGGGTGTTGCTGGACATGGGCTTAGATCAGTTTTACACGCGGCCGCGTTATCCTAGGACTAGGTTTGGTTGTGCTTTTTCCAAATTTCAAGTTATTCGGTACCAGATAATTACGTTTCATCTATTTAAAATATCTTAATGGAGATATAATTCTAGACCATGAAATATCAGCCAAGGTGATCTTTATTCAAATTTGAGGTCATCGTCTATGTCGAAAAGTCTCATTATCCAAAGAACGTTCAAATCCATGACATACCATCAAAACCAAAGTACTATTTAAGCTAGAGAGCAAGACAGAACCGGCTCCCTGATAATAACAAAGAACCACCTACTGCACATGTGCACGGCCCGCACAGTCTGTTTTCGGTCTGGACAAATCGGGTTAATTTGTCAGAGCGGAAGCAGTTTTCTTATTTATCCATACATTGTGTTTGTGTAAGGAATTAACAGTTATACCTTTTCTTGATTTGGCTCAGTTTGAAAAAAAGTAGATGGGGTTTAAAGTATCCGACTAGTAAAATGCGACATGTACTTTAGAAAATGACCTTAAGCGGGCGGTGATATTACTGAAGGAAACATTGGACCTATTTCTATCACCATACCAAATATGAACCAAATCTGTCATATGGTTGGAAAATATGAGCTCTTAAAAAAACTTAAACGTTAGTGGGGACTAAGCAGATTTGCTGAACACAATTTATCTGAGTAGCCATGTTTATCAAACCAATCATGAAATTCAGCTAATCGGAGATGTAGTAAAGCAGGCATATTAAAAGGACCTCTGACGGTTGTAGTGTAAATTTGCCTATAAAAATAGTCAAAATTAAATTTTTGATATCCCCAAGAATTTCTCTTGAAATTTGTTGCTCTCAACTTCCCCTAACTGGCCATGAATTTAATTTTTGATTATTTTGCACATAGACTTCAATTTTTGGTGGAAAAAGCCAAATTTTGTAATTAAACGTAATGGAAACAGGAAAAGTTTTTTAGAAATATTTCCCCCCCCCCCCCCCCGTGCCTCAGCTAGCCACTTTGCATGTATGTGTGTACTATCATAATACACATTATATGTGAGTGGCTTGCTGAGGCACGGGGGGAAACGATAGTCTACAGCTGAAAAACTGAAAAAGTGGGTGGGGTACTTACACCCTTTTTATCTAAAAATAGGCTAAAGTCCTTAGTACTGAAAACATATTGCATAATATCAGTAACAGTAGTGTGTATGTCAGTTTTAGCATAGTTATCAATTAAGAGTTCGATATCTTTGAAAACCAAATAAATGGACTTATTTTCAGAGACTGAAAAATTAACATCTTGATAAAATTGGTCTATGTTAGTCTAGAGGCATGATAATTTTTCAAAATCACTGTTAAAATGTCTTTATAGTACACAAGGCTACATATTAATGCCAAATATTTCAACTTTTGTTGCCCGAGGAAGGTGCAGTAATTTGTCGAAAAATGGGCAAATATGCATTGATACTGTCAGAGGTCCTTTGACCGACAAGATACGCGACCATTAAATCTTACTCGTCCTTTGCAACTACATTTTCCTTGTTTCAATGTGTAGCTTAACCGAATTCGTTATAAACATTCATTTAATACAGCGTAGAAAAATAGAAAAATTGAGGTTACACATTGCAGGCGAAACTAGCATAGGTGTGTAGCAAGTGTTACAAACTTAGCCTATATAGACTAGCCTAACGGATCAATTATTGCTCAAGAACCGAGATAAACAGCTTCAGGTTTACATTGATATATATCGTGTCATATCGTCGCTGACATGAAACTGAAATTAATTTAAATAAAAGTCTCAAATGCAAATGTGAACTTTGTTTTCCTAGCTCTTGTTTTCAGAATGTTAGAAAAAAGATAAATCAAACATAAATCAAACAGTAACACCTAAGCATTATCAGCTCTAGAAGTACAATAAGGTAAACATGTATAAAGAGGAGAGGTACGACTTCTGCATGCCGTTAAAAAGAGGAATACATGTTTACATATTACAAATGCGTATTGGGACTATACAATTAGTGATTTAGCACACTTTAAGCAATGATGTGTAAAGGTTAATGTCAATATGAAGGAAAAAATATCTTTTTCAGCATGGTGTACAATCAAAGCTGAAAATGCCCCCCTTTGGAGAAGTAACGATCGTTGTGCCTTATAATGTGGGCTTCTTTTGCCACTGAAAAATATGAGCACTCGCTTTTGGGATTTTGCAGCTATGCAAGTTGTATTTACGGTGTGACTCTTTCGACAATATATGACTCAAAAATTTTAAAGTGGGTCATCACATTTGGTTTGGAAAGTCGTACAGAAGCTAAATTGACAGGAGAATCTACAAATTAAGTTGTAAATACATGGAGATTCGTAAAATCTTCCAATGGTTAAATAAAAATCATGGTTCGATCAAAATAAAAGCGAGAACTTTCAATCAAACGCCATCAAGCGGAATAAGAAATAATTATTTGCTTAACAGAACTAACATGATATCTCCGAACCAATGACAATGTATTCGAGATAGTTCTACAGATCGACAAAAGCAGCACAGAAGATAGCCTGATTACACTCCGGATTTGTGTCAAATGAATACATTGTACTTTCGTGGAATAAAAGAGGCGTCTAGATAACCAATCTTAAAATGATATTGATGCTGAGAGGTTTTCTATTCATGGATTTTGATTTTCAGACAGTCATATTTCTGCTAAGTTAAGTTGATATGCTAATCTACTAGCTACAATGTTAACAAAGAAATACGAATACCTTTATGAGCAATATTTTCATCGACAAATTGTATACGAAACTGATTACTTCTGTTTATTACGATGATTCATAAAGTCAGTATGAAGGTTATGTTTACGATAGAATCAAAATACACGCATACATGCCCAGCAAATGCCAGTCACACATGGGTTTTTCTCCACCGAATTATTTTCTTTCCTCGCCCTAGCGGGCCGGATAATCTTTAAGACCAGAAACATTTATGACTTGGACTATAAACCATAATAAGTATACGCGGGAGTGTTTACAGTACTAGAAAAGGTTATTGTTACAAATGCTTGAGTTTGGTATAACGATTCAGTGATGCCAAACTATCAAAGTTGATCTTTCTTCGACATAAAAATGCTCAGTGCCAAGTGAAAATGAATTCTGTAACCAATCATAATTTCAACACTTACAACTTAAATTCTCATGAATTTATATCACCGGGAATGGTCCACTTCCATATTTAACCAACGGAATTTACACACTATACTATTGTCAAAGCACAGCAAATATTGGTTTCTATATATGAGCCACGACACGAGAAAACCAACAATGTGGTTGTGCGCCCAGCGCAGACTCAGATCAGCCTGGGTATCCGCCCAGTCTGATCAGAGTCTTCGCTGTCCGCATGAAGGTAGCTTAGTCCCTTAGCTACCCTTTGAGCACTTAACGGAGAGTCTGGTCAAACTGGGAGGATGCCCAGGCTTATCTGAGTCTGAATGGGCGAACATACCACATTGTTGGTTTTCTCGTGTCGCGGCTCAATTATTGGGTTCTATATAGCTCGCTGTAAAACTGGCATGTGCAATACTGTTTAGTTTGATTCAGTTCAAATAGAACCATCAACAGGTCGGTGAAGCCACAATGACACACTCTGATATAAAAAAAATCATAAAACGGAGTTACTTCTTTCGATCTTTATATTCAAGATTGAATTATTGAATAATAATAAAAATAATAATAATAATAATAATAATAAAACCAATAAATGTGATTTCATTTTAATTCCATTTGAAAACATTTTCCTTTCAACTATTTTGCTGCGACCTAAACAACTTTGGTTTTCCTCAAAACATGACATAGAATATTCCTCCTACCCAACCACAGGGCGGCATGATAATTGGCCAGCGGATAGCAAGATAGATATTTACCAATAGCGGTCTAAACCAGACATAAAAATATTAAGGCATAGAAAACATATATATTCCTCCGTCATTGAAACAGCGGCTGGTTTAGTTAGTTAGTTTATTTTCTGCCTTAACGAATGAACCAACCCCCAAAACCCAATAAAGTAAAATGCAATAAAATAAAAGATAACAAGAGCTCCGCTGAGCGGGGCAATATACGCCCGGTGGGGCTTAAAGTCGGAAAGACAACAAGAGATGTCAGAACTTTGTCAGGAGTTTAAATCTTCAATAATTAGGCAGATATAAAACTACAAAACAAACGAAGCAAATATGAAATTCCCAGACAAAAATTACAGAGGGGCATAATTCCATCAGAACTGAAAGGAGTGTTATGTTCTTTTTCTCTGCATATCCTCTGATATTTGTACAAACTTTCATGAAGAAATCTTAAACGGTTTTCAAGATATGGAGCAGGCACAAAGCTAATATGAATTACTATTATAAAAATACAAAGGTAAATAATTCCGTCAAAACTGAAATTAGGGTTATGGTTCTTTTTCTCTGCACATTGTCTGATAATGCTTCACATTTGTATAAGCTTTTATAAACATTTATGAAGAAGTCTTATACGGTT
This sequence comes from Ctena decussata, assembly GCA_963989385.1. Lineage (NCBI taxonomy): Eukaryota > Metazoa > Mollusca > Bivalvia > Lucinida > Lucinidae > Ctena > Ctena decussata. The sequence continues at coordinate 57,376,880 of OZ022505.1, forward strand.
TTCCAGATATGGACCTGACAAATAATGTTATCTTTTGAACTTTGACCTGTAAGTGTGACCTTGACCTTTGTCAGACTTTGCTAAAATACAAGTTCTGCGCGTTGCCTTGATAAGGTGAACATTTGACACAAGTTTTTAAAAAAATCTTTCAAAGGGTTTAAAAGATATGGAGTGGACATGAATTTAATACAAAATTACAATACAAAAAAAAAAAAAACAAAGGGGCGTAACTTTTTGTTAAAAGAGAAAACAGGGATATGGTTCTTTTTGCTACACATTGTCTGATGATGCTTTATATTTATGCAAACTTTCAGGAAAAAAAAACTTAAACGGATATGGAGCGGACACGAAGCTTATATGTCATTACTAAACGAAAAATACAAAGGGGCGTAATTTTGTTAAAAGTGAAAGTAGGGTAATGGTTCTTTTTCTCTGCACATTGTCTGATAATGCTTTATAATTATACAAACTTTTATGAAAAAAATCTTAAACGGTTTCCGAGATATGGAGCAGACACGCAGCTTATGTGAAATTACTATAGGAAAAATACAAAGATCAACAATGAAAAATACAAAAGATTCCGTCAAAAAATAAAGTAGGGTTCTGGTTCTTTTCTCTGCACGTTGTCTGATGGTGCTTTCTATTTATACGAACCTCTATGAGGAAATCTTAAACGGTCTTTGAGATAGGGAGCGGACACAAAATGTTACCTTTTTACATTTGACCTCTAAGTGTGACCCTTTACCTTTGTCGGAAATCGTTGAGATATAAGTTCTGCACATCGTCTTGATAAGGCGAACATTTAAACCAAGTTTCAAAAAATCTTTCAAGGGATTAAGGAGATATGGAGCGGACACGAAAAGTTAACGGACAGACGGACGGCCGGAGGCCACGACATGATACGACCCGTCTTGGACGGGCGTATAAAATTAATGAAAATTAAATAAAATAAAAGTGAATCAAATAAAATAAATCAATACAATAGATACAAAAAAAGCATGAGACCAAAAAGAACAACAACAAAACTGGCGAGAATGCGAGAGAATTCATGGTCGCTGAGAACAAAACTGAGCAAACTAGAAATACACGCACCAAGTTTATCTTTGCAAATTATATAAGCATGTATACGTACATTTTATCAGGCTTCATGTATGATTGTATGGCTTCAGTAACAAGCTGAACGTAAGCAACTCAATTCCATTTCGAGATGAACTTTAAAAGCATCTTTTCAGTCGATCTTATAGTACAAATGATTTGAAGTCAATCTATTAATGACAACAGTATGTTTTGGCAGTCTTTACTCATGAATATCGCATTAGTTATATCCTTTTTGGTTTGTGATCGATAGCCTTTTATCAAACAATATGTCGAGAAAATGGAATATAGGTTACGATACATGAACTGGATCTCGTCTTCAGCAGTATGTTACAAACAAATATGCAATATCAAAAAAAGAATATGTAAAAAAAAAGAAAAATGAAAAAAAAGAAAAAAGGAAAAAAAACACAATAAATAAATAAAATAAGTAAAAAACTCAAATAAAAATAGAAAATGAAAATCATTAAAAAGGGTTTCTATCGTCAAAACCACAAATCATTGGCAAAGACACCTACAGGAAGGGTAACCCTAGGCATAGGCAGTATACACACGTAATCAATCCTATTTTAGCGATAATATAAAATATCGGTAGCTAAATGATTCGAATTGCCTGACAAGGGACCTTACAACAGGTGCGAACGGTCTTCCCTTTTTTGGCATGATTGTACTATTTATTTATCCGGAGAAATAATAGTAACAATAAAAAAAGAAAAGAAAAGCAAAAACGCTGCTTTTTTGGACAACTGCTAATTTGATAAGTGCTATCTGAAGTATGTTCGACATCGTGGTCTACTGAAGGTTTACGTAATATAAAGCTTACTTAAACCTTTAAACAAACTTCTGGTTTAAAATATTAAAATACGTTCTAGAAAAAATAATGGACTGCAGTCAAAAGTGTAGGGCGTTAGCATCCTCATATATGTATCCAATAATCGTTATTTACTTTATTGATGGCTAAACAAAATAACGCAGTTTAGAAATATTTAAATTTATTTTCGAAAAAAAAATATAATAAACAATAATGGAATTAGTTATCTAACTTCCTTAATAAATCATTTCAAAATGCAATATATAAAGCATATTTATTTACAATAAGGAAGTTAATAGGAAAACAAAATCTATAGGCTGGGCTGTTTTTGGTAATAATTGGTATTCAGGTCTTTAAAATTTGAACCCTGATTCTGTCACGGAAGTACCGTGAGTTACTTGTATTTTGTTGTCTTTTTATTGTTCATGCCTTTTTATGTTTATGTACTATTTAGCTTTGTAATTGTTTCATTTTTCAATACAGTAAAAGGTTAAGTGACGTTGCGTCATATGACGTAACGTCAGAAGCATTGACACCGGATACAGACGTTAGAAACAGAGCTTTTGGGGACATGACAGAGAGATCAGTTTGGTAACTGTTAAAACACGGGACGTGAAATTCAGATCAGCATGGAAACAGAATATGAACCTGACATGATACATAGATCAGAGTTGGAATACGATTTGGATTCTTTGGGTACAGAAACAGAAGGAAAACGTTGGAGGTAATACAAGGATATACGATGAAAGGAAATAGAGACAATGCCCAGGACTCAGTAATCAGCATATTGCGATTAGACATTTCAGTGTACGATGTTGTATCATTGATTTTCTATGTGGCTTATATATTACTTATTTGAAACATGTTTTATGTTATTTGTTTGCCACATTATTGGTGCCGGAACCCGGGAACCTTTAGATTCTTTTGTCATTAGTTTAATGACGTATATTTGACATTACAAATGTGTTCAGAAGAAACCAGAGCATTAAGACGAAATTTTCGCTCTCCCTTGTGTATGTTTTGCAGATATTGCAATGAAAATCACTGGAGTGACCAGTGTACGAAATTCCCTTCACTGGAAGACAGAAAGCAAAACCTTATATGGAGCTGTTATAATTGTCTCGAGAAAGGACATAGAGCTTTTGAATGCAAAAGCAAGAAGATCTGTTTCTACTGCAGAAGAAGCGGACATCACCACAGAAGTCTATGCGTACAGAAATTTAGGGCAGTGCAGCATGAAAATGTGCAAGAGCTCAGAGGGCTGTCACAAAAACTTCAGACAGGAATAAAGGTAGAAACTGTGTCAAAAGATAAGGAAAAAGATCTGAATTATGCGGAACTAGAATCCTATCAGGTCCAAAATAGCTTGGAATGTGAATATTTACTGACTCTAAGAGACTTTCAAGAAAATAAGGCGGAGCTGGCTAAGTCGAAGAAAGACAACGAATCAATGAAAGAACAGGTTGTTGTGCTAGAGTCAGAGAAGGAAATGTATTAAATGTCAATCAACAGATATTCTGAAATCATAAAACAACAGGCGAGAGAAATAGCTGAACTACAAGAAAGAAGTAAAAGTTTTGAGGAGCTGAAAAACGACTTTGCTCGGGCAAAGGAAAGGATCAGTATGCTCGAATCAGAAGTACGTAGCATGAATCTGAAGAAAAAAGAAATAGTGGCAGAGATGGAAGCATTTAAGAGATGTAAATCAATCAATAATGAAGTTATTATAGAGCAGTTAAGGTAAACTGCTGATCAGAAATCAGAACACACAGCATTAAGTAACCACACTTTCAGTCAGAGGGAAAAATTGGAGAACTGTAATACAGCACACGTAAATAACGACCAAAAGGGGGAATGCTACTTAGATGGGCTCAGAGGAAAACAGGAATTTCGAGAAAAGGGGACTTTAATGGAGAAAGCCTTATCAGCTGGTACATACATTTCATGTTTGAACAGGGAAAACGGAGCGGATGAAATTATGGAGATTCTGAGAGCATTAATTTGGAATCAGGAACAGAAACATCGAAGTTTGACAAGAGACAGAAGTGAATTTGATGCAAGAGGGAAATGTTCTTGGACAGACGGACCCAGTAATTTAGAATAATTTGTTAATCAAACTGGCGATAAACTTCTCAAAAGAATTTTAAAAACTAACTACAGACAAGGAAACTTTGGTTGTAGGAGTGTCACGGAAGCACCGTGAGTTACTTGTATTTCGTTGTCTTTTTATTGTTCATGCCTTTTTAAGTTTATGTACTATTTAGCTTTGTAATTGTTTCATTTTTCAATACAGTAAAAGGTTAAGTGACGTTGCGTCATATGACGTAACGTCAGAAGCATTGACGCCGGATACAGACGTTAGAAACAAAGCTTTTGGGGACATGACAGAGAGATCAGTTTGGTAACTGTTAAAACACGGGACGTGACATTCAGATCAGCATGGACTGACATGATACATAGACCAGAGTTGGAATACGATTTGGATTCTTTGGGTACAGAAACAGAAGGAAAACGTTGGAGGAAATACTAGGGTATACGATGAAAGGAAATAGAGACAATGCCCAGGACTCAGTAATCAGCATATTGCGATTAGACATTTCAGTGTAAGATGTTGTATCATTGATTTTCTATGTGGCATATATATTACTTATTTGAAACATGTTTTATGTTATTTGTTTGCCACAGATCCCATTCTTGTGAGTAAATTTATATCTTTCCGATTCATCGGCCAACCAATTTTGCCTTATGGACTCTGGTTGATGCATGTTTTAACTTTGGACGCATGGAACTAATTGTTTTAACGGAGGCCTAACTTGCAATATGGATTATAGAAACTTGATAATACGATTTACTATACTGACGTCATCGGTCAGACAAAGTCTCTATTGTATTTCGACTCTAGAAATGCATAAAAAAACTAAAATAAAAGATTTATTCGATCGTTTGGCTGTGTGAGATTGGGTTTACATTTAACCGGCTATTCTTCTGAGATGGCATTAGTTCGATAATTGCTCTATCTTCTTCGTTTATTTCACTAATTGATTTATGGCATATACTAATATCTTTCGTCTGATATCTATTATTTCCGACGCAGCTCTAGACTTGGCATTGATAATAAAAAAAAGAGAGAAAAAAAAGAGAAAAATACAATGCTCTGTATTCTTATTTCCTCATGACCACTATATGTGCAAGAAAAAGAATATTGTGCATCCCTATCCTCTTACTTCATCGCTTATATACCACAACGAATTCCCAACATAAAACAATAATTTGAACTACTAACTCAATAACTCGCAAAGTTAGCCATGTTAGCGTATATTTACTTAATATTTTCATTCTAAGTTTTAATTTAAGGATATCCATGTCCTTTGATAGTACTGCAACAGTAGAATAAGTTTGAGTGAAGTTTGCTCAAAGAAAGGATCGCTTGCGGGAATCAGCATGTGGATTTCAGGCGTTTGATCATGACTTGTTCAACGTAAAGCTGTTGAATGCGTACCACCGGAGTTCAGGAAACAATTATGATCTCCATGTTTACGCATTCATTACAACTGCCTGTTTATCGTGTTATCATAATTAGAGTATCATCTGTATATCACGAAACTGAAATGAACCTTGCTGCCTTGTTTTAGGCTAATTTATACATTTATGACACAGCTGATGAAAGGCGGAGCCCATCTCTCTCCTTTCGCTGCCTTATCCTTTCGCTGTTCGAAAAAGGTACCCATTTACTGCGGGGGTGACAGAAAGAGTTTTCCAGTCGTCGGATGGCGACGGTGAGCCGCGAACTCACGACCTTCCGGTGACTTTCTGCAGAATAATCGAGCCACTTTAACCACTCGACTACGGCGCCTCTCTGCCACTGATAAATTGAGGTGGATTAGTACACCTCTATGTTTTTTCGTCATAGTACGTTGTTATACCCATATATGGCAGGTCCGTTTTTGTAATGCTTCCAGTAATTTTAGGAACCGCATGATAACAATAGTTTACTGCCAGGTGAGTTTGAGTTCGGGTGAGATCGCTTGATAATTTCGCTCACATACATTTGAGCTGCGTATTCACGCATTTAGACTCAAAGCATAAACTCCAGTGAGAATCGCATGAGTACTTGGGTTTGTACGACATCTGTGGATACACGAACTTAAGGGAATTTAAGACACAGCTCACAGACATACCCAAGACCGTTCTCAGGCAGGAGCACTTTATTACGGCTGTGGAATAAATGTGATATTAATAGAATCCTACATAAACACAAAATGCATGTGAATCGTACAGGCTGTGAATTACATCACACCAAGTCGAACAACGATATAATACAGTACTAATGTCGCAAAACGAATCAGTCAGTGAGAGCTTTTTCGAAAATGTGTCGAAGAAACTAGTAAGAAGTAGCAAAAGCTTCGCACTAACTGGCAAACTGTATTGTGGTTTGCTCACACAAACATTTGACTTAGAGTATCAGCTTAAAGTCATCCTCAGTAAATAATGGTGAGGTTTATCTCGCGGTACACCGCCGCATGTTGCCAGAAATGTGACTGTTTGATAAGTAGTGCTACGTGTCTAAATAAGATAAAGCCGATGCTGTTCTTATTTTATATAAATTGTGATACAGACATACAAGATTTTATGCCAAAACTTTCCTGCTCTATGGTCAAACTGAATATTATAAAGCGTCACATAAACACTTCGCCAACCTTGTGTTGCCTTTTCTTTTTCTTTCAGTTGTTGCCTGGCACTTCTCCAAACCAAATAATAAACCGTCTTCAGACAAATCATTGCCTTAAATTGTTCTGACTCATGGGGATTAGATTCATGGATAAAGCTATGAAAACTACTAAAAATAAAATTTAAGAAATAATGACGGGCCATTTGTGGCGCTCATATATGCGTATCAGGATTGGTATGTGGTATGGTATGAAATTCCTATACCATACCACATACCATACCAAACGGCCATACCAAAAGTATTATTGACCTATAGTTTAATCTAGATATGTAGTCCCTGAAAGTCAATAGCAGTCTGACCTTGATAAAAGCATTATACCCATCATTATCAAATGTATGACAACAATGTTAACAAGATCGGCTCTATGTAAGCATTACACCCATCATTATCAAATGCTTGACAACAATGTTAACAAGATCACCCAGAGGTGATCTTGTTAACATTGATGTCATGCATTTGAAAATGATGGGTACATGTAAATGCCCAAATAATACTTTTGGTATGGTCGTTTGGTATGGTATGTGGTATGGTATAGGATTTTCATACCATACCACAAACCAATCATCATACCATACCATATTCTACAGTATGCCCACTGGGAAGTAGTCGCCATTCTCGTTTTCTTCTAGTTCCTAGGTTGTCTTTCCGCACAGTCCAGTCCCCACTTATAAATGATACATCTCTTAAATAGAGGATCTTACATGAGTGCTCATGTATTATTGAATTTATTAAACGAGATGGGGAAAAAGACAATATGCGAGGCTATGCCGAGCATCTTATCGGTTTTCCCCAACGAGTTTAATAAATTCAATAATACAGGAGCATGAATTAAAGATTCTATTTATCATATGACAATACAATCGCATTTTATTTGTAAAATTTGCATTAAAACATCACGATTTCGCCATTAGAAAATACGGCGTTTTAAGGACGTCAACGCATAACGTTACGACGTAATTTGCATATTTATTCCACTAGTTGATTATCGTTTTTAATGCATGACTTTTTTACACTCTCAGATGCGACGTCATATGATAAAAAAACTTTTTATGCATGATATTAGTAGCAACAGGCTGAATTTAGATGTTTCCGTTTTCGTGTTAATGCGTTCGTGATATCATGATTCTAGTACGTTAACACGCATGGGATTCCATTTCTTCACCTTTCTGTCCCAATAAAGAAAATAAATGGGATGATCTGCGGCATAGGCTGTTATCCAAAGGTTTGTTTTCGTGAACTATTTAAAACATTTACATAGTTAAAGAAGACATTTTGGCTCTGCGCGCACAACTTTGTTGGATATAGAAATTATAGTTTTACATTCTCATATCGTCACTAAGCACTTCTATAGCTTTTATGATCTAGGTGTATGAATACTCCTACGTGTTTTCGGTCATATTGCTTTCAAAGACACGACCTTAAGGTTTTGAAATGGCTCCCTGAAAAGAATGAGTGCCTTAAACGGCTAGACCCTACTGAGAATAGGGCAATTTTAAAAATAGTAGAGTTGCTTCTCTTGAAAGTGCACAAGACTCAAAGAGTTTGTTTTCACTTCTATTAACAAAATCTATACAGGACTCTGACTACTTGTCAGAAATACAATATTTCTTTCACATGAACCAGTGGCATAACAATTCACCGTAGCTTAAAAAAGGTAATGGCTGAAACAAGTCATTGACTTGTACAAACCATCTCTCTTTGGGAGACTGTAGAGTTTTGTGTCAGCTAGCCATTTAGATTAGACACCTAAGCATGACACTTTACATCTATCACAGCCAGTTAGTTTCCGTCCCAGCTGATGTATTGGTCTGTGTTTACCCTTTGATTAGCTAATAAGGCAGACACTGTGAATTGATACTAACAGTTGTCAAGGATCAGATGAATTACTTGGAATACTTGTTTACTGCTAGCTTTGATGGGCTGTTAGGGTAACAAAACATTTTGGTTTTAAATCATGCTTAAAGTTTGCTCTGTTGGTTGAAAACAGTGTTTTAGTCGCGGCCTTTGTGGTGCAGCAAGTAGTTTCGATGGAATCTTTGTTTCGAGCGTCGAGTTTTAATTTTGGGGCACGAGTTCAAAATTTCGTGTATCGAATTCAAAAAGTCGCAACTCGAGTCATTAAATGTGAAGTAATGTAGTATGAAACGTTTCGCAAGACTCCTATCCCGAATTAAGCACTGCCTTCTTAAATGGGCTCTGCAATTCTATAATCATTCACAGTATCAGGCAAAGACCAAACAATAATTTTCAAGTTGGTTTAAATATAGGAACAGTTAATAAATGAATCGTTCTTTCTTCCGAAACTACTGATTTCTGTGACAGGATCTATTATTGGCGAGAAGTAAACAGATATCTGTTAAATTATTGAGAGACCTGACCTTTTCTAGATGATATTTATTCCATTGTGGTAATTCACATTGATTGATTGTGATTACTATTTGTTGGACTCCACTGGCTTAGAAAATAGAAACTGAGCAAAAGAAAATAACTGAGCGGCGACACGAGAAAACCAACAATGTGGTTGTGCGCCCAGCGCAGACTCAGATCAGCCTGGGCATCCGCCCAGTCTGATCAGCGTCTTCGCTGTCCGCATGGAGGTAGCTTAGACCCTAGCTACCCTTTAAGCGCTTAGTGAAGACTCTGATCAGACTAAGCGGATGCCCAGGCTGATCTGAGTTTGTGCTGGACGCACAACCACCTTGTTGGTATTCTAGCGTCGCGGCTCAAGCATCCTGCAAGCATTCTTCTCATTTACCACAGCGGTGTCAGTGACTGACACCGCTGTGGTAAATGAGAAGGATGCTTGCAGTGTTCCAGCAGATACCGTCATTGCATTTATGTTCTCGGGGTCCAAATTTCACTATTTTGCAATGTTAAACGGATTCACGGGACTTAATTTCGCTTGTGTGTTATGTTGCCCTATTATTCCCCTTTAAAAATCATCACCTACGTTGAAAGTTCCGGTATTCGCATTTATGTTGGCCGCGAAACTCGGGGACATTAAAACGCCACCAACATGTGCACAGTTACAGTACCTGAGACCTGTATAATCCAAGTCGAGGCGTTAAGGTAAATGCATGCATTTCATGGACAGCAATTTTCCTATTTTCCCCGAAGGCCCCACCCCCACCCCTCCCTCACCCAAATTCAAAGTAACCAACTCAAATAAGAAAGAATTGTCCTCTATTATCCGTTCACAGACGACAACATTCTAGAAAAACTTCGGGATGTACCCTTACACCTTGGTGTCCTAGACCAATAATAGCAAGAAAATAGCAATTATCCATGCCTCCTTATAGGAGAAGAAGAAGAAGACGACGACGAAGAGCTTTATTCGTATATAGGCCACCGGCCCAAAATACGAAATGCATACATGTATGTGTTCAATACAAAATTCAAACATAATGGCATTTACACATAATAACATCTTTTACTGTCACTATCACTCTCAAACGAATCTTAATCACCTTGTCGTTACACGGGCGTAATAAAACCGAGTCTGCTACTTTCGTATTCTGATGTGTTCCTGAGGATCTTCCTTTAGAATTTAGTTTATCTTTACTGTAGCTGTTGTTAAATGCCGTGTGGTAACCGTAAAATACTTCTCCATATTTTATCATACTAAAGGTTGTAAATCTTCTGGTCCTTTGGGCTCACTGGACCTATTCCGAGTCAACATGAGTTCCTCTTGGCCGGTACAGATAGGCATAGGCTAACTGAACATGAACAGAGTCAGTTAAAACGAGCCTGCTATTTTCATTTCTCTAGTGTTTTCCTTGCTTCCAGAGACTCTTCCATCATAAGTTGTTTTAAGCAAAGCTACGTTTTTCAAATTTACCAGACTGGGCCCCATGAAACCAAAAAAAAAAAAAAAAAAAAAAAAACGTAGCTCAAATGGGCCTTTCAAGTAGGGTCTATGTTTTAGGTAATAGCATCGTGCCAATGTAGCTCAATGTGTACATGCACTGCAAAATATAATTTGAGAAGTCTCTTAAAGTTAATGATTAAAACCTCCATGTTGTTTTCCGCAATTTTTACAAAGGGCATAGCATTTGAGACGTTCTGTTTTCTGTCTGGTCAGCAGTGAATTGCTATTGATTTGTAAAAAAAAAATATGGATTCTTAGGCCATTAATTATTTATCCCCGATTTATTGCGTTGCTAGATTACAATACGATTAGCACATCGTGTTCATTTATCAAGTTACAAAGACTTTGGTGGCATTGCGACTTTGTATTGGTCACTTTGTCTCATGCGCATTAGCATATGATCACTATCCTCAAAAGATTGTGTTTTTAAAAAAAAAAAACACAGTATAGAGGTCTGCACTTTTATTTACGATATGTCCAAGTTTGCCAGTCTCGTGGGTAGACAAGACATTTATTAGCGAAGACGTGCAAAATGTAACAGTTCAAACGCGTGTATATGACGTGTTATCTCATTTTTCGCAACTTTGACACAAAACAGTTATTTCGCATGTTGGGCTAAACATAAACCGATGTGGTAAGCTATAAAGAGTGAAGCTCCTTAAAAGGTAATAGATATTCATGTTTATGCTACTGTAGCATTAAATTTACTGTCCAATTTTTTAATATATTTTAGAAAATTTTCAGAATACCTTTTATTACGATATACTTAAAATGATGATTTTATAAGACAGGCATTGAAATCGTCCACATTCACGTGTCACAAATGAAGCTAATACATGTATAAAACTAGGTATCCAGGTTCAAGCTTTACAGTGCGTAGACTGTTTACAGGTCGGTTTATCGACCTATTGACAGTTTAGATGCAAAGGGCCTAGTATATTTTGGGCCGCATATGCCTCCCCCCCCCAACACGTACACATTTATGATTTTTTTCAAAATTCTATTTTTAACCTCTGTAAATATTATATGAGAGTTGAAGCCTTTATCCATATATTGTGATTCAATTTTGCCACTTTTTTGCGACTTTTAAGTATTTCTGAACCTCTAATTTCACCCTATGAAGCTAATTTGGGTATTTTCAACCATTTTTGGTATGTATTTAGGCTTGAGAATACGTCAGTGCATGAGTGTACACAGCTTATTTTTAGCACAGTAATGAAGTTTAATCATGTCAACAATATGTGAAAATTTTAGCTGTGTACATTTATTTGCTGACAAATGTATACTTTTGTCGAAAGACCTTGCTGCTTCTTGGACATATTCCAGTTATCTAAACATAACATTCCCGAATCTCCGCTCATAGACTAAATGATCATATGTGGTTGGTATTCATGTTGTTAGTTAGAAACATGGGATCATTTTGTACACATTTTATTTTGATCTGTTTAAAGTTTTGGTTTAGCGTCTCTAAACCTGCAATGTTTAGTGGGTTGGGTATCTAGACAGGCATTGGTATACATCCGTTTAGCAGTGTTGAACCACTCATTAGCCTATCGTCAAAAACTATTACGAAATGCTGTCTTACTTAAGCTGTATTAACTGTGACAGTCTTATTTCATTAAAGGAAAAACTTTTGAACACATTTTACTTGCAGTTATCTTTAAAATTATTGAAACAAATCAGGCATGTTTGAAATCATGTTACTCTGAGAGTTCACGAAGAAGAAACATTATTTCTGTATGAAACCATTTACTTAGATGATAATCAACAGAAACCATGCAAGTTTAAGTGAATTTGAACTCAAAGCACTCAGTTCTTGTGTATTATTTTAGTGAATTTGAACCAAAGAACTCAGTTCTTGTGTATTACTTTATATTTGTATTTTTTTAATTTTCTGTTTGTTTTTCCCCTGAAATGTGTCACAAAATTGCATTTTAAAGGTGGCAATATATAAAACTATGTCTGCATCGTGTCGACCCACTTAACACATTTGATTTTTTTGGTAAAAGCGAACTCGACATGTGGCCATCTCAGACTGTAATTTGTATCTTTCTTACGGAAACTCGAGAATATCAAAGCAGTATGTTTAAAAAACAATCTGTCATAAATAATAAATTGTTTGCCTATTTTTATCTTCTAATATGAAATGAAGACTATCATACCCATGAAGCAAGATCTGAGACACATTGTAGATACTTTTGCTGCCTTTTGAAAAATATTCTAAAGGTGCAAACTGGAAGTGAAATAAAAGCAATAATAATAATTAATAATATTTCTTATAATTAATAAATAATAAATAATAATTGTCATAGGTACCCGGATGTTCAAGGGTTTCAAAGAAAAAAATATGTAATCAGATATATAGCTGTTTTAATGGGTTGTAGATGAAAACGGCCCTAAACTAAACAAATACCATACATTAAGAACGCTACACATAATAATATTATTACTGTCCACGATAGACATTTGACATACAATAAATGACTTAAAAAACCTGACGCATGAATTTTTGTTATAGAATGACTAAAATATTTATCGCCAATCTTACGTTCCAAACTGAAGGACAATTCCCTAATCAACTGAAACCATTCCAGCAGCACAAGCAAATTAGTAAGCCCCAATCAAACGGAAATTGATTGCAAGTCAATATTTTGCTGAATACCTCCGTTTATCAAAGAAGATTAATAAAAGCTGGGCTGAGGAATTTTACTATGTAAGGTCAAATCTTAATGCCTTAATTTTATATGAAAAAAAAACAGTAATTAATGTAAAGCTCGGATATTAAAAATGTCATGTAAACAAACAGTTATGAAACCTCGAAAATACATGACACTGTTACACAACAATATAAAACTCTTCGGACTTCTTGCTTGAACAAGTATATCAAAGAACCCAGCAAGACAAAGATACTATTATGCAACATAGCTGTCTCTTCAACAAGACTTGAAGTCAAAGTAGGACAGACAAAATACAATTTCATTCACAGTCACAAGAAATCTGGGTGTTGTGCAGAAATCTGGAAACAACTGTGGTGCAGGCTAGTGACAAGCATCATTATTGATTAATTTCAAGCGCTGTTGCATACAACATACTTACAACGAATCTTCTGATTGGATGATGGATAAAACACGATTCGTATAATTTCGTAGATGATCGGAGATAATCCGTAAAGGGGTTCTTGGTGCAAGATGAGATGATCAAAGAGCTCTTTGGTGAGAGTGCAGCGACACATTACAGATTCTAGAAATAAAAGCTGCACTATGAAATGAATGATATGATAATAAAAGATCTGTGTGACAATAATAAAAAAAGGTGAACACGTAAATAAATTAGTCACGTATTTATATGTTTTTGTAGCTAGCAAGTCGTATGTCTATATATACGATCACCGAATAAACCGCGATAAATCCAACAAAGTGGTACAGTATGTACGCCTTGCAAAAACTCATATAAGCCTGGACATCCGCCCAGCCTGATCATAACCTTCGCTGTGCGCTTAAAACAGCTAAGGGTCTAAGCTACCACCTTGCCGAAATCAAAGAGTCTCATCAGTCTTTGGCGGATGCACAGGCTGATCTGAATCATCACATGGCGCACATGCTACTTTGTTGGTTTGATTCTGTCGCGGCTCAAATATGCCACGGGCACCGTCACTTTCTGTTCCTATTTCAGAGAAACCAACCATGTAACTAAATTTTTTACTACGCTAATTAAGAGATCACAATATACACTCCTCGCCAAAAGCCTAGCATATTTGAAAAGTGATAGTACGAGGATAATTAAAAATCATAATAACTTAGTTCTAACTTTCAGTATGAAGATAGATGCCTTCTGTCATCAACACCGATGCATAAACACGATAAAACACCAAGTCTATTTTGGTAAGAGTCAGAACTACGCAAAGCAAGCGCAGAACGAAATGTCCCATAAATGCACATTTTAGAGAGAAAATAATATTTCGTGTTAATGAATATAAAAGCAGTTATTTCGTAAATGCCAAAAACATTTAGTTTTACAAAACGTTTAATTGCTATAACGTCACTCGTGGCGATTTACAATGACATTTTTTTCTTCCCAATTGTGCATGATTGGACATTTACGGCTTTGGTCTGTTTGGGTAGTTGCTCCCAATATTCAAATCAAACTTGCTGATGTCACGACTGTTAAGCATTGGTGTTGATGATAGAATACAATAATTTCAACAGAAAGTTGGAATTCAATTGTAATTATCTTTAACAATCTTGTTATTTACTTTTACTGATTATGCTAAACTTTTAGCGAGGAGTATATTATTGGTTTATTAAATTCGGAAAGGGTTTAACTTTTAAAACAAGAAAACACCAAAGAAGCGAACATAGAAAATTTGGTCGTCATTATGGATATAATGTTTACAGTTTTCATTATAGTATTATAAGAGATAGCTGCAGCTGTCATCATTGGTTTTCTTTAATGGCCGGAATGAAAAATATCCAACTCACATTTAAGTAAGAAAACATAACCAACTTATTGCACATTTAGAATTGTATTGTGTACATGTACGTGAAGCTGACAAATGGATGTTCTTTTCGTCTGGCAGTCACATTTAAATAGTTTATGAATATGAAATGTTTCTCTAATTGTTGTTTAGCTTGGTGTTTCTGTATAGCGTGAAATGTTTGGCTTAAACTATATAAATAAAACAATAAGACAATGCGTTTATTACGACCACATTCACCTAAAACACAGAAAGAAGTAGAATTGAGAGGCGACAGGACAAAACCAAACAAAGTGGCATATGCGCCCAGCGAAGACTCAGGTCAGCTTGGGCATCCGCCCAGTCTGACCAAACTGTTTGCCGTGCG
Source organism: Ctena decussata (assembly GCA_963989385.1). NCBI lineage: Eukaryota > Metazoa > Mollusca > Bivalvia > Lucinida > Lucinidae > Ctena > Ctena decussata. The sequence goes on from OZ022505.1 coordinate 57,392,224, forward strand.
CTAAAAGTGTAGCTACGAGTAAAACATAGCTCCATGCGAACAGCGAAGACTCTAGTCAGACTAGGCGGATGCCCAGGCTGATCTGAGTCACCGCTGGGCGCATATGCCACATTGTTTGTTTTGTCGTGTCGCGGCTCAGATAAATATATAGAGAGCTTGGATCATATTAGGAAACATACTATGTGCGATATCTGTACTATCGAAATAGCCAAGCAAAGAAAATATGCAACAGATGGACCGTTTTAAACCGTTAAAAAGATTTAATGAATACTGACAAAGTTCATGTAATGCTCTAAGGGAATGAACACTGACATATTCATTTTTGTCTTCATTCAAAATAGGGTCATATTTTAGGGGAATCCTATCGCTTCTGTTTGAAAAAAATATTCTTTCTTGGACGAATCTTTGTCGCAAAAAGGTAAACAAAATAGTTTCTCCATTCCCCCCTCCCACACCTCGCCCATCCCGCCTCCTCATCCTCCTTCCTACACACGCTCTTTATAAAGCTGACGGAAGGCCGTTAGCTTATGTGCTAGCATAACAACACGTCTCACGTGAAAACAAAACAGACTTATGAAGAAATCAAATCTGGTAAAGCTTATAGAGTCAGGCTATTGAAGACAGGTTACCCCTTAATACTGTTCAGATATAGTATAACTGGATTTACAGTGTATTTTGCTTAAATGGACCCTGACAAGTTTGCAGTTAATGGCAATATTAAACTCATTAAGAGTTCCTTCGAGAGCGGAGGCCACATTCAAAAGAAAGAAAATGGGACCATACTTCGAGGTTTCGGCTAATCAAGCCTCATCAGTGACCCTGACAATATTTGTCATTTCTTATGTTTACCAAATAAGCAGGTTTACCAACGTATTTGTTGACAAGACTGACTCTCTTATTGAATTTAACTCATTGTTTTTTTATATGCAGACATACCATGTATGGTATCTAAGCATGCTTTAAATTGATAGTAAACAGCTTTAGTCTGAAATCGTCGATTGGAAGAATGCATCTTTACATGTAACACAGATACGTGCGGTAAGCGAAATAAGCAGAACATCTTTAAGTAAAAAGATAGACAATGATCAGAAATAAATTTATGTACAACCTAATCTCACATCCCGACATCATACCTAAAAGGGGAAGATCTGAAGCACACACAACAATTGAAAACATATTTTGTAGGTAAGATGACCGTCTCAAAGCCAGAGCAAATGCACATGCCTTAGGCTCTATGCAGATGCTTCATCAATGATATGGCCACTAACGATTAAAATAATCGTTATTGGTGTCCTCAGTGTACACCTGAATAAATAGACTGGAACCGAGACCCATGATCTGGGAATAAACAGATAAGCTGTAAATTAGTTTATTGTTCTTTATATCAAATTATATACTAGCCAAAAGTTCTAACCGGCCACTTACATTTTATCGATTTTCTTCAAAACCCCAAACAATCTTGAAATTTTATTAACATCCCCAAATAGACAGATGTGTCAGTCAATTCAGCCTATAAAACATTTGACAACATCCTGGATGCGCCGATGAACACAAGTACCCCCATTTTCAAAATTCACAAAATCCAGCATTTCGTCACAATTTGTGAAAAGTCAACTTTTGAAATATCAAATTCACATGAGCAAAACCACTTCATTACTAAAGCAAATGACTAAAGAAACAGATTTATGCAGAAATGACCACTCTTTCTGCATGACGGTTGTCGCTTTGGGTCAAAATGTTAAAACTTACCCCGCCACTCAATGCAAATTCTTGTTAATTTTGAAAATGGGGGTACCCGTATTCATCTGTGCCTCCTCGATACAATTTACTGAATATTGCTAATTCTTTTAGTGGCATGGTTTACGGACACATTCGCCTTTCTGTGGCTGTAAACTACACTGTGAGATTGCTAACAGCATTGAGGAAAAATGATATAAACTAAGTGGCCGGTTAGAACTTTTGACTAGTATATTTCATATTATTATCTCAAGAAAATGCCATTGAACTTTTTGTATTAAAAATAGATATATAATTTTTCCATTTTTTTTATGATTTTTTTTTTCAAAATCTTATCTGTTGTTCTGATCATGTACCTCGCGGTCACCGATATCGCTTTCCCAGGTGGACATCGTGCCAAGTGCTACAGTATGTCCATTATAATAGGGTTATTGCTGTCGACGATATTGCCTTCACAGGTGGATACCGTACTGGAGTATGTCCATTATATTGATTATTGTGGGGTATTTTCATTCTTTATGAATTTAAAACAGGAAATAAGGTACAGAACTAGCATATTTCTATTCTTTATTAATTTAAAACAGAAAATAAGGTACAGAACTGCAGTCAATTCAACCTTTTTCTGTTTTCACATTAAACTTTGGCCTTACATGGTTCATATATTTTGGATGATTATCTGTTGTTAAAACTAAATAATTAGTGATAAACTTTCTTTAGAGGTTGCAATAGAAAATAAGGTGCAGAACTGCAGTCAATTCAACCCTTTTCTGCTGTCAACATTTAATTTATCTTTTATTATTTAATATTACATATCTAATATTTTGTATGATAATTATCTATAGTTAAAACTGTATTAACTGAATAATCTATTTGGGAGTTTGCGACAGAATGTTAGGCACAGAACTGCAGTCAATTCAACCTTTTCTGCCGCCAACATTCCCATTATACCACTTTTATATTTTAAATTATTATATTTTAAATTAACTATATCGAACTAAACATTCAAAATATATACAAAAGATAGCGGTATCTAAAATTGAACTGTTACCCGATTTGAAGGATAATTACGTGTGTACCGCTTTACTCACACCTTCGCACAAGAGTGCACCAGCTACCCAACAATATGACAAGTATCATAAATCAGGCAACTTGGTTCATTCCGATTATGCGAAAAAGTGAATTATTATGAAAAATTTTTCCCTCAACTCAAAGTGAGTCAAAATATTCGGTCACCGCACTTCAGTAGATAAACAATTTAGTATACCATAATGATGGTATGAGAATGCCAAATATACAGAAAATTTGCTTACTACCAGTGGTGCTGTTTAATGATATATATATCTTATCTGGTAGCGGTTTATCATCACAGTTATCTTGTGGAGTTGGGACCACAATTCTCAATTTGACAACGTAGTAGTTAATTGAGAATTCTTACTCTTGAACGCATTTTGCCGTCGACGAACCCTCGAGTAAAGATAATATTATCTTGATTGGGGCTCCGGCGGAGCTTAGCGCAGCCGGGGTATGCCTTTGTGAGTACGGTGTGGACTATATTATCTTGATTGGGTCTCCGGCGGAGCTTAGCGTAGCCGGGGGTATGCCTTTGCGAGTGTATTATCATACGTGTACTATGTTATTACTTTATTGGGTCCCCGGTAAAGCTCAGCGTAGCCGGGGGTATGCCTTGGTAGAGTAGTGTGTGGACTATATAATCCTGATTGGGTCTCCGGCGGAGCTTAGCGCAGCCGGGGGTATGCCTTTGTGAGTACGGTGTGGACTATATTATCTTGATTGGGTCTCCGCTGGAGCTTAGCGCAGTCGGGGGTATGCCTTTGTGAGTACTGTGTGGACTATATTATCTTGATTGGGTCTCCGGCGGAGCTTACAATCAGGCTATTGAAGACAGTTTACCCCTTAATACTGTTCAGATATAGTATAACTGGATTTACAGTGTAATTTGCGTAAATGGACTCTGATAAGTTTGCAGTTAATGGCAATATTAAACTCATTAAGAGTTCATTCGAGAGCGGAGGCCACATTCAAAAGAAAGAAAATGGGTCCATACTTCGAGCTTTCGGCTAATCAAGCCTCATCAGTGACCCTGGCAATATTTGTCATTTCTTATGTTTACCAAATAAGCAGGTTTATCAACGTATTTGTTGTCAAGACTGACGGTCTTATTGAATTTAACTCATTGTTTTTTTATATGCAGACATACCATGTATGGTACCTTAGCATGCTTTAAATTGATAGTAAACAGTTTTAATCTGAAATCGTCGATTGGAAGAATGCACCTTTACATGTAACACAGATACATGCGGTAAGCGAAATAAGCAGAACATCTTTAAGTAAAAAGATAGACAATGATCAGAAATAAATTTATGTACAACCTAATCTCACATCCCGACCTCATACCTAAAAGGAGAAGATCTGAAGCACACACAACAATTGAAAAAAGTCCTCGAAAGACACGCACGGTACTCTTTTCAAAAAGGTGGTCATTCAGCTACCCTAATTGAAAACAGCAGCAACCTTTATTTTACCTATTTACTGTTTCAAGTTACAAATCAAAACAGAAGGCCGAAAGGGCAGCTGTTCAGGTGACCATTTTAGTCTAGAGATTACAGACAAGCGGACTTAACTTATGTGACAACAAATGCATGTAACATTGAGGAATCACAGCAGAAGTACCGCCATGGAACTGTCAGTAATAGGTTACTGGGGGAGGGGGGGGGGGGGCGTTTAAACTAGTTTTACTGTATCCAAACCCTTGCCCTCTGCTTCTTCAGTGGTTAGAAATATTTAGTTAGCTCTTTGGTCAGTATGAAGGTTTCCCAGCCCATTAGAGACGCTTTCCCAGCCCATTAGTACCATATTGATCCGTATTCAGAATTCTGCATTTAATATTTTGCTTTATTTCTTGTTCTCTATAATTTAACCAAAGATTATTCAATCCAAAGGAGTGCCTCATATTACCCACAATAATTAAAACAAAACATGAATATTTTATCTCTTAATTTAATTGCTTTCGATGTTAATGTTAATAACGGCTTCAGGGCATCCTTATGCGCAAACTGGTAATTTGTGTGTCATTTATTATTAAATAATTCTTAGGTAAAGCCTCATGATGGATCTGAACGGTCCTAATGTTCATGCCATGACCACATTTATCATATTTCAACTTGTTTATGTCACGTCAAATTGTAGATGATGATGCCCAATTCGTAAGACTGCAAAATTATTATGTTTTTTTTTTTCAACTTAAGGTTAAATACTCATAGTTTACATGTATTCCGCGTATTACACCGTTTATGTTTAGCCGATTTCTCTTACTCAATGAATGGAGGGATATATGTATATCTAACTCTGCATACTGAAACATCCTTGACATGAAGACATATCCTACGTTTAAGTTTAAAATTATTTTTGTAACTTGTAACTTTATCAGGAACTGTTGTGTTAAATTGTTAGCAGGAAAAGAACTCTATAAGCTATCAGCTTGCGTTCTGATCATTTATGTTATTTGTATGTTGTAATGTACATTCTTGAAGATAAAATAATTTATATATATGTTTTATCCGATCGGTACCATAGCTTCAAGTATCAACTTCATTAGACTGCTCCTATTCATATAAATTCAAAGCTTTTGTTTTTCTTTATTTTATTTTTTATATTTTGCCTGACTTTCAAATACACATTGTAAATTTGGAAAAATATATGAGCCACGACACGACAAAACCAACAATGTGGTTGTGCTCCCAGCGCAGACTCAGATATGCCTGGGCATCCGCCAAGTCTGATCATGCTCATCGCTAAGCGCTTCAAAGGTAGCTAAGGGCCGAAGCTATCTCCATGCGGACAGGGAAGACTCTGATCAGACTGGGCAGATGCCCAGGCTGATCTGAGTCTGCGCTGGGTGCACAACCACATTGTTGGTTTTCTCGTGTCGCGGCTCATATCGTATGGAAAGATTGTTAGATATAAATATACTGATTTGAAAACTAATTGGGTATAATAAACTATACACCATGATAAGATATAAAGAGACATTACGGCCGCTACATGTCACTTAACTGGTGCAGTAAAGATAAATTAAGGTCTGAAGAAAGGTCTCCTTGAAGAATCGCCTAAGCTTAAATAAAAAAAGCGTATGTGTATTAAAATAGGTCAACATGTCATTGCGATAGCATTATCTAAATGGAGTGGCTTCTATCGTTCCAATAAACAACTACATTATTCATTCTGCCTTTAATCATATAGAGCTTACTGAAAATGGGATCTGGTTGAGTATTAGGTAATGGCATTTACCATCATGCTGAAATGATAGGTTAGTTATCAGTGCTTTAGAACCTATTTCAAATGTCTACGAGTTTTACATGCTAACAGTTTGTCCTATTATTCGTACATCTTTCAAATGTCTAAAAGATTTTAAAATGATTTAAAGTTAATGCTTACTGCGAACTTCTGCCTTATTATTCGTTCGCATAACACTGATATTCTTGTGAATCTTAAAAAACGAACAATAAATTTGACAGATCGTACTGTAGTACACGGTACCGAGTAGCAAGAAACAACTAACATTCTAAACATGACTTTTTATTCATACTTATACTTTCATTCATTAGATACCTGAAATATACGATGTTTTATAGTAGAGTTTATTTCAGGCTCTGCTTATAAGGAAAGCATATTGTTTACAAGGTAATTGGCATCAAGATAAAAAGGCCAATGCTACACACGTGCCTTTTTCAAACTTGATGTCTTAGGATAATTTGATAATAGCTTTCATCATTAACAGTCAATTGTCAGTGAAATAGTTTAAACTTTGTTAATTTAAGGAAAATGATATGTTGACAACCTGAAGTTGTGATTGCAAAATGACACGAATGCCCGAATATAAATCAAATCAATGTGATGTTACATTTTGTCACTACGGGATTGCACTTGGTTTTACGTTAGTACGCCTTCTACGCATACCGATTTACATTGGCATTGACAAACTGCTTTACATTGCACGACAATAGTAAGACTGACTGTAACTCTACAACAGCAAAATTGTACTGAAATATTTTATAAACTTAAGCTGAAAACATTAAAACATAATATTCAATATGCCTGCGCGTGCTGTGGTCGCTAATATTTGTAATGCGTGTGCACCTGAAGTCGTACATGTAAGAGCATATTTAAGCCTGGTTTTCCGGGATATTGATACATGTGCACTATTAGAATTGTTTTTACTGAAGGTGTTCTATTTTTCTCGTTTTTTTTTTTTAAATAATTGATAAGTTATCGAGAAGTTTATCATAATGCAGATTCTGTTACTTATTTACTATAAAACGTGAGCCGCATTTTCGAATTTCAAAAGATTTCCAGTAATTATTTTCCGACCGAAAGGCCTATTTCTTTCAAAAACATTCCGTTTCTTTGTCGCACCTGCTTTAGCAAGGTGCGATATAGGAGTTCACTTTTCCGTCCGTCCGTCCGTCCGTCAGTCCGTCCGTCCGTCCGTCCGTCCACAATTACCTCGACCCTAGTGTTTAAGTCCATTTCTCTCAAACTATGATACCTACAATCATCAAACCTGGTATATAGTTTCTTCTGGGAATGTTCTCGAGGTATGTTGCACTTTTTTCTACCCTTGACCTATATTTTACGCTCTGCTGACTTCGTAAAATTTGATGTGCAAAATTACCTCGACCATAGCGTTATAGTCCATTTCTCTCAAACTATGATACCTACAATCATCAAACCTGGTATAAAGTTTCTTCTTAGAATGTTTTCGAGGTATGTTGCACTTTTTTCTACCCTTGACCTATATTTCATGCTCTGCTGACTTAATTTAATGTGCAAAACTACCTCAACCCTAGTGTTTTAGTCCATTTCTCTCAAACTATGATAACTACAATCATTAAACCTTGTACTAAGTTTCTTCTTAGAATGTTCTTGAGGCATGTTGCACTTTTTTCTACCCTTGACCTATATTTAACCCTCTGCTGACTCTGGAAAATTTCACGTCAAAAATTACATCGACCCTAGCATTTAAGTCCATTTCTTTCAAAGTACGATACCTTGAATCATCAAACCTGGCAAAAAGTTTCTTCATAAAAAGGTCTCCGGGGATGTTGCACTTCTTTCTGCCCTTTTTAAGGGCTGCTTTTACGCCCAACATTGCATTGACCCTAGCATTTAAATCCATTATTCTTTAAACACAATGGTATAAGCATCAAGCCTTATGCTTGATGTATATATTTCATGCTCTGTTGGCTTTGGAAATTTGTATGTTAACCTGGCATCCTCATTTATATGTACTCTGGCATTGAAGTACATTTCGCTCAAACTAACCCGCTTACAATCATCAGACATGGCAATCAATGTTTTCTTAAGCTGGCCTCTTGGATTGTTTACCTACTTTATACTTTTAATGATTATTGCATACTCTGTTGACTGTTGAATTTTATGTCCAGGATTGCATCCTTCTTTGGTTGCAAGTCCAGTTTGCTCAAATTTTTATAAATGAATTCATCAACCCTAATCTAACCATGATCTCTGCTACTGTGGAAGAGCAAGGCAGGTGCGACATAGCATTCTGCGGAATTCTTGTTGTCTTCTTGTAGTCGCCAGATTTGAAAGAGTAATTATTCAGAGTAATTATGTTTACCTTTTGTGGAAACACTAGGAAATCAACAATTAATGTTTTAATTATCTTTTCCTCTGTAAAAGTTCATTGTGCTCGTTACAAACCATTTAGCTCAGCACATTTTGTCTTTTTCATCTTTGGTATCGGAATGTGCGTTTCCGTCATTGTCGTTGTTTGACTGTAGAGCTCTGAAAAATCATTTACCTTGCGTGACAGATGGCAGTGATTCCTCGCTTAAGTTACAAGTGTTCGACGCATGCTTTATAGAACAACAAAGCTTTAAACTTATATTGCATAGTTACGCTGATGCATCTCCTATTATTTCGATATTGCTGTACGTATGCTTGGATGACGCGGATTTTAAATAAGTTTGCTAAGTAGAACGATTTAGGCTCTGGGGATAACATTACTCCTGAAAAGCTCTTACATAGATTACATCCACTTGAAGAATGAGTGTCTTGAGGCCCAAAGTATGGAAGCCTATTATGCGACATTATGTTTTTTTGTAAGGACCCTCCTGTATTTTGAATTTTAAGTTTTATGTTTGTGTGTCTGGACTTTACTGACTCTTTTAGCCCATAATGAAGGTCGGATTGGGATTATGTTTAGTATACGTAACCGAACCCATAAGTTATAAAACTGTTCAGCCTGTTTACATGCATAGATATCCCGAAAATCGCATGTAACCACAACTATACTACTGTTTTCCCCCATTATATAGGTAAACAATCATATAGCTCAGTACACGAGACCGAGCCCCTCTATACTTAATCAATTTACCCAGCCTTCATCAATACTAGTCACGTGTGTGTTTTACGTTTTGACTTTTCTCTTCTGTGCTTTGACTTATGTGTTCTGAATTAAGACTTTTGTGTTTTGTGTTCTGACTTTCCTATTTTAAAAAGTGTTATTTTTTTACATTAAACCGTTTAAGGGAATTAGTATAAAGTAATTTCTGGTTTAAGGATGAAATTAACATAAACAATTCGTGTAAGTAACAATAATAGCATTTTAAATCAAAAACGGCATTCCAAAATCGGAAAGTCAGAACACAAACATATAAAACTATAAATTCAGAAAACATTATTCAAAACACAAAATATAAAATTCAAATTTCCAAACGCGCAAGCGACTAGAGTGGGTTAGTCGATTTAGTAAAGAGAAGTTTGGATCTGGACACATGGGGGTGGGGATGGGTTATGAGTTTTACGTTGAAAGTTATATTTGCTGTCTCTCATGTGATTTTCCGCAGGTAAACAGGCGAAGCAGTTTTATTAATTATAATGCGTTTGCCAAAACATAATCAAAACCCAGCGTCTATAATGGGGTATATCGAAACAGTAATGTCAAAACACAAATGATAAAAATCAAAATTCAAAATACAGGAATCACAAGGTCAAAACAAAGTACCTAAAAGGTCCTTTCTTAAAACACAATATCATATATACATGTATATTTCCGTACTAAAGAGACATTGACAAACAGTGTAGACCCAGATCAGACGCTGCAAACACTGTTTGCCTTAAATATTTGAATAAGTGCAAATTAAAATAAATCTGACATCTATTGGATTGGAAAAAGACCTGTCCAAAAAGCCAGGTAGAAGAGTTCACTCTTATAATGGCTTGAATGGTTCAAGGATATTTTCACGGTATGATAGATTAGTACAAGTCATCAGGCCCCGAGGTTATAAAACTTTTTTTGCGTGCTCAACTCAGCTGAGCATGAAATTTTCTCTGCCGATAAATATGAAAATGCCAACTAATGTTGGCATTTTCATATTCATAAGCAGAGAAAATATCATACTCTGCTAAACTCAGCAAGAAAACAAATCCACTTATCAGTAATTTGCTATTTATTAGCAGGTAAAATTTCATACTCAGCTGAGTTGAGCATGAAAAAAGTTTTATAACTTCGGGGCCTGGTCTTTCCTAGAACTCTATGTAATTGTAACAGAGCCAATGAGACAAGGCAGACAGGACAGGAGATGCGAGGACTATGTCAAGGAATTCGCAGGCAAGAACTTTACATCAGAAGTTGCAAAGGACAAGGAAACGTTGATAGAGATTTCATAATGTGGTCAAGGATACCCCTATGGCCAGCAACGTTACTCGGAACGTGAAAGGAATAATAAGAAATATACTAAGTGCCGAATGACATTATCTGTTTGTAACATCATTGTCATTCATTTTCATTTTCCTATGGCTGCCGATCCGATAAATTGTTTGTCTTGTATACATACATTTCTTGTAGCTCAGCTGAAGCCGAAGTATTTAAAAATGTTAGCAAAAATAGCTTCATAGAGCACTATTACATGACACCAGTTTGTTTTATCTTTGTCATAATATTAGAACTAAAGACACGTTTTCAAGCGTTTCTTCTGCTTGAAATATGCTGTTTGTTTAATACGCACGCGTCTTCTATCTAGTTTGTTTCGTTGATTATTAAGAAAATGGTGTACTTAACCTGCCTGTGCCTTCCCATCGCCTTCCTGTGTCAGTGTTTGCGGTTTGATGACACTGAAGATGAAAGTAAATACAGTAATTCGCTAAATTAGTACGAGAAAAGGTGCCTTTCTACTTCAGCTATTTATAACATTTATACCAAATTACCATTCTTGCGTAACCGCACGTGTAATGACATGCCAAAAGTCCGTCAGCTACACTGCTTATAAGATGCTACGAATTTTCGCTAGCCTTTCCTCAAAATAAGTAGTCAGTCAAAGCATAATGTAATCACCAAAACGTCCACATAAAATGTCATGATGGTGACTGTGTTTATATGTTATTTAGCTTGTTATCGAATGCTTTCATAATATTGCTGTATGAATTGATTGTGTATGTTTATATGATGAATAAAATACGGTTTGAACTAAATTGCTATGATGAAATATACTACACGCACATACACACAGAAGTGACACAAGTTTACGAAAGACACGCACAGTAAACCGAATGAGCAGCTCTTTCCCAAACTGATGGTCATTCAGCCACCCCAATAACAACATCAACATCATTTTTTACCCTTTTTTTCAGTTACAAAACAAAACAAAACAGAAGGCAGAATGGGCAGCAATACGGGTGACCAAAACGCCAGAGACCATAGACAAGCGGACAGAGCAAAATATAACATCAAGGAACCTCAGCAGATTACCGCCTTGGAACGGTCAGCAAAAGATTACTGGGGGGGGGGGGGGGGGGGAGGGCTGGGGGGGGGGGGTTAAACATGTTTGACTGGGCCAAAACCTCGCCCTCTGCTTCTGCAGTGGTTTGAAACGTTAAGTTAGCTGTTTGGGCCGCATTAAGGTTTCCTAACTCATAAATGAATCATCACCGGAAATAAACAAATCACGGATAAGACCTATGATGAATCAGAGACGTGGACTGAACGGAAAGAACGTATTGCGACACCAGGAGACCCCTGGGAAGTCAGACAACACCACTGAAATACCGGAGCAGAAGAAAACAATCAGTTGAACCCCGAATAACAAAGCAACAGACAAGGCAAACTCCGGCCCCAACCAACTAAATTAAAGGAAAACACTCACTTAAATACGAATAGTCTAAAATTGAAGATATTAATCAAACATGAAGTTTGCAGAAAATTTTAAGAAAATCGGACTTATATTAAGAAAGATATGAAGGTTTATAAATATTCAAAAACTGAATTGGGAACCAGCAAATATGTGTGTGAATGACGTCATAAACTCATAGTGAAAAACTAAAACCCTAAATTAATACAGTTTTGAACATACTTCAGGTTAATGAAATGCATAAATGTATCTTTTACTTCATAAAGAAATAATTTAAGTCAAAGAAGTCAGTAAAAGTATGCAAATTTGGCACTTATTCAAGATTAAAATTTTGTCACGTGACAGGAATTTCCAAAATGGCGGCTTCCTTGACCGCCATTTTGAATTTTTCAAACCTTCATATCTTCCTTACTTTAAGTCCGATTTTCATAAAATTGTCACCAAATTTAATTGCTTATCAAGTTCTACAATTTCAAGTCGTTTACAATTTAGTGAGTGTTTTCCTTTAAGTAGCTTTATGTCGGTCCCGTCATTTAAAGTCAGAATTCAACGTTCAACTGCAAAATGCATGACCTTTGTTTATCTCATAGTGAGCCGTTTTCATGTATACCTTTTTAAAACGGCTTCGTTGATTGGGTGCAATTTTGGTACCCGAATTACTTGGGATCAATCAATGAAATATTTTGATACTGTCATGCTTGAATACAGCTCAGTGTGATGTAAACAATTTCCATGCATATTGCAATAAAATGTTGCTGTATGCCTTTTCAGCTGGTTTTAGAGAATTTCAAATATAATCGTTAGTAGGTGGAAAAGTATGTTTTAGATAAACATGTCTCTTATCAGATTCAGTACTTGTTTTGAGGTTTCGGACTTAATTTGTGCCATTGTTGTGTACTTTTACAATACATTTTCGCTCATAAGGCTGTCTTACTAAAGTGTTCTATGCAATACTTTAAATAAAGTACAATTTGATTTGAGGTCTTGTAGTTATATTTAGGTTTCTTGACAACTGTATAACATCATAGCTCCAGATAAGAAGGGGCAACAGGAATATTTTAGAAATAGGTGCGAAAATTCTCAGGAACTAAGCAGACACAATTAAATCCCAGATCCTCCTCAAGACACCGTGTGAGAAAAGATAACACAAAATTAGACACCACCAAAGACTTTTCCAGCAGCAGCCAGGTGCACAGCCATTTTCTTTGTAGAGGGCCATCGGATAAGCCTTAACATCACAAACAATATATCTACAGCTCACAAAGCAACAAACAAAATATAAAACAACCTGGAAGAACCAAAACAGTAGTGTCCTCTTGGGACGGCCATCAAGGAAATGATTTGGGGGCTTTAACTAGTTTGCGGTCGACCGACCCTCGTCCTTGGTTCTTCTTAAGAAGTGGCTATTTTACCAGTCGACATCTAACTTGCTATTTAACAGAATTCCTGGTTGTAATATCGGTCTGTCCAAAAAAGGGATGATTAGATTTTCAATATGTTTAATCAACAGTTGGCTTTAGACTTAAATAGGTTTGGAAAATTTTACCGCCATATAGATGTACACCTTAATGATATTGAGATTTCCACTTTTTGACACCTAACACATAAAACAGGAAAAAGACATGGCTTGAATATCTAACATTCGACAGTTGATTTTTTTTGACCATGATTAAAAGACGTAACAATCTGGAAATAAATAACATATTGGAACATGGGTGCTTTGCAACTGACAGAAGAACAGTCTTCTTAAACGAGCTGTTGGAAACGTGTGTCGAAGTTCTATGAAGACAGACAGAAGTAAAATCTGCAACAATTACTTATTTTTGTCTCTTTTTTCTACTCAGATTTCAATCCTGCCATTATTTGTGTTTGTTTTGCAAAGATGGTACTCGAATATTTTCAAAAATGATATTGGGAGTCGTATAGATGATAATGTTTGGGTCATGTCGGGTAAATTCGGACAGCAGGTAAATTCGAACATGCCATTGCAAACAGTGAAACTCCAGATGAGAAGGCTCATAATGAGGCGTCTCATCAGGAGTTTCACTGTTTGCCTAGTTAATTTTGTTTTAATTCAAAACAACTGACATATAAAGGAAGCAATGTCATGTCCGAATTTACCCGCTGTCCGTATTTACCCGACTTTATCCTATTGTAAACGCAAACTGGTTTTAGGATCAACGCTCTTGAAACTTCCAACGTATAAATGAATGACATTTTCCGATCACAATGAATTCGAGAACTATTACACAAATGCTATCAAACGGAACAAGAAATAATTATTTACTTTACAGAAAGAAAATGATATGTTTGTACCATTCAGATTGTAACCAGGATTGCTCATCAGACGACAAAAGCTGTTCAGAAGATACCCTGATTACACTCAAGATTTGTGTCAGACCACTGCCAAATAAATGCACTGTACTTTTGTGGAATAAAAGAGGCGTCCAGATTGATATTGATGTTACGAGTGGTTTATTCATGCAGTTAAAATCGTAGAATGTCATGTTGTTTTTTCTTCTTTAGTTATTCTATGCAAATCTATTTGGTTAAGTGTTTACACGGAATTAAGAAAAAATTGTATGAGTATTATTAGCCAAATAACTATAAAATATAAATTACTACTGAATATAACCCGTTTCATATAGCTGGTAAATTTGTTATGTTTAAATATACTTTTAAGTTTGAAATCACACTATTTGTCGAACATTAACCATACCTAACCAATATAAAGAAATCAACAGAAACGATATGTTGCTTCATCCTGTGAACAGAAGCAATTACCATATCATATAACCTGTGCTACTTCAAGGAAAAATGTTATTTGTTTGTCATGGAAAATAACGCGAACAATAAAATCCCTCTTGTTTATTGGTAGTCTAAAGCTTATGAAACGTGGAAATGTCGACCCCCTGCACTGGGGAAAGATTTTCCTTAAAACATTGCCTATCCTTATTGTCATGTTCCCAATGCAATATTAATCAGATGTGATTATACGTATCTTAAATATTAAGAATTTATTTCCATATTTCTATATGCTGGTGCTTTGAAATTATTGCCAGACACAACTGATGTAAGCTGTGCTAGAAGGCATAAGGAGTTCGCATTTCTGTTCATACCAGTAAATCATGTCTTTGGCGCAAAATTTACTTCCGAAAGATCCGTCGTATCATAATGTATAATTCTACAATACATTAACTTTTGTTGCTAAGTGCTAATTGGCAGCCAAACGTAGGCGCCTCCCTGTACTTCACTACAACGTATTTGGAAAACCAAAGCCCTTATGGCGTCAGTGAGACCGTTTTGAAAATAGAGATCTCCTCAAGCTGGTACTTGATGGTGTAAATTAAACATTCTTAAAGGGTTTCTTCAAGAGCAGAAAAAGATGGTCGATACTTTGAAGTTTCGGCTACTCAAAAGTTTGTACTTGTAGGTAAATTCTCAGAAACGGACACAATTCAATTCCAGATCCGACCCAAGACACCATGTGGGAAAAAACAACAAAAAAAAAAGTCACCACCAAGGGCATCACCAGCGGCAGCCATGTGCACAGCCATTTCCCATGTAGGTAGTCGCAAGGCTACCTTTACCGTTACAAACATTATATCAATACCAGACATAATAACAAACAACACGTAAAACAACCAAGAAGAACCAAAACAGAAGTGCCGCCTTGGGAGGCTCAGAAATGAAATTTCTTGGGGGCTTTACCGGATTGTGGTCGACCACCCTTCGCCCTTGGTTCTGCCTATGAATACTGAAAAATAATTGCGTAAACAATCTATGAGGATCGGTACATGTATAATAAGAGTGAACGGGGAGACTTTTTAGGGTCTCCACGCAGCACTAACACAACAGCTCCGATATACAAAACTAAGGAGGAAGTTTCTCAGAAACTGACACAATTCATTCCAAGATGCCACCCAAGACACCATGTGGGGAAAAATACAAAAAAATAGTCACCATCAAAGACATCATCATCAAGTTAGTCATCCTGGCATGATCTGGTGACGAACGCCAGAAACAACAGCTGCAATGTTCTACGTAGGGTATAATTGTTCAGTATATAACTGCCATTGAAAACACTGCCAATGACTAGATTTCTATTAAAAAAAAGATAGTCTGTTATTTTTCAAGTTTTTTGTGCTTCTAAAGGCTCCATCTTTGCAATGTTGCTGTTTCACAAGACCATGGAGACTGTTAATATCAGAGTTAGACATAAATCCGGTTCTTCAGAAAAAAAATTATCGAAAGATATATCTATTGTAAGTCATATTGTCTTTTTGTAAACAAGTTCACTCATTTACAAACACAGATCAGAAACTTGCAGCATGAAACATTACTTTTAACGTGTTTGCTAAATACAACGATAGGCAATGATCAGGAATTAACACAAATAAACCCCACTTCCCGCTCTAAAAACCAATAGGGGAAGACGCACACACACACGGAAAAGTTGACGCAAGTTCACGAAAGACACGCACGGTAAACCGAATGAGCAGCCCTTTCCCAAACAGGTGCTCATTCAGCCACTCTAATCAAAAACATTATCAACATCTAGTTTTGTCTATTTCATCTTTAAGTTACAAAACAGAACAAACAAAAGGCAGATTGGGTAGCAAATCAGGTGACCAAACCGCCAAAGAATATAGACAAGCGGGCATAGCACAATGTAACATGAAGGAACCACAACCGCATTGGAACCATCAGCAAAGGATTACTCGGGAGGGGGAGGGGGTTCAAAATGTTTTACTGGATCCAAGCCTCGCCCACTGCTTCGGCAGTGGTTCGAAACATTTAGTTAGGTGTTAAGTCCGCATGAAGGTTTCCTAACCCATCAATGAAACATCTGTCTGATGGTCTGTATTGGGCAATTTAATTGTAGCCAAATCAATCTTTTTTTCTGCTAAATGTAGTTGGTCTTTGCCAAATTAAATGGGAATGTTGGCAGAAGCATTAACGCCCTTTTCTTTTGAAAAAAATATATTTGTTAAAGGTACTGTCAAAAACCTATGTCACTTTCTCTGACGTTTGAATATGGCTTTTGAATTATTACTGTACACTTTGAAACAGTGGTTGAGGCAATCTACTTAATGAAGATGCCTAGAGGGTTCCACGTTAACAGCTCTTAACATACCAGTGGCAAAAAGTGAAAGAGTAACATACAAAGATGAACATACACTTACATTTTTCCCTGTGAAAACTCTCCATATTTAAGGACTGTAAAATTTGATTTCATTAGGCTTATCACAAGTGTTCTGGCAGGATTATCACAAGTCAAGAAACATGGTAAAGAAGACATGCAGTATTTTTTTTCTGTTTTCTAGCTGCAATTAGTTTGTTTTCTCTTTCAGTTACCTAAATCAGTCCCGTCCTCATGAAATTTGGGAGCTTATGAAAACATAAAGGGCGGCAGATAAACCATGAATTTTGAAGCTATTCGGGGAAAGATGTAGGTCTGTACACAATATGTACTGTATCCCACAACATGATAAGAATACCAACAAACCGCTCGAACACGAAATACTGGTTGGTATTTTCTAGTAGAAGAGTTGCAGCAGAATACGGACTTAGATTGCAACTGTGTAAACTACAAAGTAATCCTACCAATAGCTAATGCAATCGATTTCATGCCCCCACCCCACCCCAACTAACAGCAGTAAGTGTTAGAAAACACAATTAATTGGAAAACTACCTAAACAGCTTATTCCCAGGCAGGCGGTCAAAATCTACCCAGTAGATAATCAATAGATACCAGGGCACCGCCTACCCCGCTACTACCCCCACCCCCAACACACACAACACCAAACAAAATAGAACACTCGATTCTAGGGTCTGCCTCCCCCTTCCCCTACAGCACACACACAACGCCAAACAGAATAGAATAACTACAATAAATGTTAGAAAATACAATTGAAGAGCTACATGAACAGCTCAGTCTGAGGCAGCTGGCCACAAAGTAGCTCATCATAACATTATACGTACAATTAAACTTGCATATAACATCTACAAAATTGACGAGAATTTTTTTACTGAGTCTCTGACAGTTTTACACACGCCTCTTAAATGTTGTAAGCTTTGGTTGTTAGGAAAGGACGCCGCTTTGCAGAGCTAATTTGGAACTGTATTTTGGGTTGCATGTAAATAATTGGTTAAACACAATGATATTCCAAGGCGGTTCGTCTTTTGCATTACCCCTTATCTAGACTAAAAAAGAAAAAAAAAACAGGCCAGCCCTATGGCCCAACAATATAAAGTAATTAAATATTACAAGCTGATGTTTGTTTTTATCAAATATACAGACTTACATGTGTTAAGCGGACATTCCAGTCAGTCCTAGATTTGTATATTCAGAGATTCCCCAGTCAGTCCTAGATGTGTATATTCAGAGATTCCGTTATGAATTTTGTTGCCTTATTCCTGCTTCTTTCGGGTTTAATCTTGTTTTGGCATTGAATAAGCACACCGAATATAAATGAAATAAATCATGGAGACGGGTTGAGGACTTTGAATTGGTTTGCAGTATTAAAAGTGTTGTTGCGATAATGCCCAACCTTTCAACAATTCATTTAATGTTTCAGATTTCATGAGTTCTTATCACAATAAAAATAAGTTGCCAATCAAAGACGAGACAATGTTTTGGTTTGTTTTTATCATCTTTTTCCCTGCTGCAAATAAAAGTTTGAAATCATGTTCCCTGATATTTGCGGAGCCCCGGTAGCTCAGACAGTTAAGCTTTGGCCTGCTGATCTAGCGTCTCGTGTTCGAGACCCGCTGGAGCCGGAATTTTTTCCATCCGTAAACGGGGATCCATTGCACACAGCTTTATATAATCACACTCGGATCGTCCTGATATACAATGTAACTGAAATACTGTTTGAAAGGACATGAAATCGCAAGGATTCAAGCCATTCACCTCTGACAGGCTCCCTTTTATCTGGGGCACAGCATATGTAAGACGGAACCAAACCCTCTCCTTTTGATGCCTTATTCTTCCCTTCTTCCCCGGTTCGAAAAAAAAAAACAAACAGTTTACTGCTGGGTTGGCACAGTTTTCCAGTCGTCAGCTGACCGAAAAGTTTTTCGAACCCGCGACCATCTGCATCATAACCGTGCTTCCCAAACCGTTCGACCACGCGCCACTCTAATATCATACTACTATTATAATACCATCAGAATTGAGCCACATCATGTGATGTCCAACAATGTGGCAATTTTGTCATGTGATATTCAGCTCATCCGTCTCAATCACACAAGGTGACCAGCTGTTGGCTGTATGACTTGGGCCACTTCTATAGATTGCTGATGTGACAAGCGAAGGCTCTGATCAGACTGCACTTATGTGCAGTCTGATCAGAGCCCTTGCTTGTCACCAATGCCACATTGTTAGAAATCACATGATGTAGCTCAGATAAAGTATACCATCGAGAATGTCAGACTTGTGAATCACTAAATGAGAAGAAATGGAAATTAACAAAAGTTGTATACTTATTTTGCTTTTGAGTGTAGACGCATGCTGAAAAAGCCTAATATAGATTTATAAGATCATTTGGTTGTACGAGACTAGCACACATCTTTAGCCGGCAATAATTTTGAACTTTCTGTGGTACAATAATTGCTTTATTGTCTTCAATTATTTCACAAATTGATTTCTGACCTACACTAGTACCTTTCTCTGATATTTATTACTTCGGACGCTATTCTAGTCCTGAGCTGCCAACTGAGATGCAACAGATATAATACCATTTGCTGATCAACTCTCAATTTCTATGTGAGAAAATTTATAGTAATCTGAACTTTCGTTTTGAAGACGAAACACTTCAGATTTTTTGAATAATACAACATTTCAAGCAAAGCTGAGTCATGTCAAGAGTAACAACATTGCAACGGGACACCCTCAGATTCAGCGCTTAAATACAGAAACAATGTAACATTTGCGTTTAAAGTTTGACGACTATTAAGTACATTGGTAGAACTTTAGAATGTCATATCTCTTGTTGTCCCTCTGAACTGCTATTTAGCTGGGATAATCTCCAGCTAAACAGAGTATAAATGGCTTCCAATGTACAGAGTCAGATATACCTACGACCACAGCGTCTTGTCTTGTGAAATGATTATTAGTAAGATTTGGTCTAATTACTTAATTCTATAATCGGTTGATATACTCATAGAACATATAATTTAGCCGTTGTTGTTTTTAGTCAAATACTCGATATTTAGCTAGCAGATATATGAACACAAACCATGTATAAAATACATGAAGAATATTTTGTTGATAATACAACTTTGAGTGTAGGCGATTATCAGTCATTGCTCTACCATAGCCGTTTTTTTTTTGTCAATCAAATACTTTGGTACAGTTTCCTGTGCTTGCATTGTTGTGATCTAATTCTAAAATTGCATTTATTATACATAGGTTGCTAGATTTATATCGTTTGTCCTTAGC
The DNA here is from genome assembly GCA_963989385.1 of Ctena decussata. Lineage (NCBI taxonomy): Eukaryota > Metazoa > Mollusca > Bivalvia > Lucinida > Lucinidae > Ctena > Ctena decussata. The sequence continues at coordinate 57,412,576 of OZ022505.1, forward strand.
GTGTAATATGTTTTTTCGATAATTCTACGGGGAAGCATCGTTCCAGTAAAACAGAACACTGATAGTAACGTTGGGCAGCATCTGATGGACAGTTTCAAAATGTTTTGAAATATGTTATATACACTTGGTTTTAACATATTCATAACTTAGTCTTATTTTCTACAGCAGCTTATTAAATTGTACGACTCTTTACATTTGTTTTCTAAAGCAGCTATGCAAATCTGTTATCGAAAATACCATGACAGTACCTCCTAATCTGCAATACGCAAAAACAAAGTTCATTTTCAACCGACTGTTTTTTTTTTCGAAAATGTGTATTTGCATACCATTAGCTTGTGCAAAATGCATAATAATTCAATACTGTAACAGCACCTCTGACATATCGGAAAGTGAATGGTGCTAACAATCTCACAAAATGTTGTCTGAAGCCGTAATTCTCAGACAAATCGACGTCTTTTGATTTAATTTGGAAAACAGAAGGGGAAAAAAAAAAAAAAAAAAAAAAAAAAAAAAAAACAAGGGTTAGATCCCTAGATTTAGAATTGATCGACATGACTTCAGAATCTTTTTTTCATGGCATCAACTAGGTTCCACATAACAATATAATGGACTTTCTTCACAATAAAAAGTTGTACGCGAATTCAGACCGAAGCTGATACAAGTGACCATTGTGTTGTTTGTGGTTCGAAAGTTGCGAAGTACTAAATTCGCTGAAAATTAGGGTTTTAATATAAATGTTTATACATATGTAAAAGTCGAATTAACCCTAACCACCTTTTGTATAAATATAATGCGACTATGCCAATATTGGCCATGCACTTAATTGGTAGATGTAGATGTAGAAATGCTAAATTAAATGCTAATCAACGTCGAAAACATATCGAACAGTCAAGGTGAAGGCTTCGTAGGCATAGACATATCATTGCACCGCCAAGCAGGAAATTTCTTCCGTTTTTGACAAATTGAATATTCTGTTTACTTAATGGAGACTTAGCCAAAACATTGTTGCAATATAATAACCTTCTGGCCATAAACCAGACAAACAGGAACACTTAATTCAGAAATGTCAATGTTCTGAATTGTCCAGACTCATAAGGATTAGATTCTTAGAAGAGGTACATAATTAACAGTGTTGTTAATTCAAAGCTTCGGAGGAATACGATGGAAATCCAGCTAATCCTACATGTAATGATGCACTGTGAGGAATTTCGTGTAATGATAATTTAACGTGGAGTTGAAACTGAAACATACGTAACGTTAATATTAATTCAATCGAACAGACAACTGATGATTGTAGCAGGATTTATCATTACCTGTGTTCAAATATCGGATTAATGAATGAGAGCTGTGCAGTGACCGCAGTGCTTGGAATACAATCCGCATCAGAACTTTACGTATTGGAGCTTTAAACTTGTTTTATGAGCGCAACCTCCCATTCTCTCCCGATATAGCCGAAGAAAAGCGATTAGTTTGTGTAAGGACTTCCTAACTTATCATTGAGAAATCACAGTAAAGTTAAACAATTATTAGAAAACTACATGTATAGTGAAGCATAGTTGAAGACTCTGCTAGTCCGAAGTCGAAGCAAACAAAGATAACTAGGTAAAAATGATAGGCCAATACATATATGCATATAAAGCAATTCTCTTTAATAGCTACAGATACGATTCAGCTCTACGATAAAATTCTCAGTTACTTTCCAATCGCGTGAAAGCAAGCTGGTCTTAATATTCCCAGTTTCCATAATCCCTGGCATATGCACGCGCAAAGCAGGTCATATTTTTTAGACTTAATGCCATGTTAATCAAACTTGTAGACTCCCGACACTGCTCATGGTCAGGCATAATATGTGATTTTCGAATGAGAAGGGAAATTCTAAATCCTAAGGTCATTAATTTCTTGTTGTCGACTTATTGTTTTCGTACATTACGATGTTATTAGCACAAACTTCTCATTTATCAGGTTTACAAGGCATTCTGTTGTAATGTCACATTTGAATAGGTCCTTTTATTCATACACGACAAAACCAGTTTTGTATTTTGTCAAAAGTTTTCTTTCTTGAATACTTGGTCTTGGTTTAAACAATACAGTCATAATTTCAATGGCATGCCAGATAAGATTTACACAAAAAAGCTAACGGGAGTGGAACTGAAGTAACATCCTTATAGAATTTCTTTCACCATGCTTATAGAATCCCTTTTCCTTATATCTTTCTACTATTTTGCCACAATATGTCAAATATTATTTACAATTCCTTATGTAGCCCCGTAGGTAAGGGAAAATTAGGGGATGACTGTACTCAAATTGTCATTTGGGGAGTAAATCATCGGTTTAATGGTCGGAAATACCGTTTTTCTGCTACGCGCCAGCGTTGCCGTATAAGGAAATTTGCGATCATAAAACCGACGAACTAGTTCTCCAAATGACAGTATTCAATACAATTATGCCCAGTCTAATCTTCACCTTTAAACTTATACCATTTTGCGTCCAGAACAAACACTTTTAGCGGGGTAAACCAGACGTTAGCCAATGAGAAGTGACGTAACCCTATAACGTCGGGGTTCAGGATATACTGATAGACTCCATAGTAAACACACAAAAAACATCTGGTCCTGATTGTTTAAAGCTTCGTTAGCCTAACGAGGTCGTTAGGCGAGAACTCATTTGGTCCTACAGTACTCACAAAATAAATTGCCGTAATATTTTGGGCTGAAATTGGTGAGCTTTAGCTCCTCAATTTTTTTCGGCAAAAATGGCAGTGATTTTACGTATATGTTAACATTGAAAATTTAACGTCTCGTTATCGATCGAAGTCATTACCTTTGAACCACCGGAACCAGATAACTATGCTGATGCGAACATGAAGACTTTGTGCAATCCGCAGCAAGAACAAAAGAAAATCCCTCTAGGTCACGATAAGCCCAAACAAAGTCATGGTTGATCAGGCGCAAACCTTTCATTACATGTTATTCTGAGGTAAAACTTATGAAAGGTCAATCATTTAGTCTAAGGCTCAAGTCATCATCGTGTAATTGAAGAAGGGGGTAAAGTGTGAGTCGTGATTAGGCTAACCATCATACAATTTTGTTGCGAAGTAAGCTTCCTATACACGAGCAAATTTTCTTGAACACAGACACTGAAGCAAAGAAAGTTTGACAAACATTTCGCGTCCACACGTAACATATTATATGCCGTAGGAAAATGTGACAAAGGAAAACTTCGCTAAAAATACGTTGGTAAATAAATATTTGCTGCAGTGTTCTGACGCATAAAGTTGTCCCGTCAAAGTAACCTGGACAAATAAACTTTGTCAGTTTGAACGGCCAATAATGCCACATTGTCATTCTTTGCCATACTTTGGTCAAATGAAACTGATTTGATTTAAAGAAAAGTTTTCTGGTTGTTTTTGCTTTTTTTGTGTGTTTTTATAGTTTTTTAGCTGCTTTCTTTGTTATATATTCTATGACAAACTTTCTTTTCCTTCGGCCTATTTTGTTTGTCAAGGAAACAGTGCACAAGCTAAGTCAATAATGACATGCCGGTTATATACACAACACAATACTTGGTAAGATTTTAAAACATAATAGAGAGCTTGCGTGGAAAAGAAAATATAAGAAAGAACAGCATAAACCTCTTACAAATGTTTGAAATAATCTTATAAATACTATATGAAAATGACGTAGAACGGAATGTAAAGGTAAACACTATATAATTAATACTTTGTTGCAATTATTATAAAAAACACATAATTGTTTGTATAAAAACATTTGTGTAAACGAAAAATATGCGTTTTTATCACGTACTTTGGTTTTTCGATAAACTAATAAAAAATGGGATGACAGATAATGACACTAACTATAAGGACAGAAGTGCCTGTGCAACATAGTGTATAATAATTGAGCCGCGACAGGACAAATTCCACAAAATGGCATGTGCGCCCAGCGAAGAAGCAAATCAGCCTGGGCATCCGCCCAATCTAATCACAGTCTTCGCTGTCGGAATGGAAGTAGCTTAGACCATTGGCTACCCTTTAATTGCAAAGCAAATATTATGATCAGACTTGGCGGATGCTCAGGCTGATCTGAGTCTTCTCTGGGTGCACATTCCACTTTGGTGGTTTTGTCGTGTTGCAGCTCAACTATATGCCTTAACTTGAGACAGCTCCTAAATGAGCTGTGTCATCAGGATCCGTACTGTTAGTTATTTTAGCCAATCAGCGAATAGTACATGTATAGCCAAGGTCCACAAATATCAGATAGATTTAAGTAGTTGGTTTAAGTGACGTAATATCCAGGATAATTACAGCTTGTAATGCAGTATGACATAAATTGCCTGACATTATTTTTTGATAAATTCTTATTACATAAAAGGTCAAGTGGTTCTGCTATAGGATACGTGCCATTGTTAAAGTATTACAGAAGCTTCTGGAAGGATTCCAATCTGCTGGGAACTTTCGAAAACATAGGAACAGTTTCACTTGTGAAGTTAAAGCATCGATGAGAAAACGTCAAATATGTAAATAACTTTGAAACAAACACTTGCCAGCTAGGCTTTGCAGCCATCTGAAACATTGGTGGACTGTCATGCGATTCTACATAATTGCACATATAACTTGTCCTATAAAACACTTAGTCCTGGACTACAAAGTCTCCTACAAAATTCAAGTTATCATTTACAGCTTAATACGCACTGTTCCCTATATACATGCGACCTTGCTTCTGCACATACTTCAGAGCATGTCCACAAACCACTGTCTGCTGCGGAATGTGCTATGTGTATTTACCGGCTGTGACAATGGCTTGGCACTTATGCAAAATGTGTACTTGCGCATAAATAAGATAACGTATAGTCCTTCTAAGTCCTATTTATCCGACCTATCATTTCCTACTGGGCACGTTCGGCATAATCACTTGGGTAAACCCGAGCCCTTCAACTGAATTCATCGTCCTTTTGCGCCCTGCTTATTGGTCCTTTCTCTTCTTGTATACTGAACACGTTCGGCATAATTACTTGCGTAAACCGGCGCAATACCCAGGTATTCCTCGGCTACTCGAATATATGTATACATATCTTTGAGTATCCCGAGGAAAACCTGGGTATTGTTCGGGTTTCGGTAAATCCGAACATCACTTAGGTATTCTTCGGACTACTCAGAGATATGCATATCTTCACTGGGAAACATACACATCAAGTAACCCGCGGGATATCTTGGTATTGCTAGGGTCAACCGAAGTAATTATGCATACATATGTTTATGTAACCCGAGGAATAGCTGAGAAGTGCTCGGGTTTACCCGAATTTTTATGCCGAACAAGCCTACTGCCTACTTCGACACTGACTATTACATTCGCAAACACACACGAAATTTTATAGTCATATGAATCGCCTCATAATGAAATTTAGATTGAAACACAATGAGCAGGAACGGACACAACTGATTGCCACTTCCTGTCCTAAACATCCTATGGGGAAGCAAATCATTAAGATGTCATACAATGCAAAACAAAACAAACAAAGAGGCCAGTTCTTTCCCTGCAGATGACCACGATGCTAGTCAAATAATGCACAAACGTCAGTGACCAATAGAGTGAGTGAACTCGGGTTTAACGTCCCACCAACAACGAGGTCATATGGAGACGGGACCTCGGTTTAAAGTCTCATCCGAAAGACCGGAGAAGCGGGGGATCGAACTTGCGACCCCTGGATTGGTAGTCTGGAGTGTTATCCACTACGCTACAGCCGCTCCTCAGTGACCAATAGAAAGCTGACAAACTATGATAATCAGTAAGCCACCAAACTACAACGCCTTGGAACGGTCAGTAATAAATAACTGGGCGCTGGGAGGTCTTTTTATCGGTTTTACGTGGCCACAATCCTCAACCTGAATTTTGCTGTGCTTCAAAACTTACAAATTATTTGGTTCGTGCGAAATTTTTTTAACTGATTAGGATACACTCGGGTAACTGCGGACAGCGGTAAATTCGGGCATACCATTGCAAACAGAAAAAATCAAGATGAGACGGCTCGTCATGAGCCGTCTCACAAGGATTTTCACCGTCTGCCCAGTTAATTTTGTTTTTAATTCCAAACATCTGCCCAATGAAGGAAACAATGTCACTGTCCTAATTTACGAGCTGTCCGAATTTACCCGACTTTACCCTAACTGATCAAAAGAGCAAACACGTAAATAAGGATTAAACACTGAGATGAAATAAGATTACCACTCAGCAGCAAGAATAATACTGAAACGTTGAAACAAAATGTTGTTACTTTCGTAAAATAAAATGTTTACTTACTTTTGTTTATTATTACCTCATCGGAATTTTAAAAGCCAAAAATGGTTTACCGTACTTTTCTTACACTTTTCCACAATACTTAACTTAGTTTTTATTGCAGTAAGGCAAGATATTAATAATTGTGAAAGTTTGGTAGTAGTGCAAGAACTATGATTAGGTATAAAACGAGCTTTTAATGGTCGCTTTGAAGTTTATCAAACCAATATAACGTACGAAGTAAATATTGGTCGTCCTTTATACCCAAAGCATTTAGTGGCTGAATGACAGCAGTGGTCACTATCTACCGATTTCTTATCTTCGAAACCTTTGGTTCTTATGTTAGCCAAATTGCGGAAGAATATAGTATGATATAAATATAATCCGAAGTGTTGTATGTAATTATTAATTTGATTTGCTCGATTTCTTCAAAATTTCTACATATAACTGTCTGGCCCAATTAGTACAGTATAATGTAATTTAGGTAAAATGCTTTCTATAAATAATGAGTAAGCTGTTATTTTATGCACTTTCAATTTCTTTGGTATAACATGACTCGTCCTGTTTGTTGCTTGACTTCAGTGCTTTGGCATCAATAGTCAAAACGTTAAATCGCATATGATACATAACGGACGCCAAAGTTGCTGTCTAAGGACTCAGCATGGAGGCAGTGATTTTCACCTCAGTAGAGTAAAAAGTCATTCGCGAAGAGATAATAAAATGTATTCTATAAAAGCCTTTTTCGGTGCTGCCAAGTAATATACAGAGCCTGTTTATATTATGTTTATATTACGAAGTAAGTATACCATCGTTTTTAGAATGCTATTCAAGCATCATTCAGACACCAATTACCATTTCAGTGCATTAGGTTCAGCCAAGTTGGTTTGTTCCCGAAGTATTTTCAACTTATCAATAAAACAAATTTCGTCTGCATCGTGTCGCCATATTAAGTTTTTGTCATCGTTGTTCAACTGAAAATCTGAAGTCTAGACCATTTTATAGTGTAATTTGTTTCTTTCTAATAGAACCCCTAGAAAATTGGTGCAGCAGGATTTTTTCATCGTACATTTCGGAACAGCGTTCTGTTACAGGTAAAATTGCAGATAGTTATTTTGTTTCTATATCTAATAACAAACCCATTAATTACAGAGTGATAAGTGTTACAAATATGGCAGAATTGTGAGTGAGTGAACTCGGGTTTAACGTCCCACCAACAACGAGGTCATATGGAGACGGGACCTCGGTTTAAAGTCTCATCCGAAAGACCGGAGAAGCGGGGGGTCGATCTTGCGACCCTAGATTGGTAGTCCGGAGTGTTATCCACTACACTACAGCCGCTCCTAAGTATGGCAGAAATGCTTATTATTGAGCTGTATGAACGTTGCACCAAGACAAACTGAAAAATCAAAATGTGACCTGAAGCGTATCATTCGCTCTTAAACATGATAGAAAACAGTATTATAAGCTTCTGTAATGTAAGGTCAAATATATTTCTGATCTAATGCCGGGGACTAATCTAAGCTAGACTATTTTAGTATGTTATCATATGTTGAGATATAAGAACATAAAATTCATGGCACAACATACCTCGAATTTCCGTTTGTAAACCACCTGTGCCTATTGCGGCTTCTTTAATGTTGGCTCTTAGTATTAAGATACATCACAATGGACTTTATTTGAAGTTTTAGTAACTTGTTTGAGTTAAATACGCATTAAGTGTCCATATTATGTTGATCTTACCCATAGCAGAAGAGACAAAACATGACATAAATACGTCTGAAACCATAAGATGCTTGAAATAAGAGAACGCAGAAGGAAAAGGAATTAACAGCCCAGACTGTTTCAAATTTGTTACTGATTTGTATTGTTACATGTGCATATTCAAGACCGCCACACCCAGCACCGGCTTCATAGAGGCTCCACTTTTAAAATGACTCAAAATGAACCAAATTATCATCCAAAATAGATAGAGGATATTGAACAAACTGTATGGATGCATCGACTATCTACCACCCTTTGATATTGTGTACAATATTCATGATAACCTCGCGAACAACAGCTATTCGTTTTGGCCCTTTGCTTTTCTTATTTTACATTTATGTAACATCTTATTTTTTTCTTTCCTACTTTTAGTTTGGGGCAGGTTGTCCAGATCGACTATGTCGGTTTAATGTCCACTGCCTTCGTATCTATATTTGGAGGGGGAGGGAGGGGGTCTGGTAATGCGATGGTGCTAGGAAACGTTCAGTGCCGGGACCTCCTACTAATTTGGATGATAATAATAGGGCAACGGCTTACTGTGCTTGCAGTGGGTTCAGGTGGGGATTGTTTGGATATTCTCTTCTCTCGTCTATCATTTCTCCTTTCTTTCTCTCTCTCTCTCAGGCAGACGGTCCTGTATAGACTGATAAACTGTCTCAAAGGGCCGTCAAACCAGAAACAACCAAGAACTCGTATGTGCATTGCTAGACTAAGCCTTTGTCTTTGATTCCAACGGTTTCAACTGAACTGTGCCTTAGTCAATTAGTTTCCCCATCTTAATTATATGAGCCGCAACACGAGAAAACTAACAATGTGGTTGTGCGCCAAGCGCAGACTCAGATCAGCCTGGGCATCCGCCCTGTCTAATCACAATCTTAACTGTCCGCATGAAGGTAGCTTAGACCCATAGCTGCCCTTTTGAGCTCTTAGCTAAGAGTCTAATCAAACTGGTCAGATCCCCAGGCTAATCTGAGTCTGCGCTGAGCGCACAAACACATTTTTGGTTTTCTCGTGTCGCGGCTCATATCTACTTGTATTTGCAAGCCTTTCTCTTCAGTCTGGATTCCAGGAATGTTTAGTTTTCAAAGCTTTTATAGGTTTTGTTTGGAGCTGATCACATCATAAACGTGGTTGTCTTAAAGCTGTTTATGAATATTAGGTGGTATTATTGGTTTTCTGGCATTGGTTAGAATGAAACATATGATAAATATCCCACCCACATTTAGTTAGAAAAGGAAAACAGCTTATTGTTTGTAATAAATTGTTAATATGGCAAATGTAAATTGATTTTATCAGGCAGTCGAATTTAAGTAATTGGTGTACAGAAAATAGGAAGGTTTAGAATAGGACTGTCGGTTAAATGGCAGCCAAAGTAGACCCGGGGCCGTATTTATAAAACGACTTAAGTGGTTGCTATGCTGTTGCTAGGGCTGAATTTCTATCAAGGAGATTCTCTACAACTATTAAATTTGCTCTGGAGGAACAGTCTGAAAAGACTGTTCCTCCAGAGCAAGTTTCATAGTTGTAGGGAATCTCCTTCTAATAAATTTAGCCTTAGCAACAGCATAGCAACACCTTAAGTCGTTTTATGAATACGGCCCCTGATCTTGGTCTACAATATGTACTGAATTGCACATATTCCAATACTGAGCATCGTTGTTTCATTGCGCATTATTAGAAATCAAGAAGCTAACAAGAAATGTTACAGTGTGTAACAAATGACACCAAAGGTCCCTTTTACCGCGTTATACCCCTTGGTCAGTGACATTAACTCAAAAAATGGGAATCTCTTGCGTGGACACATCTTCTTATGAAATATTTTTTACCGTTCTGCGAACTTGATAGAGACTGCTTCAGTAGATTTTGAGTAATCATGGAGACACAGCCTGATACTTTATTCCTGGCTGTGACCTCAACATTGAGTATGGATACCTAAATATGGTGCTGGACATATCTTTACATTATGTTTGAACTTTCCGTGAAGTTTCATCAAATGCTTTTTTGTAGATCTGTGAGTAATCGCATAGTTTTTTTTAAACATTGCCCCTATACTATGACCCTTTACTATGACCTTGACTTGGAATGTAAAACAAAACCCCTGCGCATAATACGCTTTCTCATATTAATGACGCGGTCAATGTCTGTGATCCGGATTTTCAATATTCATATACATGTGCTCAGCAAATTTCTTATTCCTAAGTTTGGTCCATGTCTGTGTATCTAAAATATTCTAGAATTGTCTATGTTTAACTGACCTACGAGTTCGGACTTATGATTTGGGTACTTTGACCACTATCATTTTGGACTGCTTTCACAAATTCAGATACATTGCAGCCAAATAATCTGTCTTGTTTTTTGTTGTTGTTTTTTGTTCGCAAGACCTGAAAACAAATCTATGAAGAATGATTATATACACCATGTCACGGAAAGCAACATGAGAGCAAAAGTTATTCTTCCCGTAGAATTTGTTGTGCTTATAATAGACTATCTAGTTCTGAACATGCTGGGCTACTATTTATATCTTTGAATCGTATTGTGCGTATCCCTTAATCCTCGACTCATTGTAGTCGTTTAATATACATAGTTGAAAAAACATTGGTGTTGTGCGAAAAATGCATTAGTTTCATTCTTTAGTTTTCAATTAAATGTTATGTGTAGTCGACGGTTGAGCGTCATGTCACAATAAGGCTATTACATAAACCCATGTGCTGCTTTGGCACCAATCACTTGAGCCTGTTTGGGTGACATGGACATTTGATCGCTGAACTATGAAGACGTATAAGATTCTGAAGTTCACATACGCCGAAGACGGCTTCAGAACATCTTTCACTAATAATGTGCGTAAATCGGTACGCAAAGTTGTCGGGCCCTTAGAAAACAATCTCGCGATAGTCATGATCATGGCTCGAGTTCATCAAAATTGGTCTGGACTGTATCCCAGAGGAACTGTTGGCGGGTCAGGAGAGCGAGGAAAACAGCAGAGGAAATACGAGGGCAATGTCAAGGAATGGATCGGCTTGAACTTTCATCCCAAAGTGTAAAAAAGTGACCGTGAACTATTATTAAATTCCACATCCCGTCCTAGACACAAAACGGGAAGAGCATACTTAAAACAAAACTCTTTCTTAGCCAAAAGAAAAAAAAAACTGCGGAAACATTATAGACAGCTCTTTCTTAAATAAGAGGTCCCAGTGCTAGGTTTAGTGGAAAATAATTCCACTAGCACACAAAATACATATTTTTATATTCATATCCATGCAAGAATTAATAAGGAGAAACCGACCAAACAGTCATCTTTACCGAGGTTTTACAAATGCACTATAGCGGACACAGAAACAAAAAAAAATAATAAAGATAAATTTCAATGGCACATCGCATTGGAAGTATCACTTATACAATCGTTTGCAGAATTTGATGTGTGCCATTGTATCGTCCGATGTTTAACTAAATTTGCACTGAAAGATTGCGGTATATGTCGGCGTTGCCATTTTTAACCGATTTTCCTCTATTTGTCAGTGAGTGTCTGGAAGCTAAAGAGTAAAACAGCGCGTTTTTTATCTTCCAATTGTTTTACAAACCCTGTATATCAAAAGTGTAATAACTAGTAAAGATATTCTCAACCTTAAGGTGGTGATTTATGGTAAATGTAAAAATCTGCATAAAACCATACAAAAATAACGTATCTCCCTGAAATGTAGCAGACTTCTTATTTTTGTTGTTCTTTACAGTTTAGAATACAAAATAGACGTACATGCTGCTTAAAAAAGTGTTTTTATAAGGAAAGATCAAAGGGTAATTTTCTGCGAATAAATCTGAAAAAATAATATCGTTATTGAGAATTTGTATAGGGCTGAAGGTGCATTATTGCATAATGAAGAGCGTCCTAGCAATTATTTATTCCAACTCTTTCTCAAATTGTAATGTAGACCAGATGAAAACGGTAGCTTTCTCTCAAATGTTCAACCATGTACAAAGTAAATGTACACTGGACACATTTATTAAATATAGGGTAGGCAAGCATACCTATGTTAACACCTACAATATAAATAATACATTACTGACATGATCAGTGGTGGTTAGATGAAACTGTTCAACCTTGTTAAAATAGTATCACCTGTCTCACCTGTGTGTTTTTACAAACAAATTTGTACACAGACTGCATCTTTTTTCATCCGCTCAGCCTGATAATGTGTGAAAGAGTTTGAAAAAATAATTGCTAGGACGCTCTCCATTATGCAAGAAGGTACTCTAAGCTCTAAGCATATTTTCAATAATGATATTATTTTTTCAGATTTATTTGCAGAAAATTACCCTTTGATCTTCTCTTATAAAAACACTTTTTAGCATTAACAAATGCTGCATTTTGGGATTCTAAATTATGAGAAACAACATAAAGAAGGCATCTGCTAAGTTTTGGAAAGATCAGTGTTATTTTGAGTATTTTATGCAGATTTTTGTCTTTATCCCAAATAAGTGATTATCACCACCTTAAGTATGGTATAAATCTGCTGTATTTAAGGGGGTGGTCGGGTGGTGCGATAGTGCTGTGTATAACTTCCAGATCCGGGGCGTCCTACTGATTTGGAACTTTGTAGGGCAAGGGCCTACTGTGCTCGCTGCAGGTGCTGATTAGGGTTGTATGGACATTTTTCTCTCGTCTGTCATTTCTCTTTTTTCTCCCTCTCTTTGGGAGTTTTCTCCCTCTCTTTGGGAGATGCCTGATATAGACTAAAATATCGTGTCAAAGGGCTGTTAAACCAAAAAGAATCAATCAAAAAACAGTGTATTTAAACTTTGGTCACCAGTTATATATTTCCAACTTTTACGGTTAAAGCGGTATGAGCCGACTGTGAAAGTATGGCCAAACATTGTTTCAGCTGGCCTTTTTGTCAACATATAAATAATAAGAAAAAACGCCAGACGTAGTAATAACCTGTCGCTGTTCATCAACATTTTGTTGACAAGTAAATATAATTAACGGAGATAACAGACATATGTTTTATCGCCAGTGTCTCTTTTATTATACCCTGGTAGCAGACTTCAGTACTACAGCGAAATATTTTCTACTAGATACGTTCACTGACCTGTAATCAAAGCCATACATAAAGTTTTTTTGACAATTGTCTGGTTTTATACGAAAACAATATGAGGCGCGACACGACAAAACCAACAAAGTCGTATGTGCGCCCAGTGAAGACCCAGATCAGCCCGGGCATCCACCCAACCTAATCAAAGTCTTTGCTTTGCGTTTATGAGGTACAAATGTAGCTTAGAGTTTAAGCTAGCTCCATGCTGGCAGCTAAGACTCTGATCGGACTGGGTGGATGCCGAGGCTGATCTGAGTCTCCCCTGGGTACACATGCCACTTTTTATCCTCTCGCACCACGAAGTGGCGAGGGGATATAGGTTTTGTCCCGTACGTAAGTACGTACGTACGTATGTTCACCTTTTGTCATCGCTCTAGCGCCTACATTTCTCAACGGATTTTAAATTAACTTCACACAAATGTAGGGCATGACAATATCTCGAGCAACTACGACTTCCAGGGTGCTGCGCCTAAGATCAAGGTCACTGTGGCTCATTTTAGAAAAACATTGTCAGCGCTCTAGCGCCTACATTTCTCGATGGATTTTAAACTACCTTACCACAAATGTAGGGCATGGCAGTATCTCAAGCAGCTTTGACTTTCAGGGTGCTGCGCTTAAGGTCAAGGTCACTGTGGCTAATTTTAGAAAAACATTGTCAGCACTCTAGCGCCTACATTTCTCAATAGATTTTAAATTAACTTCACACAAATGTAGAACATGACAATATCACGAGCAAGTTTGACATCCAGGGTGCTGCGCCCAAGCCCAAGGTCACTGTGGCTATTTTTAGAAAAACTTTGTCAGCGCTCTGGCGCCTATATTTCTCAATGGATTTTAAAATAACTTCATACAAATGTAGGGCATGACAATATCTCAAGATAATTTGATTTTCAGGATGCTGCGCCAAAGGTCAAGGTCACTGTGGCTATTATTAGAAAAACGTTGGCATCGCTCTAGCGCCTACATTTCTCCGTGGATTTTAAAATAACTTCATACAAATGTAGGGTATGAGAATATCTCGAGCAAGTTCGACTGTCAGGGTGCTGGGCTTAAAGTCAAGGTCATTGTGGCTATTTTTAGAAAAACTTAGTCATCGCTCAACTTCACAATATATCATTATATCAAAGGTGAACATCACAGAGATAGATACACTAGGTGCAAAAGTGCTGGTACCTGTCAGCATTCTAATGCTTGTCAAGACTGAAATATTTTCTATCACGTGAGATCTTATCTCCCGATTGCTTACAATACTGTACCTTAATGTCAGGGTCATATACAGCCTTTACAATAAGGTCACAGGCTTTTTGTGGAGTGGGGTATAGTGCAGTGGTAAGCGTGCTGGCCTTGCAATCCAAGTGTCGATGGTTCACTCCTCCACTTCTCCAGTCTTTCGGATGAGACCCATCTTTCTGTTAGTGGGACATTAAACTCAAATCAGTCACTAAGCAATCACAGGCTTTTTGTCTTTTCATTCATATAACTATTATATGTCATGGAATTCCCAAGTTTAGTGTTTGCCTAGACCAAATAGTCTTGTGCGAGGGGATTTTTATCGCCTGCGATGCCGTGTTTATCTTGTTGTTGATGGTTTTGTCAGGTCACGGATCAATTGGATCAGTTATCATATAGCTGCAACTGCTACAAGATGGAGACTTTACCAAAATGGATACACTTTACATTATCATTTAATCTACGCTTTAGCCTTTCTTTGTTTAGAAAGATTCAGGAACTATTATCAGAAGATGTCGTGCGTGCTGAAACAAAAGTGGCCCGCCAAAAGCAGACAATCAAGCGAGATGCAATAAAAAAGAAAGTTTGAAGGGCGGTGTCAGCATGTCTGTGGTTCCACCCACCGGCCTGCATTTAAAGAGGGCAGCAACGTTGCTTATCGTGATCGGATTATCCTCCATGCATGCAGTCTGTCGCATTATAATTACTTCGGTTCTTCTATATTTCATACTTACTCCTGTTCTTTGATAACGGAATTGATCAAATAAGTTTTTCCAACTAATTGTTTTGTGTACATTCAGTAAGTCACCAAAATGCCTAAAACCCTTACTAAACCGAATAAGCTGAGACATGTAATGACCTTATACTTTGAAAGAAGATGCCACCGTTTTTTTATGCAACACCGTTTTTTTGTAAACTTCACTTGTCTTTCTAGTTTTCCTAGACACTTAAAACCACCATGGGATTTATTAAGTTTGAATCGTTATTTCAAACCCAAGCCTAAATACTTTTGGTGCAAAACATATAGAAATTAATATATATGACCTATACTTATGTTTTTAATGGAATTTTGAAAATCCCATGGAAAAAAATTTCCCGTAGGAATTTTTATAATTCCCACGGGACATTTTTCATATATTATTAAATAAGATTTCCCCTCCCCCCCCCCCCCCCCCAACGGGAAAAATGAGAAAAAATATAGTGTTTGTTTTATGACTTAAATCTTCATATTAAGTATTAAATATCGCCGAAAAAATCAAGGTCTTAATTCAAAAGTTTAATTTTTCCCGTGGGATGTTTTCCCATTTTGCCATGTGGGAAAAATTCCATGGGATTTTGTCGATTTTTTCAAAATAGTTTATTTATGAAATAATCTCTATCAAACAAATCAATTTACATATATCTGTACTATAATGCTGAAATAATGCCTATATTTTGATATTGATATTTTCCCAAGAGAAATTTTTTCCGTGGGATTTGTTTCCCGTTTTAGCTGATGATTAAAAATCCCACAGGAAAAATATATTTTTTATCTTACATTAATTTGACACCAGTGCTGTATAAAAATGATGTCGGTGATGTTTTAGTATCATAATAATCCATTTTAGACTAAATGGGTTTTTATTTTTTCCCACTTTTTTCCCACGGGATTTTTTTACGTGGGAAAAATATTAATTTGGATTTTTTGAATATTGTTTCCTCTTCACGAATTTTTTGCAGTTATGTTTTAGAATAGAATACATCTTATTTTTTATCTTCTTATCTTAACTAAACCATATTTATCCTATAGACGGTGCCTTATGCATATAATTAAGATGACCAAAGCAGACACCGGAAAGAACATGAGGTAAATA